>JAVHZZ010000025.1:1200000-1945000 GCA_036250195.1 Mixophyes australis | reverse complement strand
ATGATTCATGATTCATGATTTAATTCATGATTTATGATTTATTATTCAAGATTCAATTCATGATTCATAATTCATGATTCGATTCATTATTCATGATTTAATTCATGATTCGTGATTCATGATTAAATTCATGATTCAATTCATGATTCATGATTGATGATTCAATTTATGATTCAATTCATGATTCATAATTCATGATTCGATTCATTATTCATGATTTAATTCATGATTCGTGATTCATGATTAAATTCATGATTCAATTCATGATTCATGATTGATGATTCAATTTATGATTCAATTCATGATTCATGATTCATGATTCATGATTCAATTCATGATTCATGATTCAATTCATGATTCATGATTCATGATTCATGATTCTATTAATGATTCATGATTCATGATTCAATTCATGAATCAATTCATGATACATGATTCATGATTCAATTTATGAGTCATGAATCATGATTCATGATTCATGATTCATGATTCAATTCATGATTTAATTCATGATTCATGATTCATGATTCATGATTCAATTCATGATTCATGATTCATGATTCGATTCATGATTCATGATTCAATTCATGATTCATGATTCAATTCATGATTCATGATTCATGATTCATGATTCAATTAATGATTCATGATTCATGATTCAATTAATGATTCATGATTCATGATTCAATTCATGATTCAATTCATGATTCATGATAATGATTCAATTTATGATTCATGATTCATGATTCAATTCATGATTCATGATTCAATTCATGATTCAATTCATGATTCAATTCATGATTCAATATTCAATTAATGATTCATGATTCAATTCATGATTCATGATTTATGATTCATGATTCATAATTCAATTCATGATTCATGATTTATGATTCATGATTCATGATTTATGATTCATGATTCATGATTCAATTCATGATTCATTTCATGATTCATGATTCAATTCATGATTCGATTCCTGATTCAATTCATGATTCATGATTCAATTCATTATTCAATTCATGATTCATGATTCGATTCATGATTCAATTCATGAATAAATTCATGATTCATGATTCGATTCATGATTCATCATTCAATTCATGATTCATGATTCATGATTCATGATTCATGATTCAATTCATGATTCATAATTTGATTCATGATTCATGATTCATCATTCATGATTCGATTCATGATTCATGATTCATGATTCGATTCATGATTCATGATTCAATTCATGATTCATGATTCGATTCATGATTCTTGATTCATGATTCATGATTCATGATTCGATTCATGATTCAATTCATGATTCATGATTCGATTTATGATTCTTGATTCATGATTCGATTCATAATTCATGATTCATGATTCAATTCATGATTCATGATTCATGATTCATGATTCGATTCATGATTCATGATTCAATTCATGATTCATGATTCATGATTCATGATTCATGATTCATGATTCGATTTATGATTCATGATTCATGATTCATGATTCGATTCATGATTCATGATTCATGATTTAATTCATGATTCATGATTCATGATTCATGATTCGATTCATGATTCATGATTCAATTCATGATTCATGATTCATGATTCATGATTCATAATTCATGATTCGATTTATGATTCATGATTCATGATTCGATTCATGATTCATGATTCATGATTTAATTCATGATTTATGATTCATGATTCATGATTCATGATTCAATTCATGATTCATGATTCATGATTCGATTCATGATTCACGATTCAATTCATGATTCATGATTCAATTCATGATTCAATTCATGATTCATGATTCATGATTCAATTAATGATTCATAATTCATGATTCAATTCATGATTCAATTCATGATTCATGATTGATGATTCAATTTATGATTCATGATTCATGATTCAATTCATGATTCATGATTCAATTCATGATTCAATTCATGATTCATGATTCAATTCATGATTCCTGATTTATGATTCATGATTCATGATTCAATTCATGATTCATTTCATGATTCATGATTTAATTCATGATTCATGATTGAATTCATTATTCAATTCATGATTCATGATTCGATTCATAATTCATGATTTAATTCATGATTCAATTCATGATTCATCATTTAATTCCTGATTCATGATTCATGATTCAATTCATGATTCATAATTTGATTCATGATTCATGATTCATGATTCGATTCATGATTTATAATTCAATTCATGATTCAATTCATGATTCCTGATTCGATTCATGATTCATGATTCACTTCATGATTTATGATTCATGATTCATGATTCATGATTCGATTCATGATTCATGATTCGATTCATGATTCATGATTCAATTCATGATTCATGATTCGATTCATGATTCTTGATTCATGATTCATGATTCATGATTCGATTCATGATTCAATTCATGATTCATGATTCAATTCATGATTCATGATTCAATTCATGATTCATGATTCATGATTCGATTCATGATTTATGATTCATGATTCAATTCATGATTCATGATTCGATTCATGATTCTTGATTCATGATTCATGATTCGATTCATGATTCATGATTCATGATTTAATTCATGATTTATGATTTATGATTCAAGATTCAATTCATGATTCATAATTCATGATTCGATTCATTATTCAAGATTTAATTCATGATTCGTGATTCATGATTAAATTCATGATTCAATTCATGATTCATGATTCATGATTCATGATTCAATTCATGATTCAATTCATGATTCATGATTCATGATTCATGATTCAATTCATGATTCATGATTCAATTCATGATTCATGATTCATGATTCATGATTCAATTAATGATTCATGATTCATGATTCAATTCATGAATCAATTCATGATTCATGATTGATGATTCAATTTATGAGTCATGAATCATGATTCATGATTCATGATTCATGATTCAATTCATGATTTAATTCATGATTCATGATTCATGATTCATGATTCAATTCATGATTCATGATTCATGATTCGATTCATGATTCATGATTCAATTCATGATTCACGATTCAATTCATGATTCATGATTCATGATTCATGATTCAATTAATGATTCATGATTCATGATTCAATTCATGATTCAATTCATGATTCATGATAATGATTCAATTTATGATTCATGATTCATGATTCAATTCATTATTCATGATTCAATTCATGATTCAATTCATGATTCATGATTCAATTCATGATTCATAATTTATGATTCATGATTCATGATTCAATTCATGATTCAATTTATGATTCATAATTCAATTCATGATTCATGATTTATGATTCATGATTCATGACTTATGATTCATGATTCATGATTCAATTCATGATTCATTTCATGATTCATGATTCAATTCATGATTCGATTCCTGATTCAATTCATGATTCATGATTCAATTCATTATTCAATTCATGATTCATGATTCAATTCATGATTCATGATTCAATTCATGATTCATGATTCATGATTCATGATTCATGATTCATGATTCGATTTATGATTCATGATTCATGATTCATGATTCGATTCATGATTCATGATTCATGATTTAATTCATGATTCATGATTCATGATTCATGATTCAATTCATGATTCATGATTCATGATTCGATTCATGATTCACGATTCAATTCATGATTCATGATTCAATTCATGATTCAATTCATGATTCATGATTCATGATTCAATTCATGATTCATGATTCATGATTCAATTCATGATTCAATTCATGATTCATGATTGATGATTCAATTTATGATTCATGATTCATGATTCAATTCATGATTCATGATTCAATTCATGATTCAATTCATGATTCATGATTCAATTCATGATTCATGATTCAATTCATGATTCCTGATTTATGATTCATGATTCATGATTCAATTCATGATTCATTTCATGATTCATGATTTAATTCATGATTCATGATTGAATTCATTATTCAATTCATGATTCATGATTCGATTCATAATTCATGATTTAATTCATGTTTCAATTCATGATTCATCATTTAATTCCTGATTCATGATTCATGATTCATGATTCAATTCATGATTCATAATTTGATTCATGATTCGATTCATGATTCATAATTCAATTCATGATTCAATTCATGATTCCTGATTCGATTCATGATTCATGATTCACTTCATGATTTATGATTCATGATTCATGATTCATGATTCGATTCATGATTCATGATTCGATTCATGATTCATGATTCAATTCATGATTCATGATTCGATTCATGATTCTTGATTCATGATTCATGATTCATGATTCGATTCATGATTCAATTCATGATTCATGATTCGATTTATGATTCTTGATTCATGATTCGATTCATAATTCATGATTCATGATTCAATTCATGATTCATGATTCGATTCATGATTCATGATTCATGAATCAATTCATGATTCATGATTCGATTCATGAATCAATTCATGATTCATGATTCGATTCATGATTCATGATTCAATTCATGATTCATGATTCATGATTCAATTCATGATTCATGATTCATGATTCGATTCATGATTTATGATTCATGATTCAATTCATGATTCATGATTCGATTCATGATTCTTGATTCATGATTCATGATTCGATTCATGATTCATGATTCATGATTTAATTTATGATTTATGATTTATGATTCAAGATTCAATTCATGATTCATAATTCATGATTCGATTCATTATTCAAGATTTAATTCATGATTCGTGATTCATGATTAAATTCATGATTCAATTCATGATTCATGATTCATGATTCAATTCATGATTCAATTCATGATTCATGATTCATGATTCATGATTCAATTCATGATTCATGATTCAATTCATGATTCATGATTCATGATTCATGATTCAATTAATGATTCATGATTCATGATTCAATTCATGAATCAATTCATGATTCATGATTGATGATTCAATTTATGAGTCATGAATCATGATTCATGATTCATGATTCATGATTCAATTCATGATTTAATTCATGATTCATGATTCATGATTCATCATTCAATTCATGATTCATGCTTCATGATTCGATTCATGATTCATGATTCAATTCATGATTCATGATTCAATTCATGATTCATGATTCATGATTCATGATTCAATTAATGATTCATGATTCATGATTCAATTCATGATTCAATTCATGATTCATGATAATGATTCAATTTATGATTCATGATTCATGATTCAATTCATGATTCATGATTCAATTCATGATTCATGATTCAATTCATGATTCAATTCATGATTCATGATTCAATTCATGATTCATGATTTATGATTCATGATTCATGAGTCAATTCATGATTCAATTCATGATTCATAATTCAATTCATGATTCATGATTTATGATTCATGATTCATGATTTATGATTCATGATTCATTTCATGATTCATGATTCAATTCATGATTCGATTCCTGATTCAATTCATGATTCATGATTCAATTCATTATTCAATTCATGATTCATGATTCAATTCATGATTCATGATTCATGATTCATGATTCGATTCATGATTCATGATTCAATTCATGATTCATGATTCATGATTCGATTTATGATTCATGATTCATGATTCATGATTCGATTCATGATTCCTGATTCATGATTTAATTCATGATTCATGATTCATGATTCATGATTCATGATTCAATTCATGATTCATGATTCATGATTCGATTCATGATTCACGATTCAATTTATGATTCATGATTCAATTCATGATTCAATTCATGATTCATGATTCATGATTCAATTAATGATTCATGATTCATGATTCAATTCATAATTCAATTCATGATTCATGATTGATGATTCAATTTATGATTCATGATTCATGATTCAATTCATGATTCATGATTCAATTCATGATTCAATTCATGATTCATGATTCAATTCATGATTCAATTCATGATTCATGATTCAATTCATGATTCCTGATTTATGATTCATGATTCATGATTCAATTCATGATTCATTTCATGATTCATGATTTAATTCATGATTCATGATTGAATTCATTATTTAATTCATGATTCATGATTCGATTCATAATTCATGATTTAATTCATGATTCAATTCATGATTCATCATTTAATTCCTGATTCATGATTCATGATTCATGATTCATGATTCAATTCATGATTCATAATTTGATTCATGATTCATGATTCGATTCATGATTCATAATTCAATTCATGATTGAATTCATGATTCCTGATTCGATTCATGATTCATGATTCACTTCATGATTTATGATTCATGATTCATGATTCATGATTCGATTCATGATTCATGATTCGATTCATGATTCATGATTCAATTCATGATTCATGATTCGATTCATGATTCTTGATTCATGATTCATGATTCATGATTCGATTCATGATTCAATTCATGATTCATGATTCAATTTATGATTCTTGATTCATGATTCGATTCATAATTCATGATTCATGATTCAATTCATGATTCATGATTCATGATTCGATTCATGATTCATGATTCATGAATCAATTCATGATTCATGATTCGATTCATGTATCAATTCATGATTCATGATTCGATTCATGATTCATGATTCATGATTCAATTCATGATTCATGATTCATGATTCGATTCATGATTCATGATTCATGAATCAATTCATGATTCATGATTCGATTCATGTATCAATTCATGATTCATGATTCGATTCATGATTCATGATTCATGATTCAATTCATGATTCATGATTCATGATTCAATTCATGATTCATGATTCATGATTCATGATTCGATTCATGATTTATGATTCATGATTCAATTCATGATTCATGATTCGATTCATGATTCTTGATTCATGAATCATGATTCGATTCATGATTCATGATTCATGATTTAATTCATGATTTATGATTTATGATTCAAGATTCAATTCATGATTCATAATTCATGATTCGATTCATTATTCAAGATTTAATTCATGATTCGTGATTCATGATTAAATTCATGATTCAATTCATGATTCATGATTGATGATTCAATTTATGAGTCATGAATCATGATTCATGATTCATGATTCATGATTCATGATTCAATTCATGATTCAATTCATGATTCATGATTCATGATTCATGATTCAATTCATGATTCATGATTCAATTCATGATTCATGATTCATGATTCATGATTCAATTAATGATTCATGATTCATGATTCAATTCATGAATCAATTCATGATTGATGATTCAATTTATGAGTCATGAATCATGATTCATGATTCATGATTCATGATTCAATTCATGATTTAATCATGATTCATGATTCATGATTCATGATTCAATTCATGATTCATGATTCATGATTCGATTCATGATTCATGATTCAATTCATGATTCATGATTCAATTCATGATTCATGATTCATGATTCAATTAATGATTCATGATTCATGATTCAATTCATGATTCAATTCATGATTCATGATAATGATTCAATTTATGATTCATGATTCATGATTCAATTCATGATTCATGATTCAATTCATGATTCAATTTATGATTCATGATTCAATTCATGATTCATGATTTATGATTCATGAATCATGATTCAATTCATGATTCAATTCATGATTCATAATTCAATTCATGATTCATGATTTATGATTCATGATTCATGATTTATGATTCATGATTCATGATTCAATTCATGATTCATTTCATGATTCATGATTCAATTCATGATTCGATTCCTGATTCAATTCATGATTCATGATTCAATTCATTATTCAATTCATGATTCATGATTCGATTCATGATTCAATTCATGATTCAATTCATGATTCATGATTCGATTCATGATTCATCATTCAATTCATGATTCATGATTCATGATTCAATTCATGATTCAATTCATGATTCATGATTCAATTCATGATTCATAATTTATGATTCATGATTCATGATTCAATTCATAATTCAATTCATGATTCATAATTCAATTCATGATTCATGATTTATGATTCATGATTCATGATTTATGATTCATGATTCATGATTCAATTCATGATTCATTTCATGATTCATGATTCAATTCATGATTCGATTCCTGATTCAATTCATGATTCATGATTCAATTCATTATTCAATTCATGATTCATGATTCAATTCATGATTCATGATTCATGATTCATGATTCATGATTCAATTCATGATTCATGATTCATGATTCATGATTCATGATTCGATTTATGATTCATGATTCATGATTCATGATTCGATTCATGATTCATGATTCATGATTTAATTCATGATTCATGATTCATGATTCATGATTCATGATTCAATTCATGATTCATGATTCATGATTCGATTCATGATTCACGATTCAATTCATGATTCATGATTCAATACATGATTCAATTCATGATTCATGATTCATGATTCAATTAATGATTCATGATTCATGATTCAATTCATGATTCAATTCATGATTCATGATTGATGATTCAATTTTTGATTCATGATTCATGATTCAATTTATGATTCATGATTCAATTCATGATTCAATTCATGATTCATGATTCAATTCATGATTCCTGATTTATGATTCATGATTCATGATTCAATTCATGATTCATTTCATGATTCATGATTTAATTCATGATTCATGATTGATTTCATTATTCAATTCATGATTCATGATTCGATTCATAATTCATGATTTAATTCATGATTCAATTCATGATTCATCATTTAATTCCTGATTCATGATTCATGATTCATGATTCATGATTCAATTCATGATTCATAATTTGATTCATGATTCATGATTCGATTCATGATTCATAATTCAATTCATAATTCAATTCATGATTCCTGATTCGATTCATGATTCACTTCATGATTTATGATTCATGATTCATGATTCATGATTCGATTCATGATTCATGATTCGATTCATGATTCATGATTCAATTCATGATTCATGATTCGATTCATGATTCTTGATTCATGATTCATGATTCATGATTCGATTCATGATTCAATTCATGATTCATGATTCGATTTATGATTCTTGATTCATGATTCGATTCATAATTCATGATTCATGATTCAATTCATGATTCATGATTCATGATTCGATTCATGATTCATGATTCATGAATCAATTCATGATTCATGATTCGATTCATGAATCAATTCATGATTCATGATTCGATTCATGATTCATGATTCATGATTTAATTCATGATTTATGATTTATGATTCAAGATTCAATTCATGATTCATAATTCATGATTCGATTCATTATTCAAGATTTAATTCATGATTCGTGATTCATGATTAAATTCATGATTCAATTCATGATTCATGATTGATGATTCAATTTATGAGTCATGAATCATGATTCATGATTCATGATTCATGATTCATGATTCAATTCATGATTCAATTCATGATTCATGATTCATGATTCGATTCATGATTCATGATTCAATTCATGATTCATGATTCAATTCATGATTCATGATTCATGATTCATGATTCAATTAATGATTCATGATTCATGATTCAATTCATGATTCAATTCATGATTCATGATAATGATTCAATTTATGATTCATGATTCATGATTCAATTCATGATTCATGATTCAATTCATGATTCAATTCATGATTCATGATTCAATTCATGATTCATGATTTATAATTCATGATTCATGATTCAATTCATGATTCAATTCATGATTCATAATTCAATTCATGATTCATGATTTATGATTCATGATTCATGATTTATGATTCATGATTCATGATTCAATTCATGATTCATTTCATGATTTATGATTCAATTCATGATTCGATTCCTGATTCAATTCATGATTCATGATTCAATTCATTATTCAATTCATGATTCATGATTCGATTCATGATTCAATTCATGATTCAATTCATGATTCATGATTCGATTCATGAGTCATCATTCAATTCATGATTCATGATTCATGATTCATGATTCATGATTCAATTCATGATTCATAATTTGATTCATGATTCATCATTCATCATTCATGATTCGATTCATGATTCATGATTCATGATTCGATTCATGATTCATGATTCAATTCATGATTCATGATTCGATTCATGATTCTTGATTCATGATTCATGATTCATGATTCGATTCATGATTCAATTCATGATTCATGATTCGATTTATGATTCTTGATTCATGATTCGATTCATAATTCATGATTCATGATTCAATTCATGATTCATGATTCATGATTCATGATTCGATTCATGATTCATGATTCAATTCAAGATTCATGATTCATGATTCATGATTCATGATTCATGATTCGATTTATGATTCATGATTCATGATTCATGATTCGATTCATGATTCATGATTCATGATTTAATTCATGATTCATGATTCATGATTCATGATTCATGATTCAATTCATGATTCATGATTCATGATTCGATTCATGATTCACGATTCAATTCATGATTCATGATTCAATTCATGATTCAATTCATGATTCATGATTCATGATTCAATTAATGATTCATGATTCATGATTCAATTCATGATTCAATTCATGATTCATGATTGATGATTCAATTTATGATTCATGATTCATGATTCAATTCATGATTCATGATTCAATTCATGATTCAATTCATGATTCATGATTGAATTCATGATTCCTGATTTATGATTCATGATTCATGATTCAATTCATGATTCATTTCATGATTCATGATTTAATTCATGATTCATGATTGAATTCATTATTCAATTCATGATTCATGATTCGATTCATAATTCATGATTTAATTCATGATTCAATTCATGATTCATCATTTAATTCCCGATTCATGATTCATGATTCATGATTCATGATTCAATTCATGATTCATAATTTGATTCATGATTCATGATTCGATTCATGATTCATAATTCAATTCATGATTCAATTCATGATTCCTGATTCGATTCATGATTCATGATTCACTTCATGATTTATGATTCATGATTCATGATTCATGATTCGATTCATGATTCATGATTCGATTCATGATTCATGATTCAATTCATGATTCGATTTATGATTCTTGATTCATGATTCGATTCATAATTCATGATTCATGATTCAATTCATGATTCATGATTCATGATTCATGATTCGATTCATGATTCATGATTCATGAATCAATTCATGATTCATGATTCGATTCATGAATCAATTCATGATTCATGATTCGATTCATGATTCATGATTCATGATTCAATTCATGATTCATGATTCATGATTCAATTCATGATTCATGATTCATGATTCATGATTCGATTCATGATTTATGATTCATGATTCAATTCATGATTCATGATTCGATTCATGATTCTTGATTCATGATTCATGATTCGATTCATGATTCATGATTCATGATTTAATTCATGATTTATGATTTATGATTCAAGATTCAATTCATGATTCATAATTCATGATTCGATTCATTATTCATGATTTAATTCATGATTCGTGATTCATGATTAAATTCATGATTCAATTCATGATTCATGATTGATGATTCAATTTATGAGTCATGAATCATGATTCATGATTCATGATTCATGATTCATGATTCAATTCATGATTCAATTCATGATTCATGATTCATGATTCAATTCATGATTCATGATTCATGATTCGATTCATGATTCATGATTCAATTCATGATTCATGATTCAATTCATGATTCATGATTCATGATTCATGATTAAATTAATGATTCATGATTCCTGATTCAATTCATGAATCAATTCATGATTCATGATTCATGATTCAATTCATGATTCATGATTCATGATTCGATTCATGATTCATGATTCAATTCATGATTCATGATTCAATTCATGATTCATGATTTATGATTCATGATTCATGATTCAATTCATGATTCATTTCATGATTCATGATTCAATTCATGATTCGATTCCTGATTCAATTCATGATTCATGATTCAATTCATTATTCAATTCATGATTCATGATTCGATTCATGATTCATGATTCAATTCATGATTCAATTCATGATTCATGATTCAATTCATGATTCGATTCCTGATTCAATTCATGATTCATGATTCAATTCATTATTCAATTCATGATTCATGATTCGATTCATGATTCATGATTCAATTCATGATTCAATTCATGATTCATGATTCGATTCATGATTCATGATTCATGATTCATGATTCATGATTCAATTCATGATTCATAATTTTATTCATGATTCATCATTCATGATTCGATTCATGATTCATGATTCATGATTCGATTCATGATTCATGATTGAATTCATGATTCATGATTCGATTCATGATTCTTGATTCATGATTCATGATTCGATTCATGATTCAATTCATGATTTATGATTCGATTTATGATTCTTGATTCTTGATTCGATTCATAATTCATGATTCATGATTTAATTCATGATTCATGATTCATGATTCATGATTCATGAATCAATTCATGATTCATGATTCGATTCATGATTCATGATTCATGATTCAATTCATGATTCATGATTCATGATTCAATGCATGATTCATGATTCATGATTCGATTCATGATTTATGATTCATGATTCAATTCATGATTCATGATTCGATTCCAGATTCTTGATTCATGATTCATGATTCGAATTATGATTCATGATTCATGATTTAATTCATGATTTATGATTTATGATTCAAGATTCAATTCATGATTCATAATTCATGATTCGATTCATTATTCATGATTTAATTCATGATTCGTGATTCATGATTAAATTCATGATTCAATTCATGATTCATGATTGATGATTCAATTTATGAGTCATAAATCATGATTTATGATTCATGATTCATGATTCAATTCTTGATTCAATTCATGATTCATGATTCATGATTCATGATTCAAATCATGATTCATGATTCATGATTCGATTCATGATTCATGATTCAATTCATGATTCATGATTCAATTCATGATTCATGATTCATGATTCATGATTCAATTAATGATTCATGATTCATGATTCAATTCATGAATCAATTCATGATTCATGATTGATGATTCAATTTATGAGTCATGAATCATGATTCATGATTCATGATTCATGATTCAATTCATGATTCATGATTCAATTCATGATTCATGATTCATGATTCAATTAATGATTCATGATTCTTGATTCAATTCATGATTCAATTCATGATTCATGATAATGATTAAATTTATGATTCATGATTCAATTCATGATTCATGATTCATGATTCATGATTCAATTAATGATTCATTATTCATGATTCAATTCATGATTCAATTCATGATTCATGATAATGATTCAATTTATGATTCATGATTCATGATTCAATTCATGATTCAATTCATGATTCATGATTCATGATTCAAATCATGATTCATGATTCATGATTCGATTCATGATTCATGATTCAATTCATGATTCAATTCATGATTCATGATTCATGATTCAATTAATGATTCATGATTCATGATTCAATTAATGATTCATGATTCATGATTCAATTCATGAATCAATTCATGATTCATGATTGATGATTCAATTTATGAGTCATGAATCATGATTCATGATTCATGATTCATGATTCAATTCATGATTCAATTCATGGTTCATGATTCATGATTCATGATTCAATTCATGATTCATGATTCATGATTCGATTCATGATTCAATTAATGATTCATGATTCAATTCATGATTCATGATTCATGATTCATGATTCAATTAATGATTCATGATTCTTGATTCAATTCATGATTCAATTCATGATTCATGATAATGATTCAATTTATGATTCATGATTCAATTCATGATTCATGATTCATGATTCATGATTCAATTAATGATTCATGATTCCTGATTCAATTCATGAATCAATTCATGATTCATGATTGATGATTCAATTTATGAGTCATGAATCATGATTCATGATTCATGATTCATGATTCATGATTCATGATTCATGATTCAATTCATGATTCAATTCATGATTGATGATTCATGATTCATGATTCAATTCATGATTCATGATTCATGATTCGATTCATGATTCATGTTTCAATTCATGATTCATGATTCAATTCATGATTCATGATTTATGATTCATGATTCATGATTCAATTCATGATTCATTTCATGATTCATGATTCAATTCATGATTCGATTCCTGATTCAATTCATGATTCATGATTCAATTCATTATTCAATTCATGATTCATGATTCGATTCATGATTCATGATTCAATTCATGATTCAATTCATGATTCATGATTCAATTCATGATTCATGATTCAATTCATGATTTAATTCATGATTCATGATTCAATTCATGATTCGATTCCTGATTCAATTCATGATTCATGATTCAATTCATTATTCAATTCATGATTCATGATTCGATTCATGATTCATGATTCAATTCATGATTCAATTCATGATTCATGATTCAATTCATGATTCATGATTCATGATTCATGATTCATGATTCATGATTCAATTCATGATTCATAATTTTATTCATGATTCATGATTCATCATTCATGATTCGATTCATGATTCATGATTCATGATTCGATTCATGATTCATGATTCAATTCATGATTCATGATTCGATTCATGATTCTTGATTCATGATTCATGATTCATGATTCGATTCATGATTCAATTCATGATTTATGATTCGATTTATGATTCTTGATTCATGATTCGATTCATAATTCATGATTCATGATTTAATATATGATTCATGATTCATGATTCATGATTCGATTCATGATTCATGATTCATGAATCAATTCATGATTCATGATTCGATTCATGATTCATGATTCATGATTCAATTCATGATTCATGATTCATGATTCAATGCATGATTCATGATTCATGATTCATGATTCGATTCATGATTTATGATTCATGATTCAATTCATGATTCATGATTCGATTCATGATTCATGATTCATGATTTAATTCATGATTTATGATTTATGATTCAAGATTCAATTCATGATTCATAATTCATGATTCGATTCATTATTCATGATTTAATTCATGATTCGTGATTCATGATTAAATTCATGATTCATGATTGATGATTCAATTTATGAGTCATGAATCATGATTCATGATTCATGATTCATGATTCAATTCATGATTCAATTCATGATTCATGATTCATGATTCATGATTCAAATCATGATTCATGATTCATGATTCGATTCATGATTCATGATTCAATTCATGATTCATGATTCAATTCATGATTCATGATTCATGATTCAATTAATGATTCATGATTCATGATTCAATTCATGAATCAATTCATGATTCATGATTGATGATTCAATTTATGAGTCATGAATCATGATTCATGATTCTTGATTCATGATTCATGATTCAATTCATGATTCAATTCATGATTCATGATTCATGATTCATGATTCAATTCATGATTCATGATTCATGATTCGATTCATGATTCAATTCATGATTCATGATTCAATTCATGATTAATGATTCATGATTCATGATTCAATTAATGATTCATGATTCTTGATTCAATTCATGATTCATGATAATGATTCAATTTATGATTCATGATTCAATTCATGATTCATGATTCATGATTCATGATTCAATTAATGATTCATGATTCATGATTCAATTCATGATTCAATTCATGATTCATGATAATGATTCAATTTATGATTCATGATTCATGATTCAATTCATGATTCATGATTCAATTCATGATTCAATTCATGATTCATGATTCAATTCATGATTCATGATTTATGATTCATGATTCATGATTCAATTCATGATTCATGATTCATGATTCATGATTCAATTAATGATTCATGATTCTTGATTCAATTCATGATTCATGATAATGATTCAATTTATGATTCATGATTCAATTCATGATTCATGATTCATGATTCATGATTCAATTAATGATTCATGATTCATGATTCAATTCATGATTCAATTCATGATTCATGATAATGATTCAATTTATGATTCATGATTCATGATTCAATTCATGATTCATGATTCAATTCATGATTCAATTCATGATTCATGATTCAATTCATGATTTATGATTTATGATTCATGATTCATGATTCAATTCATGATTCAATTCATGATTCGATTCCTGATTCAATTCATGATTCATGATTTAATTCATTATTCAATTCATGATTCATGATTCAATTCATGATTCATGATTCAATTCATGATTCAATTCATGATTCATGATTCGATTCATGATTCATGATTCATGATTCATGATTCATGATTCATGATTCAATTCATGATTCATAATTTGATTCATGATTCATGATTCATCATTCATGATTCGATTCATGATTCATGATTCATGATTCGATTCATGATTCATGATTCAATTCATGATTCATGATTCGATTCACGATTATTGATTCATGATTCATGATTCATGATTCGATTCATGATTCAATTCATGATTCATGATTCGATTTATGATTCATGATTTATGATTCGATTCATAATTCATGATTCATGATTCAATTCATGATTCATGATTCATGATTCATGATTCGATTCATGATTCATGATTCGATTCATGATTCATGATTCATGAATCAATTCATGATTCATGATTGGATTCATGATTCATGATTCAATTCATGATTCATGATTCATGATTCAATTCATGATTCATGATTCATGATTCATGATTCGATTTATGATTCATGATTCATGATTCATGATTCATGATTCGATTCATGATTCATGATTCATGAATCAATTCATGATTCATGATTCGATTCATGAATCAATTCATGATTCATGATTCGATTCATGATTCATGATTCATGATTCAATTCATGATTCATGATTCATGATTCAATTCATGATTCATGATTCATGATTCATGATTCGATTCATGATTTATGATTCATGATTCAATTCATGATTCATGATTCGATTCATGATTCTTGATTCATGATTCATGATTCGATTCATGATTCATGATTCATGATTTAATTCATGATTTATGATTTATGATTCAAGATTCAATTCATGATTCATAATTCATGATTCGATTCATTATTCATGATTTAATTCATGATTCGTGATTCATGATTAAATTCATGATTCAATTCATGATTCATGATTGATGATTCAATTTATGAGTCATGAATCATGATTCATGATTCATGATTCATGATTCATGATTCAATTCATGATTCAATTCATGATTCATGATTCATGATTCAATTCATGATTCATGATTCATGATTCGATTAATGATTCATGATTCAATTCATGATTCATGATTCAATTCATGATTCATGATTCATGATTCATGATTAAATTAATGATTCATGATTCCTGATTCAATTCATGAATCAATTCATGATTCATGATTCATGATTCAATTCATGATTCATGATTCATGATTCGATTCATGATTCATGATTCAATTCATGATTCATGATTCAATTCATGATTCATGATTTATGATTCATGATTCATGATTCAATTCATGATTCATTTCATGATTCATGATTCAATTCATGATTCGATTCCTGATTCAATTCATGATTCATGATTCAATTCATTATTCAATTCATGATTCATGATTCGATTCATGATTCATGATTCAATTCATGATTCAATTCATGATTCATGATTCAATTCATGATTCGATTCCTGATTCAATTCATGATTCATGATTCAATTCATTATTCAATTCATGATTCATGATTCGATTCATGATTCATGATTCAATTCATGATTCAATTCATGATTCATGATTCGATTCATGATTCATGATTCATGATTCATGATTCATGATTCAATTCATGATTCATAATTTTATTCATGATTCATCATTCATGATTCGATTCATGATTCATGATTCATGATTCGATTCATGATTCATGATTGAATTCATGATTCATGATTCGATTCATGATTCTTGATTCATGATTCATGATTCGATTCATGATTCAATTCATGATTTATGATTCGATTTATGATTCTTGATTCTTGATTCGATTCATAATTCATGATTCATGATTTAATTCATGATTCATGATTCATGATTCATGATTCATGAATCAATTCATGATTCATGATTCGATTCATGATTCATGATTCATGATTCAATTCATGATTCATGATTCATGATTCAATGCATGATTCATGATTCATGATTCGATTCATGATTTATGATTCATGATTCAATTCATGATTCATGATTCGATTCCAGATTCTTGATTCATGATTCATGATTCGAATTATGATTCATGATTCATGATTTAATTCATGATTTATGATTTATGATTCAAGATTCAATTCATGATTCATAATTCATGATTCGATTCATTATTCATGATTTAATTCATGATTCGTGATTCATGATTAAATTCATGATTCAATTCATGATTCATGATTGATGATTCAATTTATGAGTCATAAATCATGATTTATGATTCATGATTCATGATTCAATTCTTGATTCAATTCATGATTCATGATTCATGATTCATGATTCAAATCATGATTCATGATTCATGATTCGATTCATGATTCATGATTCAATTCATGATTCATGATTCAATTCATGATTCATGATTCATGATTCATGATTCAATTAATGATTCATGATTCATGATTCAATTCATGAATCAATTCATGATTCATGATTGATGATTCAATTTATGAGTCATGAATCATGATTCATGATTCATGATTCATGATTCAATTCATGATTCAATTCATGATTCATGATTCATGATTCATGATTCAATTCATGATTCATGATTCGATTCATGATTCAATTCATGATTCATGATTCAATTCATGATTCATGATTCATGATTCAATTAATGATTCATGATTCTTGATTCAATTCATGATTCAATTCATGATTCATGATAATGATTCAATTTATGATTCATGATTCAATTCATGATTCATGATTCATGATTTATGATTCAATTAATGATTCATGATTCATGATTCAATTCATGATTCAATTCATGATTCATGATAATGATTCAATTTATGATTCATGAGTCATGATTCAATTCATAATTCAATTCATGATTCATGATTCATGATTCATGATTCAAATCATGATTCATGATTCATGATTCGATTCATGATTCATGATTCAATTCATGATTCAATTCATGATTCATGATTCATGATTCATGATTCAAATCATGATTCATGATTCATGATTCGATTCATGATTCATGATTCAATTCATGAATCAATTCATGATTCATGATTGATGATTCAATTTATGAGTCATGAATCATGATTCATGATTCATGATTCATGATTCAATTCATGATTCAATTCATGGTTCATGATTCATGATTCATGATTCAATTCATGATTCATGATTCATGATTCGATTCATGATTCAATTAATGATTCATGATTCAATTCATGATTCATGATTCATGATTCAATTAATGATTCATGATTCTTGATTCAATTCATGATTCAATTCATGATTCATGATAATGATTCAATTTATGATTCATGATTCAATTCATGATTCATGATTCATGATTCATGATTCAATTAATGATTCATGATTCCTGATTCAATTCATGAATCAATTCATGATTCATGATTGATGATTCAATTTATGAGTCATGAATCATGATTCATGATTCATGATTCATGATTCATGATTCATGATTCATGATTCAATTCATGATTCAATTCATGATTGATGATTCATGATTCATGATTCAATTCATGATTCATGATTCATGATTCGATTCATGATTCATGTTTCAATTCATGATTCATGATTCAATTCATGATTCATGATTTATGATTCATGATTCATGATTCAATTCATGATTCATTTCATGATTCATGATTCAATTCATGATTCGATTCCTGATTCAATTCATGATTCATGATTCAATTCATTATTCAATTCATGATTCATGATTCGATTCATGATTCATGATTCAATTCATGATTCAATTCATGATTCATGATTCAATTCATGATTCATGATTCAATTCATGATTCGATTCCTGATTCAATTCATGATTCATGATTCAATTCATTATTCAATTCATGATTCATGATTCGATTCATGATTCATGATTCAATTCATGATTCAATTCATGATTCATGATTCAATTCATGATTCATGATTCAATTCATGATTTAATTCATGATTCATGATTCAATTCATGATTCGATTCCTGATTCAATTCATGATTCATGATTCAATTCATTATTCAATTCATGATTCATGATTCGATTCATGATTCATGATTCAATTCATGATTCAATTCATGATTCATGATTCAATTCATGATTCATGATTCATGATTCATGATTCATGATTCATGATTCAATTCATGATTCATAATTTTATTCATGATTCATGATTCATGATTCATGATTCGATTCATGATTCATGATTCAATTCATGATTCATGATTCGATTCATGATTCTTGATTCATGATTCATGATTCATGATTCGATTCATGATTCAATTCATGATTTATGATTCGATTTATGATTCTTGATTCATGATTCGATTCATAATTCATGATTCATGATTTAATATATGATTCATGATTCATGATTCATGATTCGATTCATGATTCATGATTCATGAATCAATTCATGATTCATGATTCGATTCATGATTCATGATTCATGATTCAATTCATGATTCATGATTCATGATTCAATGCATGATTCATGATTCATGATTCATGATTCGATTCATGATTTATGATTCATGATTCAATTCATGATTCATGATTCGATTCATGATTCATGATTCATGATTTAATTCATGATTTATGATTTATGATTCAAGATTCAATTCATGATTCATAATTCATGATTCGATTCATTATTCATGATTTAATTCATGATTCGTGATTCATGATTAAATTCATGATTCAGTTCATGATTCATGATTGATGATTCAATTTATGAGTCATGAATCATGATTCATGATTCATGATTCATGATTCAATTCATGATTCAATTCATGATTCATGATTCATGATTCATGATTCAAATCATGATTCATGATTCATGATTCGATTCATGATTCATGATTCAATTCATGATTCATGATTTAATTCATGATTCATGATTCATGATTCAATTAATGATTCATGATTCATGATTCAATTCATGAATCAATTCATGATTCATGATTGATGATTCAATTTATGAGTCATGAATCATGATTCATGATTCTTGATTCATGATTCATGATTCAATTCATGATTCAATTCATGATTCATGATTCATGATTCATGATTCAATTCATGATTCATGATTCATGATTCGATTCATGATTCAATTCATGATTCATGATTCAATTCATGATTAATGATTCATGATTCATGATTCAATTAATGATTCATGATTCTTGATTCAATTCATGATTCATGATAATGATTCAATTTATGATTCATGATTCAATTCATGATTCATGATTCATGATTCAATTCATGATTCAATTCATGATTCATGATAATGATTCAATTTATGATTCATGATTCATGATTCAATTCATGATTCATGATTCAATTCATGATTCAATTCATGATTCATGATTCAATTCATGATTCATGATTTATGATTCATGATTCATGATTCAATTCATGATTCATGATTCATGATTCATGATTCAATTAATGATTCATGATTCTTGATTCAATTCATGATTCATGATAATGATTCAATTTATGATTCATGATTCAATTCATGATTCATGATTCATGATTCATGATTCAATTAATGATTCATGATTCATGATTCAATTCATGATTCAATTCATGATTCATGATAATGATTCAATTTATGATTCATGATTCATGATTCAATTCATGATTCATGATTCAATTCATGATTGAATTCATGATTCATGATTCAATTCATGATTCATGATTTATGATTCATGATTCATGATTCAATTCATGATTCATTTCATGATTCATGATTCAATTCATGATTCGATTCCTGATTCAATTCATGATTCATGATTTAATTCATTATTCAATTCATGATTCATGATTCAATTCATGATTCATGATTCAATTCATGATTCAAATCATGATTCATGATTCGATTCATGATTCATGATTCATGATTCATGATTCATGATTCATGATTCAATTCATGATTCATAATTTGATTCATGATTCATGATTCATCATTCATGATTCGATTCATGTTTCATGATTCATGATTCGATTCATGATTCATGATTCAATTCATGATTCATGATTCGATTCACGATTATTGATTCATGATTCATGATTCGATTCATGATTCAATTCATGATTCATGATTCGATTTATGATTCATGATTTATGATTCGATTCATAATTCATGATTCATGATTCAATTCATGATTCATGATTCATGATTCATGATTCGATTCATGATTCATGATTCGATTCATGATTCATGATTCATGAATCAATTCATGATTCATGATTGGATTCATGATTCATGATTCAATTCATGATTCATGATTCATGATTCAATTCATGATTCATGATTCATGATTCATGATTCGATTTATGATTCATGATTCATGATTCGATTCATGATTCATGATTCATGAATTAATTCATGATTCATGATTCATGATTCATGATTCAATTCATGATTCATGATTTATGATTCGATTCATGATTCATGATTCAATTCATGATTCATGATTCAATTCATGATTCAATTCATGATTTATGATTCATGATTCAATTAATGATTCATGATTCATGATTCAATTCATGATTCATGATTGATGATTCAATTTATGATTTATGATTCATGATTCAATTCATGATTCATGATTCAATTCTTGATTCAATTCATGATTCATGATTCAATTCATGATTCCTGATTTATGATTCATGATTCAATTCATGATTCATTTCATGATTCATGATTCAATTCATGATTCGATTCCTGATTCAATTCATGATTCATGATTGAATTTATTATTCAATTCATGATTCATGATTCGATTCATAATTCATGATTCTATTCATGATTCAATTCATGATTCATCATTTAATTCCTGATTCATGATTCATGATTCATGATTCATGATTCAATTCATGATTCATAATTTGATTCATGATTCCTGATTCGATTCATGATTCATGATTCAATTCATGATTCAATTCATGATTCCTGATTCGATTCATGATTCATGATTCACTTCATGATTTATGATTCATGATTCATGATTCGATTCATGATTCATGATTCAATTCATGATTCATGATTCGATTCATGATTCTTGATTCATGATTCATGATTCATGATTCGATTCATGATTCAATTCATGATTCATGATTCGATTTATGATTCTTGATTCTTGATTCGATTCATAATTCATGATTCATGATTCAATTCATGATTCATGATTCATGATTCATGATTCGATTCATGATTCATGATTCAATTCATGATTCTTGATTCGATTCATGATTCTTGATTCATGATTCATGATTCATGATTCGATTCATGATTCAATTCATGATTCATGATTCGATTTATGATTCTTGATTCATGATTCAATTTATGAGTCATGAATCATGATTCATGATTCATGATTCATGATTCAATTCATGATTCAATTCATGATTCATGATTCATGATTCATGATTCAAATCATGATTCATGATTCATGATTCGATTCATGATTCATGATTCAATTCATGATTCATGATTCAATTCATGATTCATGATTCATGATTCATGATTCAATTAATGATTCATGATTCATGATTCAATTCATGAATCAATTCATGATTCATGATTGATGATTCAATTTATGAGTCATGAATCATGATTCATGATTCAATTCATGATTCAATTCATGATTCATGATTCATGATTCATGATTCAATTCATGATTCATGATTCATGATTCGATTCATGATTCAATTCATGATTCATGATTCAATTCATGATTCATGATTCATGATTCATGATTCAATTAATGATTCATGATTCTTGATTCAATTCATGATTCATGATAATGATTCAATTTATGATTCATGATTCAATTCATGATTCATGATTCATGATTCATGATTCAATTAATGATTCATGATTCATGATTCAATTCATGATTCAATTCATGATTCATGATAATGATTCAATTTATGATTCATGATTCAATTCATGATTCATGATTCAATTCATGATTCAATTCATGATTCATGATTCAATTCATGATTCAAGATTTATGATTCATGATTCATGATTCAATTCATGATTCATTTCATGATTCATGATTCAATTCATGATTCGATTCCTGATTCAATTCATGATTCATGATTTAATTCATTATTCAATTCATGATTCATGATTCGATTCATGATTCATGATTCAATTCATGATTCAATTCATGATTCATGATTCATGATTCATGATTCATGATTCATGATTCATGATTCATGATTCATGATTCAATTCATGATTCATAATTTGATTCATGATTCATGATTCATCATTCATGATTCGATTCATGATTCATGATTCATGATTCGATTCATGATTCATGATTCAATTCATGATTCATGATTCGATTCATGATTCTTGATTCATGATTCATGATTCATGATTCGATTCATGATTCAATTCATGATTCATGATTCGATTTATGATTCATGATTCATAATTCGATTCATGATTCATGATTCATGAATCAATTCATGATTCATGATTGGATTCATGATTCATGATTCAATTCATGATTCATGATTCATGATTCAATTCATGATTCATGATTCATGATTCATGATTCGATTTATGATTCATGATTCATGATTCATGATTCGATTCATGATTCATGATTCATGAATTAATTCATGATTCATGATTCATGATTCATGATTCAATTCATGATTCATGATTTATGATTCGATTCATGATTCATGATTCAATTCATGATTCATGATTCAATTCATGATTCAATTCATGATTTATGATTCATGATTCAATTAATGATTCATGATTGATGATTTAATTCATGATTCATGATTGATAATTCAATTTATGATTTATGATTCATGATTCAATTCATGATTCATGATTCAATTCTTGATTCAATTCATGATTCATGATTCAATTCATGATTCCTGATTTATGATTCATGATTCAATTCATGATTCATTTCATGATTCATGATTCAATTCATGATTCGATTCCTGATTCAATTCATGATTCATGATTGAATTTATTATTCAATTCATGATTCATGATTCGATTCATAATTCATGATTCTATTCATGATTCAATTCATGATTCATCATTTAATTCCTGATTCATGATTCATGATTCATGATTCATGATTCAATTCATGATTCATAATTTGATTCATGATTCCTGATTTGATTCATGATTCATGATTCAATTCATGATTCAATTCATGATTCCTGATTCGATTCATGATTCATGATTCACTTCATGATTTATGATTCATGATTCATGATTCGATTCATGATTCATGATTCAATTCATGATTCATGATTCGATTCATGATTCTTGATTCATGATTCATGATTCATGATTCGATTCATGATTCAATTCATGATTCATGATTCGATTTATGATTCTTGGTTCTTGATTCGATTCATAATTCATGATTCATGATTCAATTCATGATTCATGATTCATGATTCATGATTCGATTCATGATTCATGATTCAATTCATGATTCTTGATTCGATTCATGATTCTTGATTCATGATTCATGATTCATGATTCGATTCATGATTCAATTCATGATTCATGATTCGATTTATGATTCTTGATTCATGATTCGATTCATAATTCATGATTCATGATTTAATTCATGATTCATGATTCATGATTCAATTTATGAGTCATGAATCATGATTCATGATTCATGATTCATGATTCAATTCATGATTCAATTCATGATTCATGATTCATGATTCATGATTCAAATCATGATTCATGATTCATGATTCGATTCATGATTCATGATTCAATTCATGATTCATGATTCAATTCATGATTCATGATTCATGATTCATGATTCAATTAATGATTCATGATTCATGATTCAATTCATGAATCAATTCATGATTCATGATTGATGATTCAATTTATGAGTCATGAATCATGATTCATGATTCATGATTCATGATTCATGATTCAATTCATGATTCAATTCATGATTCATGATTCATGATTCAATTCATGATTCATGATTCATGATTCGATTCATGATTCAATTCATGATTCATGATTCAATTCATGATTCATGATTCATGATTCATGATTCAATTAATGATTCATGATTCTTGATTCAATTCATGATTCATGATAATGATTCAATTTATGATTCATGATTCAATTCATGATTCATGATTCATGATTCATGATTCAATTAATGATTCATGATTCATGATTCAATTCATGATTCAATTCATGATTCATGATAATGATTCAATTTATGATTCATGATTCATGATTCAATTCATGATTCATGATTCAATTCATGATTCAATTCATGATTCATGATTCATTTCATGATTCATGATTTATGATTCATGATTCATGATTCAATTTATGATTCATTTCATGATTCATGATTCAATTCATGATTCGATTCCTGATTCAATTCATGATTCATGATTTATTTCATTATTCAATTCATGATTCATGATTCGATTCATGATTCATGATTCAATTCATGATTCAATTCATGATTCATGATTCGATTCATGATTCATGATTCATGATTCATGATTCATGATTCAATTCATGATTCATAATTTGATTCATGATTCATGATTCATCATTCATGATTCGATTCATGATTCATGATTCATGATTCGATTCATGATTCATGATTCAATTCATGATTCCTGATTCGATTCATGATTCTTGATTCATGATTCATGATTCATGATTCGATTCATGATTCAATTCATGATTCATGATTCGATTTATGATTCATGATTCATGATTCGATTCATAATTCATGATTCATGATTCAATTTATGATTCATGATTCATGATTCATGATTCGATTCATGATTCATGATTCGATTCATGATTCATGATTCATGAATCAATTCATGATTCATGATTGGATTCATGATTCATGATTCAATTCATGATTCATGATTCATGATTCAATTCATGATTCATGATTCATGATTCATGATTCGATTTATGATTCATGATTCATGATTCATGATTCGATTCATGATTCATGATTCATGAATTAATTCATGATTCATGATTCATGATTCATGATTCAATTCATGATTCATGATTTATGATTCGATTCATGATTCATGATTCAATTCATGATTCATGATTCAATTCATGATTCAATTCATGATTTATGATTCATGATTCAATTCATGATTCATGATTCATGATTCAATTCATGATTCATGATTCATGATTCATGATTCATGATTCGATTCATGATTCATGATTCAATTCATGATTCATGATTCGATTCATGATTCTTGATTCATGATTCATGATTCATGATTCGATTCATGATTCAATTCATGATTCATGATTCGATTTATGATTCTTGATTCATGATTCGATTCATAATTCATGATTCATGATTCAATTCATGATTCATGATTCATGATTCATGATTCCATTCATGATTCATGATTCATGAATCAATTCATGATTCATGATTCAATTCATGATTCATGATTCACGATTCAATTCATGATTCATGATTCATGATTCATGATTCGATTCATGATTTATGATTCAATTCATGATTCATGATTTGATTCATGATTCTTGATTCATGATTCATGATTCGAATAATGATTCATGATTCATGATTTAATTCATGATTTATGATTTATGATTCAAGATTCAATTCATGATTCATAATTCATGATTCGATTCATTATTCATGATTTAATTCATGATTCGTGATTCATGATTCAAATCATGATTCATGATTCGATTCATGATTTATGATTCAATTCATGATTCATGATTGATAATTAAATTCATGATTCAATTCATGATTCATGATTGATGATTCAATTCATGATTCATGATTCATGATTCATGATTCATGATTCATGATTCATGATTCAATTCATGATTCAATTCATGATGCATGATTCATGATTCATGATTCAATTCATGATTCATGATTCATGATTCATGATTCATGATTCAATTAATGATTCATGATTCATGATTCAATTCATGAATCAATTCATGATTCATGATTGATGATTCAATTTATGATTCATGATTCATGATTCAATTCATGATTCATGATTCAATTCATGATTCATGATTCATGATTCATGATTCAATTAATGATTCATGATTCATGTTTCAATTCATGAATCAATTCATGATTCATGATTGATGATTCAATTTATGAGTCATGAATCATGATTCATGATTCATGATTCATGATTCATGATTCAATTCATGATTCAATTCATGATTCATGATTCATGATTCAATTCATGATTCATGATTCATGATTCGATTCATGATTCAATTCATGATTCATGATTCAATTCATGATTCATGATTCATGATTCATGATTCAATTAATGATTCATGATTCTTGATTCAATTCATGATTCATGATAATGATTCAATTTATGATTCATGATTCAATTCATGATTCATGATTCATGATTCATGATTCCATTAATGATTCATGATTCATGATTCAATTCATGATTCAATTCATGATTCATGATAATGATTCAATTTATGATTCATGATTCATGATTCAATTCATGATTCATGATTCAATTCATGATTCAATTCATGATTCATGATTCATTTCATGATTCATGATTTATGATTCATGATTCAATTCATGATTCATTTCATGATTCATGATTTAATTCATGATTCGATTCCTGATTCAATTCATGATTCATGATTTATTTCATTATTCAATTCATGATTCATGATTCGATTCATGATTCATGATTCAATTCATGATTCAATTCATGATTCATGATTCGATTCATGATTCATGATTCATGATTCATGATTCATGATTCATGATTCAATTCATGATTCATAATTTGATTCATGATTCATGATTCATCATTCATGATTCGATTCATGATTCATGATTCATGATTCGATTCATGATTCATGATTCAATTCATGATTGATGATTCGATTCATGATTCTTGATTCATGATTCATGATTCGATTCATGATTCAATTCATGATTCATGATTCGATTTATGATTCATGATTCATGATTCGATTCATAATTCATGATTCATGATTCAATTTATGATTCATGATTCATGATTCATGATTCGATTCATGATTCATGATTCGATTCATGATTCATGATTCATGAATCAATTCATGATTCATGATTGGATTCATGATTCATGATTCAATTCATGATTCATGATTCATGATTCAATTCATGATTCATGATTCATGATTCATGATTCGATTTATGATTCATGATTCATGATTCATGATTCGATTCATGATTCATGATTCATGAATTAATTCATGATTCATGATTCATGATTCATGATTCAATTCATGATTCATGATTTATGATTCGATTCATGATTCATGATTCAATTCATGATTCATGATTCAATTCATGATTCAATTCATGATTTATGATTCATGATTCAATTCATGATTCATGATTCATGATTCAATTCATGATTCAATTCATGATTCATGATTGATGATTCAATTTATGATTTATGATTCATTAATCAATTCATGATTCATGATTCAATTCTTGATTCAATTCATGATTCATGATTCAATTCATGATTCCTGATTTATGATTCATGATTCAATTAATGATTCATGATTCTTTATTCAATTCATGATTCATGATAATGATTCAATTTATGATTCATGATTCAATTCATGATTCATGATTCATGATTCATGATTCAATTAATGATTCATGATTCATGATTCAATTCATGATTCAATTCATGATTCATGATAATGATTCAATTTATGATTCATGATTCATGATTCAATTCATGATTCATGATTCAATTCATGATTCAATTCATGATTCATGATTCATTTCATGATTCATGATTTATGATTCATGATTCATGATTCAATTCATGATTCATTTCATGATTCATGATTCAATTCATGATTCGATTCCTGATTCAATTCATGATTCATGATTTATTTCATTATTCAATTCATGATTCATGATTCGATTCATGATTCATGATTCAATTCATGATTCAATTCATGATTCATGATTCGATTCATGATTCATGATTCATGATTCATGATTCATGATTCAATTCATGATTCATAATTTGATTCATGATTCATGATTCATCATTCATGATTCGATTCATGATTCATGATTCATGATTCGATTCATGATTCATGATTCAATTCATGATTCATGATTCGATTCATGATTCTTGATTCATGATTCATGATTCATGATTCGATTCATGATTCAATTCATGATTCATGATTCGATTTATGATTCATGATTCATGATTCGATTCATAATTCATGATTCATGATTCAATTTATGATTCATGATTCATGATTCATGATTCGATTCATGATTCATGATTCGATTCATGATTCATGATTCATGAATCAATTCATGATTCATGATTGGATTCATGATTCATGATTCAATTCATGATTCATGATTCATGATTCAATTCATGATTCATGATTCATGATTCATGATTCGATTTATGATTCATGATTCATGATTCATGATTCGATTCATGATTCATGATTCATGAATTAATTCATGATTCATGATTCATGATTCATGATTCAATTCATGATTCATGATTTATGATTCGATTCATGATTCATGATTCAATTCATGATTCATGATTCAAATCATGATTCAATTCATGATTTATGATTCATGATTCAATTCATGATTCATGATTCATGATTCAATTCATGATTCATGATTCATGATTCATGATTCATGATTCGATTCATGATTCATGATTCAATTCATGATTCATGATTCGATTCATGATTCTTGATTCATGATTCATGATTCATGATTCGATTCATGATTCAATTCATGATTCATGATTCGATTTATGATTCTTGATTCATGATTCGATTCATAATTCATGATTCATGATTCAATTCATGATTCATGATTCATGATTCATGATTCCATTCATGATTCATGATTCATGAATCAATTCATGATTCATGATTCAATTCATGATTCATGATTCACGATTCAATTCATGATTCATGATTCATGATTCATGATTCGATTCATGATTTATGATTCAATTCATGATTCATGATTTGATTCATGATTCTTGATTCATGATTCATGATTCGAATAATGATTCATGATTCATGATTTAATTCATGATTTATGATTTATGATTCAAGATTCAATTCATGATTCATAATTCATGATTCGATTCATTATTCATGATTTAATTCATGATTCGTGATTCATGATTCAAATCATGATTCATGATTCGATTCATGATTTATGATTCAATTCATGATTCATGATTGATAATTAAATTCATGATTCAATTCATGATTCATGATTGATGATTCAATTTATGAGTCATGAATCATGATTCATGATTCATGATTCATGATTCATGATTCAATTCATGATTCAATTCATGATGCATGATTCATGATTCATGATTCAATTCATGATTCATGATTCATGATTCATGATTCAATTAATGATTCATGATTCATGATTCAATTCATGAATCAATTCATGATTCATGATTGATGATTCAATTTATGATTCATGATTCATGATTCAATTCATGATTCATGATTCAATTCATGATTCATGATTCATGATTCATGATTCAATTAATGATTCATGATTCATGTTTCAATTCATGAATCAATTCATGATTCATGATTGATGATTCAATTTATGAGTCATGAATCATGATTCATGATTCATGATTCATGATTCATGATTCAATTCATGATTCAATTCATGATTCATGATTCATGATTCAATTCATGATTCATGATTCATGATTCGATTCATGATTCAATTCATGATTCATGATTCAATTCATGATTCATGATTCATGATTCATGATTCAATTAATGATTCATGATTCTTGATTCAATTCATGATTCATGATAATGATTCAATTTATGATTCATGATTCAATTCATGATTCATGATTCATGATTCATGATTCAATTAATGATTCATGATTCATGATTCAATTCATGATTCAATTCATGATTCATGATAATGATTCAATTTATGATTCATGATTCATGATTCAATTCATGATTCATGATTCAATTCATGATTCAATTCATGATTCATGATTCATTTCATGATTCATGATTTATGATTCATGATTCAATTCATGATTCATTTCATGATTCATGATTTAATTCATGATTCGATTCCTGATTCAATTCATGATTCATGATTTATTTCATTATTCAATTCATGATTCATGATTCGATTCATGATTCATGATTCAATTCATGATTCAATTCATGATTCATGATTCGATTCATGATTCATGATTCATGATTCATGATTCATGATTCATGATTCATGATTCATGATTCATGATTCATGATTCAATTCATGATTCATAATTTGATTCATGATTCATGATTCATCATTCATGATTCGATTCATGATTCATGATTCATGATTCGATTCATGATTCATGATTCAATTCATGATTCATGATTCGATTCATGATTCTTGATTCATGATTCATGATTCGATTCATGATTCAATTCATGATTCATGATTCGATTTATGATTCATGATTCATGATTCGATTCATAATTCATGATTCATGATTCAATTTATGATTCATGATTCATGATTCATGATTCGATTCATGATTCATGATTCGATTCATGATTCATGATTCATGAATCAATTCATGATTCATGATTGGATTCATGATTCATGATTCAATTCATGATTCATGATTCATGATTCAATTCATGATTCATGATTCATGATTCATGATTCGATTTATGATTCATGATTCATGATTCATGATTCGATTCATGATTCATGATTCATGAATTAATTCATGATTCATGATTCATGATTCATGATTCAATTCATGATTCATGATTTATGATTTGATTCATGATTCATGATTCAATTCATGATTCATGATTCAATTCATGATTCAATTCATGATTTATGATTCATGATTCAATTCATGATTCAATTCATGATTCATGATTGATGATTCAATTTATGATTTATGATTCATTAATCAATTCATGATTCATGATTCAATTCTTGATTCAATTCATGATTCATGATTCAATTCATGATTCCTGATTTATGATTCATGATTCAATTCATGATTCATTTCATGATTCATGATTCAATTCATGATTCGATTCCTGATTCAATTCATGATTCATGATTGAATTTATTATTCAATTCATGATTCATGATTCGATTCATAATTCATGATTCTATTCATGATTCAATTCATGATTCATCATTTAATTCCTGATTCATGATTCATGATTCATGATTCATGATTCAATTCATGATTCATAATTTGATTCATGATTCCTGATTCGATTCATGATTCATGATTCAATTCATGATTCAATTCATGATTCCTGATTCGATTCATGATTCATGATTCACTTCATGATTTATGATTCATGATTCATGATTCGATTCATGATTCATGATTCAATTCATGATTCATGATTCGATTCATGATTCTTGATTCATGATTCATGATTCATGATTCGATTCATGATTCAATTCATGATTCATGATTCGATTTATGATTCTTGATTCTTGATTCGATTCATAATTCATGATTCATGATTCAATTCATGATTCATGATTCATGATTCATGATTCATGATTCGATTCATGATTCATGATTCAATTCATGATTCATGATTCGATTCATGATTCTTGATTCATGATTCATGATTCATGATTCGATTCATGATTCAATTCATGATTCATGATTCGATTTATGATTCTTGATTCATGATTCGATTCATAATTCATGATTCATGATTCAATTCATGATTCATGATTCATGATTCATGATTCCATTCATGATTCATGATTCATGAATCAATTCATGATTCATGATTCAATTCATGATTCATGATTCACGATTCAATTCATGATTCATGATTCATGATTCATGATTCGATTCATGATTTATGATTCAATTCATGATTCATGATTTGATTCATGATTCTTGATTCATGATTCATGATTCGAATAATGATTCATGATTCATGATTTAATTCATGATTTATGATTTATGATTCAAGATTCAATTCATGATTCATAATTCATGATTCGATTCATTATTCATGATTTAATTCATGATTCGTGATTCATGATTCAAATCATGATTCATGATTCGATTCATGATTTATGATTCAATTCATGATTCATGATTGATAATTAAATTCATGATTCAATTCATGATTCATGATTGATGATTCAATTTATGAGTCATGAATCATGATTCATGATTCATGATTCATGATTCAATTCATGATTCAATTCATGATGCATGATTCATGATTCATGATTCAATTCATGATTCATGATTCATGATTCATGATTCATGATTCAATTAATGATTCATGATTCATGATTCAATTCATGAATCAAATCATGATTCATGATTGATGATTCAATTTATGATTCATGATTCATGATTCAATTCATGATTCATGATTCAATTCATGATTCATGATTCAATTCATGATTCAATTCAAGATTCAAATCATGATTCATGATTGAATTCATTATTCAATTCATAATTCATGATTCGATTCATGATTCATGATACAATTCATGATTCAATTCATGATTCATGATTAGATTCATGATTCATGATTCGATTCATGATTTATGATTCAATTCATGATTCAATTCATGATTCATGATTTGATTCATGATTCATGATTCATGATTCACTTCATGATTCATGATTCATGATTCATGATTCATGATTCGATTCATGATTCATGATTCATGATTCATGATTTGATTCATGATTCATGATTCAATTCATGATTCATGATTCGATTCATGATTCATGATTCATGATTCACTTCATGATTCATGATTCATGATTCAATTCATGATTCATGATTCGATTCATGATTCATGATTCATGATTCAATTCATGATTCATGATTCGATTCATGATTCTTGATTCATGATTCATGATTCATGATTTGATTCATGATTCATGATTCAATTCATGAATCATGATTCGATTTATGATTCTTGATTCATGATTCGATTTATAATTTATGATTCATGATTCAATTCATGATTCATGATTCATGATTCATGATTCATGATTCGATTCATGATTCATGATTCATGAATCAATTCATGATTCATGATTCGATTCATGATTCATGATTCATGATTCATGATTCGATTCATGATTTATGATTCATGATTCATGATTCAATTCATGATTCATGATTCGATTCATGATTCTTGATTCATGATTCATGATTCGATCCATGATTCATGATTCATTATTTAATTCATGATTTATGATTCATGATTCAAGATTCAATTCATGATTCATAATTCATGATTCGATTTATTATTCATGATTCAATTCATGATTCATGATTCATGATTCAAATCATGATTCATGATTAGATTCATGATTCAATTCATGATTCATGATTCATGATTCAATTCATGATTCAATTCATGATTCGATTTATTATTCATGATTCAATTCATGATTCATGATTCATGATTCAAATCATGATTCATGATTTGATCCATGATTCAATTCGTGATTCAACTCATGATTCATGATTCAATTCAAGATTCATGATTCAATTCATGATTCATGATTTAATTCATGATTCATGATTCATGATTCAATTCATGATTCATGATTCAATTTATGATTCATGATTTAATTAATGATCAAATTCATGATTCATGATTAATGATTCAATTTATGATTCATAATTCATGATGCAATTCGTGAATCAATTCATGATTCATGATTCATGATTCAATTCATGATTAATGATTCATGATTCAATTCATGATTCATAATTCATGATTCATGATTCAATTCATGATTCATGATTCAATTCATGATTCATGATTCAATTTATGATTCGTTTCCTGATTCAATTCATGATTCATAATTCGATTTATGATTTATGATTCATGATTCAATTCATGATTCATGATTCATGATTCAATTCATGATTCATGATTCAATTCATAATTCAATTCATGATTCAATTCATGATTCATGATTCAATTCTTGATTCATGATTCATGATTTAATTCATGATTCAATTCATAATTCATGATTCAATTTATGATTCATGATTCATGATTCAATTCATGATTCAATTCATGATTCATAATTAATGATTCATGATTCAATTCATGATTAATGATTCATGATTCAATTCATGATTCATAATTCATGATTCATGATTCAATTCATGATTCATGATTCATAATTCAATTCATGATTCATGATTCAATTCATGATTCATAATTCAAGATTCAATTCATGATTCATGATTCAATTCATGATTCATGATTCATGATTCATGATTCGATTCATGATTAATTATTCATGATTCAATTCATGATTCATGATTCATGATTCGATTCATGATTCATGATTCACTTCATGATTCAATTCATGATTTAATTCTTGATTCAATTCATGATTCATGATTCAATTCATGATTCATAATTCAAGATTCGATTTATGAATCATGATTCAATTCATGATTCATGATTCATGATTCATGATTCGATTCATGATTCATGATTCGATTAATAATTCATGATTCATGATTCATAAGTCGATTCATGATTCATGATTCATGATTTAATTCATGATTCATGATTCATGATTCATGATTCAATTCATGATTCATGATCTGATTCAATTCATGATTCATGATTCAATTCATGATTCTTGATTCAATTCATGATTCAATTCATGATTCATGATTCATGATTCAATTAATGATTCATGATTCATGATTCAATTCATGATTCATGATTCAATTCATGATTCAATTCATTATTCATGATTCAATTCATGATTCTTGATTCAATTCATGATTCAATTCATGATTCATGATTCATGATTCAATTAATGATTCATGATTCATGATTCAATTCATGATTCATGATTCAATTCATGATTCAATTCATTATTCATGATTCAATTCATGATTCAATTCATGATTCATGATTCAATTCATGATTCATGATTCAATTCATGATTCATGATTCAATTCATGATTCGATTCCTGATTCAATTCATGATTCATGATTGAATTCATGATTCATGATTCATGATTCATGATTCGATTCATGAGTCATGATTCATGAATCAATTAATGATTCATGATTCGATTCATGATTCATGATTCATGATTTAATTCATGATTCATAATTCATGATGCAATTCATGATTCAATTCATGATTCATGATTCATGATTCATGATTCGATTCATGATTCAATATTCATCTCATGATTCATGATTCATGATTCAATTCATGATTCATGATTCATGATTCATGATTCACGATTCATGATTCATGATTTAATTCATGATTCATGATTCATGATTCATGATTCAATTCATGATTCATGATTCATGATTCGATTCATGATTCATGATTCATCTCATGATTCATGATTCAATTCATGATTCAATTCATGATTCATGATTTATGATTTAATTCATGATTCATGATTCATGATTCATGATTCAATTCATGATTCATGATTCATGATTCGATTCATGATTCATGATTCATCTCATGATTCATGATTCAATTCATGATTCAATTCATGATTCATGATTTATGATTCAATTAATGATTCATGATTCATGATTCAATTCATGATTCAATTCATGATTCATGAATTATGATTCAATTTATGATTCATGATTCATGATTCGAATCATGATTCATGATTCAGTTCATGATTCAATTCATGATTCATGATTCAATTCATGATTCATGATTTATGATTCATGAATCATGCTTCATTTTATGATTCATTTCATGATTCATAATTCAATTCATGATTCGATTCCTGATTCAATTCATGATTCATGATTGAATTCATTATTCATGATTCAATTCATGATTCATGATTCGATTCATGATTCATGATTCGATTCATGATTCAATTCATGATTCAATTCATGATTCATGATTCAATTCATGATTCATGATTCAATTCATGATTCATGATTCGATTCATGATTCATGATTCGATTCATGATTCAATTCATGATTCATGATTCGATTTATGATTCTTGATTCATGATTCGATTCATAATTCATGATTCATGATTCGATTCATGATTCATGATTCATGATTCATGATTCAATTCATGATTCGATTCCTGATTCAATTCATGATTCATTATTGAATTCATTATTTAATTCATGATTCATGATTCGATTCATAATTTATGATTCAATTCATGATTCAATTCATGATTCATGATTTGATTCATGATTCATCATTTAATTCCTGATTCATGATTCATGATTCATGATTCATGATTCATGATTCAATTCATGATTCATAATTTGATTTTTGATTCATGATTCGATTCATGATTCATGATTCAATTCATGATTCAATTCATGATTCAATTCATGATTCATGATTCGATTCATGATTCATGATTCACTTCATGATTTATGATTCATGATTCATGATTCATGATTCGATTCATGATTTATGATTCATGATTCGATTCATGATTCATGATTCAATTCATGATTCATGATTCGATTCATGATTCTTGATTCATGATTCATGATTCGATTCATGATTTAATTCATGATTCATGATTCGATTTATGATTCTTGATTCATGATTCGATTCATAATTCATGATTCATGATTCAATTCATGATTCATGATTCATGATTCATGATTCGATTCATGAATCATGATTCATGATTTAATTCATGATTCATGATTCATGATTTATGATTCATGATTTAATTCATGATTCATGATTTGATTCAATTCATGATTCATGATTCAATTCATGATTCATGATTCAATTCATGATTCATGATTCAATTCATGATTCAATTCATGATTCATGATTCATGATTCAATTAATGATTCATGATTCATGATTCATGATTCAATTCATGATTCAATTCATGATTCATGATAATGATTCAATTTATGATTCATGATTCATGATTCAATTCATGATTCATGATTCAATTCATGATTCTTGATTCATGATTCATGATTCATGATTCGATTCATGATTCAATTCATGATTCATGATTCGATTTATGATTCTTGATTCATGATTCGATTCATAATTCATGATTCATGATTCAATTCATGATTCATGATTCAATTCATGATTCGATTCCTGATTCAATTCATGATTCATGATTGAAATCATTATTCAATTCATGATTCATGATTCGATTCATAATTCATGACTCAATTCATTATTCAATTCATGATTCATGATTCGATTCATGATTCATCATTTAATTCCTGATTCATGATTCATGATTCATGATTCATGATTCAATTCATGATTCATCATTTAATTCCTGATTCATGATTCATGATTCATGATTCAATTCATGATTCAATTCATGATTCATGATTCATGATTCGATTCATGATTCATGATTCAATTCATGATTCATGATTCGATTCATGATTCTTGATTCATGATTCATGATTCATGATTCGATTCATGATTCAATTCATGATTCATGATTCGATTTATGATTCTTGATTCATGATTCGATTCATAATTCATGATTCATGATTCAATTCATGATTCATGATTCAATTCATGATTCGATTCCTGATTCAATTCATGATTCATGATTGAAATCATTATTCAATTCATGATTCATGATTCGATTCATAATTCATGACTCAATTCATTATTCAATTCATGATTCATGATTCGATTCATGATTCATAATTTGATTTTTGATTCATGATTCGATTCATGATTCATGATTCATGATTCAATTCATGATTCAATTCATGATTCATAATTAATGATTCATGATTCAATTCATGATTAATGATTCATGATTCAATTCATGATTCATAATTCATGATTCATGATTCAATTCATGATTCATGATTCATAATTCAATTCATGATTCATGATTCAATTCATGATTCATAATTCAAGATTCAATTCATGATTCATGATTCAATTCATGATTCATGATTCATGATTCATGATTCGATTCATGATTAATTATTCATGATTCAATTCATGATTCATGATTCATGATTCGATTCATGATTCATGATTCACTTCATGATTCAATTCATGATTTAATTATTGATTCAATTCATGATTCATGATTCAATTCATGATTCATAATTCAAGATTCGATTTATGAATCATGATTCAATTCATGATTCATGATTCATGATTCATGATTCGATTCATGATTCATGATTCGATTAATAATTCATGATTCATGATTCATAAGTCGATTCATGATTCATGATTCATGATTTAATTCATGATTCATGATTCATGATTCATGATTCAATTCATGATTCATGATCTGATTCAATTCATGATTCATGATTCAATTCATGATTCTTGATTCAATTCATGATTCAATTCATGATTCATGATTCATGATTCAATTAATGATTCATGATTCATGATTCAATTCATGATTCATGATTCAATTCATGATTCAATTCATTATTCATGATTCAATTCATGATTCTTGATTCAATTCATGATTCAATTCATGATTCATGATTCATGATTCAATTAATGATTCATGATTCATGATTCAATTCATGATTCATGATTCAATTCATGATTCAATTCATTATTCATGATTCAATTCATGATTCAATTCATGATTCATGATTCAATTCATGATTCATGATTCAATTCATGATTCATGATTCAATTCATGATTCGATTCCTGATTCAATTCATGATTCATGATTGAATTCATGATTCATGATTCATGATTCATGATTCGATTCATGAGTCATGATTCATGAATCAATTAATGATTCATGATTCGATTCATGATTCATGATTCATGATTTAATTCATGATTCATAATTCATGATGCAATTCATGATTCAATTCATGAATCATGATTCATGATTCATGATTCGATTCATGATTCAATATTCATCTCATGATTCATGATTCATGATTCAATTCATGATTCATGATTCATGATTCATGATTCACGATTCATGATTCATGATTTAATTCATGATTCATGATTCATGATTCATGATTCAATTCATGATTCATGATTCATGATTCGATTCATGATTCATGATTCATCTCATGATTCATGATTCAATTCATGATTCAATTCATGATTTATGATTCAATTAATGATTCATGATTCATGATTCAATTCATGATTCAATTCATGATTCATGAATTATGATTCAATTTATGATTCATGATTCATGATTCGAATCATGATTCATGATTCAGTTCATGATTCAATTCATGATTCATGATTCAATTCATGATTCATGATTTATGATTCATGAATCATGCTTCATTTTATGATTCATTTCATGATTCATAATTCAATTCATGATTCGATTCCTGATTCAATTCATGATTCATGATTGAATTCATTATTCATGATTCAATTCATGATTCATGATTCGATTCATGATTCATGATTCGATTCATGATTCAATTCATGATTCAATTCATGATTCATGATTCAATTCATGATTCATGATTCAATTCATGATTCATGATTCGATTCATGATTCATGATTCGATTCATGATTCAATTCATGATTCATGATTCGATTTATGATTCTTGATTCATGATTCGATTCATAATTCATGATTCATGATTCGATTCATGATTCATGATTCATGATTCATGATTCAATTCATGATTCGATTCCTGATTCAATTCATGATTCATTATTGAATTCATTATTTAATTCATGATTCATGATTCGATTCATAATTTATGATTCAATTCATGATTCAATTCATGATTCATGATTTGATTCATGATTCATCATTTAATTCCTGATTCATGATTCATGATTCATGATTCATGATTCATGATTCAATTCATGATTCATAATTTGATTTTTGATTCATGATTCGATTCATGATTCATGATTCAATTCATGATTCAATTCATGATTCATGATTCGATTCATGATTCATGATTCACTTCATGATTTATGATTCATGATTCATGATTCATGATTCGATTCATGATTTATGATTCATGATTCGATTCATGATTCATGATTCAATTCATGATTCATGATTCGATTCATGATTCTTGATTCATGATTCATGATTCGATTCATGATTTAATTCATGATTCATGATTCGATTTATGATTCTTGATTCATGATTCGATTCATAATTCATGATTCATGATTCAATTCATGATTCATGATTCATGATTCATGATTCGATTCATGAATCATGATTCATGATTTAATTCATGATTCATGATTCATGATTCATGATTCGATTCATAATTCATGACTCAATTCATTATTCAATTCATGATTCATGATTCGATTCATGATTCATCATTTAATTCCTGATTCATGATTCATGATTCATGATTCAATTCATGATTCATCATTTAATTCCTGATTCATGATTCATGATTCATGATTCAATTCATGATTCAATTCATGATTCATGATTCGATTCATGATTCATGATTCACTTCATGATTTATGATTCATGATTCATGATTTGATTCATGATTCATGATTCATGATTCAATTCATGAATTATGATTCGATTCATGATTCTTGATTCATGATTCATGATTCATGATTCGATTCATGATTCAATTCATGATTCATGATTCGATTTATGATTCTTGATTCATGATTCGATTCATAATTCATGATTCATGATTCAATTAATGATTCATGATTCATGATTCGATTCATGATTCATGAATCAATTCATGATTCATGAATTATGATTCAATTCATGATTCATGATTCATGAATCAATTCATGATTCATGATTCGATTCATGATTCATGATTCATGATTCAATTCATGATTCATGATTCATGATTCAATTCATGATTCATGATTCATGATTCATGAATCAATTCATGATTCATGATTCGATTCATGATTCATGATTCATGATTCAAGATTCGATTCATGATTTATGATTCATGATTCATGATTCAATTCATGATTCATGATTTGATTCATGATTCTTGATTCATGATTCATGATTCGATTCATGATTCATGATTCATGATTTAATTCATGATTTATGATTTATGATTCAAGATTCAATTCATGATTCATAATTCATGATTCGATTCATTATTCATGATTCAATTCATGATTCGTGATTCATGATTCAAATCATGATTCATGATTCGATTCATGATTTATGATTCAATTCATGATTCATGATTCATGATTTAATTCATGATTTATGATTTATGATTCAAGATTCAATTCATGATTCATAATTCATGATTCGATTCATTATTCATGATTCAATTCATGATTCGTGATTCATGATTCAAATCATGATTCATGATTCGATTCATAATTCATGACTCAATTCATTATTCAATTCATGATTCATGATTCGATTCATGATTCATCATTTAATTCCTGATTCATGATTCATGATTCATGATTCATGATTCAATTCATGATTCATCATTTAATTCCTGATTCATGATTCATGATTCATGATTCAATTCATGATTCAATTCATGATTCATGATTCATGATTCGATTCATGATTCATGATTCAATTCATGATTCATGATTCGATTCATGATTCTTGATTCATGATTCATGATTCATGATTCGATTCATGATTCAATTCATGATTCATGATTCGATTTATGATTCTTGATTCATGATTCGATTCATAATTCATGATTCATGATTCAATTCATGATTCATGATTCAATTCATGATTCGATTCCTGATTCAATTCATGATTCATGATTGAAATCATTATTCAATTCATGATTCATGATTCGATTCATAATTCATGACTCAATTCATTATCCAATTCATGATTCATGATTCGATTCATGATTCATCATTTAATTCCTGATTCATGATTCATGATTCATGATTCAATTCATGATTCATCATTTAATTCCTGATTCATGATTCATGATTCATGATTCAATTCATGATTCAATTCATGATTCATGATTCGATTCATGATTCATGATTCACTTCATGATTTATGATTCATGATTCATGATTTGATTCATGATTCATGATTCATGATTCAATTCATGAATTATGATTCGATTCATGATTCTTGATTCATGATTCATGATTCATGATTCGATTCATGATTCAATTCATGATTCATGATTCGATTTATGATTCTTGATTCATGATTCGATTCATAATTCATGATTCATGATTCAATTAATGATTCATGATTCATGATTCGATTCATGATTCATGAATCAATTCATGATTCATGATTCATGATTCAATTCATGATTCATGATTCATGAATCAATTCATGATTCATGATTCGATTCATGATTCATGATTCATGATTCAATTCATGATTCATGATTCATGATTCAATTCATGATTCATGATTCATGATTCATGAATCAATTCATGATTCATGATTCGATTCATGATTCATGATTCATGATTCAAGATTCGATTCATGATTTATGATTCATGATTCATGATTCAATTCATGATTCATGATTTGATTCATGATTCTTGATTCATGATTCATGATTCGATTCATGATTCATGATTCATGATTTAATTCATGATTTATGATTTATGATTCAAGATTCAATTCATGATTCATAATTCATGATTCGATTCATTATTCATGATTCAATTCATGATTCGTGATTCATGATTCAAATCATGATTCATGATTCGATTCATGATTTATGATTCAATTCATGATTCATGATTCATGATTAAATTCATGATTTAATTCATTATTCATGATTGATGATTCAATTCATGATTCATAATTCATGATTCAATTCATGATTCATGATTCATGATTCGATTTATGATTCAATATTCATGATTCATGATTCGATTCATGATTCATGATTTAATTCATGATTCCTAAATTCATGATTCATGATTCATGATTCAATTCATGATTCATGATTCATGATTCATGATTCATGATTCGATTCATGATTCATGATTCATGATTTAATTCATGATTCATGATTCATGATTCATGATTCATGATTCAATTCATGATTCATGATTCATGATTCGATTCATGATTCATGATTCATCTCATGATTCATGATTCATGATTCAATTCATGATTCATGATTCATGATTCATGATTCATGATTCATGATTTAATTCATGATTCATGATTCATGATTCATGATTCAATTCATGATTCATGATTCATGATTCGATTCATGATTCATGATTCATCTCATGATTCATGATTCAATTCATGATTCAATTCATGATTCATGATTCATGATTCAATTAATGATTCATGATTCATGATTCAATTTATGATTTATGATTGATGATTCAATTTATGATTCATGATTCATGATTCAATTCATGATTCATGATTCAGTTTATGATTCAATTCATGATTCATGATTCAATTAGTGATTCATGATTTATGATTCATGATTCATGTTTCAATTCATGATTCATTTCATGATTCATGATTCAATTCATGATTCGATTCCTGATTCAATTCATGATTCATGATTGAATTCATTATTCAATTCATGATTCATGATTTGATTCATAATTCATGATTCAATTCATGATTCATGATTTGATTCATGATTTGATTCATGATTCATCATTTAATTCCTGATTTATAAATCATGATTCATGATTCAATTCATGATTCATGATTCAATTCATGATTCATGATTCAAGATTCGATTCATGATTTATGATTCATGATTCATGATTCAATTCATGATTCATGATTCGATTCATGATTCTTGATTCATGATTCATGATTCGATTCATGATTCATGATTCATGATTTAATTCATGATTTATGATTTATGATTCAAGATTCAATTCATGATTCATAATTCATGATTCGATTCATTATTCATGATTCAATTCATGATTCGTGATTCATGATTCAAATCATGATTCATGATTCGATTCATGATTTATGATTCAATTCATGATTCATGATTCATGATTAAATTCATGATTTAATTCATTATTCATGATTGATGATTCAATTCATAATTCATAATTCATGATTCAATTCATGATTCATGATTCATGATTCATGATTCGATTTATGATTCATGATTCATGATTCATGATTCGATTCATGATTCATGATTTAATTCATGATTCATGATTCATGATTCATGATTCATGATTCAATTCATGATTCATGATTCATGATTCATGATTCATGATTCGATTCATGATTCATGATTCATCTCATGATTCATGATTCAATTCATGATTCAATTCATGATTCATGATTCATGATTCAATTAATGATTCATGATTCATGATTCAATTTATGATTTATGATTGATGATTCAATTTATGATTCATGATTCATGATTCAATTCATGATTCATGATTCAGTTTATGATTCAATTCATGATTCATGATTCAATTAGTGATTCATGATTTATGATTCATGATTCATGTTTCAATTCATGATTCATTTCATGATTCATGATTCAATTCATGATTCGATTCCTGATTCAATTCATGATTCATGATTGAATTCATTATTCAATTCATGATTCATGATTCGATTCATAATTCATGATTCAATTCATGATTCATGATTTGATTCATGATTTGATTCATGATTCATCATTTAATTCCTGATTTATAAATCATGATTCATGATTCAATTCATGATTCATGATTCAATTCATGATTCATGATTCATGATTCAAGATTCGATTCATGATTTATGATTCATGATTCATGATTCAATTCATGATTCATGATTCGATTCATGATTCTTGATTCATGATTCATGATTCGATTCATGATTCATGATTCATGATTTAATTCATGATTTATGATTTATGATTCAAGATTCAATTCATGATTCATAATTCATGATTCGATTCATTATTCATGATTCAATTCATGATTCGTGATTCATGATTCAAATCATGATTCATGATTCGATTCATGATTTATGATTCAATTCATGATTCATGATTCATGATTAAATTCATGATTTAATTCATTATTCATGATTGATGATTCAATTCATAATTCATAATTCATGATTCAATTCATGATTCATGATTCATGATTCATGATTCGATTTATGATTCATGATTCATGATTCATGATTCGATTCATGATTCATGATTTAATTCATGATTCCTGATTCATGATTCATGATTCATGATTCAATTCATGATTCATGATTCATGATTCATGATTCATGATTCGATTCATGATTCATGATTCATGATTGAATTCATGACTCATGATTCATGATTCATGATTCATGATTCAATTCATGATTCATGATTCATGATTCATGATTCATGATTCATCTCATGATTCATGATTCATGATTCAATTTATGATTCATGATTCATGATTTATGATTCATGATTCATGATTTAATTCATGATTCATGATTCAATTCATGATTCATGATTCATGATTCGATTCATGATTCATGATTTATCTCATGATTCATGATTCAATTCATGATTCAATTCATGATTCATGATTCAATTAATGATTCATGATTCATGATTCAATTTATGATTTATGATTGATGATTCAATTTATGATTCATGATTCATGATTCAATTCATGATTCATGATTCATTTTATGATTCAATTCATGATTCATGATTCAATTAGTGATTCATGATTTATGATTCATGTTTCAATTCATGATTCATTTCATGATTCATGATTCAATTCATGATTCGATTCCTGATTCAATTCATGATTCATGATTGAATTCATTATTCAATTCATGATTCATGATTCGATTCATAATTCATGAATCAATTCATGATTCATTATTTGATTCATGATTTGATTCATGATTCATCATTTAATTCCTGATTTATTATTCATGATTCATGATTCATGATTCAATTCATGATTCATGATTCAATTCATGATTCATGATTCGATTCATGATTCATGATTCAATTCATGATTAAATTCATGATTCAATTCATGATTCATGATTCGATTCATGATTCATGATTCAATTCATGATTCATGATTCATGATTCATGAATCAATTCATGATTCATGATTCGATTCATGATTCATGATTCATGATTCAAGATTCGATTCATGATTTATGATTCATGATTCATGATTCAATTCATGATTCATGATTCGATTCATGATTCTTGATTCATGATTCATGATTCGATTCATGATTCATGATTCATGATTTAATTCATGATTTATGATTTATGATTCAAGATTCAATTCATGATTCATAATTCATGATTCGATTCATTATTCATGATTCAATTCATGATTCATGATTCATGATTCAAATCATGATTCATGATTCGATTCATGATTTATGATTCAATTCATGATTCATGATTCATGATTTAATTCATGATTTATGATTTATGATTCAAGATTCAATTCATGATTCATAATTCATGATTCGATTCATTATTCATGATTCAATTCATGATTCGTGATTCATGATTCAAATCATGATTCATGATTCATGATTCAAATCATGATTCATGATTCGATTCATGATTTATGATTCAATTCATGATTCATGATTCATGATTAAATTCATGATTTAATTCATTATTCATGATTGATGATTCAATTCATGATTCATAATTCATGATTCAATTCATGATTCATGATTCATGATTCATGATTCGATTTTTGATTCAATATTCATGATTCATGATTCGATTCATGATTCATGATTTAATTCATGATTCCTGATTCATGATTCATGATTCATGATTCGATTCATGATTCATGATTCATGATTTAATTCATGATTCATGATTCATGATTCATGATTCAATTCATGATTCATGATTCATGATTCGATTCATGATTCATGATTCATCTCATGATTCATGATTCATGATTCAATTCATGATTCATGATTCATGATTCATGATTCATGATTCATGATTTAATTCATGATTCATGATTCATGATTCATGATTCAATTCATGATTCATGATTCATGATTCAATTAATGATTCATGATTCATGATTCAATTTATGATTTATGATTGATGATTTAATTTATGATTCATGATTCATGATTCAATTCATGATTCATGATTCAGTTTATGATTCAATTCATGATTCATGTTTCAATTAGTGATTCATGATTTATGATTCATGATTCATGTTTCAATTCATGATTCATTTCATGATTCATGATTCAATTCATGATTCGATTCCTGATTCAATTCATGATTCATGATTGAATTCATTATTCAATTCATGATTCATGATTCGATTCATAATTCATGATTCAATTCATGATTCATGATTTGATTCATGATTCATCATTTAATTCCTGATTTATAAATCATGATTCATGATTCAATTCATGATTCATGATTCAATTCATGATTCATGATTCAATTCATGATTTATGATTCATGATTCATGATTCAATTCATGATTCATGATTCGATTCATGATTCTTGATTCATGATTCATGATTCGATTCATGATTCATGATTCATGATTTAATTCATGATTTATGATTTATGATTCAAGATTCAATTCATGATTCATAATTCATGATTCGATTCATTATTCATGATTCAATTCATGATTCGTGATTCATGATTCAAATCATGATTCATGATTCGATTCATGATTTATGATTCAATTCATGATTCATGATTCATGATTAAATTCATGATTTAATTCATTATTCATGATTGATGATTCAATTCATAATTCATAATTCATGATTCAATTCATGATTCATGATTCATAATTCATGATTCGATTTATGATTCATGATTCATGATTCATGATTCATGATTCATGATTCGATTCATGATTCATGATTTAATTCATGATTCCTGATTCATGATTCATGATTCATGATTCAATTCATGATTCATGATTCATGATTCATGATTCATGATTCGATTCATGATTCATGATTCATGATTGAATTCATGATTCATGATTCATGATTCATGATTCAATTCATGATTCATGATTCATGATTCGATTCATGATTCATGATTCATCTCATGATTCATGATTCATGATTCAATTTATGATTCATGATTCATGATTCATGATTCATGATTCATGATTTAATTCATGATTCATGATTCATGATTCATGATTCAATTCATGATTCATGATTCATGATTCGATTCATGATTCATGATTTATCTCATGATTCATGATTCAATTCATGATTCAATTCATGATTCATGATTCAATTAATGATTCATGATTCATGATTCAATTTATGATTTATGATTGATGATTCAATTTATGATTCATGATTCATGATTCAATTCATGATTCATGATTCATTTTATGATTCAATTCATGATTCATGATTCAATTAGTGATTCATGATTTATGATTCATGTTTCAATTCATGATTCATTTCATGATTCATGATTCAATTCATGATTCGATTCCTGATTCAATTCATGATTCATGATTGAATTCATTATTCAATTCATGATTCATGATTCGATTCATAATTCATGAATCAATTCATGATTCATGATTTGATTCATGATTTGATTCATGATTCATCATTTAATTCCTGATTTATTATTCATGATTCATGATTCATGATTCAATTCATGATTCATGATTCAATTCATGATTCATGATTCGATTCATAATTCATGATTCAATTCATGATTAAATTCATGATTCAATTCATGATTCATGATTCAATTCATGATTCATGATTCGATTCATGATTCATGATTCGATTCATGATTCATGATTCATGATTCATGATTCGATTCATGATTTATGATTCATGATTCGATTCATGATTCATGATTCAATTCATGATTCATGATTCGATTCATGATTCTTGATTTATGATTCATTTCATGATTCATGATTCAATTCATGATTAAATTCATGATTCAATTCATGATTCATGATTCAATTCATGATTCATGATTCAAATCATGATTCATGATTCGATTCATGATTTATGATTCAATTCATGATTCATGATTCATGATTAAATTCATGATTTAATTCATTATTCATGATTCATGATTCAATTCATGATTCATAATTCATGATTCAATTCATGATTCATGATTTAATTCATGATTCATTATTCATGATTCAATTCATGATTCATGATTCATGATTCATGATTCAATTCATGATTCATGATTTATGATTCATGATTCATGATTCATGATTCAATTCATGATTCATGATTCATGATTCATGATTCGATTCATGATTCATGATTCATGATTTAATTCATGATTCATGATTCATGATTCATGATTCAATTCATGATTCATGATTCATGATTTGATTCATGATTCATGATTCATGATTCAATTCATGATTCATGATTCATGATTCATGATTTAATTCATGATTCATGATTCATGATTTAATTCATGATTCATGATTCATGATTCGATTCATGATTCATGATTCATCTCATGATTCATGATTCAATTCATGATTCAATTCATGATTCATAATTCATGATTCAATTAATGATTTATGATTCATGATTCAATTCATGATTTATGATTGATGATTCAATTTATGATTCATGATTCATGATTCAATTCATGATTCATGATTCAGTTCATGATTCAATTCATGATTCATGATTCAATTCATGATTCATGATTTATGATTCATGATTCATGATTCAATTCATGATTCATTTCATGATTCATGATTCAATTCATGATTCGATTCCTGATTCAATTCATGATTCATGATTGAATTCATTATTCAATTTATGATTCATGAGTCGATTCATAATTCATGATTCAATTCATGATTCATGATTTGATTCATGATTTGATTCATGATTCATCATTTAATTCCTGATTTATGATTCATGATTCATGATTCAATTCATGATTCATAATTTGATTCATGATTCATGATTCGATTCATGATTCATGATTCAATTCATGATTCATGATTCGATTCATGATTCATGATTCGATTAATGATTCATGATTCATGATTCATGATTCGATTCATGATTTATGATTCATGATTCGATTCATGATTCATGATTCAATTCATGATTCATGATTCGATTCATGATTCTTGATTCATGATTCATTTCATGATTCATGATTCAATTCATGATTCAATTCATGATTCAATTCATGATTCAATTCATGATTCAATTCATGATTCATGATTCAATTCATGATTCATGATTCAATTCATGATTCATGATTCGATTCATGATTCATGATTCGATTCATGATTCATGATTCGATTCATGATTCAATTCATGATTCATGATTCGATTTATGATTCTTGATTCATGATTCGATGCATAATTCATGATTTATGATTCGATTCATGATTCATGATTCATGATTCAATTCATGATTCATGATTCATGATTCAATTCATGATTCATGATTCATGATTCATGATTCATGATTCATGATTCGATTCATGATTCATGATTCATGATTTAATTCATGATTTATGATTTATGATTCAAGATTCAATTCATGATTCATAATTCATGATTCGATTCATTATTCATGATTCAATTCATGATTCATGATTCAATTCATGATTCATGATTCAATTCATGATTCATGATTCATGATTCATGATTCAATTCATGATTCATGATTCGATTCATGATTCTTGATTCATGATTCATGATTCGATTCATGATTCATGATTCATGATTTAATTCATGATTTATGATTTATGATTCAAGATTCAATTCATGATTCATAATTCATGATTCGATTCATTATTCATGATTCAATTCATGATTCGTGATTCATGATTCAAATCATGATTCATGATTCGATTCATGATTTATGATTCAATTCATGATTCATGATTCATGATTAAATTCATGATTTAATTCATTATTCATGATTGATGATTCAATTCATGATTCATAAGTCATGATTCAATTCATGATTCATGATTCATGATTCATGATTCGATTTATGATTCATGATTCATGATTCATGATTCGATTCATGATTCATGATTTAATTCATGATTCCTGATTCATGATTCATGATTCATGATTCAATTCATGATTCATGATTCATGATTCATGATTCATGATTCGATTCATGATTCAATATTTCATGATTTAATTCATGATTCATGATTCATGATTCATGATTCATGATTCAATTCATGATTCATGATTCATGATTCGATTCATGATTCATGATTCATCTCATGATTCATGATTCATGATTCAATTCATGATTCATGATTCATGATTCATGATTCATGATTCATGATTTAATTCATGATTCATGATTCATGATTCAATTCATGATTCATGATTCGATTCATGATTCATGATTCATCTCATGATTCATGATTCAATTCATGATTCAATTCATGATTCATGATTCATGATTCAATTAATGATTCATGATTCATGATTCAATTTATGATTTATGATTGATGATTCAATTTATGATTCATGATTCATGATTCAATTCATGATTCATGATTCAGTTTATGATTCAATTCATGATTCATGATTCAATTAGTGATTCATGAATTATGATTCATGATTCATGTTTCAATTCATGATTCATTTCATGATTCATGATTCAATTCATGATTCGATTCCTGATTCAATTCATGATTCATGATTGAATTCATTATTCAATTCATGATTCATGATTCGATTCATAATTCATGATTCAATTCATGATTCATGATTTGATTCATGACTTGATTCATGATTCATCATTTAATTCCTGATTTATGATTCATGATTCATGATTCAATTCATGATTCATGATTCAATTCATGATTCATGATTCATGATTCAAGATTCGATTCACGATTTATGATTCATGATTCAATTCATGATTCATGATTCGATTCATGATTCTTGATTCATGATTCATGATTCGATTCATGATTCATGATTTAATTCATGATTTATGATTCAAGATTCAATTCATGATTCATAATTCATGATTCGATTCATTATTCATGATTCAATTCATGATTCGTGATTCATGATTCAAATCATGATTCATGATTCGATTCATGATTTATGATTCAATTCATGATTCATGATTCATGATTAAATTCATGATTTAATTCATTATTCATGATTGATGATTCAATTCATGATTCATAATTCATGATTCAATTCATGATTCATGATTCATGATTCATGATTCGATTTATGATTCATGATTCATGATTCATGATTCGATTCATGATTCATGATTTAATTCATGATTCCTGATTCATGATTCATGATTCATGATTCAATTCATGATTCATGATTCATGATTCATGATTCGATTCATGATTCATGATTCATGATTGAATTCATGATTCATGATTCATGATTCATGATTCAATTCATGATTCATGATTCATGATTCGATTCATGATTCATGATTCATCTCATGATTCATGATTCATGATTCAATTCATGATTCATGATTCATGATTCATGATTCATGATTCATGATTTAATTCATGATTCATGATTCATGATTCATGATTCAATTCATGATTCATGATTCGATTCATGATTCATGATTCATCTCATGATTCATGATTCAATTCATGATTCAATTCATGATTCATGATTCATGATTCAATTAATGATTCATGATTCATGATTCAATTTATGATTTTCGATTGATGATTCAATTTATGATTCATGATTCATGATTCAATTCATGATTCATGATTCAGTTTATGATTCAATTCATGATTCATGATTCAATTAGTGATTCATGATTTATGATTCATGATTCATGTTTCAATTCATGATTCATTTCATGATTCATGATTCAATTCATGATTCGATTCCTGATTCAATTCATGATTCATGATTGAATTCATTATTCAATTCATGATTCATGATTCGATTCATAATTCATGATTCAATTCATGATTCATGATTTGATTCATGATTTGATTCATGATTCATCATTTAATTCCTGATTTATAAATCATGATTCATGATTCAATTCATGATTCATGATTCAATTCATGATTCATGATTCATGATTCAAGATTCGATTCATGATTTATGATTCATGATTCATGATTCAATTCATGATTCATGATTCGATTCATGATTCTTGATTCATGATTCATGATTCGATTCATGATTCATGATTCATGATTTAATTCATGATTTATGATTTATGATTCAAGATTCAATTCATGATTCATAATTCATGATTCGATTCATTATTCATGATTCAATTCATGATTCGTGATTCATGATTCAAATCATGATTCATGATTCGATTCATGATTTATGATTCAATTCATGATTCATGATTCATGATTAAATTCATGATTTAATTCATTATTCATGATTGATGATTCAATTCATAATTCATAATTCATGATTCAATTCATGATTCATGATTCATGATTCATGATTCGATTTATGATTCATGATTCATGATTCATGATTCGATTCATGATTCATGATTTAATTCATGATTCCTGATTCATGATTCATGATTCATTATTCAATTCATGATTCATGATTCATGATTCATGATTCATGATTCGATTCATGATTCATGATTCATGATTGAATTCATGACTCATGATTCATGATTCATGATTCATGATTCAATTCATGATTCATGATTCATGATTCATCTCATGATTCATGATTCATGATTCAATTTATGATTCATGATTCATGATTTATGATTCATGATTCATGATTTAATTCATGATTCATGATTCAATTCATGATTCATGATTCATGATTCGATTCATGATTCATGATTTATCTCATGATTCATGATTCAATTCATGATTCAATTCATGATTCATGATTCAATTAATGATTCATGATTCATGATTCAATTTATGATTTATGATTGATGATTCAATTTATGATTCATGATTCATGATTCAATTCATGATTCATGATTCATTTTATGATTCAATTCATGATTCATGATTCAATTAGTGATTCATGATTTATGATTCATGTTTCAATTCATGATTCATTTCATGATTCATGATTCAATTCATGATTCGATTCCTGATTCAATTCATGATTCATGATTGAATTCATTATTCAATTCATGATTCATGATTCGATTCATAATTCATGAATCAATTCATGATTCATTATTTGATTCATGATTTGATTCATGATTCATCATTTAATTCCTGATTTATTATTCATGATTCATGATTCATGATTCAATTCATGATTCATGATTCAATTCATGATTCATGATTCGATTCATGATTCATGATTCAATTCATGATTAAATTCATGATTCAATTCATGATTCATGATTCGATTCATGATTCATGATTCAATTCATGATTCATGATTCATGATTCATGAATCAATTCATGATTCATGATTCGATTCATGATTCATGATTCATGATTCAAGATTCGATTCATGATTTATGATTCATGATTCATGATTCAATTCATGATTCATGATTCGATTCATGATTCTTGATTCATGATTCATGATTCGATTCATGATTCATGATTCATGATTTAATTCATGATTTATGATTTATGATTCAAGATTCAATTCATGATTCATAATTCATGATTCGATTCATTATTCATGATTCAATTCATGATTCATGATTCATGATTCAAATCATGATTCATGATTCGATTCATGATTTATGATTCAATTCATGATTCATGATTCATGATTTAATTCATGATTTATGATTTATGATTCAAGATTCAATTCATGATTCATAATTCATGATTCGATTCATTATTCATGATTCAATTCATGATTCGTGATTCATGATTCAAATCATGATTCATGATTCATGATTCAAATCATGATTCATGATTCGATTCATGATTTATGATTCAATTCATGATTCATGATTCATGATTAAATTCATGATTTAATTCATTATTCATGATTGATGATTCAATTCATGATTCATAATTCATGATTCAATTCATGATTCATGATTCATGATTCATGATTCGATTTTTGATTCAATATTCATGATTCATGATTCGATTCATGATTCATGATTTAATTCATGATTCCTGATTCATGATTCATGATTCATGATTCGATTCATGATTCATGATTCATGATTTAATTCATGATTCATGATTCATGATTCATGATTCAATTCATGATTCATGATTCATGATTCGATTCATGATTCATGATTCATCTCATGATTCATGATTCATGATTCAATTCATGATTCATGATTCATGATTCATGATTCATGATTCATGATTTAATTCATGATTCATGATTCATGATTCATGATTCAATTCATGATTCATGATTCATGATTCAATTAATGATTCATGATTCATGATTCAATTTATGATTTATGATTGATGATTTAATTTATGATTCATGATTCATGATTCAATTCATGATTCATGATTCAGTTTATGATTCAATTCATGATTCATGTTTCAATTAGTGATTCATGATTTATGATTCATGATTCATGTTTCAATTCATGATTCATTTCATGATTCATGATTCAATTCATGATTCGATTCCTGATTCAATTCATGATTCATGATTGAATTCATTATTCAATTCATGATTCATGATTCGATTCATAATTCATGATTCAATTCATGATTCATGATTTGATTCATGATTCATCATTTAATTCCTGATTTATAAATCATGATTCATGATTCAATTCATGATTCATGATTCAATTCATGATTCATGATTCAATTCATGATTTATGATTCATGATTCATGATTCAATTCATGATTCATGATTCGATTCATGATTCTTGATTCATGATTCATGATTCGATTCATGATTCATGATTCATGATTTAATTCATGATTTATGATTTATGATTCAAGATTCAATTCATGATTCATAATTCATGATTCGATTCATTATTCATGATTCAATTCATGATTCGTGATTCATGATTCAAATCATGATTCATGATTCGATTCATGATTTATGATTCAATTCATGATTCATGATTCATGATTAAATTCATGATTTAATTCATTATTCATGATTGATGATTCAATTCATAATTCATAATTCATGATTCAATTCATGATTCATGATTCATGATTCATGATTCGATTTATGATTCATGATTCATGATTCATGATTCATGATTCATGATTCGATTCATGATTCATGATTTAATTCATGATTCCTGATTCATGATTCATGATTCATGATTCAATTCATGATTCATGATTCATGATTCATGATTCATGATTCGATTCATGATTCATGATTCATGATTGAATTCATGATTCATGATTCATGATTCATGATTCATGATTCAATTCATGATTCATGATTCATGATTCGATTCATGATTCATGATTCATCTCATGATTCATGATTCATGATTCAATTTATGATTCATGATTCATGATTCATGATTCATGATTCATGATTTAATTCATGATTCATGATTCAATTCATGATTCATGATTCATGATTCGATTCATGATTCATGATTTATCTCATGATTCATGATTCAATTCATGATTCAATTCATGATTCATGATTCAATTAATGATTCATGATTCATGATTCAATTTATGATTTATGATTGATGATTCAATTTATGATTCATGATTCATGATTCAATTCATGATTCATGATTCATTTTATGATTCAATTCATGATTCATGATTCAATTAGTGATTCATGATTTATGATTCATGTTTCAATTCATGATTCATTTCATGATTCATGATTCAATTCATGATTCGATTCCTGATTCAATTCATGATTCATGATTGAATTCATTATTCAATTCATGATTCATGATTCGATTCATAATTCATGAATCAATTCATGATTCATGATTTGATTCATGATTTGATTCATGATTCATCATTTAATTCCTGATTTATTATTCATGATTCATGATTCATGATTCAATTCATGATTCATGATTCAATTCATGATTCATGATTCGATTCATAATTCATGATTCAATTCATGATTAAATTCATGATTCAATTCATGATTCATGATTCGATTCATGATTCATGATTCGATTCATGATTCATGATTCATGATTCATGATTCGATTCATGATTTATGATTCATGATTCGATTCATGATTCATGATTCAATTCATGATTCATGATTCGATTCATGATTCTTGATTCATGATTCATTTCATGATTCATGATTCAATTCATGATTAAATTCATGATTCAATTCATGATTCATGATTCAATTCATGATTCATGATTCAAATCATGATTCATGATTCAAATCATGATTCATGATTCGATTCATGATTTATGATTCAATTCATGATTCATGATTCATGATTAAATTCATGATTTAATTCATTATTCATGATTCATGATTCAATTCATGATTCATAATTCATGATTCAATTCATGATTCATGATTTAATTCATGATTCATGATTCATGATTCAATTCATGATTCATGATTCATGATTCATGATTCAATTCATGATTCATGATTTATGATTCATGATTCATGATTCATGATTCAATTCATGATTCATGATTCATGATTCATGATTCGATTCATGATTCATGATTCATGATTTAATTCATGATTCATGATTCATGATTCATGATTCAATTCATGATTCATGATTCATGATTTGATTCATGATTCATGATTCATGATTCAATTCATGATTCATGATTCATGATTCATGATTTAATTCATGATTCATGATTCATGATTTAATTCATGATTCATGATTCATGATTCGATTCATGATTCATGATTCATCTCATGATTCATGATTCAATTCATGATTCAATTCATGATTCATAATTCATGATTCAATTAATGATTTATGATTCATGATTCAATTCATGATTTATGATTGATGATTCAATTTATGATTCATGATTCATGATTCAATTCATGATTCATGATTCAGTTCATGATTCAATTCATGATTCATGATTCAATTCATGATTCATGATTTATGATTCATGATTCATGATTCAATTCATGATTCATTTCATGATTCATGATTCAATTCATGATTCGATTCCTGATTCAATTCATGATTCATGATTGAATTCATTATTCAATTTATGATTCATGAGTCGATTCATAATTCATGATTCAATTCATGATTCATGATTTGATTCATGATTTGATTCATGATTCATCATTTAATTCCTGATTTATGATTCATGATTCATGATTCAATTCATGATTCATAATTTGATTCATGATTCATGATTCGATTCATGATTCATGATTCAATTCATGATTCATGATTCGATTCATGATTCATGATTCGATTAATGATTCATGATTCATGATTCATGATTCGATTCATGATTTATGATTCATGATTCGATTCATGATTCATGATTCAATTCATGATTCATGATTCGATTCATGATTCTTGATTCATGATTCATGATTCAATTCATGATTCAATTCATGATTCAATTCATGATTCAATTCATGATTCAATTCATGATTCATGATTCAATTCATGATTCATGATTCAATTCATGATTCATGATTCGATTCATGATTCATGATTCGATTCATGATTCATGATTCGATTCATGATTCAATTCATGATTCATGATTCGATTTATGATTCTTGATTCATGATTCGATGCATAATTCATGATTTATGATTCGATTCATGATTCATGATTCATGATTCAATTCATGATTCATGATTCATGATTCAATTCATGATTCATGATTCATGATTCATGATTCATGATTCATGATTCATGATTCGATTCATGATTCATGATTCATGATTTAATTCATGATTTATGATTTATGATTCAAGATTCAATTCATGATTCATAATTCATGATTCGATTCATTATTCATGATTCAATTCATGATTCATGATTCAATTCATGATTCATGATTCAATTCATGATTCATGATTCATGATTCATGATTCAATTCATGATTCATGATTCGATTCATGATTCTTGATTCATGATTCATGATTCGATTCATGATTCATGATTCATGATTTAATTCATGATTTATGATTTATGATTCAAGATTCAATTCATGATTCATAATTCATGATTCGATTCATTATTCATGATTCAATTCATGATTCGTGATTCATGATTCAAATCATGATTCATGATTCGATTCATGATTTATGATTCAATTCATGATTCATGATTCATGATTAAATTCATGATTTAATTCATTATTCATGATTGATGATTCAATTCATGATTCATAAGTCATGATTCAATTCATGATTCATGATTCATGATTCATGATTCGATTTATGATTCATGATTCATGATTCATGATTCGATTCATGATTCATGATTTAATTCATGATTCCTGATTCATGATTCATGATTCATGATTCAATTCATGATTCATGATTCATGATTCATGATTCATGATTCGATTCATGATTCAATATTTCATGATTTAATTCATGATTCATGATTCATGATTCATGATTCATGATTCAATTCATGATTCATGATTCATGATTCGATTCATGATTCATGATTCATCTCATGATTCATGATTCATGATTCAATTCATGATTCATGATTCATGATTCATGATTCATGATTCATGATTTAATTCATGATTCATGATTCATGATTCAATTCATGATTCATGATTCGATTCATGATTCATCTCATGATTCATGATTCAATTCATGATTCAATTCATGATTCATGATTCATGATTCAATTAATGATTCATGATTCATGATTCAATTTATGATTTATGATTGATGATTCAATTTATGATTCATGATTCATGATTCAATTCATGATTCATGATTCAGTTTATGATTCAATTCATGATTCATGATTCAATTAGTGATTCATGAATTATGATTCATGATTCATGTTTCAATTCATGATTCATTTCATGATTCATGATTCAATTCATGATTCGATTCCTGATTCAATTCATGATTCATGATTGAATTCATTATTCAATTCATGATTCATGATTCGATTCATAATTCATGATTCAATTCATGATTCATGATTTGATTCATGACTTGATTCATGATTCATCATTTAATTCTTGATTTATGATTCATGATTCATGATTCAATTCATGATTCATGATTCAATTCATGATTCATGATTCATGATTCAAGATTCGATTCACGATTTATGATTCATGATTCAATTCATGATTCATGATTCGATTCATGATTCTTGATTCATGATTCATGATTCGATTCATGATTCATGATTCATGATTTAATTCATGATTTATGATTCAAGATTCAATTCATGATTCATAATTCATGATTCGATTCATTATTCATGATTCAATTCATGATTCGTGATTCATGATTCAAATCATGATTCATGATTCGATTCATGATTTATGATTCAATTCATGATTCATGATTCATGATTAAATTCATGATTTAATTCATTATTCATGATTGATGATTCAATTCATGATTCATAATTCATGATTCAATTCATGATTCATGATTCATGATTCATGATTCGATTTATGATTCATGATTCATGATTCATGATTCGATTCATGATTCATGATTTAATTCATGATTCCTGATTCATGATTCATGATTCATGATTCAATTCATGATTCATGATTCATGATTCGATTCATGATTCATGATTCATGATTGAATTCATGATTCATGATTCATGATTCATGATTCAATTCATGATTCATGATTCATGATTCAATTCATGATTCATGATTCATCTCATGATTCATGATTCATGATTCAATTCATGATTCATGATTCATGATTCATGATTCATGATTCATGATTTAATTCATGATTCATGATTCATGATTCATGATTCAATTCATGATTCATGATTCGATTCATGATTCATGATTCATCTCATGATTCATGATTCAATTCATGATTCAATTCATGATTCATGATTCATGATTCAATTAATGATTCATGATTCATGATTCAATTTATGATTTTCGATTGATGATTCAATTTATGATTCATGATTCATGATTCAATTCATGATTCATGATTCATTTTATGATTCAATTCATGATTCATGATTCAATTAGTGATTCATGATTTATGATTCATGATTCATGTTTCAATTCATGATTCATTTCATGATTCATGATTCAATTCATGATTCGATTCCTGATTCAATTCATGATTCATGATTGAATTCATTATTCAATTCATGATTCATGATTCGATTCATAATTCATGAATCAATTCATGATTCATGATTTGATTCATGATTTGATTCATGATTCATCATTTAATTCTTGATTTATGATTCATGATTCATGATTCATGATTCAATTCATGATTCATAATTTGATTCATGATTCATGATTCGATTCATGATTCATGATTCAATTCATGATTAAATTCATGATTCAATTCATGATTCATGATTCGATTCATGATTCATGATTCGATTCATGATTCATGATTCATGATTCATGATTCATTATTCGATTCATGATTTATGATTCATAATTCGATTCATGATTCATGATTCAATTCATGATTCATGATTCGATTCATGATTCTTGATTCATGATTCATTTCATGATTCATGATTCAATTCATGATTAAATTCATGATTCAATTCATGATTCATGATTCAATTCATGATTCATGATTCAATTCATGATTCATGATTCAATTCATGATTCATGATTCAAATCATGATTCATGATTCGATTCATGATTTATGATTCAATTCATGATTCATGATTCATGATTAAATTCATGATTTAATTCATTATTCATGATTCATGATTCAATTCATGATTCATAATTCATGATTCAATTCATGATTCATGATTCATGATTCGATTTATGATTCATGATTCATGATTCATGATTCGATTCATGATTCATGATTTAATTCATGATTCATGATTCATGATTCATGATTCATGATTCAATTCATGATTCATGATTCATGATTCATGATTCGATTCATGATTCATGATTCATGATTTAATTCATGATTCATGATTCAATTCATGATTCATGATTCATGATTTGATTCATGATTCATGATTCATGATTCAATTCATGATTCATGATTCATGATTCATGATTCATGATTCATGATTCATGATTTAATTCATGATTCATGATTCATGATTTAATTCATGATTCATGATTCATGATTCGATTCATGATTCATGATTCATCTCATGATTCATGATTCAATTCATGATTCAATTCATGATTCATAATTTATGATTCAATTAATGATTTATGATTCATGATTCAATTCATGATTCAATTCATGATTTATGATTGATGATTCAATTTATGATTCATGATTCATGATTCAATTCATGATTCATGATTCAGTTCATGATTCAATTCATGATTCATGATTCAATTAGTGATTCATGATTTATGATTCATGATTCATGTTTCAATTCATGATTCATTTCATGATTCATGATTCAATTCATGATTCGATTCCTGATTCAATTCATGATTCATGATTGAATTCATTATTCAATTCATGATTCATGATTCGATTCATAATTCATGATTCAATTCATGATTCATGATTTGATTCATGATTTGATTCATGATTCATCATTTAATTCCTGATTTATAAATCATGATTCATGATTCAATTCATGATTCATGATTCAATTCATGATTCATGATTCATGATTCATGATTCATGATTCGATTCATGATTCATGATTCATGATTTAATTCATGATTCATGATTCATGATTCATGATTCATGATTCAATTCATGATTCATGATTCATGATTCGATTCATGATTCATGATTCATCTCATGATTCATGATTCATGATTCAATTCATGATTCATGATTCATGATTCATGATTCATGATTCATGATTTAATTCATGATTCATGATTCATGATTCATGATTCAATTAATGATTCATGATTCATGATTCAATTTATGATTTATGATTGATGATTCAATTTATGATTCATGATTCATGATTCAATTCATGATTCATGATTCAGTTTATGATTCAATTCATGATTCATGATTCAATTAGTGATTCATGATTTATGATTCATGATTCATGTTTCAATTCATGATTCATTTCATGATTCATGATTCAATTCATGATTCGATTCCTGATTCAATTCATGATTCATGATTGAATTCATTATTCAATTCATGATTCATGATTCGATTCATAATTCATGATTCAATTCATGATTCATGATTTGATTCATGATTTGATTCATGATTCATCATTTAATTCCTGATTTATAAATCATGATTCATGATTCAATTCATGATTCATGATTCAATTCATGATTCATGATTCATGATTCAAGATTCGATTCATGATTTATGATTCATGATTCATGATTCAATTCATGATTCATGATTCGATTCATGATTCTTGATTCATGATTCATGATTCGATTCATGATTCATGATTCATGATTTAATTCATGATTTATGATTTATGATTCAAGATTCAATTCATGATTCATAATTCATGATTCGATTCATTATTCATGATTCAATTCATGATTCGTGATTCATGATTCAAATCATGATTCATGATTCGATTCATGATTTATGATTCAATTCATGATTCATGATTCATGATTAAATTCATGATTTAATTCATTATTCATGATTGATGATTCAATTCATAATTCATGATTCAATTCATGATTCATGATTCATGATTCATGATTCGATTTATGATTCATGATTCATGATTCATGATTCGATTCATGATTCATGATTTAATTCATGATTCCTGATTCATGATTCATGATTCATGATTCAATTCATGATTCATGATTCATGATTCATGATTCATGATTCGATTCATGATTCATGATTCATGTTTGAATTCATGATTCATGATTCATGATTCATGATTCATGATTCAATTCATGATTCATGATTCATGATTCGATTCATGATTCATGATTCATCTCATGATTCATGATTCATGATTCAATTTATGATTCATGATTTATGATTCATGATTTAATTCATGATTCATGATTCATGATTCATGATTCATGATTCGATTCATGATTCATGATTTATCTCATGATTCATGATTCAATTCATGATTCAATTCATGATTCATGATTCATGATTCAATTAATGATTCATGATTCATGATTCAATTTATGATTTATGATTGATGATTCAATTTATGATTCATGATTCATGATTCAATTCATGATTCATGATTCATTTTATGATTCAATTCATGATTCATGATTCAATTAGTGATTCATGATTTATGATTCATGTTTCAATTCATGATTCATTTCATGATTCATGATTCAATTCATGATTCGATTCCTGATTCAATTCATGATTCATGATTGAATTCATTATTCAATTCATGATTCATGATTCGATTCATAATTCATGAATCAATTCATGATTCATGATTTGATTCATGATTTGATTCATGATTCATCATTTAATTCCTGATTTATTATTCATGATTCATGATTCATGATTCAATTCATGATTCATGATTCAATTCATGATTCATGATTCGATTCATGATTCATGATTCAATTCATGATTAAATTCATGATTCAATTCATGATTCATGATTCAATTCATGATTCATGATTCAATTCATGATTCATGATTCATGATTCATGAATCAATTCATGATTCATGATTCGATTCATGATTCATGATTCATGATTCAAGATTCGATTCATGATTTATGATTCATGATTCATGATTCAATTCATGATTCATGATTCGATTCATGATTCTTGATTCATGATTCATGATTCGATTCATGATTCATGATTCATGATTTAATTCATGATTTATGATTTATGATTCAAGATTCAATTCATGATTCATAATTCATGATTCGATTCATTATTCATGATTCAATTCATGATTCGTGATTCATGATTCAAATCATGATTCATGATTCGATTCATGATTTATGATTCAATTCATGATTCATGATTCATGATTAAATTCATGATTTAATTCATTATTCATGATTGATGATTCAATTCATGATTCATAATTCATGATTCAATTCATGATTCATGATTCATGATTCATGATTCGATTTATGATTCAATATTCATGATTCATGATTCGATTCATGATTCATGATTTAATTCATGATTCCTGATTCATGATTCATGATTCATGATTCAATTCATGATTCATGATTCATGATTCATGATTCGATTCATGATTCATGATTCATGATTTAATTCATGATTCATGATTCATGATTCATGATTCAATTCATGATTCATGATTCATGATTCGATTCATGATTCATGATTCATCTCATGATTCATGATTCATGATTCAATTCATGATTCATGATTCATGATTCATGATTCATGATTCATGATTTAATTCATGATTCATGATTCATGATTCATGATTCATGATTCAATTCATGATTCATGATTCGATTCATGATTCATGATTCATCTCATGATTCATGATTCAATTCATGATTCAATTCATGATTCATGATTCATGATTCAATTAATGATTCATGATTCATGATTCAATTTATGATTTATGATTGATGATTCAATTTATGATTCATGATTCATGATTCAATTCATGATTCATGATTCAGTTTATGATTCAATTCATGATTCATGATTCAATTAGTGATTCATGATTTATGATTCATGATTCATGTTTCAATTCATGATTCATTTCATGATTCATGATTCAATTCATGATTCGATTCCTGATTCAATTCATGATTCATGATTGAATTCATTATTCAATTCATGATTCATGATTCGATTCATAATTCATGATTCAATTCATGATTCATGATTTGATTCATGATTTGATTCATGATTCATCATTTAATTCCTGATTTATAAATCATGATTCATGATTCAATTCATGATTCATGATTCAATTCATGATTCATGATTCATGATTCAAGATTCGATTCATGATTTATGATTCATGATTCAATTCATGATTCATGATTCGATTCATGATTTATGATTCATGATTCATGATTCGATTCATGATTCATGATTCATGATTTAATTCATGATTTATGATTTATGATTCAAGATTCAATTCATGATTCATAATTCATGATTCGATTCATTATTCATGATTCAATTCATGATTCGTGATTCATGATTCAAATCATGATTCATGATTCGATTCATGATTTATGATTCAATTCATGATTCATGATTCATGATTAAATTCATGATTTAATTCATTATTCATGATTGATGATTCAATTCATAATTCATAATTCATGATTCAATTCATGATTCATGATTCATGATTCATGATTCGATTTATGATTCATGATTCATGATTCATGATTCATGATTCGATTCATGATTCATGATTTAATTCATGATTCCTGATTCATGATTCATGATTCATGATTCAATTCATGATTCATGATTCATGATTCATGATTCGATTCATGATTCATGATTCATGATTGAATTCATGATTCATGATTCATGATTCATGATTCATGATTCAATTCATGATTCATGATTCGATTCATGATTCGATTCATGATTCATGATTCATCTCATGATTCATGATTCATGATTCAATTTATGATTCATGATTCATGATTCATGATTCATGATTCATGATTTAATTCATGATTCATGATTCATGATTCATGATTCAATTCATGATTCATGATTCATGATTCGATTCATGATTCATGATTTATCTCATGATTCATGATTCAATTCATGATTCAATTCATGATTCATGATTCATGATTCAATTAATGATTCATGATTCATGATTCAATTTATGATTTATGATTGATGATTCAATTTATGATTCATGATTCAATTCATGATTCATGATTCATTTTATGATTCAATTCATGATTCATGATTCAATTAGTGATTCATGATTTATGATTCATGTTTCAATTCATGATTCATTTCATGATTCATGATTCAATTCATGATTCGATTCCTGATTCAATTCATGATTCATGATTGAATTCATTATTCAATTCATGATTCATGATTCGATTCATAATTCATGAATCAATTCATGATTCATGATTTGATTCATGATTTGATTCATGATTCATCATTTAATTCCTGATTTATTATTCATGATTCATGATTCATGATTCAATTCATGATTCATGATTCGATTCATGATTCATGATTCGATTCATGATTCATGATTCAATTCATGATTAAATTCATGATTCAATTCATGATTCATGATTTGATTCATGATTCATGATTCGATTCATGATTCATGATTCATGATTCATGATTCGATTCATGATTTATGATTCATGATTCGATTCATGATTCATGATTCAATTCATGATTCATGATTCGATTCATGATTCTTGATTCATGATTCATTTCATGATTCATGATTCAATTCATGATTAAATTCATGATTCAATTCATGATTCATGATTCAATTCATGATTCATGATTCAAATCATGATTCATGATTCGATTCATGATTTATGATTCAATTCATGATTCATGATTAAATTCATGATTTAATTCATTATTCATGATTCATGATTCAATTCATGATTCATAATTCATGATTCAATTCATGATTCATGATTTAATTCATGATTCATGATTCATGATTCAATTCATGATTCATGATTCATGATTCAATTCATGATTCATGATTTATGATTCATGATTCATGATTCATGATTCAATTCATGATTCATGATTCATGATTCATGATTCGATTCATGATTCATGATTCATGATTTAATTCATGATTCATGATTCATGATTCATGATTCAATTCATGATTCATGATTCATGATTTGATTCATGATTCATGATTCATGATTCAATTCATGATTCATGATTCATGATTCATGATTCATGATTTAATTCATGATTCATGATTCATGATTTAATTCATGATTCATGATTCGATTCATGATTCATGATTCATCTCATGATTCATGATTCAATTCATGATTCAATTCATGATTCATAATTCATGATTCAATTAATGATTTATGATTCATGATTCAATTCATGATTCAATTCATGATTTATGATTGATGATTCAATTTATGATTCATGATTCATGATTCAATTCATGATTCATGATTCAGTTCATGATTCAATTCATGATTCATGATTCAATTCCTGATTTATGATTCATGATTCATGATTCATGATTCAATTCATGATTCATAATTTGATTCATGATTCGATTCATGATTCATGATTCAATTCATGATTAAATTCATGATTCAATTCATGATTCATGATTCGATTCATGATTCATGATTCGATTAATGATTCATGATTCATGATTCATGATTCGATTCATGATTTATGATTCATGATTCGATTCATGATTCATGATTCAATTCATGATTCATGATTCGATTCATGATTCTTGATTCATGATTCATTTCATGATTCATGATTCAATTCATGATTAAATTCATGATTCAATTCATGATTCAATTCATGATTCAATTCATGATTCATGATTCAATTCATGATTCATGATTCAATTCATGATTCATGATTCGATTCATGATTCATGATTCGATTCATGATTCATGATTCGATTCATGATTCAATTCATGATTCATGATTCGATTTATGATTCTTGATTCATGATTCGATGCATAATTCATGATTTATGATTCGATTCATGATTCATGATTCATGATTCAATTCATGATTCATGATTCATGATTCAATTCATGATTCATGATTCATGATTCATGAATCAATTCATGATTCATGATTTGATTCATGATTCATGATTCAATTCATGATTCATGATTCAATTCATGATTCATGATTCGATTCATGATTCATGATTCGATTCATGATTCATGATTCAATTCATGATTAAATTCATGATTCAATTCATGATTCATGATTTGATTCATGATTCATGATTCGATTCATGATTCATGATTCATGATTCATGATTCGATTCATGATTTATGATTCATGATTCGATTCATGATTCATGATTCAATTCATGATTCATGATTCGATTCATGATTCTTGATTCATGATTCATTTCATGATTCATGATTCAATTCATGATTAAATTCATGATTCAATTCATGATTCATGATTCAATTCATGATTCATGATTCAAATCATGATTCATGATTCGATTCATGATTTATGATTCAATTCATGATTCATGATTAAATTCATGATTTAATTCATTATTCATGATTCATGATTCAATTCATGATTCATAATTCATGATTCAATTCATGATTCATGATTTAATTCATGATTCATGATTCATGATTCAATTCATGATTCATGATTCATGATTCAATTCATGATTCATGATTTATGATTCATGATTCATGATTCATGATTCAATTCATGATTCATGATTCATGATTCATGATTCAATTCATGATTCATGATTCATGATTTGATTCATGATTCATGATTCATGATTCAATTCATGATTCATGATTCATGATTCATGATTCATGATTTAATTCATGATTCATGATTCATGATTTAATTCATGATTCATGATTCGATTCATGATTCATGATTCATCTCATGATTCATGATTCAATTCATGATTCAATTCATGATTCATAATTCATGATTCAATTAATGATTTATGATTCATGATTCAATTCATGATTCAATTCATGATTTATGATTGATGATTCAATTTATGATTCATGATTCATGATTCAATTCATGATTCATGATTCAGTTCATGATTCAATTCATGATTCATGATTCAATTCCTGATTTATGATTCATGATTCATGATTCATGATTCAATTCATGATTCATAATTTGATTCATGATTCATGATTCGATTCATGATTCATGATTCAATTCATGATTAAATTCATGATTCAATTCATGATTCATGATTCGATTCATGATTCATGATTCGATTAATGATTCATGATTCATGATTCATGATTCGATTCATGATTTATGATTCATGATTCGATTCATGATTCATGATTCAATTCATGATTCATGATTCGATTCATGATTCTTGATTCATGATTCATTTCATGATTCATGATTCAATTCATGATTAAATTCATGATTCAATTCATGATTCAATTCATGATTCAATTCATGATTCATGATTCAATTCATGATTCATGATTCAATTCATGATTCATGATTCGATTCATGATTCATGATTCGATTCATGATTCATGATTCGATTCATGATTCAATTCATGATTCATGATTCGATTTATGATTCTTGATTCATGATTCGATGCATAATTCATGATTTATGATTCGATTCATGATTCATGATTCATGATTCAATTCATGATTCATGATTCATGATTCAATTCATGATTCATGATTCATGATTCATGAATCAATTCATGATTCATGATTTGATTCATGATTCATGATTCAATTCATGATTCATGATTCAATTCATGATTCATGATTCGATTCATGATTCATGATTCGATTCATGATTCATGATTCGATTCATGATTCAATTCATGATTCATGATTCGATTTATGATTCTTGATTCATGATTCGATGCATAATTCATGATTCATGATTCGATTCATGATTCATGATTCATGATTCAATTCATGATTCATGATTCAATTCATGATTCATGATTCATGATTCATGATTCAATTCATGATTCATGATTCGATTCATGATTCTTGATTCATGATTCATGATTCGATTCATGATTCATGATTCATGATTTAATTCATGATTTATGATTTATGATTCAAGATTCAATTCATGATTCATAATTCATGATTCGATTCATTATTCATGATTCAATTCATGATTCGTGATTCATGATTCATGATTCGATTTATGATTCATGATTCATGATTCATGATTCGATTCATGATTCATGATTTAATTCATGATTCCTGATTCATGATTCATGATTCAATTCATGATTCATGATTCATAATTCATGATTCATGATTCGATTCATGATTCATGATTCATGATTTAATTCATGATTCATGATTCATGATTCATGATTCAATTCATGATTCATGATTCATGATTCGATTCATGATTCATGATTCATGATTCATGATTCGATTTATGATTCATGATTCATGATTCATGATTCGATTCATGATTCATGATTTAATTCATGATTCCTGATTCATGATTCATGATTCAATTCATGATTCATGATTCATAATTCATGATTCATGATTCGATTCATGATTCATGATTCATGATTTAATTCATGATTCATGATTCATGATTCATGATTCAATTCATGATTCATGATTCATGATTCGATTCATGATTCATGATTCATCTCATGATTCATGATTCATGATTCAATTCATGATTCATGATTCATGATTCATGATTCATGATTCATGATTTAATTCATGATTCATGATTCATGATTCATGATTCAATTCATGATTCATGATTCGATTCATGATTCATGATTCATCTCATGATTCATGATTCAATTCATGATTCAATTCATGATTCATGATTCATGATTCAATTAATGATTCATGATTCATGATTCAATTTATGATTTATGATTGATGATTCAATTTATGATTCATGATTCATGATTCAATTCATGATTCATGATTCAGTTTATGATTCAATTCATGATTCATGATTCAATTAGTGATTCATGATTTATGATTCATGATTCATGTTTCAATTCATGATTCATTTCATGATTCATGATTCAATTCATGATTCGATTCCTGATTCAATTCATGATTCATGATTGAATTCATTATTCAATTCATGATTCATGATTCGATTCATAATTCATGATTCAATTCATGATTCATGATTTGATTCATGATTTGATTCATGATTCATCATTTAATTCCTGATTTATGATTCATGATTCATGATTCAATTCATGATTCATGATTCAATTCATGATTCATGATTCATGATTCAAGATTCGATTCACGATTTATGATTCATGATTCAATTCATGATTCATGATTCGATTCATGATTCTTGATTCATGATTCATGATTCGATTCATGATTCATGATTTAATTCATGATTTATGATTCAAGATTCAATTCATGATTCATAATTCATGATTCGATTCATTATTCATGATTCAATTCATGATTTGTGATTCATGATTCAAATCATGATTAATGATTCGATTCATGATTTATGATTCAATTCATGATTCATGATTCATGATTAAATTCATGATTTAATTCATTATTCATGATTGATGGTTCAATTCATGATTCATAATTCATGATTCAATTCATGATTCATGATTCATGGTTCATGATTCGATTTATGATTCATGATTCATGATTCATGATTCGATTCATGATTCATGATTTAATTCATGATTCCTGATTCATGATTCATGATTCATGATTCAATTCATGATTCATGATTCATGATTCATGATTCGATTCATGATTCATGATTCATGATTGAATTCATGATTCATGATTCATGATTCATGATTCAATTCATGATTCATGATTCATGATTCGATTCATGATTCATGATTCATCTCATGATTCATGATTCATGATTCAATTCATGATTCATGATTCATGATTCATGATTCATGATTCATGATTCATGATTTAATTCATGATTCATGATTCATGATTCATGATTCAATTCATGATTCATGATTCATGATTCGATTCATGATTCATGATTCATCTCATGATTCATGATTCAATTCATGATTCAATTCATGATTCATGATTCATGATTCAATTAATGATTCATGATTCAATTTATGATTTATGATTGATGATTCAATTTATGATTCATGATTCATGATTCAATTCATGATTCATGATTCATTTTATGATTCAATTCATGATTCATGATTCAATTAGTGATTCATGATTTATGATTCATTATTCATGTTTCAATTCATGATTCATTTCATGATTCATGATTCAATTCATGATTCGATTCCTGATTCAATTCATGATTCATGATTGAATTCATTATTCAATTCATGATTCATGATTCGATTCATAATTCATGAATCAATTCATGATTCATGATTTGATTCATGATTTGATTCATGATTCATCATTTAATTCTTGATTTATGATTCATGATTCATGATTCATGATTCAATTCATGATTCATAATTTGATTCATGATTCATGATTCGATTCATGATTCATGATTCAATTCATGATTAAATTCATGATTCAATTCATGATTCATGATTCGATTCATGATTCATGATTCGATTCATGATTCATGATTCATGATTCATGATTCATGATTCGATTCATGATTTATGATTCATAATTCGATTCATGATTCATGATTCAATTCATGATTCATGATTCGATTCATGATTCTTGATTCATGATTCATTTCATGATTCATGATTCAATTCATGATTAAATTCATGATTCAATTCATGATTCATGATTCAATTCATGATTCATGATTCAATTCATGATTCATGATTCAAATCATGATTCATGATTCGATTCATGATTTATGATTCAATTCATGATTCATGATTCATGATTAAATTCATGATTTAATTCATTATTCATGATTCATGATTCAATTCATGATTCATAATTCATGATTCAATTCATGATTCATGATTCATGATTCATGATTCGATTTATGATTCATGATTCATGATTCATGATTCGATTCATGATTCATGATTTAATTCATGATTCATGATTCATGATTCATGATTCATGATTCAATTCATGATTCATGATTCATGATTCATGATTCGATTCATGATTCATGATTCATGATTTAATTCATGATTCATGATTCAATTCATGATTCATGATTCATGATTCATGATTCATGATTCATGATTCATGATTCATGATTTAATTCATGATTCATGATTCATGATTTAATTAATGATTCATGATTCGATTCATGATTCATGATTCATCTCATGATTCATGATTCAATTCATGATTCAATTCATGATTCATAATTTATGATTCAATTAATGATTTATGATTCATGATTCAATTCATGATTCAATTCATGATTTATGATTGATGATTCAATTTATGATTCATGATTCATGATTCAATTCATGATTCATGACTCAGTTCATGATTCAATTCATGATTCATGATTCAATTCATGATTCATGATTTATGATTCATGATTCATGATTCAATTCATGATTCATTTCATGATTCATGATTCAATTCATGATTCGATTCCTGATTCAATTCATGATTCATGATTGAATTCATTATTCAATTTATGATTCATGATTCGATTCATAATTCATGATTCAATTCATGATTCATGATTTGATTCATGATTTGATTCATGATTCATCATTTAATTCCTGATTTATGATTCATGATTCATGATTCAATTCATGATTCATAATTTGATTCATGATTCATGATTCGATTCATGATTCATGATTCAATTCATGATTAAATTCATGATTTAATTCATGATTCATGATTCGATTCATGATTCATGATTCGATTCATGATTCATGATTCATGATTCATGATTCGATTCATGATTTATGATTCATGATTCGATTCATGATTCATGATTGAATTCATGATTCATGATTCGATTCATGATTCTTGATTCATGATTTATTTCATGATTCATGATTCAATTCATGATTAAATTCATGATTCAATTCATGATTCAATTCATGATTCAATTCATGATTCATGATTCAATTCATGATTCATGATTCAATTCATGATTCATGATTCGATTCATAATTCATGATTCGATTCATGATTCAATTCATGATTCATGATTCGATTTATGATTCTTGATTCATGATTCGATGCATAATTCATGATTCATGATTCGATTCATGATTCATGATTCATGATTCATTTCATGATTCATGATTCAATTCATGATTTGATTCCTGATTCAATTCATGATTCATGATTGAATTCATTATTTAATTCATGATTCATGATTCGATTCATAATTTATGATTCAATTCATGATTCAATTCATGATTCATGATTTGATTCATGATTCATCATTTAATTCCTGATTCATGATTCATGATTCTTGATTCATGATTCAATTCATGATTCATAATTTGATTCATGATTCGATTCATGATTCATGATTCAATTCATGATTCAATTCATGAGTAAATTCATGATTCATGATTCGATTCATGATTCATGATTCACTTCATGATTTATGATTCATGATTCATGATTCATGATTCGATTCATGATTTATGATTCATGATTCGATTCATGATTCATGATTCAATTCATGATTCATGATTCGATTCATGATTCTTGATTCATGATTCATGATTCGATTCATGATTCTTGATTCATGATTCATGATTCATGATTCGATTCATGATTCTTAATTCATGATTCGATTCATAATTCATTTTTCATGATTCAATTCATGATTCATGATTCATGATTCGATTCATGATTCATGATTCATGATTTAATTCATGATTCATGATTCATGATTTATGATTCATGATTCAATTCATGATTCATGATTCGATTCAATTCATGATTCATGATTCAATTCATGATTCATGATTCAATTCATGATTCATGATTCAATTCATGATTCAATTCATGATTCATGATTCATGATTCAATTAATGATTCATGATTCATGATTCAATTCATGATTCATGATAATGATTCAATTTATGATTCATGATTCATGATTCAATTCATGATTCATGATTCAATTCATGATTCATGATTCAATTCATGATTCATTTCATGATTCATGATTCAATTCATAATTTGATTCCTGATTCAATTTATGATTCATGATTCAATTCATTATTCAATTCATGATTCTTGATTCGATTCATGATTCATGATTCAATTCATGATTCAATTCATGATTCATGATTCGATTCATGATTCATCATTTAATTCATGATTCATGATTCATGATTCATGATTCATGATTCAATTCATGATTTATAATTTGATTCATGATTCATGATTTATGATTCATGATTCGATTCATGATTCATGATTCAATTCATGATTCATGATTCGATTCATGATTCTTGATTCATGATTCATGATTCATGATTCGATTCATGATTCAATTCATGATTCATGATTCGATTTATGATTCTTGATTCATGATTCGATTCATAATTCATGATTCATGATTCAATTCATGATTCATGATTCATGATTCGATTCATGATTCATGATTCATGATTTAATTCATGATTCATGATTCATGATTTATGATTCATGATTCAATTCATGATTCATGATTCGATTCAATTCATGATTCATGATTCAATTCATGATTCATGATTCAATTCATGATTCATGATTCAATTCATGATTCAATTCATGATTCATGATTCATGATTCAATTAATGATTCATGATTCATGATTCAATTCATGATTCAATTCATGATTCATGATAATGATTCAATTTATGATTCATGATTCATGATTCAATTCATGATTCATGATTCAATTCATGATTCATGATTCAATTCATGATTCATGATTCAATTCATGATTCATTTCATGATTCATGATTCAATTCATAATTCGATTCCTGATTCAATTTATGATTCATGATTCAATTCATTATTCAATTCATGATTCTTGATTTGATTCATGATTCATGATTCAATTCATGATTCAATTCATGATTCATGATTCGATTCATGATTCATCATTTGATTCATGATTCATCATTCATCATTCATGATTCGATTCATGATTCATGATTCATGATTCGATTCATGATTCATGATTCAATTCATGATTCATGATTCGATTCATGATTCTTGATTCATGATTCATGATTCATGATTCATGATTCGATTCATGATTCATGATTCAATTCATGATTCATGATTCGATTCATGATTCTTGATTCATGATTCATGATTCATGATTCGATTCATGATTCATTCCATGATTCATGATTCGATTTATGATTCTTGATTCATGATTCGATTCATAATTCATGATTCATGATTCTAATCATGATTCATGATTCAATTCATGATTCGATTCCTGATTCAATTCATGATTGAATTCATTATTCAATTCATGATTCATGATTCGATTCATAATTCATGTTTAAATTCATGATTCAATTCATGATTCATGATTCGATTCATGATTCATCATTTAATTCCTGATTCATGATTCATGATTCATGATTCATGATTCAATTCATGATTCATCATTTAATTCCTGATTCATGATTCATGATTCATGATTCAATTCATGATTCAATTCATGATTCATGATTCGATTCATGATTCATGATTCACTTCATAATTTATGATTCATGATTCATGATTCATGATTTGATTCATGATTCATGATTCGATTCATGATTCTTGATTCATGATTCATGATTCATGATTCGATTCATGATTCAATTCATGATTCATGATTCGATTTATGATTCTTGATTCATGATTTGATTCATAATTCATGATTCATGATTCAATTAATGATTCATGATTCATGATTCGATTCATGATTCATGATTCATGAATCAATTCATGATTCATGATTCGATTCATGATTCATGATTCATGATTCAATTCATGATTCATTTTTCATGATTCAATTCATGATTCATGATTCATGATTCGATTCATGATTCATGATTCATGATTTAATTCATGATTCATGATTCATGATTTATGATTCATGATTCAATTCATGATTCATGATTCGATTCAATTCATGATTCATGATTCAATTCATGATTCATGATTCAATTCATGATTCATGATTCAATTCATGATTCAATTCATGATTCATGATTCATGATTCAATTAATGATTCATGATTCATGATTCAATTCATGATTCATGATAATGATTCAATTTATGATTCATGATTCATGATTCAATTCATGATTCATGATTCAATTCATGATTCATGATTCAATTCATGATTCATGATTCAATTCATGATTCATTTCATGATTCATGATTCAATTCATAATTCGATTCCTGATTCAATTTATGATTCATGATTCAATTCATTATTCAATTCATGATTCTTGATTCGATTCATGATTCATGATTCAATTCATGATTCAATTCATGATTCATGATTCGATTCATGATTCATCATTTAATTCATGATTCATGATTCATGATTCATGATTCATGATTCAATTCATGATTTATAATTTGATTCATGATTCATGATTTATGATTCATGATTCGATTCATGATTCATGATTCAATTCATGATTCATGATTCGATTCATGATTCTTGATTCATGATTCATGATTCATGATTCGATTCATGATTCAATTCATGATTCATGATTCGATTTATGATTCTTGATTCATGATTCGATTCATAATTCATGATTCATGATTCAATTCATGATTCATGATTCATGATTCGATTCATGATTCATGATTCATGATTTAATTCATGATTCATGATTTATGATTCATGATTCAATTCATGATTCATGATTCGATTCAATTCATGATTCATGATTCAATTCATGATTCATGATTCAATTCATGATTCATGATTCAATTCATGATTCAATTCATGATTCATGATTCAATTAATGATTCATGATTCATGATTCAATTCATGATTCAATTAATGATTCATGATAATGATTCAATTTATGATTCATGATTCATGATTCAATTCATGATTCATGATTCAATTCATGATTCATGATTCAATTCATGATTCATGATTCAATTCATGATTCATTTCATGATTCATGATTCAATTCATAATTCGATTCCTGATTCAATTTATGATTCATGATTCAATTCATTATTCAATTCATGATTCTTGATTTGATTCATGATTCATGATTCAATTCATGATTCAATTCATGATTCATGATTCGATTCATGATTCATCATTTAATTCATGATTCATGATTCATGATTCATGATTCAATTCATGATTCATAATTTGATTCATGATTCATCATTCATCATTCATGATTCGATTCATGATTCATGATTCATGATTCGATTCATGATTCATGATTCAATTCATGATTCATGATTCGATTCATGATTCTTGATTCATGATTCATGATTCATGATTCATGATTCGATTCATGATTCATGATTCAATTCATGATTCATGATTCGATTCATGATTCTTGATTCATGATTCATGATTCATGATTCGATTCATGATTCATTCCATGATTCATGATTCGATTTATGATTCTTGATTCATGATTCGATTCATAATTCATGATTCATGATTCTAATCATGATTCATGATTCAATTCATGATTCGATTCCTGATTCAATTCATGATTGAATTCATTATTCAATTCATGATTCATGATTCGATTCATAATTCATGTTTAAATTCATGATTCAATTCATGATTCATGATTCGATTCATGATTCATCATTTAATTCCTGATTCATGATTCATGATTCATGATTCATGATTCAATTCATGATTCATCATTTAATTCCTGATTCATGATTCATGATTCATGATTCAATTCATGATTCAATTCATGATTCATGATTCGATTCATGATTCATGATTCACTTCATAATTTATGATTCATGATTCATGATTCATGATTTGATTCATGATTCATGATTCGATTCATGATTCTTGATTCATGATTCATGATTCGATTCATGATTCAATTCATGATTCATGATTCGATTTATGATTCTTGATTCATGATTTGATTCATAATTCATGATTCATGATTCAATTAATGATTCATGATTCATGATTCGATTCATGATTCATGATTCATGAATCAATTCATGATTCATGATTCGATTCATGATTCATGATTCATGATTCAATTCATGATTCATGATTCAATTCGTGATTCATGATTCATGATTCAAGATTTGATTCATGATTTATGATTAATGATTCATGATTCGATTCATGATTCTTGATTCATGATTCATGATTCGATTCATGATTCATGATTCATGATTTAATTCATGATTTACGATTTATGATTCAAGATTCAATTCATGATTCATAATTCATGATTCGATTCATTATTCATGATTCAATTCATGATTCGTGATTCATGATTCAAATCATGATTCATGATTCGATTCATGATTTATCATTCAATTCATGATTCATGATTCATGATTAAATTCATGATTTAATTCATGATTCATGATTGATGATTCAATTTATGAGTCATGATTCATGATTCATGATTCATGATTCAATTCATGATTCATGATTCATGATTCAATTCATGATTCATGATTCAATTCATGATTCATGATTCATGGTTCAATTAATGATTCATGATATATGATTCAATTCATGATTCATGATTCAATTCATGATTCAATTCAAGATTCAAATCATGAATCATGATTGAATTCATTATTCAATTCATAATTCATGATTCGATTCATGATTCAAGATACAATTCATGATTCAATTCATGATTCATGATTCGATTCATGATTCATGATTCGATTCATGATTTATGATTCAATTCATGATTCAATTCATGATTCATGATTCGATTCATGATTCATGATTCATGATTCACTTCATGATTCATGATTCATGATTCATGATTCGATTCATGATTCAGGATTCATGATTCATGATTCATGATTCGATTCATGATTCATGATTCAATTCGTTATTCATGATTCGATTCATGATTCTTGATTTATGATTCATGATTCATGATTCGATTCATGATTCATGATTCAATTCATGATTCATGATTCGATTTATGTTTCTTGATTCATGATTCGATTCATAATTCATGATTCATGATTCAATTCATGATTCATGATTCATAATTCGATTCATGATTCATGATTCATTATTCAATTCATGATTCATGATTCATGATTCATGATTCAATTCATGATTCATGATTCATGATTCATGATTCGATTCATGATTTATGATTCATGATTCATGATTCAATTCATGATTCATGATTCGATTCATGATTCTTGATTCATGATTCATGATTCGATTCATGATTCATGATTCATGATTCATTATTTAATTCATGATTTATGAATTATGATTCAAGATTCAATTCATGATTCATAATTCATGATTCGATTTATTATTCATGATTCAATTCATGATTCATGATTCATGATTCAAATCATGATTCATGATTAGATTCATGATTCAATTCATGATTCATGATTCATGATTCAATTCATGATTCAATTCATGATTTATGATTGATGATTCAATTTATGATTCATGATTCATGATTCATGATTCATGATTCATGATTCAATTCATGATTCATGATTCATGATTCAATTCATGATTCATGATTCAATTCATGATTCATGATTCATGATTCATGATTCAATTCATGATTCATGATTCAATTCATGATTCAATTCATGATTCATGATTGATGATTCAATTTATGATTCATGATTCATGATTCAATTCATGATTCATGATTCAATTCATGATTCAATTCAATAATCAAATCATGATTCATGATTGAATTCATTATTCAATTCATAATTCATGATTCGATTCATGATTCATGATACAATTCATGATTCAATTCATGATTCATGATTCGATTCATGATTCATGATTCGATTCATGATTTATGATTCAATTCATGATTCAATTCATGATTCATGATTCGATTCATGATTCATGATTCATGATTCACTTCATGATTCATGATTCATGATTCATGATTCGATTCATGATTCATGATTCATGATTCGATTCATGATTCATGATTCAATTCGTGATTCTTGATTCGATTCATGATTCTTGATTCATGATTCATTATTCATGATCCGATTCATGATTCATGATTCAATTCATGATTCATGATTCGATTCATAATTCATGATTCATGATTCAATTCATGATTCATGATTCATGATTCGATTCATGATTCATGATTCATGATTCAATTGATGATTCATGATTCATGATTCAATTCATGATTCATGATTCATGATTCATGATTCAATTCATGATTCATGATTCATGATTCATGATTCGATTCATGATTTATGATTCATGATTCATGATTCATGATTCATGATTCGATTCATGATTTATGATTCATGATTCATGATTCAATTCATGATTCATGATTCGATTCATGATTCTTTATTCATGATTCATGATTCGATTCATGATTCATGATTCATGATTCATTATTTAATTCATGATTTATGAATTATGATTCAAGATTCAATTCATGATTCATGATTCATGATTCAAATCATGATTCATGATTAGATTCATGATTCAATTCATGATTCATGATTCATGATTCAATTCATGATTCAATTCATGATTTATGATTGATGATTCCATTTATGATTCATGATTCATGATTCATGATTCATGATTCAATTCATGATTCAATTCATGATTCATGATTCAATTCAAGATTCATAATTCATAATTCATGATTTAATTCATGATTCATAATTCATGATTCATGATTCAATTCATGATTCATGATTCATGAATCAATCCATGATTCAATTCATGATTCAACTCATGATTCATGATTCAATTCAAGATTCATGATTCAATTCATGATTCATGATTTAATTCATGATTCATGATTCATGATTCAATTCATGATTCATGATTTAATTCATGATTCATGATTCATGATTCAATTCATGATTCATGATTCATGATTCGATTTATGATTCATGATTCATGATTCGATTCATGATTCATGATTTAATTCATGATTCATGATTCATGATTCATGAATCAATTCATGATTCATGATTCATGATTCATGATTCGATTCATGAGTCATGATTCATGAATCAATTCATGATTCATGATTCGATTCATGATTCATGATTCATGATTTAATTCATGATTCATGATTCATGATTCAATTCATGATTCATGATTCATGATTCATGCTTCGATTTATGATTCATGATTCATGATTCATGATTCGATTCATGATTCATGATTTAATTCATGATTCATGATTCATGATTCAATTCATGATTCATGATTCATGATTCATGATTCGATTCATGATTCATGATTCATGATTTAATTCATGATTAATGATTCATAATTCATGATTCATGATTCAATTCATGATTCATGATTCATGATTCATGATTCATGATTCATGATTTAATTCATGATTCATGATTCATCTCATGATTCATGATTCAATTCATGATTCAATTCATGATTCATGATTCATGATTCAATTAATGATTCATGATTCATGATTCAATTCATGATTCATGATTGATGATTCAATTTATGATTCATGATTCATGATTCAATTCATGATTCATGATTCAGTTCATGATTCAATTCATGATTCATGATTCAATTCATGATTAATGATTTATGATTCATGATTCATGATTCAATTCATGATTCATTTCATGATTAATGATTTAATTCATGATTCGATTCCTGATTCAATTCATGATTCATGATTGAATTCATTATTCGATTCATAATTCATGATTCAATTCATGATTCATGATTCGATTCATAATTTATGATTCAATTCATGATTCAATTCATGATTCATGATTTGATTCATGATTCATCATTTAATTCCTGATTTATGATTCATGATTTATGATTCATGATTCAATTCATGATTCATAATTTGATTCATGATTCATGATTCGATTCATGATTCATGATTCAATTCATGATTAAATTCATGATTCATGATTCGATTCATGATTCATGATTCAATTTATGATATATGATTCATGATTCATGATTCATGATTTGATTCATGATTTATGATTCATGATTCGATTCATGATTCATGATTCAATTCATGATTCATGATTCGATTCATGATTCTTGATTCATGATTCATGATTCATGATTCGATTCATGATTCAATTCATGATTCATGATTCGATTTATGATTCTTGATTCATGATTCGATTCATAATTCATGATTCATGATTCGATTCATGATTCATGATTCATGATTCATGATTCATGATTCATGATTCATTTCATGATTCATGATTGAATTCATTATTTAATTCATGATTCATGATTCGATTCATAATTTATGATTCAATTCATGATTCAATTCATGATTCATGATTTGATTCATGATTCATCATTTAATTCCTGATTCATGATTCATGATTAATGATTGATGATTCAATTCATGATTCATGATTCATGATTCGATTCATGATTCATGATTCAATTCATGATTCATGATTCAATTCATGATTCATGATTCATGATTCATGATTCAATTAATGATTCATAATTCATGATTCATGATTCAATTCATGATTCATGAATCAATCCATGATTCAATTCATGATTCAACTCATGATTCATGATTCAATTCAAGATTCATGATTCAATTCAAGATTCATAATTCATAATTCATGATTTAATTCATGATTCATGATTCATGATTCAATTCAAGATTCATAATTCATAATTCATGATTTAATTCATGATTCATTATTCATGATTCATGATTCAATTCATGATTCATGATTCATGAATCAATCCATGATTCAATTCATGATTCAACTCATGATTCATGATTCAATTCAAGATTCATGATTCAATTCATGATTCATGATTTAATTCATGATTCATGATTCATGATTCAATTCATGATTCATGATTCAATTTATGATTCATGATTTAATTCATGATCGAATTCATAATTTATGATTAATGATTCAATTTATGATTCATAATTCATGATCCAATTCATGATTCAATTCATGATTCATGATTCAGGATTAAATTCATGATTAATGATTCATGATTCAATTCATGATTCATAATTCATGATTCATGATTCAATTCATGATTCATGATTCAATTCATGATTCATGATTGAATTTATGATTCGTTTCCTGATTCAATTTATGATTCATAATTCGATTTATGATTTATGATTCATGATTCATGATTCATGATTCATGATTCAATTCATGATTCATGATTCAATTCATGATTCAATTCATGATTCAATTCATGATTCATGATTCAATTCATGATTCAATTCATGATTCATGATTCATGATTCGATTCATGATTCATGATTCATGATTTAAATCATGATTCAATTCATGATTCATGATTCATGATTCAATTTATGATTCATGATTTATGATTCAATTCATGATTCAATTCATGATTCATAATTCATGATTCATGATTCAATTCATGATTAATGATTCATGATTCAATTCATGATTCATAATTCATGATTCATGATTTAATTCATGATTCATGATTCATAATTCAAATCATGATTCATGATTCAATTCATGATTCAATTCATGATTCATAATTCAAGATTCGATTCATGATTCATGATTCAATTCATGATTCATGATTCATGATTCATGATTCATGATTCGATTCATGATTAATTATTCATGATTCAATTTATGATTCATGATTCATGATTCGATTCATGATTCATGATTTAATTCATGATTCAATTCATGATTTAATTCATGATTCAATTCATGATTCATGATTCAATTTATGATTCATGATTCATGGTTCACGATTCAATTCATGATTCAATTCATGATTCATAATTCAAGATTCGATTTATGATTCATGATTCAACTCATGAATCATGATTCATGATTCGATTCATGATTCATGATTCAATTCATGATTCAATTCATGATTCATAATTCAAGATTCGATTTATGAATCATGATTCAATTCATGATTCATGATTCATGATTCAATTCAAGATTCATAATTCATAATTCATGATTTAATTCATGATTCATGATTCATGATTCAATTCAAGATTCATAATTCATAATTCATGATTTAATTCATGATTCATAATTCATGATTCATGATTCAATTCATGATTCATGATTCATGAATCAATCCATGATTCAATTCATGATTCAACTCATGATTCATGATTCAATTCAAGATTCATGATTCAATTCATGATTCATGATTTAATTCATGATTCATGATTCATGATTCAATTCATGATTCATGATTCAATTTATGATTCATGATTTAATTCATGATCGAATTCATAATTCATGATTAATGATTCAATTTATGATTCATAATTCATGATCCAATTCATGATTCAATTCATGATTCATGATTCATGATTAAATTCATGATTCATAATTCATGATTCATGATTCAATTCATGATTCATAATTCATGATTCATGATTCAATTCATGATTCATGATTCAATTCATGATTCATGATTCAATTCATGATTCATGATTGAATTTATGATTCGTTTCCTGATTCAATTTATGATTCATAATTCGATTTATGATTTATGATTCATGATTCATGATTCATGATTCATGATTCAATTCATGATTCATGATTCAATTCATGATTCAATTCATGATTCAATTCATGATTCAATTCATGATTCATGATTCAATTCATGATTCAATTCATGATTCATGATTCGATTCATGATTCATGATTCATGATTTAAATCATGATTCAATTCATGATTCATGATTCATGATTCAATTTATGATTCATGATTTATGATTCAATTCATGATTCAATTCATGATTCATAATTCATGATTCATGATTCAATTCATGATTAATGATTCATGATTCAATTCATGATTCATAATTCATGATTCATGATTTAATTCATGATTCATGATTCATAATTCAAATCATGATTCATGATTCAATTCATGATTCAATTCATGATTCATAATTCAAGATTCGATTCATGATTCATGATTCAATTCATGATTCATGATTCATGATTCATGATTCATGATTCGATTCATGATTAATTATTCATGATTCAATTTATGATTCATGATTCATGATTCGATTCATGATTCATATTTCAATTCATGATTCAATTCATGATTTAATTCATGATTCAATTCATGATTCATGATTCAATTTATGATTCATGATTCATGATTCACGATTCAATTCATGATTCAATTCATGATTCATAATTCAAGATTCGATTTATGATTCATGATTCAATTCATGATTCATGATTCATGATTCAATTCATGATTCATGATTCAATTCATGATTCAATTCATGATTCAATTCATGATTCAATTCATGATTCATGATTCAATTCATGATTCAATTCATGATTCATGATTCGATTCATGATTCATGATTCATGATTTAAATCATGATTCAATTCATGATTCATGATTCATGATTCAATTTATGATTCATGATTTATGATTCAATTCATGATTCAATTCATGATTCATAATTCATGATTCATGATTCAATTCATGATTAATGATTCATGATTCAATTCATGATTCATAATTCATGATTCATGATTTAATTCATGATTCATGATTCATAATTCAAATCATGATTCATGATTCAATTCATGATTCAATTCATGATTCATAATTCAAGATTCGATTCATGATTCATGATTCAATTCATGATTCATGATTCATGATTCATGATTTGATTCATGATTAATTATTCATGATTCAATTTATGATTCATGATTCATGATTCGATTCATGATTCATGATTCAATTCATGATTCAATTCATGATTTAATTCATGATTCAATTCATGATTCATGATTCAATTTATGATTCATGATTCATGATTCACGATTCAATTCATGATTCAATTCATGATTCATAATTCAAGATTCGATTTATGATTCATGATTCAATTCATGATTCATGATTCATGATTCGATTCATGATTCATGATTCAATTCATGATTCAATTCATGATTCATAATTCAAGATTCGATTTATGAATCATGATTCAATTCATGATTCATGATTCATGATTCAATTCAAGATTCATAATTCATAATTCATGATTTAATTCATGATTCATGATTCATGATTCAATTCAAGATTCATAATTCATAATTCATGATTTAATTCATGATTCATAATTCATGATTCATGATTCAATTCATGATTCATGATTCATGAATCAATCCATGATTCAATTCATGATTCAACTCATGATTCATGATTCAATTCAAGATTCATGATTCAATTCATGATTCATAATTCATGATTCATGATTCAATTCATGATTAATGATTCATGATTCAATTCATGATTCATAATTCATGATTCATGATTTAATTCATGATTCATGATTCATAATTCAAATAATGATTCATGATTCAATTCATGATTCAATTCATGATTCATAATTCAAGATTCGATTCATGATTCATGATTCAATTCATGATTCATGATTCATGATCTGATTCAATTCATGATTCATGATTCAATTCATGATTCAATTCATGATTCAATTCATTATTCATGATTCAATTCATGATTCAATTCATGATTCATGATTCAATTCATGATTCATGATTCAATTCATGATTCATTTCATGATGCATGATTCAATTCATGATTCGATTCCTGATTCAATTCATGATTCATGATTGAATTCATTATTCACTTCATGATTCATGATTCGATTCATGATTCATGATTCAATTCATGATTCAATTCATGATTCATGATTCGATTCATGATTCATCATTCAATTCATGATTCATGATTCATGATTCATGATTCATGATTCAATTCATGATTCATAATTTGATTCATGATTCATCATTCAATTCATGATTCACTTCATGATTTATTATTCATGATTCATGATTCATGATTCGATTCATGATTCATGATTCATGATTCGATTCATGATTCATGATTCAATTCATGATTCATGATTCGATTCATGATTCTTGATTCATGATTCATGATTCATGATTCGATTCATGATTCAATTCATGATTCATGATTCGATTCATGATTCAATTCATGATTCATGATTCAATTCATGATTCAATTCATGATTCATGATTCATGATTCGATTCATTATTCATGATTCATGATTCAATTCATGATTCATGATTCGATTCATGAATCATGATTCATGATTTAATTCATGATTCATGATTCATGATTCGATTCATGATTAATTATTCATGATTCAATTCATGATTCATGATTCATGATTCGATTCATGATTCATGATTCAATTCATGATTCAATTCATGATTCATGATTCATGATTCGATTCATTATTCATGATTCATGATTTAATTCATGATTCATGATTCGATTCATGATTCATGATTCATAATTCATGATTCGATTCATGATTCATGATTTAATTCATGATTCATGATTCATGATTCGATTCATGATTAATTATTCATGATTCAATTAATGATTCATGATTCATGATTCGATTCATGATTCATGATTCAATTCATGATTCAATTCATGATTCAAATCATGATTCAATTCATGATTCATGATTCAATTTATGATTCATGATTCATGATTCACGATTCAATTCATGATTCAATTCATGATTCATAATTCAAGATTCGATTTATGATTCATGATTCAATTCATGATTCATGATTCATGATTCGATTCATGATTCATGATTCAATTCATAATTCATGATTCATGATTCAATTCATGATTCATGATTCGATTCATGATTCATGATTCATGATTCGATTCATGATTCATGATTTAATTCATGATTCAATTCATGATTCATGATTCATGATTCAATTCATGATTCAATTCATGATTCATGATTCATGATTCAATTTATGATTCATGGTTCATGATTCAATTCATGATTCAATTCATGATTCATAATTCATGATTCATGATTCAATTCATGATTAATGATTCATGATTCAATTCATGATTCATAATTCATGATTCATGATTCAATTCATGATTCATGATTCAATTCATGATTCAATTCATGATTCATAATTCAAGATTCGATTCATGATTCATGATTCAATTCATGATTCATGATTCATGATTCATGATTCATGATTCATGCTTCATGATTCGATTCATGATTCATGATTCAATTCATGATTCAATTCATGATTTAATTCATGATTCAATTCATGATTCATGATTCAATTTATGATTCATGATTCAATTCATGATTCATGATTCATGATTCATGATTCGATTCATGATTTATGATTCAATTCATGATTCAATTCATGATTTAATTCATGATTCAATTCATGATTCATGATTCAATTTATGATTCATGATTCAATTCATGATTCATTTCATGATTCATGATTCAATTTATGATTTATGATTCATGATTCAATTCATGATTCATAATTCATGATTCACGATTCAATTCATGATTCAATTCATGATTCGATTAATGATTCATGATTCAATTCATGATTCATGATTCATGATTCAATTAATGATTCATAATTCAAGATTCGATTTATGAATCATGATTCAATTCATGATTCATGATTCATGATTCATGATTCGATTCATGATTCATGATTCGATTAAACTATTCATGATTCATGATTCATAATTCGATTCATGATTCATGATTCATGATTTAATTCATGATTAATGATTCATGATTCATGATTCAATTCATGATTCATGATCTGATTCAATTCATGATTCATGATTGAATTCATGATTCATGATTGAATTCATGATTCAATTCATGATTCATGATTCATGATTCAATTAATGATTCATGATTCATGATTCAATTCATGATTCATGATTCAATTCATGATTCAATTCATGATTCATGATTCAATTCATGATTCAATTCATGATTCATGATTCAATTCATGATTCATGATTCAATTCATGATTCATTTCATGATTCATGATTTAATTCATGATTCGATTCCTGATTCAATTCATGATTCATGATTCAATTCATTATTCAATTCATGATTCATGATTCGATTCATGATTCATGATTCAATTCATGATTCAATTCATGATTCATGATTCAATTCATGATTCATAATTTGATTCATGATTCATCATCCAATTCATGATTCACTTCATGATTTATTATTCATGATTCATGATTCGATTCATAATTCATGATTCATGATTCATGATTCGATTCATGATTTATGATTCAATTCATTATTCATGATTCGATTCATGATTCTTTATTCATGATTCATGATTCGATTCATGATTCAATTCATGATTCATGATTCAATTCATGATTCAATTCATGATTCATAATTCAAGATTCGATTTATGAATCATGATTCAATTCATGATTCATGATTCATGATTCGATTCATGATTCATGATTCATGATTCAATTCATGATTCATGATTCGATTCATGATTCATGATTCATGATTCATGATTCGATTCATGATTTAATTCATGATTCATGATTCATGATTCGATTCATGATTAATTATTCATGATTCAATTCATGATTCATGAATCGATTTATGATTTATGATTCAATTCATGATTCAATTCATGATTCAATTCATGATTCATGATTCAATTTATGATTCATGATTCACGATTCAATTCATGATTCAATTCATGATTCATAATTCAAGATTCGATTTATGATTCATGATTCAATTCATGATTCATGATTCATGATTCGATTCATGATTCATGATTCGATTCATGATTCATGATTCGATTCATGATTCATGATTCATGATTCAATTCATGATTCATGATTCGATTCATGATTCATGATTCATGATTCGATTCATGATTCAAGATTCATGATTTAATTCATGATTCATGATTCATGATTCATGATTCAATTCATGATTCATGATTCATGATTCGATTCAATTCATGATTCATGATTCAATTCATGATTCAATTCATTATTCATGATTCATGATTCAATTAATGATTAATGATTCATGATTCAATTAATGATTCATGATTCATGATTCAATTCATGATTCAATTCATGATTCATGATTCAATTTATGATTCATGATTCATGATTCAATTCATGATTCAATTCATGATTCATAATTCATGATTCATGATTCAATTCATGATTCATAATTCATGATTCATGATTCAATTCATGATTCATGATTCATAATTCAATTCATGATTCATGATTCAATTCATGATTCAATTCATGATTCATAATTCAAGATTCGATTCATGATTCATGATTCAATTCATGATTCATGATTCATGATTCATGATTCATGATTCGATTCATGATTAATTATTCATGATTCAATTCATGATTCATGATTCATGAATCGATTCATGATTCATGATTCAATTCATGATTCAATTCATGATTTAATTCATGATTCAATTCATGATTCATGATTCAATTTATGATTCATGATTCATGATACACAATTCAATTCATAATTCAATTCATGATTCATGATTCAATTTATGATTCATGATTCATGATTCACGATTCAATTCATGATTCAATTCATGATTCATAATTCAAGATTCGATTTATGATTCATGATTCAATTCATGATTCATGATTCGATTCATGATTCAATTCATGATTCAATTCATGATTCATAATTCAAGATTCGATTTATGAATCATGATTCAATTCATTATTCATAATTCATGATTCATGATTCGATTCATGATTCATGATTCGATTAATGATTCATGATTCATGATTCATAATTCGATTCATGATTCATGATTCATGATTTAATTCATGATTCATGATTCATGATTCATGATTCAATTCATGATTCATGATCTGATTCAATTCATGATTCATGATTCAATTCATGATTCATGATTCAATTCATGATTCAATTCATGATTCATGATTCATGATTCAATTAATGATTCATGATTCATGATTCAATTCATGATTCATGATTCAATTCATGATTCAATTCATTATTTATGATTCAATTCCTGATTCAATTCATGATTCATGATTGAATTCATGATTCATGATTCAATTCATGATTCATTTCATGATTCATGATTCAATTCATGATTCGATTCCTGATTCAATTCATGATTCATGATTGAATTCATTATTCAATTCATGATTCATTATTCGATTCATGATTCATTATTCGATTCATGATTCATGATTCAATTCATGATTCAATTCATGATTCATGATTCGATTCATGATTCATCATTCAATTCATAATTCATGATTCATGATTCATGATTCATGATTCATGATTCATGAATCCATTCATAATTCATGATTCATGATTCATGATTCCATTCATGATTTATGATTCAATTCATGATTCATGATTCGATTCATGATTCTTGATTCATGATTCATGATTCATGATTCGATTCATGATTCAATTCATGATTCATGATTCAATTCCTGATTCAATTCATGATTCATAATTCAAGAATTGATCTATGAATCATGAGTCAATTCATGATTCATGATTCATGATTCGATTCATTATTCATGATTCATGATTCAATTCATGATTCATGATTCGATTCATGATTCATGATTCATGATTCATGATTCGATTCATGATTCATGATTCATGATTTAATTCATGATTCATGATTCATGATTCGATTCATGATTTATGATTCAATTCATGATTCAATTCATGATTTAATTCATGATTCAATTCATGATTCATGATTCAATTTATGATTCATATTTCATGATTCACAATTCAATTCATGATTCAATTCATGATTCATAATTCAAGATTCGATTTATGATTCATGATTCAATTCATGATTCATGATTCATAATTCGATTCATGATTCATGATTCGATTCATGATTCACGATTAATGATTCAATTCATGATTCATGATTCGATTCATGATTCATGATTCATGATTCGATTCATGATTCAAGATTCATGATTTAATTCATGATTCATGATTCATGATTCATGATTCAATTCATGATTCATGATTCATGATTCGATTCAATTCATGATTCATGATTCAATTCATGATTCAATTCATGATTCATGATTCATGATTCAATTAATGATTCATGATTCATGATTCAATTAATGATTCATGATTCATGATTCAATTCATGATTCAATTCATGATTCATGATTCATGATTCAATTTATGATTCATGATTCAATTCATGATTCAATTCATGATTCATAATTCATGATTCATAATTCATGATTCATGATTCAATTCATGATTCATAATTCATAATTCAATTCATGATTCATGATTCAATTCATGATTCAATTCATGATTCATAATTCAAGATTCGATTCATGATTCATGATTCAATTCATGATTCATGATTCATGATTCATGATTCATGATTCGATTTATGATTAATTATTCATGATTCAATTCATGATTCATGATTCATGATTCGATTCATGATTCATGATTCAATTCATGATTCAATTCATGATTTAATTCATGATTCAATTCATGATTCATGATTCAATTTATGATTCATGATTCATGATTCACGATTCAATTCATGATTCAATTCATGATTCATAATTCAAGATTCGATTTATGATTCATGATTCATAATTCGATTCATGATTCATGATTCAATTCATGATTCATAATTCAAGATTCGATTTATGAATCATGATTCAATTCATGATTCATGATTCATGATTCATGATTCGATTCATGATTCATGATTTGATTAATGATTCATGATTCATGATTCAATTCATGATTCAATTCATGATTCATGATTCGATTCAATTCATGATTCATGATTCAATTCATGATTCAATTCATGATTCATGATTCATGATTCGATTCAATTCATGATTCATGATTCAATTCATGATTCAATTCATGATTCATGATTCATGATTCAATTAATGATTCATGATTCATGATTCAATTAATGATTCATGATTCATGATTCAATTCATGATTCAATTCATGATTCATGATTCATGATTCAATTTATGATTCATGATTCAATTCATGATTCAATTCATGATTCATAATTCATGATTCATAATTCATGATTCATGATTCAATTCATGATTCATAATTCATAATTCAATTCATGATTCATGATTCAATTCATGATTCAATTCATGATTCATAATTCAAGATTCGATTCATGATTCATGATTCAATTCATGATTCATGATTCATGATTCATGATTCATGATTCGATTTATGATTAATTATTCATGATTCAATTCATGATTCATGATTCATGATTCGATTCATGATTCATGATTCAATTCATGATTCAATTCATGATTTAATTCATGATTCAATTCATGATTCATGATTCAATTTATGATTCATGATTCATGATTCACGATTCAATTCATGATTCAATTCATGATTCATAATTCAAGATTCGATTTATGATTCATGATTCATAATTCGATTCATGATTCATGATTCAATTCATGATTCATAATTCAAGATTCGATTTATGAATCATGATTCAATTCATGATTCATGATTCATGATTCATGATTCGATTCATGATTCATGATTTGATTAATGATTCATGATTCATGATTCAATTCATGATTCAATTCATGATTCATGATTCGATTCAATTCATGATTCATGATTCAATTCATGATTCAATTCATGATTCATGATTCATGATTCAATTCATGATTCATGATTCATGATTCATTATTCGATTTATGATTCATGATTCATGATTCATGATTCGATTCATGATTCATGATTCATGATTTAATTCATGATTCATGATTCATGATTCATGATTCAATTCATGATTCATGATTCATGATTCGATTCATGATTCATGATTCAATTCATGATTGATGATTCAATTCATGATTGAATTCATGATTCATGATTGATGATTCAATTAATGATTTATGATTGATGATTCAATTCATGATTCAATTCATGATTCATGATTGATGATTCAATTTATGATTCATGATTCATGATTCAATTCATGATTCATGATTCAATTCATGATTCATGATTCGATTCATAATTCATGATTCAATTCATGATTCAATTCATGATTCATGATTCGATTCATGATTCATGATTCAATTCATGATTCATAATTTGATTCATGATTCGATTCATGATTCATGATTTAAATCATTATTCAATTCATGATTCACTTCATGATTTATGATTCATGATTCATGATTCTTGATTCGATTCATGATTCAATTCATGATTCATAATTCAAGATTCGATTTATGATTCATGATTCAATTCATGATTCATGATTCATGATTCGATTCATGATTCATGATTCATGATTCAATTCATGATTCATGATTCGATTCATGATTCATGATTCATGATTCATGATTCGATTCATGATTTAATTCATGATTCATGATTCATGATTTAAATCATTATTCAATTCATGATTCACTTCATGATTTATGATTCATGATTCATGATTCATGATTCGATTCATGATTCAATTCATGATTCATAATTCAAGATTCGATTTATGATTCATGATTCAATTCATGATTCATGATTCATGATTCGATTCATGATTCATGATTCATGATTCAATTCATGATTCATGATTCGATTCATGATTCATGATTCATGATTCATGATTCGATTCATGATTCAATTCATGATTCATGAATCGATTTATGATTTATGATTCAATTCATGAGTCAATTCATGATTCAATTCATGATTCAATTCATGATTCATGATTCAATTTATGATTCATGATTCACGATTCAATTCATGATTCAATTCATGATTCATAATTCAAGATTCGATTTATGATTCATGATTCAATTCATGATTCATGATTCATGATTCGATTCATGATTCATGATTCGATTCATGATTCATGATTCATGATTCAATTCATTATTCATGATTCGATTCATGATTCATGATTCGATTCATGATTCAAGATTCATGATTTAATTCATGATTCATGATTCATGATTCATGATTCAATTCATGATTCATGATTCATGATTCGATTCAATTCATGATTCATGATTCAATTCATGATTCAATTCATGATTCATGATTCATGATTCAATTAATGATTAATGATTCATGATTCAATTAATGATTCATGATTCATGATTCAATTCATGATTCAATTCATGATTCATGATTCAATTTATGATTCATGATTCATGATTCAATTCATGATTCAATTCATGATTCATAATTCGTGATTCATGATTTAATTCATGTTTCATAATTCATGATTCATGATTCAATTCATGATTCATGATTCATAATTCAATTCATGATTCATGATTCAATTCATGATTCAATTCATGATTCATAATTCAAGATTCGATTCATGATTCATGATTCAATTCATTATTCATGATTCATGATTCATGATTCGATTCATGATTAATTATTCATGATTCAATTCATGATTCATGATTCATGATTCGATTCATGATTCATGATTCAATTCATGATTCGATTCATGATTAATTATTCATGATTCAATTCATGATTCTTGATTCATGATTCGATTCATGATTCATGATTCAATTCATGATTCAATTCATGATTTAATTCATGATTCATGATTCAATTTATGATTCATGATTCATGATTCACGATTCAATTCATGATTCAATTCATGATTCATGATTCAATTTATGATTCATGATTCATGATTCACGATTCAATTCATGATTCAATTTATGATTCATAATTCAAGATTCGATTTATGATTCATGATTCAATTCATGATTCATGATTCATGATTCGATTCATGATTCAATTCATGATTCAATTCATGATTCATAATTCAAGATTCGATTTATGAATCATGATTCAATTCATGATTCATGATTCATGATTCATGATTCGATTCATGATTCATGATTCGATTAATGATTCATGATTCATGATTCATAATTCGATTCATGATTCATGATTCATGATTTAATTCATGATTCATGATTCATGATTCATGATTCAATTCATGATTCATGATCTGATTCAATTCATGATTCATGATTCAATTCATGATTCATGATTCAATTCATGATTCAATTCATGATTCATGATTCATGATTCAATTAATGATTCATGATTCATGATTCAATTCATGATTCATGATTCAATTCATGATTCAATTCATTATTTATGATTCAATTCATGATTCAATTCATGATTCATGATTCAATTCATGATTCATGATAAAATTCATGATTCATGATTCAATTCATGATTCAATTTATTATTTATGATTCAATTCATGATTCAATTCATGATTCATGATTCAATTCATGATTCATGATTCAATTCATGATTCATTTCATGATTCATGATTCAATTCATGATTCGATTCCTGATTCAATTCATGATTCATGATTGAATTCATTATTCAATTCATGATTCATTATTCGATTCATGATTCATGATTCAATTCATGATTCAATTCATGATTCATGATTCGATTCATGATTCATCATTCAATTCATGATTCATGATTCATGATTCATGATTCATGATTCAATTCATGATTCATAATTTGATTCATGATTCATCATTCAATTCATGATTCACTTCATGATTTAATATTCATGATTCATGATTCATGATTCGATTCATAATTCATGATTCATGATTCATGATTCGATTCATGATTTATGATTCAATTCATGATTCATGATTCGATTCATGATTCTTGATTCATGATTCATGATTCATGATTCGATTCATGATTCAATTCATGATTCATGATTCAATTCATGATTCAATTCATGATTCATAATTCAAGAATTGATTTATGAATCATGATTCAATTCATGATTCATGATTCATGATTCGATTCATTATTCATGATTCATGATTCAATTCATGATTCGATTCATGATTCATGATTCATGATTCATGATTCGATTCATGATTCATGATTCATGATTTAATTCATGATTCATGATTCATGATTTGATTCATGATTAATTATTCATGATTCAATTCATGATTCATGATTCATGATTCGATTCATGATTTATGATTCAATTCATGATTCAATTCATGATTTAATTCATGATTCAATTCATGATTCATGATTCAATTTATGATTCATGATTCATGATTCACGATTCAATTCATGATTCAATTCATGATTCATAATTCAAGATTCGATTTATGATTCATGATTCAATTCATGATTCATGATTCATGATTCGATTCATGATTCATGATTCGATTCATGATTCATGATTCATGATTCAATTCATGATTCATGATTCGATTCATGATTCATGATTCATGATTCGATTCATGATTCAAGATTCATGATTTAATTCATGATTCATGATTCATGATTCATGATTCAATTCATGATTCATGATTCATGATTCGATTCAATTCATGATTCATGATTCAATTCATGATTCAATTCATGATTCATGATTCATGATTCAATTAATGATTCATGATTCATGATTCAATTTATGATTCATGATTCATGATTCAATTCATGATTCAATTCATGATTCATGATTCATGATTCAATTTATGATTCATGATTCATGATTCAATTCATGATTCAATTCATGATTCATAATTCATGATTCATGATTCAATTCATGATTAATGATTCATGATTCAATTCATGATTCATAATTCATGATTCATGATTCAATTCATGATTCATGATTCATAATTCAATTCATGATTCATGATTCAATTCATGATTCAATTCATGATTCATAATTCAAGATTCGATTCATGATTCATGATTCAATTCATGATTCATGATTCATGATTCATGATTCATGATTCGATTCATGATTAATTATTCATGATTCAATTCATGATTCATGATTCATGATTCGATTCATGATTCATGATTCAATTCATGATTCAATTCATGATTTAATTCATGATTCAATTCATGATTCATGATTCAATTTATGATTCATGATTCATGATTCACGATTCAATTCATGATTCAATTCATGATTCATAATTCAAGATTCGATTTATGATTCATGATTCAATTCATGATTCATGATTCATAATTCGATTCATGATTCATGATTCAATTCATGATTCATAATTCAAGATTCGATTTATGAATCATGATTCAATTCATGATTCATGATTCATGATTCGATTCATGATTCATGATTTGATTAATGATTCATGATTCATGATTCAATTCATGATTCAATTCATGATTCATGATTCGATTCAATTCATGATTCATGATTCAATTCATGATTCAATTCATGATTCATGATTCATGATTCAATTCATGATTCATGATTCATGATTCAATTCATGATTCATGATTCATGATTCATGATTCATTATTCGATTTATGATTCATGATTCATGATTCGATTCATGATTCATGATTCATGATTTAATTCATGATTCATGATTCATGATTCATGATTCAATTCATGATTCATGATTGATGATTCAATTTATGATTCATGATTCATGATTCAATTCATGATTCATGATTCAATTCATGATTCATGATTCGATTCATAATTCATGATTCAATTCATGATTCAATTCATGATTCATGATTCGATTCATGATTCATGATTCAATTCATGATTCATAATTTGATTCATGATTCGATTCATGATTCATGATTTAAATCATTATTCAATTCATGATTCACTTCATGATTTATGATTCATGATTCATAATTCATGATTCTATTCATGATTCAATTCATGATTCATAATTCAAGATTCGATTTATGATTCATGATTCAATTCATGATTCATGATTCATGATTCGATTCATGATTCATGATTCGATTCATGATTCATGATTCATGTTTCAATTCATGATTCATGATTCGATTCATGATTCAAGATTCATGATTTAATTCATGATTCATGATTCATGATTCATGATTCAATTCATGATTCATGATTCATGATTCGATTCAATTCATGATTCATGATTCAATTCATGATTCAATTCATGATTCATGATTCATGATTCAATTAATGATTCATGATTCAATTAATTATTCATGATGCATGATTCAATTCATGATTCAATTCATGATTCATGATTCATGATTCAATTTATGATTCATGATTCATGATTCAATTCATGATTTTATTCATGATTCATAATTCATGATTCATGATTCAATTCATGATTAATGATTCATGATTCAATTCATGATTCATAATTCATGATTCATGATTCAATTCATGATTCATGATTCATAATTCAATTCATGATTCATGATTCAATTCATAATTCATAATTCAAGATTCGATTCATGATTCATGATTCAATTCATTATTAATTATTCATGATTCAATTCATGATTCATGATTCATGATTTAATTCATGATTCATGATTCAATTCATGATTCAATTCATGATTTAATTCATAATTCAATTCATGATTCATGATTCAATTTATGATTCATGTATCATGATTCACGATTCAATTCATGATTTAATTCATGATTCATGATTCATGATTCGATTCATGATTCATGATTCAAATCATGATTCATGATTCATGATTCGATTCATGATTCATGATTCAATTCATGATTCAATTCATGATTCATAATTCAAGATTCGATTTATGAATCATGATTCAATTCATGATTCATGATTCATGATTCGATTCATGATTCATGATTCGATTAATGATTCATGATTCATGATTCATAATTCGATTCATGATTCATGATTCATGATTTAATTCATGATTCATGATTCATGATTCAATTCATGATTCATGATCTGATTCAATTCATGATTCATGATTCAATTCATGATTCATGATTCAATTCATGATTCAATTCATGATTCATGATTCATGATTCAATTCATGATTCATGATTCAATTCATGATTCAATTCATTATTCATGATTCAATTCATGATTCAATTCATGATTCATGATTCAATTCATGATTCATGATTCAATTCATGATTCATGATTCAATTCATGATTCATGATTCAATTCATGATTCATTTCATGATTCATGATTCAATTCATGATTCGATTCCTGATTCAATTCATGATTCATGATTGAATTCATTATTCAATTCATGATTCATGATTCGATTCATGATTCATGATTCAATTCATGATTCAATTCATGATTCATGATTCGATTCATGAGTCATCATTCAATTCATGATTCATGATTCATGATTCATGATTCATGATTCAATTCATGATTCATAATTTGGTTCATGATTCATCATTCAATTCATGATTCACTTCATGATTTATTATTCATGATTCATGATTCGATTCATAATTCATGATTCATGATTCATGATTCGATTCATGATTCTTGATTCATGATTCATGATTCGATTCATGATTCATGATTCATGATTCATTATTTAATTCATGATTTATGAATTATGATTCAAGATTCAATTCATGATTCATAATTCATGATTCGATTTATTATTCATGATTCAATTCATGATTCATGATTCATGATTCAAATCATGATTCAATTCATGATTTATGATTGATGATTCAATTTATGATTCATGATTCATGATTCATGATTCAATTCATGATTCATGATTCATGATTCAATTCATGATTCATGATTCAATTCATGATTCATGATTCATGATTCATGATTCAATTAATGATTCATGATTCATGATTCAATTCATGATTCAATTCATGATTCATGATTGATGATTCAATTTATGATTCATGATTCATGATTCAATTCATGATTCATGATTCAATTCATGATTCAATTCAAGATTCAAATCATGATTCATGATTGAATTCATTATTCAATTCATAATTCATGATTCGATTCATGATTCATGATACAATTCATGATTCAATTCATGATTCATGATTCGATTCATGATTCATGATTCGATTCATGATTTATGATTCAATTCATGATTCAATTCATGATTCATGATTCAAATCATGATTCATGATTCATGATTCACTTCATGATTCATGATTCATGATTCATGATTCGATTCATGATTCATGATTCATGATTCATGATTCGATTCATGATTCATGATTCAATTCGTGATTCATGATTCAATTCATGATTCTTGATTCATGATTCATGATTCATGATCCGATTCATGATTCATGATTCAATTCATGATTTATGATTCGATTCATAATTCATGATTCATGATTCGATTCATGATTCAAGATTCATGATTTAATTCATGATTCATGATTCATGATTCATGATTCAATTCATGATTCATGATTCATGATTCGATTCAATTCATGATTCATGATTCAATTCATGATTCAATTCATGATTCATGATTCATGATTCAATTAATGATTCATGATTCATGGTTGAATTAATGATTCATGATTCATGATTCAATTCATGATTCAATTCATGATTCATGATTCATGATTCAATTAATGATTCATGATTCAATTCATGATTCATGATTCAATTCATGATTCATGATTCAATTCATGATTCAATTCATGATTCATGATTCAATTCATGATTCAATTCATTATTCATGATTCAATTCATGATTCAATTCATGATTCATGATTCAATTCATGATTCATGATTCAATTCATGATTCATGATTCAATTCATGATTCACTTCATGATTCATGATTCAATTCATGATTCGATTCCTGATTCAATTCATGATTCATGATTGAATTCATTATTCAATTCATGATTCATGATTCGATTCATGATTCATGATTCAATTTATGATTCAATTCATGATTCATGATTCGATTCATGATTCATCATTCAATTCATGATTCATGATTCATGATTCATGATTCAATTCATGATTCATAATTTGGTTCATGATTCATCATTCAATTCATGATTCACTTCATGATTTATTATTCATGATTCATGATTCGATTCATAATTCATGATTCATGATTCATGATTCATGATTCGATTCATGATTCTTGATTCATGATTCATGATTCGATTCATGATTCATGATTCATGATTCATTATTTAATTCATGATTTATGAATTATGATTCAAGATTCAATTCATGATTCATAATTCATGATTCGATTTATTATTCATGATTCAATTCATGATTCATGATTCATGATTCAAATCATGATTCAATTCATGATTTATGATTGATGATTCAATTTATGATTCATGATTCATGATTCATGATTCATGATTCAATTCATGATTCATGATTCATGATTCAATTCATGATTCATGATTCAATTCATGATTCATGATTCATGATTCAATTAATGATTCATGATTCATGATTCAATTCATGATTCAATTCATGATTCATGATTGATGATTCAATTTATGATTCATGATTCATGATTCAATTCATGATTCATGATTCAATTCATGATTCAATTCAAGATTCAAATCATGATTCATGATTGAATTCATTATTCAATTCATAATTCATGATTCGATTCATGATTCATGATACAATTCATGATTCAATTCATGATTCATGATTCGATTCATGATTCATGATTCGATTCATGATTTATGATTCAATTCATGATTCAATTCATGATTCATGATTCGATTCATGATTCATGATTCATGATTCATGATTCGATTCATGATTCAATTCGTGATTCATGATTCGATTCATGATTCTTGATTCATGATTCATGATTCATGATCCGATTCATGATTCATGATTCAATTCATGATTCATGATTCGATTCATAATTCATGATTCATGATTCGATTCATGATTCAAGATTCATGATTTAATTCATGATTCATGATTCATGATTCATGATTCAATTCATGATTCATGATTCATGATTTGATTCAATTCATGATTCATGATTCAATTCATGATTCAATTCATGATTCATGATTCATGATTCAATTAATGATTCATGATTCATGGTTGAATTAATGATTCATGATTCATGATTCAATTCATGATTCAATTCATGATTCATGATTCAATTTATGATTCATGATTCATGATTCAATTCATGATTCAATTCATGATTCATAATTCATGATTCATGATTCAATTCATGATTAATGATTCATGATTCAATTCATGATTCATAATTCATGATTCATGATTCAATTCATGATTCATGATTCATAATTCAATTCATGATTCATGATTCAATTCATGATTCAATTCATGATTCATAATTCAAGATTCGATTCATGATTCATGATTCAATTCATGATTCATGATTCATGATTCATGATTCATGATTCGATTCATGATTAATTATTCATGATTCAATTCATGATTCATGATTCATGATTCGATTCATGATTCAATTCATGATTTAATTCATGATTCAATTCATGATTCATGATTCAATTTATGATTCATGATTCATGATTCACGATTCAATTCATGATTCAATTCATGATTCATAATTCAAGATTCGATTTATGATTCATGATTCAATTCATGATTCATAATTTGATTCATGATTCGATTCATGATTCATGATTTAAATCATTATTCAATTCATGATTCACTTCATGATTTATGATTCATGATTCATGATTCATGATTCGATTCATGATTCAATTCATGATTCATAATTCAAGATTCGATTTATGATTCATGATTCAATTCATGATTCATGATTCATGATTCGATTCATGATTCATGATTCATGATTCAATTCATGATTCATGATTCGATTCATGATTCATGATTCATGATTCATGATTCGATTCATGATTTAATTCATGATTCATGATTCATGATTTAAATCATTATTCAATTCATGATTCAATTCATGATTCATAATTCAAGATTCGATTTATGATTCATGATTCAATTCATGATTCATGATTCATGATTCGATTCATGATTCAATTCATGATTCAATTCATGATTCATAATTCAAGATTCGATTTATGAATCATGATTCAATTCATGATTCATGATTCATGATTCATGATTCGATTCATGATTCTTGATTCATGATTCATGATTCGATTCATGATTCAATTCATGATTCATAATTCAATTCATGATTCAATTCATGATTCATAATTCAAGAATTGATTTATGAATCATGATTCAATTCATGATTCATGATTCATGATTCGATTCATTATTCATGATTCATGATTCAATTCATGATTCATGATTCGATTCATGATTCATGATTCATGATTCATGATTCGAATCATGATTCATGATTCATGATTTAATTCATGATTCATGATTCATGATTCGATTCATGATTAATTATTCATGATTCAATTCATGATTCATGATTCATGATTCGATTCATGATTTATGATTCAATTCATGATTCAATTCATGATTTAATTCATGATTCAATTCATGATTCATGATTCAATTTATGATTCATGATTCATGATTCACGATTCAATTCATGATTCAATTCATGATTCATAATTCAAGATTCGATTTATGATTCATGATTCAATTCATGATTCATGATTCATGATTCGATTCATGATTCATGATTCGATTCATGATTCATGATTCATGATTCAATTCATGATTCATGATTCGATTCATGATTCATGATTCGATTCATGATTCAAGATTCATGATTTAATTCATGATTAATGATTCATGATTCATGATTCAATTCATGATTCATGATTCATGATTCGATTCAATTCATGATTCATGATTCAATTCATGATTCAATTCATGATTCATGATTCATGATTCAATTAATGATTCATGATTCATGATTCAATTAATGATTCATGATTCATGATTCAATTCATGATTCAATTCATGATTCATGATTCATGATTCAATTTATGATTCATGATTCATGATTCATGATTCATGATTCAATTCATGATTCAATTCATGATTCATAATTCATGATTCATGATTCAATTCATGATTAATTATTCATGATTCAATTCATGATTCATAATTCATGATTCATGATTCAATTCATGATTCATGATTCATAATTCAATTCATGATTCATGATTCAATTCATGATTCAATTCATGATTCATAATTCAAGATTCGATTCATGATTCATGATTCAATTCATGATTAATGATTCATGATTCATGATTCATGATTCGATTCATGATTAATTATTCATGATTCAATTCATGATTCATGATTCAATTCATGATTCATGATTCGATTCATGATTCATGATTCATGATTCATGATTCGATTCATGATTTAATTCATGATTCATGATTCATGATTTAAATCATTATTCAATTCATGATTCAATTCATGATTCATAATTCAAGATTCGATTTATGATTCATGATTCAATTCATGATTCATGATTCATGATTCGATTCATGATTCAATTCATGATTCAATTCATGATTCATAATTCAAAATTCGATTTATGAATCATGATTCAATTCATGATTCATGATTCATGATTCATGATTCGATTCATGATTCTTGATTCATGATTCATGATTCGATTCATGATTCAATTCATGATTCATAATTCAATTCATGATTCAATTCATGATTCATAATTCAAGAATTGATTTATGAATCATGATTCAATTCATGATTCATGATTCATGATTCGATTCATTATTCATGATTCATGATTCAATTCATGATTCATGATTCGATTCATGATTCATGATTCATGATTCATGATTCGAATCATGATTCATGATTCATGATTTAATTCATGATTCATGATTCATGATTCGATTCATGATTAATTATTCATGATTCAATTCATGATTCATGATTCATGATTCGATTCATGATTTATGATTCAATTCATGATTCAATTCATGATTTAATTCATGATTCAATTCATGATTCATGATTCAATTTATGATTCATGATTCATGATTCACGATTCAATTCATGATTCAATTCATGATTCATAATTCAAGATTCGATTTATGATTCATGATTCAATTCATGATTCATGATTCATGATTCGATTCATGATTCATGATTCGATTCATGATTCATGATTCATGATTCAATTCATGATTCATGATTCGATTCATGATTCATGATTCGATTCATGATTCAAGATTCATGATTTAATTCATGATTAATGATTCATGATTCATGATTCAATTCATGATTCATGATTCATGATTCGATTCAATTCATGATTCATGATTCAATTCATGATTCAATTCATGATTCATGATTCATGATTCAATTAATGATTCATGATTCATGATTCAATTAATGATTCATGATTCATGATTCAATTCATGATTCAATTCATGATTCATGATTCATGATTCAATTTATGATTCATGATTCATGATTCATGATTCATGATTCAATTCATGATTCAATTCATGATTCATAATTCATGATTCATGATTCAATTCATGATTAATTATTCATGATTCAATTCATGATTCATAATTCATGATTCATGATTCAATTCATGATTCATGATTCATAATTCAATTCATGATTCATGATTCAATTCATGATTCAATTCATGATTCATAATTCAAGATTCGATTCATGATTCATGATTCAATTCATGATTAATGATTCATGATTCATGATTCATGATTCGATTCATGATTAATTATTCATGATTCAATTCATGATTCATGATTCATGATTCGATTCATGATTCATGATTCAATTCATGATTCAATTCATGATTTAATTCATGATTCAATTCATGATTCATGATTCAATTTATGATTCATGATTCATGATTCACGATTCAATTCATGATTCAATTCATGATTCATAATTCAAGATTCGATTTATGATTCATGATTCAATTCATGATTCATGATTCATAATTCGATTCATGATTCATGATTCAATTCATGATTCATAATTCAAGATTCGATTTATGAATCATGATTCAATTCATGATTCATGATTCATGATTCATGATTCGATTCATGATTCATGATTTGATTAATGATTCATGATTCATGATTCAATTCATGATTCAATTCATGATTCATGATTCGATTCAATTCATGATTCATGATTCAATTCATGATTCAATTCATGATTCATGATTCATGATTCAATTCATGATTCATGATTTATGATTCAATTCATGATTCATGATTCATGATTCATGATTCATTATTCGATTTATGATTCATGATTCATGATTCGATTCATGATTGATGATTCAATTCATGATTGATGATTCAATTCATGAGTGAATTCATGATTCATGATTGATGATTCAATTAATGATTTATGATTGATGATTCAATTCATGATTCAATTCATGATTCATGATTGATGATTAAATTTATGATTCATGATTCATGATTCAATTCATGATTCATGATTCAATTCATGATTCATGATTCGATTCATAATTCATGATTCAATTCATGATTCAATTCATGATTCGATTCATGATTCATGATTCAATTCATGATTCATAATTTGATTCATGATTCGATTCATGATTCATGATTTAAATCATTATTCAATTCATGATTCACTTCATGATTTATGATTCATGATTCATGATTCATGATTCGATTCATGATTCAATTCATGATTCATAATTCAAGATTCGATTTATGATTCATGATTCAATTCATGATTCATGATTCGATTCATGATTCATGATTCGATTCATGATTCATGATTCATGTTTCAATTCATGATTCATGATTCTATTCATGATTCAAGATTCATGATTTAATTCATGATTCATGATTCATGATTCAATTCATGATTCATGATTCATGATTCGATTCAATTCATGATTCATGATTCAATTCATGATTCAATTCATGATTCATGATTCATGATTCAATTAATGATTCATGATTCATGATTCAATTAATGATTCATGATGCATGATTCAATTCATGATTCAATTCATGATTCATGATTCATGATTCATGATTCAATTTATGATTCATGATTCATGATTCAATTCATGATTTTATTCATGATTCATAATTCATGATTCATGATTCAATTCATGATTAATGATTCATGATTCAATTCATGATTCATAATTCATGATTCATGATTCAATTCATGATTCATAATTCAATTCATGATTCATGATTCAATTCATGATTCAATTCATGATTCATAATTCAAGATTCGATTCATGATTCATGATTCAATTCATGATTCATGATTTGATTCATGATTAATTATTCATGATTCAATTCATGATTCATGATTCATGATTCGATTCATGATTCATGATTCAATTCATGATTCAATTCATGATTTAATTCATAATTCAATTCATGATTCATGATTCAATTTATGATTCATGATTCATGATTCACGATTCAATTCATGATTCAATTCATGATTCATGATTCATGATTCGATTCATGATTCATGATTCAATTCATGATTCATGATTCATGATTCGATTCATGATTCATGATTCAATTCATGATTTAATTCATGATTCATAATTCAAGATTCGATTTATGAATCATGATTCAATTCATGATTCATGATTCATGATTCATGATTCGATTCATGATTCATGATTCGATTAATGATTCATGATTCATGATTCATAATTCGATTCATGATTCATGATTCATGATTTAATTCATGATTCATGATTCATGATTCAATTCATGATTCATGATCTGATTCAATTCATGATTCATGATTCAATTCATGATTCATGATTCAATTCATGATTCAATTCATGATTCATGATTCATGATTCAATTAATGATTCATGATTCAATTCATGATTCATGATTCAATTCATGATTCAATTCATTATTCATGATTCAATTCATGATTCAATTCATGATTCATGATTCAATTCATGATTCATGATTCAATTCATGATTCATTTCATGATTCATGATTCAATTCATGATTAATGATTCATGATTCAATTCATGATTCATAATTCATGATTCATGATTCAATTCATGATTCATGATTCAATTCATGATTCAATTCATGATTCATGATTCATGATTCAATTAATGATTCATGATTCATGATTCAATTCATGATTCATGATTCAATTCATGATTCAATTCATTATTTATGATTCAATTCATGATTCAATTCATGATTCATGATTCAATTCATGATTCATTTCATGATTCATGATTCAATTCATGATTCGATTCCTGATTCAATTCATGATTCATGATTGAATTCATTATTCAATTCATGATTCATTATTCGATTCATGATTCATGATTCAATTCATGATTCAATTCATGATTCATGATTCAATTCATGATTCATCATTCAATTCATGATTCATAATTTGATTCATGATTCATCATTCAATTCATGATTCACTTCATGATTTAATATTCATGATTCATGAATCATGATTCGATTCATAATTCATGATTCATGATTCATGATTCGATTCATGATTTATGATTCAATTCATGATTCATGATTCGATTCATGATTCTTGATTCATGATTCATGATTCGATTCATGATTCAATTCATGATTCATGAATCATGAATCATGAATCATGAATTGAATGATGAATCATGAATCAAATCATGAATCATGAATTGAATCATGAATTGAATCATGAATCATGAATCGAATCATGAATCATGAATTGAATAATGAATTCAATCATGAATTATGAATTGAATCAGGAATCGACTCATGAATTGAATCATGAAATGAATCATGAATCATGAAATGAATCATGAATTGAATCATGAATCATGAATTGAATCATAAATTGAATCATGAATCATGAATTGAATCATGAATCATGAATCATAAATTGAATCATCAATCATGAATCATGAATTGAATGATGAATTGAATCATGAATCATGAATCATTAATTGAATCATGAATCATGAATTGAATCATGAATTGAATCATGAATCATGAATTGAATCGAATCATGAATCATGAATCATGAATTGAATCATGAATCATGAATCATGAATCATGAATTAAATCATGAATCATGAATCATAAATCAAATCATGAATCATGAATCATGAATCATGAATCGAATCATGAATCATGAATTGAATCATGAATCATGAATCATGAATCGAATCATGAATCATGAATCGAATCATGAATCATGAATCATGAATTGAATGATGAATCATAATTCGAATCTTGAATTATGAATCATGAATTGAATCATGAATTGAATCGTGAATCATGAATCATGAATCATAAATTGAATCATGAATCATGAATTGAATCATGAATTGAATCATGAATTGAATCATGAATTGAATCATGAATCATGAATCGAATCATGAATCATGAATCGAATCATGAATCATGAATCATGAATTGAATCATGAATAATTAATCATGAATCGAATCATGAATCATGAATCATGAATTAAATCATGAATCATGAATCATGAATCATGAATCATGAATCGAATCATGAATCATGAATCATGAATCGAATCATGAATCATGAATTGAATCATGATTCATAAATCGAATCTTGAATTATGAATCATGAATTGAATCATGAATTGAATCATGAATCATGAATTGAATCATGAATCGAATCATGAATCATGAATCATGAATCAAGAATCATGAATAGAATCATGAATCATGAATTGAATCATGAATTGAATCATGAATCATGAATTGAATCATGAATCATGAATTGAATCATGAATCGAATCATGAATCATGAATCATGAATCAAGAATCATGAATAGAATCATGAATCATGAATTGAATCATGAATCATGAATCATGAATCGAATCATGAATCATGAATCATGAATAATAAATCATGAAGTGAATCATGAATCGAATGATGAATCATGAATCAAATTATGAATCATGAATTGAATGATGAATCATGAATCATGAATCATGAATTGAATGATGAATCATGAATCGAATCATGAATCATGAATTGAAACATGAATTGAATCATGAATTAATGAATCGAATCATGAATCATGAATTGAATAATGAATTCAATCATGAATCATGAATTGAATCAGGAATCGAATCATGAATTGAATCATGAATCATGAAATGAATCATGAATTGAATCATGAATCATGAATTGAATCATGAATTGAATCATGAATCATGAATTGAATCATGAATTAAATCATGAATCATGAATTGAATCATGAATCATGAATCATTAATTGAATCGTGAATCATGAATCATGAATTGAATCATGAATTGAATCATGAATCATGAATTGAATCATGAATCATGAATCATGAATCATGAATTGAATCATGAATCATGAATCGAATCATGAATCATGAATCATGAATTGAATCAGATCATGAATCATGAATTGAATCATGAATCATGAATCATGAATCATTAATCGAATCATGAATCATGAATCGAATCATGAATCATGAATCATGAATCATGAATTGAATCATGATTCATAAATCGAATCTTGAATTATGAATCATGAATTGAATCATGAATTGAATCATGAATCATGAATCGAATCATGAATCATGAATCATGAATTGAATCATGAATCATAAATCGAATATTGAATTATGAATCATGAATTGAATCATGAATTGAATCGTGAATCATGAATCATGAATCATAAATTGAATCATGAATCATGAATTGAATCATGAATTAAATTATGAATTGAATCATGAATTGAATCATGAATCATGAATCGAATCATGAATCATGAATCATAAATTGAATCATGAATCATGAATTGAATCATGAATTAAATCATGAATTGAATCATGAATTGAATCATGAATCATGAATCTAATCATGAATCATGAATCATAAATTGAATCATGAATAATTAATCATGAATCGAATCATGAATCATGAATCATGAATCATGAATTGAATCTTGAATCATGAATCGAATCTTGAATTATGAATCATGAATTGAATCATGAATTGAATCATGAATCATGAATTGAATTATGAATCATGAATCATGAAATGAATCATGAATCATGAATCATGAATTGAATCATGAATCATGAATCATGAATTGAATCATCAATCAAAAATCCTTAATTGAATCATCAATCATGAATCATGAATTGAATCATGAATTGAATCAACAATCATGAATTAAATCATGAATCATGAATCGAATCATGAATCATGAATCATGAATTGAATCATGAATCATGAATTGATTCATGAATCATGAATCATGAATCGAATCATGAATCATGAATCATGAATTTAATCATGAATCATGAATTTAATCATGAATCATGAATGATGAATCGAATCATGAATCAAGAATCATAAATCGAATCATGAATCATGAATTGAATCATGAATCGAATCATGAATCATGAATCAAGAATCATGAATCAAATCATGAATCATGAATCAAGAATCATGAATCGAATCATGAATTATGAATCGAATCATGAATCATGAATCGAATCATGAATCATGAATCATGAATCATGAATCGAATCATGAATCATGAATCATGAATCATAAATCATGAAGTGAATCATGAATCGAATCATGAATCAAATTATGAATCATGAATTGAATCATGAATCATGAATCATGAATCATGAATCATGAATCATGAATTGAATGATGAATCATGAATCAAATCATGAATCATGAATTGAATCATGAATTGAATCATGAATCATGAATCGAATCATGAATCATGAATTGAATAATGAATTCAATCATGAATTATGAATTGAATCAGGAATCGACTCATAAATTGAATCATGAATCATGAAATGAATCATGAATCATGAAATGAATCATGAATTGAATCATGAATCATGAATTGAATCATAAATTGAATCATGAATCATGAATTGAATCATGAATCATGAATCATAAATTGAATCATCAATCATGAATCATGAATTGAATCATGAATTGAATCATGAATCATGAATCATTAATTGAATCATGAATCATGAATTGAATCATGAATTGAATCATGAATCATGAATTGAATCGAATCATGAATCATGAATCATGAATTGAATCATGAATCATGAATCATGAATCATGAATTAAATCATGAATCATGAATCATGAATCAAATCATGAATCATGAATCATGAATCGAATCATGAATCATGAATTGAATCATGAATCATGAATCATGAATCGAATCATGAATCATGAATCGAATCATGAATCATGAATCATGAATTGAATCATGAATCATAAATCGAATCTTGAATTATGAATCATGAATTGAATCATGAATTGAATCGTGAATCATGAATCATGAATCATAAATTGAATCATGAATCATGAATTGAATCATGAATTGAATCATGAATTGAATCATGAATTGAATCATGAATCATGAATCGAATCATGAATCATGAATCATGAATTGAATCATGAATAATTAATCATGAATCGAATCATGAATCATGAATCATGAATTAAATCATGAATCATGAATCATGAATCATGAATCATGAATCAAATCATGAATCATGAATCGAATCATGAATCATGAATTGAATCATGATTCAAAAATTGAATCTTGAATTATGAATCATGAATTGAATCATGAATTGAATCATGAATCATGAATTGAATCATGAATCGAATCATGAATCATGAATCATGAATCAAGAATCATGAATTGAATCATGAATCATGAATTGAATCATGAATCATGAATCGAATCATGAATCATGAATCATGAATCGAATCATGAATCATGAATCATGAATAATAAATCATGAAGTGAATCATGAATCGAATGATGAATCATGAATCAAATTATGAATCATGAATTGAATGATGAATGATGAATGATGAATCATGAATCATGAATCATGAATTGAATGATGAATCATGAATCGAATCATGAATCATGAATTGAATCATGAATTGAATCATGAATTAATGAATCGAATCATGAATCATGAATTGAATAATGAATTCAATCATGAATCATGAATTGAATCAGGAATCGAATCATGAATTGAATCATGAATCATGAAATGAATCATAAATTGAATCATGAATCATGAATTGAATCATGAATCATGAATTGAATCATGAATTGAATCATGAATAATGAATTGAATCATGAATTGAATCATGAATCATGAATTGAATCATGAATCATTAATTGAATCATGAATCATGAATCATGAATTGAATCATGAATCATGAATCATGAATCATGAATCATGAATTGAATCAGATCATGAATCATGAATTGAATCATGAATCATGAATCATGAATCATTAATCGAATCATGAATCATGAATCGAATCATGAATCATGAATCATGAATCATGAATTGAATCATGATTCATAAATCGAATCTTGAATTATGAATCATGAATTGAATCATGAATTGAATCATGAATCATGAATCGAATCATGAATCATGAATCATGAATTGAATTATGAATCATAAATCGAATATTGAATTATGAATCATGAATTGAATCATGAATTGAATCGTGAATCATGAATCATGAATCATAAATTGAATCATGAATCATGAATTGAATCATGAATTAAATCATGAATTGAATCATGAATTGAATCATGAATCATGAATCGAATCATGAATCATGAATCATAAATTGAATCATGAATAATTAATCATGAATCGAATCATGAATCATGAATCATGAATCATGAATCATAAATTGAATCAGGAATCATGAATTGAATCATGAATTAAATCATGAATTGAATCATGAATTGAATCATGAATCATGAATCTAATCATGAATCATGAATCATAAATTGAATCATGAATAATTAATCATGAATCGAATCATGAATCATGAATCATGAATCATGAATTGAATCATGAATCATGAATCGAATCTTGAATTATGAATCATGAATTGAATCATGAATTGAATCATGAATCATGAATTGAATTATGAATCATGAATCATGAAATGAATCATGAATCATGAATTATGAATCATGAATTGAATCATGAATCATTAATCATGAATTGAATCATGAATCATGAATTATGAATTGAATCATGAATTGAATCATGAATCATGAATCATAAATTGAATCATGAATCATGAATTGAATCATGATTTAAATCATGAATCATGAATCGAATCATGATTCATGAATTGAATTATGAATTGAATCATGAATCATGAATTGAATCATGAATTGAATCATGAATTGAATCATGAATCATGAATCATGAATTGAATCATGAATCATGAATTGAATCATGAATCATAAATCATAAATCGAATTATGAATCATGAATTGAATCAGGAAACGAATCATAAATTCAATCATGAATCATGAATTGAATCATGAATCATGAATTGAATCATGAATCATGAATTATGAATCATGAATTGAATCATGAATCATTAATCATGAATTGAATCATGAATCATGAATCATGAATTGAATCATGAATTGGATCATGAATCATTAATCATGAATTGAATCATGAATCATGAATCTTGAATTGAATCATGAATCATGAGTTGAATCACGAATTGAATCATGGATTGATTCATGAATCATGAATCATGAATTGAATCATGAATCATGAATTATGAATCATGAATTAAATCATGAATTATGAATTATGAATCTTGAATTGAATCATGAATCATGAATCATGAATTGAATCATGAATCATGAATCATGAATCATAAATTGAATCATCAATCATAAATCATGAATTGAATCATGAATTGAATCATGAATCATGAATTGAATCATGAATCTAATCATGAATCATGATTTGAATCATGAATCATGAATCATGAATTGAATCATGAATAATAAATCGAATCATGAATTATGAATCATGAATTGAATCTTGAATCATGAATCATAAATCATGAATTAAGTAATGAATCATGAATCATGATTCGAATCATGAATCATGAATCAAGAATCATGAATCGAATCATGAATCATGAATTGAATCATGAATCATGAATCATAAATCATGAATCAAATCATGAATCATGAATCATGAATCAAATCATGAATCATGAATTGAATCATGAATCATGAATCGAATCATGAATCATGAATTGATTCATGAATCATGAATCATGAATCGAATCATGAATCATGAATCATGAATCATGAATTGAATCATGAATCATGAATTATGAATCGAATCATGAATCAAGAATCATAAATCGAATCATGAATCATAAATTGAATCATGAATCATGAATCGAATCATGACTCATGAATCATGAATCAAGAATCATGAATCGAATTATGAATCATGAATTGAATCATGAATCATGAATCGAATCATGAATCATGAATCATGAATCATGAATCGAATCATGAATCATGAATCATGTATCATGAATCATGAAGTGAATCATGAATCATGAATCATGAATCGAATCATGAATCATGAATTGAATCATGAATTGAATCATAAATCATGAATCGAATCATGAATCATGAATTGAATCATGAATTGTATCATGAATCATGAATCGAATCATGAATTATGAATTGAATAATGAATTCAATCATGAATCATGATTTGAATCTTGAATTGAATCATGAATTGAATCATGAATCATGAATTGAATCATGAATCATGAATCATAAATTAAATCATCAATCATGAATCATGAATTGAATCATGAATTGAATCATGAATCATGAATCATTAATTGAATCATGAATCATGAATCATGAATCATGAATTGAATCATGAATCATGAATTGAATCATGAATTGAATCATGAATCGAATCATGAATCATGAATCATGAATTGAATCATGAATCATGAATCATGAATCATGAATTGAATCATGAATTGAATCATGAATCATGAATCATGAATCATGAATCATGAATTGAATCATGAATCATGAATAATAAATCATGAATCATGAATCATGAATCATGACTCATAAATTGAATCATCAATCATGAATCATGAATTGAATCATGAATTTAATCATGAATCATGAATCATGAATTGAATCATAAATCATGAATCGAATCATGAATCATGATTTGAATCATGAATCATGATTTGAATCATGAATCACGAATCATGAATTGAATCATGAATAATGAATCGAATCATGAATCATTAATCATGAATTGAATCATGAATCATGAATTATGAATCATGAATTGAATCATGAATTGAATCATGAATCATGAATCGAATCATGAATCATGAATCATGAATTGAATCATGAATCATGAATTGAATTATGAATCATGAATCATGAATTGAATCATGAATCATGAATCAAATCTTGAATTATGAATCATGAATTGAATCATGAATTGAATCTCGAATCATGAATCATGAATTGAATCAGGAAATGGATCATGAATTGAATCATGAATTATGAATTGAATTATGAATCATGAATCATGAATTGAATCATGAATCATGAATTATGAATCATAAATCATGAATCATGAATTGAATCATGAATCATGAATTGAATTATGAATCATGAATCATGAATTGAATCATGAATCATGAATCAAATCTTGAATTATGAATCATGAATTGAATCATGAATTGAATCTCGAATCATGAATCATGAATTGAATCAGGAAATGGATCATGAATTGAATCATGAATCATAAATTGAATCATCAATCATGAATCATGAATTGAATCATGAATTGAATCATGAATCATGAATCATTAATTGAATCATGAATCATGAATTGAATCATGAATTGAATCATGAATCATGAATTGAATCGAATCATGAATCATGAATCATGAATTGAATCATGAATCATGAATCATGAATCATGAATTAAATCATGAATCATGAATCATGAATCAAATCATGAATCATGAATCATGAATCATGAATCGAATCATGAATCATGAATTGAATCATGAATCATGAATCATGAATCGAATCATGAATCATGAATCGAATCATGAATCATGAATCATTAATTGAATCATGAATCATAAATCGAATCTTGAATTATGAATCGAATCATGAATCATGAATTGAATCATGAATCATGAATCATGAATCGAATCATGAATCATGAATCGAATCATGAATCATGAATCATGAATTGAATCATGAATCATAAATCGAATCTTGAATTATGAATCATGAATTGAATCATGAATTGAATCGTGAATCATGAATCATGAATCATAAATTGAATCATGAATCATGAATTGAATCATGAATTGAATCATGAATTGAATCATGAATTGAATCATGAATCATGAATCGAATCATGAATCATGAATCATGAATTGAATCATGAATAATTAATCATGAATCGAATCATGAATCATGAATCATGAATTAAATCATGAATCATGAATCTTGAATTATGAATCATGAATCGAATCATGAATCATGAATCGAATCATGAATCATGAATTGAATCATGATTCAAAAATCGAATCTTGAATTATGAATCATGAATTGAATCATGAATTGAATCATGAATCATGAATTGAATCATGAATCGAATCATGAATCATGAATCATGAATCAAGAATCATGAATCGAATCATGAATCATGAATTGAATCATGAATCATGAATCATGAATCATGAATCGAATCATGAATCATGAATCATGAATAATAAATCATGAAGTGAATCATGAATCGAATGATGAATCATGAATCAAATTATGAATCATGAATTGAATGATGAATCATGAATCATGAATCATGAATCATGAATCATGAATTGAATGATGAATCATGAATCGAATCATGAATCATGAATTGAATCATGAATTGAATCATGAATTAATGAATCGAATCATGAATCATGAATTGAATAATGAATTCAATCATGAATCATGAATTGAATCAGGAATCGAATCATGAATTGAATCATGAATCATGAAATGAATCATAAATTGAATCATGAATCATGAATTGAATCATGAATCATGAATTGAATCATGAATTGAATCATGAATAATGAATTGAATCATGAATTGAATCATGAATCATGAATTGAATCATGAATCATGAATCATTAATTGAATCATGAATCATGAATCATGAATTGAATCATGAATTGAATCATGAATCATGAATTGAATCATGAATCATGAATCATAAATCATGAATCATGAATTGAATCAGATCATGAATCATGAATTGAATCATGAATCATGAATCATGAATCATTAATCGAATCATGAATCATGAATCGAATCATGAATCATGAATCATGAATCATGAATTGAATCATGATTCATAAATCGAATCTTGAATTATGAATCATGAATTGAATCATGAATTGAATCATGAATCATGAATCGAATCATGAATCATGAATCATGAATTGAATCATGAATCATAAATCGAATATTGAATTATGAATCATGAATTGAATCATGAATTGAATCGTGAATCATGAATCATGAATCATAAATTGAATCATGAATCATGAATTGAATCATGAATTAAATCATGAATTGAATCATGAATTGAATCATGAATCATGAATCGAATCATGAATCATGAATCATAAATTGAATCATGAATAATTAATCATGAATCGAATCATGAATCATGAATCATGAATCATGAATCATAAATTGAATCAGGAATCATGAATTGAATCATGAATTAAATCATGAATTGAATCATGAATTGAATCATGAATCATGAATCTAATCATGAATCATGAATCATAAATTGAATCATGAATAATTAATCATGAATCGAATCATGAATCATGAATCATGAATCATGAATTGAATCATGAATCATGAATCGAATCATGATTCATGAATTGAATTATGAATTGAATCATGAATCATGAATTGAATCATGAATTGAATCATGAATTGAATCATGAATCATGAATCATGAATTGAATCATGAATCATGAATTGAATCATGAATCATAAATCATAAATCGAATTATGAATCATGAATTGAATCAGGAAACGAATCATAAATTCAATCATGAATCATGAATTGAATCATGAATCATGAATTGAATCATGAATCATGAATTGAATCATGAATCATGAATTATGAATCATGAATTGAATCATGAATCATTAATCATGAATTGAATCATGAATCATGAATCATGAATTGAATCATGAATTGGATCATGAATCATTAATCATGAATTGAATCATGAATCATGAATCTTGAATTGAATCATGAATCATGAGTTGAATCACGAATTGAATCATGGATTGATTCATGAATCATGAATCATGAATTGAATCATGAATCATGAATTATGAATCATGAATCATGAATTATGAATCATGAATTAAATCATGAATTATGAATTATGAATCTTGAATTGAATCATGAATCATGAATCATGAATTGAATCATGAATCATGAATCATGAATCATGAATCATAAATTGAATCATCAATCATAAATCATGAATTGAATCATGAATTGAATCATGAATCATAAATTGAATCATGAATCTAATCATGAATCATGATTTGAATCATGAATCATGAATCATGAATTGAATCATGAATAATAAATCGAATCATGAATTATGAATCATGAATTGAATCTTGAATCATGAATCATAAATCATGAATTAAATAATGAATCATGAATCATGATTCGAATCATGAATCATGAATCAAGAATCATGAATCGAATCATGAATCATGAATTGAATCATGAATCATGAATCATAAATCATGAATCAAATCATGAATCATGAATCATGAATCAAATCATGAATCATGAATTGAATCATGAATCATGAATCGAATCATGAATCATGAATTGATTCATGAATCATGAATCATGAATCGAATCATGAATCATGAATCATGAATCATGAATTGAATCATGAATCATGAATTATGAATCGAGTCATGAATCAAGAATCATAAATCGAGTCATGAATCATAAATTGAATCATGAATCATGAATCGAATCATGACTCATGAATCATGAATCAAGAATCATGAATCGAATCATGAATCATGAATTGAATCATGAATCATGAATCGAATCATGAATCATGAATCATGAATCATGAATCGAATCATGAATCATGAATCATGAATCATGAATCATGAAGTGAATCATGAATCATGAATCATGAATTGAATTATGAATCATGAATCATGAATTGAATCATGAATCATGAATTATGAATCATAAATCATGAATCATGAATTGAATCATGAATCATGAATTGAATTATGAATCATGAATCATGAATTGAATCATGAATCATGAATCAAATCTTGAATTATGAATCATGAATTGAATCATGAATTGAATCTCGAATCATGAATCATGAATTGAATCAGGAAATGGATCATGAATTGAATCATGAATCATAAATTGAATCATCAATCATGAATCATGAATTGAATCATGAATTGAATCATGAATCATGAATCATTAATTGAATCATGAATCATGAATTGAATCATGAATTGAATCATGAATCATGAATTGAATCGAATCATGAATCATGAATCATGAATTGAATCATGAATCATGAATCATGAATCATGAATTAAATCATGAATCATGAATCATGAATCAAATCATGAATCATGAATCATGAATCATGAATCGAATCATGAATCATGAATTGAATCATGAATCATGAATCATGAATCGAATCATGAATCATGAATCGAATCATGAATCATGAATCATTAATTGAATCATGAATCATAAATCGAATCTTGAATTATGAATCGAATCATGAATCATGAATTGAATCATGAATCATGAATCATGAATCGAATCATGAATCATGAATCGAATCATGAATCATGAATCATAAATTGAATCATGAATCATGAATTGAATCATGAATTGAATCATGAATTGAATCATGAATTGAATCATGAATCATGAATCGAATCATGAATCATGAATCATGAATTGAATCATGAATAATTAATCATGAATCGAATCATGAATCATGAATCATGAATTAAATCATGAATCATGAATCTTGAATTATGAATCATGAATCGAATCATGAATCATGAATCATGAATCGAATCATGAATCATGAATTGAATCATGATTCAAAAATCGAATCTTGAATTATGAATCATGAATTGAATCATGAATTGAATCATGAATCATGAATTGAATCATGAATCGAATCATGAATCATGAATCATGAATCAAGAATCATGAATCGAATCATGAATCATGAATTGAATCATGAATCATGAATCATGAATCATGAATCGAATCATGAATCATGAATCATGAATAATAAATCATGAAGTGAATCATGAATCGAATGATGAATCATGAATCAAATTATGAATCATGAATTGAATGATGAATCATGAATCATGAATCATGAATCATGAATCATGAATTGAATGATGAATCATGAATCGAATCATGAATCATGAATTGAATCATGAATTGAATCATGAATTAATGAATCGAATCATGAATCATGAATTGAATAATGAATTCAATCATGAATCATGAATTGAATCAGGAATCGAATCATGAATTGAATCATGAATCATGAAATGAATCATAAATTGAATCATGAATCATGAATTGAATCATGAATCATGAATTGAATCATGAATTGAATCATGAATAATGAATTGAATCATGAATTGAATCATGAATCATGAATTGAATCATGAATCATGAATCATTAATTGAATCATGAATCATGAATCATGAATTGAATCATGAATTGAATCATGAATCATGAATTGAATCATGAATCATGAATCATAAATCATGAATCATGAATTGAATCAGATCATGAATCATGAATTGAATCATGAATCATGAATCATGAATCATTAATCGAATCATGAATCATGAATCGAATCATGAATCATGAATCATGAATCATGAATTGAATCATGATTCATAAATCGAATCTTGAATTATGAATCATGAATTGAATCATGAATTGAATCATGAATCATGAATCGAATCATGAATCATGAATTGAATCATGAATCATAAATCGAATATTGAATTATGAATCATGAATTGAATCATGAATTGAATCGTGAATCATGAATCATGAATCATAAATTGAATCATGAATCATGAATTGAATCATGAATTAAATCATGAATTGAATCATGAATTGAATCATGAATCATGAATCGAATCATGAATCATGAATCATAAATTGAATCATGAATAATTAATCATGAATCGAATCATGAATCATGAATCATGAATCATGAATCATAAATTGAATCAGGAATCATGAATTGAATCATGAATTAAATCATGAATTGAATCATGAATTGAATCATGAATCATGAATCTAATCATGAATCATGAATCATAAATTGAATCATGAATAATTAATCATGAATCCAATCATGAATCATGAATCATGAATCATGAATTGAATCATGAATCATGAATCGAATCATGATTCATGAATTGAATTATGAATTGAATCATGAATCATGAATTGAATCATGAATTGAATCATGAATTGAATCATGAATCATGAATCATGAATTGAATCATGAATCATGAATTGAATCATGAATCATAAATCATAAATCGAATTATGAATCATGAATTGAATCAGGAAACGAATCATAAATTCAATCATGAATCATAAATTGAATCATGAATCATGAATTGAATCATGAATCATGAATTGAATCATGAATCATGAATTATGAATCATGAATTGAATCATGAATCATTAATCATGAATTGAATCATGAATCATGAATCATGAATTGAATCATGAATTGGATCATGAATCATTAATCATGAATTGAATCATGAATCATGAATCTTGAATTGAATCATGAATCATGAGTTGAATCACGAATTGAATCATGGATTGATTCATGAATCATGAATCATGAATTGAATCATGAATCATGAATTATGAATCATGAATCATGAATTATGAATCATGAATTAAATCATGAATTATGAATTATGAATCTTGAATTGAATCATGAATCATGAATCATGAATTGAATCATGAATCATGAATCATGAATCATGAATCATAAATTGAATCATCAATCATAAATCATGAATTGAATCATGAATTGAATCATGAATCATAAATTGAATCATGAATCTAATCATGAATCATGATTTGAATCATGAATCATGAATCATGAATTGAATCATGAATAATAAATCGAATCATGAATTATGAATCATGAATTGAATCTTGAATCATGAATCATAAATCATGAATTAAATAATGAATCATGAATCATGATTCGAATCATGAATCATGAATCAAGAATCATGAATCGAATCATGAATCATGAATTGAATCATGAATCATGAATCATAAATCATGAATCAAATCATGAACCATGAATCATGAATCAAATCATGAATCATGAATTGAATCATGAATCATGAATCGAATCATGAATCATGAATTGATTCATGAATCATGAATCATGAATCGAATCATGAATCATGAATCATGAATCATGAATTGAATCATGAATCATGAATTATGAATCGAGTCATGAATCAAGAATCATAAATCGAATCATGAATCATAAATTGAATCATGAATCATGAATCGAATCATGACTCATGAATCATGAATCAAGAATCATGAATCAAATCATGAATCATGAATTGAATCATGAATCATGAATCATGAATCATGAATCATGAATCATGAATCATGAATCGAATCATGAATCATGAATCATGAATCATGAATCATGAAGTGAATCATGAATCATGAATCATGAATCGAATCATGAATCATGAATTGAATCATGAATTGAATCATAAATCATGAATCGAATCATGAATCATGAATTGAATCATGAATTGTATCATGAATCATGAATCGAATCATGAATTATGAATTGAATAATGAATTGAATCATAAATCATGAATCGAATCATGAATCATGAATTGAATCATGAATTCTATCATGAATCATGAATCGAATCATGAATTATGAATTGAATAATGAATTCAATCATGAATCATGATTTGAATCTTGAATTGAATCATGAATTGAATCATGAATCATGAATTGAATCATGAATCATAAATTGAATCATCAATCATGAATCATGAATTGAATCATGAATTGAATCATGAATCATGAATCATTAATTGAATCATGAATCATGAATCATGAATTGAATCATGAATCATGAATTGAATCATTAATCGAATCATGAATCATGAATCATGAATTGAATCATGAATCATGAATCATGAATCATGAATTGAATCATTAATTGAATCATGAATCATGAATCATGAATCATGAATCATGAATTGAATCATGAATCATGAATAATAAATCATGAATCATGAATCATGAATCATGACTCATAAATTGAATCATCAATCATGAATCATGAATTGAATCATGAATTTAATCATGAATCATGAATCATGAATTGAATCATAAATCATGAATCGAATCATGAATCATGATTTGAATCATGAATCACGAATCATGAATTGAATCATGAATAATGAATCGAATCATGAATCATTAATCATGAATTGAATCATGAATCATGAATTATGAATCATGAATTGAATCATGAATTGAATCATGAATCATGAATCGAATCATGAATCATGAATCATGAATTGAATCATGAATCATGAATTGAATTATGAATCATGAATTGAATAATGAATTGAATCATAAATCATGAATCGAATCATGAATCATGAATTGAATCATGAATTGTATCATGAATCATGAATCGAATCATGAATTATGAATTGAATAATGAATTCAATCATGAATCATGATTTGAATCTTGAATTGAATCATGAATTGAATCATGAATCATGAATTGAATCATGAATCATGAATCATAAATTGAATCATCAATCATGAATCATGAATTGAATCATGAATTGAATCATGAATCATGAATCATTAATTGAATCATGAATCATGAATCATGAATTGAATCATGAATCATGAATTGAATCATGAATCGAATCATGAATCATGAATCATGAATTGAATCATGAATCATGAATCATGAATCATGAATTGAATCATTAATTGAATCATGAATCATGAATCATGAATCATGAATCATGAATTGAATCATGAATCATGAATAATAAATCATGAATCATGAATCATGAATCATGACTCATAAATTGAATCATCAATCATGAATCATGAATTGAATCATGAATTTAATCATGAATCATGAATCATGAATTGAATCATAAATCATGAATCGAATCATGAATCATGATTTGAATCATGAATCACGAATCATGAATTGAATCATGAATAATGAATCGAATCATGAATCATTAATCATGAATTGAATCATGAATCATGAATTATGAATCATGAATTGAATCATGAATTGAATCATGAATCATGAATCGAATCATGAATCATGAATCATGAATTGAATCATGAATCATGAATTGAATTATGAATCATGAATCATGAATTGAATCATGAATCATGAATCAAATCTTGAATTATGAATCATGAATTGAATCATGAATTGAATCTCGAATCATGAATCATGAATTGAATCAGGAAATGGATCATGAATTGAATCATGAATCATGAATTGAATTATGAATCATGAATCATGAATTGAATCATGAATCATGAATTATGAATCATAAATTGAATCATGAACCATGAATAATGAATTGAATCATGAATCATGATTTATAAATCGAATCTTGAATTATGAATCATGAATTGAATCATGAATTGAATCATGAATCATAAATCGAATCTTGAATTATGAATCATGAATTGAATCATGAATTGAATCGTGAATCATGAATCATGAATCATAAATTAAATCATGACTCATGAATTGAATCATGAATTAAATCATGAATTGAATCATGAATTGAATCATGAATCATGAATCGAATCATGAATCATGAATCATAAATTGAATCATGAATAATTAATCATGAATCGAATCATGAATCATGAATCATGAATCATAAATTGAATCATGAATCATGAATTGAATCATGAATTAATTCATGAATTGAATCATGAATTGAATCATGAATCATGAATCGAATCATGAATCATGAATCATGAATCATGAATTGAATCATGAATCATGAATCGAATCTTGAATTATGAATCATGAATTGAATCATGAATTGAATCATGAATCATGAATTGAATTATGAATCATGAATCATGAATTGAATCATGAATCATGAATTATGAATCATGAATTGAATCATGAATCATTAATCATGAATTGAATCATGAATCATGAATTATGAATTGAATCATGAATTGAATCATGAATCATGAATCATAAATTGAATCATGAATTATGAATTGAATAATGATTTAAATCATGAATCATGAATCATCTATCGAATCATGAATCATGAATTGAATTATGAATTGAATCATGAATCATGAATTGAATCATGAATTGATTCATGAAGCATGAATCATGAATTGAATCATGAATCATGAATTGAATCATGAATACTAAATCATAAATCGAATTATAAATCATGAATTGAATCAGGAAACGAATCATAAATTCAATCATGAATCATTAATTGAATCATGAATCATGAATTGAATCATGAATCATGAATTGAATCATGAATCATGAATTATGAATCATGAATTGAATCATGAATCATTAATCATGAATTGAATCATGAATCATGAATCATGAATTGAATCATGAATTGGATCATGAATCATTAATCATGAATTGAATCATGAATCATGAATCTTGAATTGAATCATGAATCATGAGTTGAATCATGAATTGAATCATGGATTGATTCATGAATCATGAATCATGAATTGAATCATGAATCATGAATCATGAATTGAATCATGGATTGATTCATGAATCATGAATCATGAATTGAATCATGAATCATGAATTATGAATCATGAATTAAATCATGAATCATGAATTATGAATCTTGAATTGAATAATGAATCATGATTCATGAATTGAATCATGAATTGAATCATGAATCATGAATCATGAATCATGAATCATAAATTGAATCATCAATCATAAATCATGAATTGAATCATGAATTGAATCATGAATCATGAATTGAATCATGAATCATGAATTGAATCATGAATCTAATCATGAATCATGATTTGAATCATGAATCATGAATCATGAATTGAATCATGAATAATAAATCGAATCATGAATTATGAATCATGAATTGAATCTTGAATCATGAATCATAAATCATGAATTAAATAATGAATCATGAATCATGATTCGAATCATGAATCATGAATCAAGAATCATGAATCGAATCATGAATCATGAATTGAATCATGAATCATGAATCATAAATCATGAATCAAATCATGAATCATGAATCAAATCATGAATCATGAATTGAATCATGAATCATGAATCATGAATCGAATCATGAATCATGAATTGATTCATGAATCATGAATTGATTCATGAATCATGAATCGAATCATGAATCATGAATCATGAATTGAATCATGAATCATGAATTATGAATCGAATCATGAATCAAGAATCATAAATCGAATCATGAATCATGAATTGAATCATGAATCATGAATCGAATCATGAATCATGAATCATGAATCATGAATCATGAATTGAATCATGAATCATGAATCGAATCATGAATCATGAATCATGAATCAAATCATGAATCATGAATCATGAATCATGAATCATGAAGTGAATCATGAATCATGAATCATGAATCGAATCATGAATCATGAATTGAATCATGAATTGAATCATAAATCATGAATCGAATCATGAATCATGAATCGAATCATGAATCATGAATTGAATCATGAATTGTATCATGAATCATGAATCAAATCATGAATTATGAATTGAATAATGAATTCAATCATTAATCATGATTTGAATCTTGAATTGAATCATGAATTGAATCATGAATCATGAATTGAATCATGAATCATGAATCATAAATTGAATCATCAATCATGAATCATAAATTGAATCATGAATCATGAATCATGAATTGAATCATGAATTGAATCATGAATCATGAATCATTAATTGAATCATGAATCATGAATCATGAATCATGAATTGAATCATGAATCATGAATCATGAATTGAATCATGAATCATGAATCATGAATTGAATCATGAATCATGAATCATGAATTGAATCATGAATTGAATCATGAATCATGAATCATGAATTGAATCATGAATCATGAATCATGAATCATGAATCATGAATCATGACTCATAAATTGAATCATCAATCATGAATCATGAATTGAATCATGAATTTAATCATGAATCATGAATCATGAATTGAATCATAAATCATGAATCGAATCATGAATCATGATTTGAATCATGAATCACGAATCATGAATTGAATCATGAATAATGAATCGAATCATGAATCATTAATCATGAATTGAATCATGAATCATGAATTATGAATCATGAATTGAATCATGAATTGAATCATGAATCATGAATCGAATCATGAATCATGAATCATGAATCATGAATTTAATCATGAATAATTAATCATGAATCATGAATCATGAATTGAATCATGAATCATGAATCAAATCTTGAATTATGAATCATGAATTGAATCATGAATTGAATCTCGAATCATGAATCATGAATTGAATCAGGAAATGGATCATGAATTGAATCATGAATCATGAATTGAATTATGAATCATGAATCATGAATTGAATCATGAATCATGAATTATGAATTGAATCATGAATTGAATCATGAATCATGAATCATGAATCATGAATCATAAATTGAATCATCAATCATAAATCATGAATTGAATCATGAATTGAATCATGAATCATGAATTGAATCATGAATCTAATCATGAATCATGATTTGAATCATGAATCATGAATCATGAATTGAATCATGAATAATAAATCGAATCATGAATTATGAATCATGAATTGAATCTTGAATCATGAATCATAAATCATGAATTAAATAATGAATCATGAATCATGATTCGAATCATGAATCATGAATCAAGAATCATGAATCGAATCATGAATCATGAATTGAATCATGAATCATGAATCAAGAATCATGAATCGAATCATGAATCATGAATTGAATCATGAATCATGAATCATAAATCATGAATCAAATCATGAATCATGAATCATGAATCAAATCATGAATCATGAATTGAATCATGAATCATGAATCATGAATCGAATCATGAATCATGAATTGTTTCATGAATTATGAATCGAATCATGAATCATGAATCATGAATCATGAATTGAATCATGAATCATGAATTATGAATCGAATCATGAATCAAGAATCATAAATCGAATCATGAATCATGAATTGAATCATGAATCATGAATCGAATCATGAATCATGAATTGAATCATGAATCATGAATTGAATCATGAATCATGAATCGAATCATGAATCATGAATCATGAATCATGAATCGAATCATGAATCATGAATCATGAATCATGAATCATGAAGTGAATCATGAATCATGAATCATGAATTGAATCATGAATTGAATCATAAATCATGAATCGAATCATGAATCATGAATCGAATCATGAATTATGAATTGAATCATGAATTGTATCATGAATCATGAATCGAATCATGAATTATGAATTGAATAATGAATTCAATCATGAATCATGATTTGAATCTTGAATTGAATCATGAATTGAATCATGAATCATGAATTGAATCATCAATCATGAATCATGAATTGAATCATGAATTGAATCATGAATCATGAATCATTAATTGAATCATGAATCATGAATCATGAATCATGAATTGAATCATGAATCATGAATCATGAATTGAATCATGAATCATGAATCATGAATTGAATCATGAATCATGAATCATGAATTGAATCATGAATTGAATCATGAATCATGAATCATGAATCATGAATCATGAATTGAATCATGAATCATGAATCATGAATCATGAATCATGAATCATGACTCATAAATTGAATCATCAATCATGAATCATGAATTGAATCATGAATTTAATCATGAATCATGAATCATGAATTGAATCATAAATCATGAATCGAATCATGAATCATGATTTGAATCATGAATCACGAATCAGGAATTGAATCATGAATAATGAATCGAATCATGAATCATTAATCATGAATTGAATCATGAATCATGAATTATGAATCATGAATTGAATCATGAATTGAATCATGAATCATGAATCGAATCATGAATCATGAATCATGAATTTAATCATGAATAATTAATCATGAATCATGAATCATGAATTGAATCATGAATCATGAATCAAATCTTGAATTATGAATCATGAATTGAATCATGAATTGAATTATGAATTGAATCATGAATCATGAATTGAATCATGAATTGATTCATGAAGCATGAATCATGAATTGAATCATGAATCATGAATTGAATCATGAATACTAAATCATAAATCGAATTATAAATCATGAATTGAATCAGGAAACGAATCATAAATTCAATCATGAATCATTAATTGAATCATGAATCATGAATTGAATCATGAATCATGAATTGAATCATGAATCATGAATTATGAATCATGAATTGAATCATGAATCATTAATCATGAATTGAATCATGAATCATGAATCATGAATTGAATCATGAATTGGATCATGAATCATTAATCATGAATTGAATCATGAATCATGAATCTTGAATTGAATCATGAATCATGAGTTGAATCATGAATTGAATCATGGATTGATTCATGAATCATGAATCATGAATTGAATCATGAATCATGAATTATGAATCATGAATTGAATCATGGATTGATTCATGAATCATGAATCATGAATTGAATCATGAATCATGAATTATGAATCATGAATTAAATCATGAATCATGAATTATGAATCTTGAATTGAATAATGAATCATGATTCATGAATTGAATCATGAATTGAATCATGAATCATGAATCATGAATCATGAATTATAAATTGAATCATCAATCATAAATCATGAATTGAATCATGAATTGAATCATGAATCATGAATTGAATCATGAATCATGAATTGAATCATGAATCTAATCATGAATCATGATTTGAATCATGAATCATGAATCATGAATTGAATCATGAATAATAAATCGAATCATGAATTATGAATCATGAATTGAATCTTGAATCATGAATCATAAATCATGAATTAAATAATGAATCATGAATCATGATTCGAATCATGAATCATGAATCAAGAATCATGAATCGAATCATGAATCATGAATTGAATCATGAATCATGAATCATAAATCATGAATCAAATCATGAATCATGAATCAAATCATGAATCATGAATTGAATCATGAATCATGAATCATGAATCGAATCATGAATCATGAATTGATTCATGAATCATGAATTGATTCATGAATCATGAATCGAATCATGAATCATGAATCATGAATCATGAATTGAATCATGAATCATGAATTATGAATCGAATCATGAATCAAGAATCATAAATCGAATCATGAATCATGAATTGAATCATGAATCATGAATCGAATCATGAATCATGAATCATGAATCATGAATCATGAATTGAATCATGAATCATGAATCGAATCATGAATCATGAATCATGAATCAAATCATGAATCATGAATCATGAATCATGAATCATGAAGTGAATCATGAATCATGAATCATGAATCGAATCATGAATCATGAATTGAATCATGAATTGAATCATAAATCATGAATCGAATCATGAATCATGAATCGAATCATGAATCATGAATTGAATCATGAATTGTATCATGAATCATGAATCAAATCATGAATTATGAATTGAATAATGAATTCAATCATTAATCATGATTTGAATCTTGAATTGAATCATGAATTGAATCATGAATCATGAATTGAATCATGAATCATGAATCATAAATTGAATCATCAATCATGAATCATAAATTGAATCATGAATCATGAATCATGAATTGAATCATGAATTGAATCATGAATCATGAATCATTAATTGAATCATGAATCATGAATCATGAATCATGAATTGAATCATGAATCATGAATCATGAATTGAATCATGAATCATGAATCATGAATTGAATCATGAATCATGAATCATGAATTGAATCATGAATTGAATCATGAATCATGAATCATGAATTGAATCATGAATCATGAATCATGAATCATGAATCATGAATCATGACTCATAAATTGAATCATCAATCATGAATCATGAATTGAATCATGAATTTAATCATGAATCATGAATCATGAATTGAATCATAAATCATGAATCGAATCATGAATCATGATTTGAATCATGAATCACGAATCATGAATTGAATCATGAATAATGAATCGAATCATGAATCATTAATCATGAATTGAATCATGAATCATGAATTATGAATCATGAATTGAATCATGAATTGAATCATGAATCATGAATCGAATCATGAATCATGAATCATGAATCATGAATTTAATCATGAATAATTAATCATGAATCATGAATCATGAATTGAATCATGAATCATGAATCAAATCTTGAATTATGAATCATGAATTGAATCATGAATTGAATCTCGAATCATGAATCATGAATTGAATCAGGAAATGGATCATGAATTGAATCATGAATCATGAATTGAATTATGAATCATGAATCATGAATTGAATCATGAATCATGAATTATGAATTGAATCATGAATTGAATCATGAATCATGAATCATGAATCATGAATCATAAATTGAATCATCAATCATAAATCATGAATTGAATCATGAATTGAATCATGAATCATGAATTGAATCATGAATCTAATCATGAATCATGATTTGAATCATGAATCATGAATCATGAATTGAATCATGAATAATAAATCGAATCATGAATTATGAATCATGAATTGAATCTTGAATCATGAATCATAAATCATGAATTAAATAATGAATCATGAATCATGATTCGAATCATGAATCATGAATCAAGAATCATGAATCGAATCATGAATCATGAATTGAATCATGAATCATGAATCAAGAATCATGAATCGAATCATGAATCATGAATTGAATCATGAATCATGAATCATAAATCATGAATCAAATCATGAATCATGAATCATGAATCAAATCATGAATCATGAATTGAATCATGAATCATGAATCATGAATCGAATCATGAATCATGAATTGTTTCATGAATTATGAATCGAATCATGAATCATGAATCATGAATCATGAATTGAATCATGAATCATGAATTATGAATCGAATCATGAATCAAGAATCATAAATCGAATCATGAATCATGAATTGAATCATGAATCATGAATCGAATCATGAATCATGAATTGAATCATGAATCATGAATTGAATCATGAATCATGAATCGAATCATGAATCATGAATCATGAATCATGAATCGAATCATGAATCATGAATCATGAATCATGAATCATGAAGTGAATCATGAATCATGAATTGAATCATGAATTGAATCATAAATCATGAATCGAATCATGAATCATGAATCGAATCATGAATTATGAATTGAATCATGAATTGTATCATGAATCATGAATCGAATCATGAATTATGAATTGAATAATGAATTCAATCATGAATCATGATTTGAATCTTGAATTGAATCATGAATTGAATCATGAATCATGAATTGAATCATCAATCATGAATCATGAATTGAATCATGAATTGAATCATGAATCATGAATCATTAATTGAATCATGAATCATGAATCATGAATCATGAATTGAATCATGAATCATGAATCATGAATTGAATCATGAATCATGAATCATGAATTGAATCATGAATCATGAATCATGAATTGAATCATGAATTGAATCATGAATCATGAATCATGAATCATGAATCATGAATTGAATCATGAATCATGAATCATGAATCATGAATCATGAATCATGACTCATAAATTGAATCATCAATCATGAATCATGAATTGAATCATGAATTTAATCATGAATCATGAATCATGAATTGAATCATAAATCATGAATCGAATCATGAATCATGATTTGAATCATGAATCACGAATCAGGAATTGAATCATGAATAATGAATCGAATCATGAATCATTAATCATGAATTGAATCATGAATCATGAATTATGAATCATGAATTGAATCATGAATTGAATCATGAATCATGAATCGAATCATGAATCATGAATCATGAATTTAATCATGAATAATTAATCATGAATCATGAATCATGAATTAAATCATGAATCATGAATCAAATCTTGAATTATGAATCATGAATTGAATCATGAATTGAATCTCGAATCATGAATCATGAATTGAATCAGGAAATGGATCATGAATTGAATCATGAATCATGAATTGAATTATGAATCATGAATCATGAATTGAATCATGAATCATGAATTATGAATCATAAATTCAATCATGAATCATGAATCAAGAATTGAATCATGAATCATAAATCGAATTATGATTAATGAATTGAATCAGAAAAAGAAATCATAAATTGAATCATGAATCATGAATTGAATCATGAATCATGAATTGAATCATGAATCATGAATTATGAATCATGAATTGAATCTTGAATCCTTAATCATGAATTGAATCATGAATCATGAATCATAAATCATGAATTAAATCATGAATTGGATCATGAATCATGAAACATAAATTGAATCTTTAATCATGAATTGAATCATGAATCATGAATCATGAATTAAATCATGAATCATGAATTGAATCATGAATCTTGAATTGAATCATGAATCATGAGTTGAATCATGAATTAAATCATGGATTGATTCATGAATCATGAATCATGAATTAAATCATGAATCATGAATCATGAATTGAATCATTAATCATGAATCATAAATCATGAATCATGAATTGAATCATGAATCATGAATTATGAATCATGAATTGAATCATGAATCATTAATCATGAATTGAATCATGAATTGAATCATGAATCATGAATCATGAATCATGAATCATGAATCATGACTCATAAATTGAATCATCATTCATGAATCATGAATTGAATCATGAATTGAATCATGAATCATGAATCATGAATTGAATCATGAATCATGAATTGAATCATGAATCATGAATTATGAATCGAATCATGAATCAAGAATCATAAATCGAATCATGAATCATGAATTGAATCATGAATCATGAATCGAATCATGAATCATGAATAAAGAATCATGAATCGAATCATGAATCATGAATTGAATCATGAATCATGAATTGAATCATGAATCATGAATCGAATCATGAATCATGAATCATGAATCATGAATCGAATCATGAATCATGAATCATGAATCATGAATCATGAAGTGAATCATGAATCATGAATCATGAATTGAATCATGAATTGAATCATAAATCATGAATCGAATCATGAATCATGAATCGAATCATGAATTATGAATTGAATCATGAATTGTATCATGAATCATGAATCGAATCATGAATTATGAATTGAATAATGAATTCAATCATGAATCATGATTTGAATCTTGAATTGAATCATGAATTGAATCATGAATCATGAATTGAATCATGAATCATGAATCATGAATTGAATCATGAATTGAATCATGAATCATGAATCATTAATTGAATCATGAATCATGAATCATGAATCATGAATTGAATCATGAATCATGAATCATGAATTGAATCATGAATCATGAATCATGAATTGAATCATGAATCATGAATCATGAATTGAATCATGAATTGAATCATGAATCATGAATCATGAATCATGAATCATGAATTGAATCATGAATCATGAATCATGAATCATGAATCATGAATCATGACTCATAAATTGAATCATCAATCATGAATCATGAATTGAATCATGAATTTAATCATGAATCATGAATCATGAATTGAATCATAAATCATGAATCGAATCATGAATCATGATTTGAATCATGAATCACGAATCAGGAATTGAATCATGAATAATGAATCGAATCATGAATCATTAATCATGAATTGAATCATGAATCATGAATTATGAATCATGAATTGAATCATGAATTGAATCATGAATCATGAATCGAATCATGAATCATGAATCATGAATTTAATCATGAATAATTAATCATGAATCATGAATCATGAATTGAATCATGAATCATGAATCAAATCTTGAATTATGAATCATGAATTGAATCATGAATTGAATCTCAAATCATGAATCATGAATTGAATCAGGAAATGGATCATGAATTGAATCATGAATCATGAATTGAATTATGAATCATGAATCATGAATTGAATCATGAATCATGAATTATGAATCATAAATTCAATCATGAATCATGAATCAAGAATTGAATCATGAATCATAAATCGAATTATGATTAATGAATTGAATCAGAAAAAGAAATCATAAATTGAATCATGAATCATGAATTGAATCATGAATCATGAATTGAATCATGAATCATGAATTATGAATCATGAATTGAATCTTGAATCCTTAATCATGAATTGAATCATGAATCATGAATCATAAATCATGAATTAAATCATGAATTGGATCATGAATCATGAAACATAAATTGAATCTTTAATCATGAATTGAATCATGAATCATGAATCATGAATTAAATCATGAATCATGAATTGAATCATGAATCTTGAATTGAATCATGAATCATGAGTTGAATCATGAATTAAATCATGGATTGATTCATGAATCATGAATCATGAATTAAATCATGAATCATGAATCATGAATTGAATCATTAATCATGAATCATAAATCATGAATCATGAATTGAATCATGAATCATGAATTATGAATCATGAATTGAATCATGAATCATTAATCATGAATTGAATCATGAATTGAATCATGAATCATGAATCATGAATCATGAATCATGAATCATGACTCATAAATTGAATCATCATTCATGAATCATGAATTGAATCATGAATTGAATCATGAATCATGAATCATGAATTGAATCATGAATCATGAATCGAATCATGAATCATGATTTGAATCATGAATCACGAATCATTAATTGAATCATAAATAATAAATCGAATCATGAATTATGAATCATGAATTGAATCTTGAATCATAAATCATAAATCATGAATTAAATCATGAATCATGAATCATGAATCGAATCATGAATCATGAATCGAATCATGAATTGTATAATGATTTAAATCATGAATCATGAATCGAATCATGAATCATGAATCATGAATCCTAAATCATGAAGTGAATCATGAATTGTATAATGATTTAAATCATGAATCATGAATCGAATCATGAATCATGAATCATGAATCATAAATCATGAAGTGAATCATGAATCATGAATCATGAATCATGAATTGAATGATGAATCATGAATCGAATCATGAATGATGAATTGAATCATGAATTGAATCATGAATTATGAATCGAATCATGAATCATGAATTGAATCATGAATCATGAATTGAATAATGAATTGAATCATGAATCATGAATCATAAATCATGAATCTTGGATTGAATCATGAATCATGAATTGAATCATGAATTGAATCATGAATCATGAATTGAATCATGAATCATGAATCATAAATTGAATCATCAATCATGAATCATGAATTGAATCATGAATTGAATCATCAATCATAAATCATTAATTGAATCATCAATCATGAATCATGAATTGAATCATGAATTGAATCATCAATCATGAATTGAATCATGAATCATGAATCGAATCATGAATCATGAATCATGAATTGAATCATGAATCATGAATCATGAATCATGAATAATGAATCATGAATTAAATCATGAATCATGAATCATGAATCGAATCATGAATCATGAATCATGAATCATGAATCATGAATTGAATCATGAATCATGAATTGAATCATGAATCATGAATCATGAATCGAATCATGAATCATGAATTGATTCATGAATCATGAATCATGAATCGAATCATGAATCATGAATCATGAATCATGAATCATGAATCAAGAATCATGAATCGAATCATGAATCATGAATTGAATCATGAATCATGAATCGAATCATGAATCATGAATCATGAATCATGAATCATGAATCGAATCATGAATCATGAATCATGAATCATAAATCATGAAGTGAATCATGAATCGAATCATGAATCAAATTATGAATCATGAATTGAATCATGAATCATGAATCATGAATCATGAATCATGAATTGAATCATGAATCGAATCATGAATCATGAATTCAATAATGAATTCAATCATGAATTATGAATTGAATCAGGAATCGACTCTTGAATTAAATCATGAATCATGAAATGAATCATGAATTGAATCATGAATCATGAATTGAATCAAAAATTGAATCATGAATCATGAATTGAATCATGAATCATGAATCATAAATTGAATCATCAATCATGAATCATGAATAGAATCATGAATTGAATCATGAATCATGAATCATGAATTGAATCATGAATCATGAATCATGAATTGAATCATGAATTGAATCATGAATCATGAATTGAATCGAATCATGAATCATGAATCATGAATTGAATCATGAATCATGAATCATGAATCATGAATTAAATCATGAATCTTGAATCATGAATCGAATCATGAATCATGAATCATGAATCATGAATCGAATCATGAATTATGAATTGAATCATGAATCATGAATCATGAATCGAATCATGAATCATGAATCGAATCATGAATCATGAATCATGAATTGAATCATGAATCATAAATCGAATCTTGAATTATGAATCTTGAATTGAATCATGAATTGAATCGTGAATCATGAATCATGAATCATAAATTGAATCATGAATCATGAATCGAATCATGAATCATGAATCATAAATTGAATCATGAATCATGAATCATGAATTGAATCATGAATAATTAATCATGAATCGAATCATGAATCATGAATCATTAATTATGAATCATGAATTGAATCATGAATCATGAATTAAATCATGAATCATGAATCGAATCTTGAATTATGAATCATGAATTGAATCATGAATTGAATCATGAATCATGAATTGAATTATGAATCATGAATCATGAATTGAATCATGAATCATGAATTATGAATCATGAATTGAATCATGAATCATTAATCATGAATTGAATCATGAATCATGAATTATGACTCATGAATTGAATCATGAATTGAATCATGAATCATGAATCATAAATTGAATCATGAATCATGAATTGAATCATGAATTGAATCATGAATCATGAATCATTAATTGAATCATGAATCATGAATCATGAATTGAATCATGAATTATGAATCATGAATTGAATCATGAATTGAATCATGAATCATGAATTGAATCGAATCATGAATCATGAATCATGAATTGAATCATGAATCATGAATCATGAATTAAATCATGAATCTTGAATCATGAATTGAATCATGAATCATGAATCATGAATCGAATCATGAATCATGAATTGAATCATGAATCATGAATCATGAATCGAATCATGAATCATGAATCGAATCATGAATCATGAATCATGAATTGAATCATGAATCATAAATCGAATTTTGAATTATGAATCATGAATTGAATCATGAATTGAATCGTGAATCATGAATCATGAATCATAAATTCAATCATGAATCATGAATTGAATCATGAATTGAATCATAAATTGAATCATGAATTGAATCATAAATCATGAATCGAATCATGAATCATGAATCATGAATTGAATCATGAATAATTAATCATGAATCGAATCATGAATCATGAATCATGAATTAAATCATGAATCATGAATCATGAATTGAATCATGAATCATGAATCATGAATCATGAATCGAATCATGAATCATGAATTGAATCATGAATCATGAATAATGAATCGAATTATGAATCATGAATCATGAATTGAATCATGATTCATAAATCGAATCTTAAATTATGAATCATGAATTGAATCATGAATTGAATCATGAATCATGAATTGAATCATGAATCGAATCATGAATCATGAATCATGAATCAAGAATCATGAATCGTATCATGAATCATGAATTGAATCATGAATCATGAATCGAATCATGAATCATGAATCCTGAATTATGAATCGAATCATGAATCATGAATCATGAATAATAAATCATGAATCATGAATAATAAATCATGAAGTGAATCATGAATTGAATGATGAATCATGAATCAAATTATGAATCATGAATTGAATCATGAATCATGAATCATGAATCATGAATCATGAATCATGAATCATGAATCATGAATTGAATGATGAATCATGAATCGAATCAAGAATCATGAATTGAATCATGAATTGAATCATGAATCATGAATCGAATCATGAATCATGAAATGAATCATGAATTGAATCATGAATCATGAATTGAATCATGAATCATGAATTGAATCATGAATTGAATCATGAATAATGAATTGAATCATGAATTGAATCATGAATCATGAATTGAATCATGAATCATGAATTGAATCAGATCATGAATCAAGAATTTATTCATGAATAATGAATCATGAATCATGAATTAAATCATGAATCATGAATCATGAATCGAATTATGAATCATGAATCATGAATCATGAATTGAATCATGATTTATAAATCAAATCTTGAATTATGAATCATGAATTGAATCATGAATTGAATCATGAATTAAATCATGAATTAAATCATGAATTGAATCATGAATTATGAATCGAATCATGAATCATGAATCATGAATCATGAATTGAATCATGAATCATGAATCGAATCTTGAATTATGAATCATGAATTGAATCATGAATTGAATCATGAATCATGAATTGAATTATGAATCATGAATCATGAATTGAATCATGAATCATGAATTATGAATCATGAATTGAATCATGAATCATTAATCATGAATTGAATCATGAATCATGAATTATGAATCATGAATTGAATCATGAATTGAATCATGAATCATGAATCATAAATTGAATCATGAATCATGAATCATGAATTGAATCATGAATTGAATCATGAATCATGAATCATGAATTGAATCATGAATCATGAATCATTAATTGAATCATGAATCATGAATTGAATCATGAATTGAATCATGAATCATGAATTGAATCGAATCATGAATCATGAATCATGAATTGAATCATGAATCATGAATCATGAATCATGAATTAAATCATGAATCTTGAATCATGAATCATGAATCATGAATCATGAATCATGAATCGAATCATGAATCATGAATTGAATCATGAATCATGAATCATGAATCGAATCATGAATCATGAATCGAATCATGAATCATGAATCATGAATTGAATCATGAATCATAAATCTAATCTTGAATTATGAATCATGAATTGAATCATGAATTGAATCGTGAATCATGAATCATAAATCATAAATTGAATCATGAATCATGAATTGAATCATAAATTGAATCATGAATTGAATCATGAATTGAATCATGAATTGAATCATAAATCATGAATCGAATCATGAATCATGAATCATGAATCGAATCATGAATCATGAATAATGAATCGAATCATGAATCATGAATCATGAATTGAATCATGATTCATAAATCGAATCTTGAATTATGAATCATGAATTGAATCATGAATTGAATCATGAATCATGAATTGAATAATGAATCGAATCATAAATCATGAATCATGAATCAAGAATCATGAATCGAATCATGAATCATGAATTGAATCATGAATCATGAATCGAATCATGAATCATGAATCATGAATTATGAATCGAATCATGAATCATGAATCATGAATAATAAATCATGAAGTGAATCATGAATTGAATGATGATTCATAAATCGAATCTTGAATTATGAATCATGAATTGAATCATGAATTGAATCATGAATCATGAATTGAATCATGAATCGAATCATGAATCATGAATCATGAATCAAGAATCATGAATCGAATCATGAATCATGAATTGAATCATGAATCATGAATCATGAATTGAATCATGAATCATGAATTGAATCATGAATCGAATCATGAATCATGAATCATGAATCAAGAATCATGAATCGAATCATGAATCATGAATTGAATCATGAATCATGAATCGAATCATGAATCATGAATCATGAATTATGAATCGAATCATGAATCATGAATAATAAATCATGAAGTGAATCATGAATTGAATGATGAATCATGAATCAAATTATGAATCATGAATTGAATCATGAATCATGAATCATGAATCATGAATCATGAATCATGAATCATGAATCGAATCATGAATCATGAATTGAATCATGAATTGAATGATGAATCATGAATCAAATTATGAATCATGAATTGAATCATGAATCATGAATCATGAATCATGAATTGAATGATGAATCATGAATCATGAAATGAATCATGAATTGAATCATGAATTGAATCATGAATAATGAATCGAATCATGAATCATGAATTGAATAATGAATTCAATCATGAATCATGAATTGAATCAGGAATCGAATCATGAATTGAATCATGAATCATGAAATGAATAATGAATTGAATCATGAATCATGAATTGAATCATGAATCATGAATCATTAATTGAATCATGAATCATGAATTGAATCATGAATTGAATCATGAATCATGAATTGAATCATGAATCATGAATTGAATCAGATCATGAATCAAGAATTGATTCATGAATCATGAATCATGAATCATGAATTAAATCATGAATCATGAATCATGAATCGAATTATGAATCATGAATCATGAATTGAATCATGATTTATAAATCGAATCTTGAATTATGAATCATGAATTGAATCATGAATTGAATCATGAATTAATCCATGAATTGAATCATGAATTGAATCATGAATCATGAATCGAATCATGAATCATGAATCATAAATTGAATCATGAATAATTAATCATGAATCGAATCATGAATCATGAATCATGAATCATGAATCATGAATTGAATCATGAATCATGAATCGAATCTTGAATTATGAATCATGCATTGAATCATGAATTGAATCATGAATCATGAATTGAATTATGAATCATAAATCATGAATTGAATCATGAATCATGAATTATGAATCATGAATTGAATCATGAATCATTAATCATGAATTGAATCATGAATCATGAATTATGAATCATGAATTGAATCATGAATTGAATCATGAATCATGAATCATAAATTGAATCATGAATCATGAATCATGAATTGAATCATGAATTGAATCATGAATCATGAATCATTAATTGAATCATGAATCATGAATCATTAATTGAATCATGAATCATGAATCATGAATTGAATCATGAATTGAATCATGAATCATGAATTGAATCGAATCATGAATCATGAATCATGAATTGAATCATGAATCATGAATCATGAATCATGAATTAAATCATGAATCTTGAATCATGAATCGAATCATGAATCATGAATCATGAATCGAATCATGAATCATGAATTGAATCATGAATCATGAATAATGAATTGAATCATGAATCATGAATCATGAATTGAATCATGATTCATAAATCGAATCTTGAATTATGAATCATGAATTGAATCATGAATTGAATCATGAATCATGAATCAAGAATCATGAATCGAATCATGAATCATGAATTGAATCATGAATCATGAATCGAATCATGAATCATGAATCATGAATTATGAATCGAATCATGAATCATGAATCATGAATAATAAATCATGAAGTGAATCATGAATTGAATGATGATTCATAAATCGAATCTTGAATTATGAATCATGAATTGAATCATGAATTGAATCATGAATCATGAATTGAATCATGAATCGAATCATGAATCATGAATCATGAATCAAGAATCATGAATCGAATCATGAATCATGAATTGAATCATGAATCATGAATCGAATCATGAATCATGAATCATGAATTGAATGATGAATCATGAATCAAATTATGAATCATGAATTGAATCATGAATCATGAATCATGAATTGAATGATGAATCATGAATCGAATCATGAATCATGAATTGAATCATGAATTGAATCATGAATCATGAATCGAATCATGAATCATGAATTGAATAATGAATTCAATTATGAATCATGAATTGAATCAGGAATCGAATCATGAATTGAATCATGAATCATGAAATGAATCATGAATTGAATCATGAATCATGAATTGAATCATGAATCATGAATTGAATCATGAATCATGAATTGAATCATGAATCATGAATTGAATCATGAATTGAATCATGAATAATGAATTGAATCATGAATTGAATCATGAATCATGAATTGAATCATGAATCATTAATTGAATCATGAATCATGAATCATGAATTGAATCATGAATTGAATCATGAATTGAATCATGAATAATGAATTGAATCATGAATTGAATCATGAATTAAATCATGAATTGAATCATGAATTGAATCATGAATCATGAATCGTATCATGAATCAAGAATCATAAATTGAATCATGAATAATTAATCATGAATCGAATCATGAATCATGAATCATGAATCATGAATTGAATCATGAATCATGAATCGAATCTTGAATTATGAATCATGAATTGAATCATGAATTGAATCATGAATCATGAATTGAATTATGAATCATAAATCATGAATTGAATCATGAATTATGAATCATGAATTGAATCATGAATCATTAATCATGAATTGAATCATGAATCATGAATTATGAATCATGAATTGAATCATGAATTGAATCATGAATCATGAATCATGAATTGAATCATGAATTGAATCATGAATCATGAATCATTAATTGAATCATGAATCATGAATCATTAATTGAATCATGAATCATGAATCATGAATTGAATCATGAATCATGAATTGAATCATGAATCATGAATTGAATCGAATCATGAATCATGAATCATGAATTGAATCATGAATCATGAATCATGAATCATGAATCATGAATCATGAATTAAATCATGAATCTTGAATCATGAATCGAACCATGAATCATGAATCATGAATCGAATCATGAATCATGAATCGAATCATAAATCATGAATCATGAATCGAATCATAAATCATGAATTGAATCATGAATCATAAATCGAATCTTGAATTATGAATCATGAATTGAATCATGAATTGAATCGTGAATCATGAATCATGAATCATAAATTGAATCTTGAATTATGAATCATGAATTGAATCATGAATTGAATCATGAATTGAATCATGAATTGAATCATAAATCATGAATCGAATCATGAATCATGAATCATGAATTGAATCATGAATAATTAATCATGAATCGAATCATGAATCATGAATTAAATCATGAATCATGAATCAAGAAACGAATCATGAATCAGGAATCATGAATCATGAATCGAATCATGAATCATGAATTGAATCATGAATCATGAATAATGAATCGAATCATGAATCATGAATCATGAATTGAATCATGATTCATAAATCGAATCTTGAATTATGAATCATGAATTGAATCATGAATCATGAATTGAATAATGAATCGAATCATGAATCATGAATCATGAATCAAGAATCATGAATCGAATCATGAATCATGAATTGAATCATAAATCATGAATCATGAATCGAATCATGAATCATGAATCATGAATAATAAATCATGAAGTGAATCATGAATTGAATCATGAATTGAATCATGAATTGAATCATAAATCATGAATCGAATCATGAATCATGAATCATGAATTGAATCATGAATAATTAATCATGAATCGAATCATGAATCATGAATCATGAATTAAATCATGAATCATGAATCAAGAAACGAATCATGAATCATGAATCATGAATCATGAATCATGAATCATGAATCGAATCATGAATCATGAATTGAATCATGAATCATGAATAATGAATCGAATCATAATTCATGAATCATGAATTGAATCATGATTCATAAATCGAATCTTGAATTATGAATCATGAATTGAATCATGAATCATGAATAATGAATCGAATCATGAATCATGAATCATGAATTGAATCATGATTCATAAATCGAATCTTGAATTATGAATCATGAATTGAATCATGAATTGAATCATGAATCATGAATTGAATAATGAATCGAATCATGAATCATGAATCATGAATCAAGAATCATGAATCGAATCATGAATCATGAATTGAATCATGAATCATGAATCGAATCATGAATCATGAATCATGAATTATGAATCGAATCATGAATCATGAATCATGAATAATAAATCATGAAGTGAATCATGAATTGAATGATGAAGCATGAATCAAATTATGAATCATGAATTGAATCATGAATCATGAATCATGAATCATGAATCATGAATCATGAATCATGAATCATGAATCATGAATCATGAATTGAATGATGAATCATGAATCGAATCATGAATCATGAATTGAATCATGAATTGAATCATGAATCGAATCATGAATCATGAATTGAATAATGAATTCCATCATGAATCATGAATTGAATCAGGAATCGAATCATGAATTGAATCATGAATCATGAAATGAATCATGAATTGAATCATGAATCATGAATTGAATCATGAATCATGAATTGAATCATGAATTGAATCATGAATAATGAATTGAATCATGAATTGAATCATGAATCATGAATTGAATCATGAATCATGAATCATTAATTGAATCATGAATCATGAATCATGAATTGAATCATGAATTGAATCATGAATCATGAATTGAATCATGAATCATGAATTGAATCAGATCATGAATCATAAATTGAATCATGAATCATGAATCATGAATCATGAATTAAATCATGAATCATGAATCATGAATCGAATTATGAATCATGAATCATGAATCATTAATCGAATCATGAATCATGAATCTAATCATGAATCATGAATCATGAATCATGAATTGAATCATGAATCATAAATCGAATCTTGAATTATGAATCATGAATCATGAATCATGAATCATGAATCGAATTATGAATCATGAATCATAAATCATTAATCGAATCATGAATCATGAATCGAATCATGAATCATGAATTGAATCATGAATCATAAATCGAATCTTGAATTATGAATCATGAATTGAATCATGAATTGAATCGTGAATCATAAATTATGAATCATGAATTGAATCATGAATCATTAATCATGAATTGAATCATGAATCATGAAATGAATCATGAATTGAATCATGAATCATAAATTGAATCATGAATCATGAATTGAATCATGAATCATGAATCATTAATCGAATCATGAATTAAATCATGAATCGAATTATGAATCATGAATCATGAATCATTAATCGAATCATGAATCATGAATCGAATCATGAATCATGAATCATGAATCATGAATTGAATCATGAATCATAAATCGAATCTTGAATTATGAATCATGAATCATGAATCATGAATCATGAATCGAATTATGAATCATGAATCATAAAGCATTAATCGAATCATGAATCATGAATCATGAATCATGAATTGAATCATGAATCATAAATCGAATCTTGAATTATGAATCATGAATTGAATCATGAATTGAATCGTGAATCATGAATTATGAATCATGAATTGAATCATGAATCATTAATCATGAATTGAATCATGAATCATGAAATGAATCATGAATTGAATCATGAATCATAAATTGAATCATGAATCATGAATTGAATCATGAATTAAATCATGAATTGAATCATGAATTGAATCATGAATCATGAATCGAATCATGAATCATGAATCATGAATCATGAATCATGAATTGAATCATGAATCATGAATCGAATCTTGAATTATAAATCATGAATTGAATCATGAATTGAATCATGAATTGAATATTGAATCATGAATTGAATCATGAATCATGAATCATGAATCATGAATCATGAATTCAATCATGAATCATGAATCGAATCTTGAATTATGAATCATGAATTGAATCATAATTTTGAATCATGAATCATGAATTGAATTATGAATCATGAATCATGAATTGAATCATGAATCATGAATTATGAATCATGAATTGAATCATGAATCATTAATCATGAATTGAATCATGAATCATGAATTATGAATCATGAATTGAATCATGAATTGAATCATGAATCATGAATCATAAATTGAATCATGAATCATGAATCATGAATTGAATCATGAATTGAATCATGAATCATGAATCATTAATTGAATCATGAATCATGAATCATGAATTGAATCATGAATTGAATCATGAATCATGAATTGAATCGAATCATGAATCATGAATTGAATCATGAATCATGAATTAAATCATGAATCATGAATCATGAATCGAATCATGAATCATGAATCGAATCATGAATCATGAATTGAATCATAAATCATGAATCATGAATCGAATCATGAATCATGAATTGAATCATGAATCATGAATCATGAATTGAATCATGAATCATAAATCGAATCTTGAATTATGAATCATGAATTGAATCATGAATTGAATCGTGAATCATGAATCATGAATCATAAATTGAATCATGAATCATGAATTGAATCATGATTTGAATCCTGAATTGAATCATGAATTGAATCATGAATCATGAATCATGAATTGAATCATGAATAATTAATCATGAATCGAATCTTGAATCATGAATCATGAATTAAATCATGAATCATGAATCATGAATCGAATAATGAATCATGAATCATGAATCATGAATCGAATCATGAATCATGAATTGAATCATGAATCATGAATAATGAATTGAATCATGATTCATAAATCGAATCTTGAATTATGAATCATGAATTGAATCATGAATTGAATCATGAATCATGAATTGAATCATGAATCGAATCATGAATCATGAATCATGAATCAAGAATCATGAATCGAATCATGAATCATGAATTGAATCATGAATCATGAATCGAATCATGAATCATGAATCGAATCATGAATCATGAAATATTGAATAATAAATCATGAAGTGAATCATGAATCGAATCATGAATCATGAATTAAATTATGAATCATGAATTGAATCATGAATCATGAATCATGAATCATGAATTGAATGATGAATCATGAATCGAATCATGAATTGAATCATGAATCATGAATTGAATCAGGAATCGAATCATGAATTGAATCATGAATTGAATCATGAATCATGAATTGAATCAGTAATCGAATCATGAATTGAATCATGAATCATGAAATGAATCATGAATTGAATCATGAAATGAATCATGAATTGAATCATGAATCATGAATTGAATCATGAATCATGAATTGAATCATGAATCATGAATTGAATCATGAATCATGAATTGAATCATGAATCATGAATTGAATCATGAATTGAATCATAAATAATGAATTTAATCATGAATTGAATCATGAATCATGAATTGAATCATGAATCATGAATTGAATCATGAATCATGAATCATTAATTGAATCATGAATCATGAATCATGAATCATGAATTGAATCATGAATTGAATCATGAATCATGAATTGAATCATGAATCATGAATTGAATCAGATCATGAATCGTGAATTGAATCATGAATCATGAATCATGAATCACGAATTAAATCATGAATCATGAATCGAATTATGAATCATGAATCATGAATCATTAATCGAATCATGAATCGAATCATGAATCATGAATTGAATCATGAATCATGAATCGAATCTTGAATTATGAATCATGAATTGAATCATGAATTGAATCATGAATCATGAATTGAATTATGAATCATGAATCATGAATCATTAATTGAATCATGAATCATGAATCATGAATTGAATCATGAATTGAATCATGAATCATGAATTGAATCGAATCATAAATCATGAATCATGAATCATGAATTAAATCATGAATCTTGAATCATGAATCGAATCATGAATCATGAATCATGAATCATGAATTGAATCATGAATCATGAATCATGAATCGAATCATGAATCATGAATCGAATCATGAATCATGAATCATGAATTGAATCATGAATCATAAATCGAATCTTGAATTATGAATCATGAATTGAATCATGAATTGAATCGTGAATCATGAATAATGAATCATAAATTGAATCATGAATCATGAATTGAATCATGAATTGAATCATAAATCATGAATCGAATCATGAATCATGAATCATGAATTGAATCATGAATAATTAATCATAAATCGAATCATGAATCATGAATCATGAATTAAATCATGAATCATGAATCATGAATCGAATCATGAATCATGAATCATGAATCATGAATCGAATCATGAATCATGAATTGAATCATGAATCATGAATAATGAATCGAATCATGAATCATGAATCATGAATTGAATCATGATTCATAAATCGAATCTTGAATTATGAATCATGAATTGAATCATGAATTGAATCATGAATCATGAATTGAATCATGAATCGAATCATGAATCATGAATTATGAATCAAGAATCATGAATCGAATCATGAATCATGAATTGAATCATGAATCATGAATTGAATGATGAATCATGAATCATGAATTATGAATCGAATCATGAATCATGAATCATGAATAATAAATCATGAAGTGAATCATGAATTGAATGATGAATCATGAATCAAATTATGAATCATAAATTGAATCATGAATCATAAATCATGAATCATGAATCATGAATCATGAATTGAATGATGAATCATGAATCGAATCATGAATCATGAATTGAATCATGAATTGAATCATGAATCATGAATCGAATCATGAATCATGAATTGAATAATGAATTGAATCATGAATCATGAATTGAATCATGAATCATGAATCATTAATTGAATCATGAATCATGAATCATGAATTGAATCATGAATTGAATCATGAATCATGAATTGAATCATGAATCATGAATTGAATCAGATCATGAATCATGAATTGAATCATGAATCATGAATCATGAATCATGAATTAAATCATGAATCATGAATCATGAATCGAATTATGAATCATGAATCATGAATCATTAATCGAATCATGAATCATGAATCATGAATTGAATCATGAATCATTAATCATGAATTGAATCATGAATCATGAATTATGAATCATGAATTGAATCATGAATTGAATCATGAATCATGAATCATAAATTGAATCATGAATCATGAAATGAATCATGAATTGAATCATGAATCATAAATTGAATCATTAATCATGAATTGAATCATGAATTAAATCATGAATTGAATCATGAATCATGAATCGAATCATGAATCATGAATCATGAATTGAATCATGAATCATGAATCGAATCTTGAATTATGAATCATGAATTGAATCATGAATCATGAATTGAATTATGAATCATGAATCATGAATTGAATCATGAATCATGAATTATGAATCCTAAATTGAATCATGAATCATTAATCATGAATTGAATCATGAATCATGAATTTTGAATCATGAATTGAATCATGAATTGAATCATGAATCATGAATCATAAATTGAATCATGAATCATGAATCATGAATTGAATCATGAATTGAATCATGAATCATGAATCATTAATTGAATCATGAATCATGAATCATGAATTGAATCATGAATTGAATCATAAATCATGAATTGAATCGAATCATGAATCATGAATCATGAATTGAACCATGAATGATGAATCATGAATCATGAATTAAATCATGAATCATGAATCATGAATCGAATCATGAATCATGAATCATGAATCGAATCATGAATCATGAATCATGAATCGAATCATGAATCATGAATTGAATCATGAATCATGAATCATGAATCGAATCATGAATCATGAATCGAATCATGAATCATGAATCATGAATTGAATCATGAATCATAAATCGAATCTTGAATTATGAATCATGAATTGAATCATGAATTGAATCGTGAATCATGAATCATGAATCATAATTTGAATCATGAATCATGAATTGAATCATGATTTGAATCATGAATTGAATCATGAATTAAATCATGAATCATGAATCGAATCATGAATCATGAATCATGAATTGAATCATGAATAATTAATCATGAATCGAATCATGAATCATGAATCATGAATTAAATCATGAATCATGAATCATGAATCGAATCATGAATCATGAATCATGAATCGAATCATGATTCATGAATTGAATCATGAATCATGAATAATGAATCGAATCATGAATCATGAATCATGAATTGAATCATGATTCATAAATCGAATCTTGAATTATGAATCATGAATTGAATTATGAATTGAATCATGAATCATGAATTGAATCATGAATCGAATCATGAATCATGAATCAAGAATCATGAATCGAATCATGAATCATGAATATAATCATGAATCATGAATCGAATGATGAATCATGAATCATGAATCGAATCATGAATCATGAATCATGAATAATAAATCATGAAGTGAATCATGAATCGAATGATGAATCATGAATCAAATTATGAATCATGAATTGAATCATGAATCATGAATCATGAATCATGAATCATGAATTGAATGATAAATCATGAATCGAATCATGAATCATGAATTGAATCATGAATTGAATCATGAATCGAATCATGAATCATGAATTGAATAATGAATTCAATCATGAATAATGAATTGAATCAGGAATCGAATCATGAATTGAATCATGAATCATGAATTGAATCATGAATCATGAATTGAATCATGAATCATGAATTGAATCATGAATTGAATCATGAATAATGAATTGAATCATGAATTGAATCATGAATCATGAATTGAATCATGAATCATGAATCATTAATTGAATCATGAATCATGAATCATGAATTGAATCATGAATTGAATCATGAATCATGAATTGAATCATGAATCATGAATTGAATCAGATCATGAATCATGAATTGAATCATAAATCATGAATCATGAATCATGAATTAAATCATGAATCATGACTCGAATTATGAATCATGAATCATGAATCATTAATCGAATCATGAATCATGAATCGAATCATGAATCATGAATCATGAATCATGAATTGAATCATGATTCATAAATCGAATCTTGAATTATGAATCATGAATTGAGTCATGAATTGAATCATGAATCATGAATCGAATCATGAATCATGAATCATGAATTGAATCATGAATCATAAATCGAATCTTGAATTATGAATCATGAATTGAATCATGAATTGAATCGTGAATCATGAATCATGAATCATAAATTAAATCATGAATCATGAATTGAATCATGAATTAAATCATGAATTGAATCATGAATTGAATCATGAATCATGAATCGAATCATGAATCATGAATCATAAATTGAATCATGAATAATTAATCATGAATCAAATCATGAATCATGAATCATGAATCATGAATTGAATCATGAATCATGAATCGAATCTTGAATTATGAATCATGAATTGAATCATGAATTGAATCATGTATCATGAATTGAATTATGAATCATGAATCATGAATTGAATCATGAATCATGAATTATGAATCATGAATCGAATCATGAATCATTAATCATGAATTGAAACATGAATCATGAATTATGAATCATGAATTGAATCATGAATTGAATCATGAATCATGAATCATAAATTGAATCATGAATCATGAATCATGAATTGAATCATGATTTAAATCATGAATCATGAATCATGAATCGAATCATGAATCATGAATTGAATCATAAATTGAATCATGAATCATGAATTGAATCATGAATTATGAATCATGAATTGAATCATGAATCATGAATCATGAATTGAATCATGAATCATAAATCATAAATCGAATTATGAATCATGAATTGAATCAGGAAACGAATCATAAATTCAATCATGAATCAAGAATTGAATCATGAATCATGAATTATGAATCATGAATTGAATCATTAATCATTGATTATGAATTGAATCATGAATCATGAATCATGAATTGAATCATGAATTGGATCATGAATCATGAATCATAAATTGAATCATGAATCATGAATCATGAATTGAATCATGATTTAAATCATGAATCATGAATCATGAATCGAATCATGAATCATGAATTGAATCATGAATTGAATCATGAATCATGAATTGAATCATGAATCATGAATCATGAATTGAATCATGAATCATGAATCATGAATTGAATCATGAATTGAATCATGAATCATGAATCGAATCTTGAATTATGAATCATGAATTGAATCATGAATTGAATCATGAATCATGAATTGAATTATGAATCATGAATCATGAATTGAATCATGAATCATGAATTATGAATCATGAATCGAATCATGAATCATTAATCATGAATTGAAACATGAATCATGAATTATGAATCATGAATTGAATCATGAATTGAATCATGAATCATGAATCATAAATTGAATCATGAATCATGAATCATGAATTGAATCATGATTTAAATCATGAATCATGAATCAAGAATCGAATCATGAATCATGAATTGAATCATGAATTGAATCATGAATCATGAATTGAATCATGAATCATGAATCATGAATTGAATCATGAATCATGAATCATGAATTGAATCATGAATCATAAATCATAAATCGAATTATGAATCATGAATTGAATCAGGAAACGAATCATAAATTCAATCATGAATCATGAATTGAATCATGAATCATGAATTATGAATCATGAATTGAATCATGAATCATTGATTATGAATTGAATCATGAATCATGAATCATGAATTGAATCATGAATTGGATCATGAATTATGAATCATAAATTGAATCATTAATCATGAATCATGAATTCGATCATGAATTAAATCATGAATCATAAATTGAATCATGAATCATGAATTGAATCATGAATCATGAATTAAAACATGAATCATGAATTGAATCATGAATCTTGAATTGAATCATGAATCATGAGTTGAATCATGAATTGAATCATGGATTGATTCATGAATCATGAATTATGAATCATGAATTAAATCATGAATTATGAATTATGAATCTTGAATTGAATCATGAATTGAATCGTGAATCATGAATTATGAATCATGAATTGAATCATGAATCATTAATCATGAATTGAATCATGAATCATGAAATGAATCATGAATTGAATCATGAATCATAAATTGAATCATGAATCATGAATTGAATCATGAATCATGAATCATTAATAGAATCATGAATTAAATCATGAATCGAATTATGAATCATGAATCATGAATCATTAATCGAATCATGAATCATGAATCGAATCATGAATCATGAATCATGAATCATGAATTGAATCATGAATCATAAATCGAATCTTGAATTATGAATCATGAATCATGAATCATGAATCATGAATCGAATTATGAATCATGAATCATAAATCATTAATCGAATCATGAATCATGAATCGAATCATGAATCATGAATCATGAATTGAATCATGAATCATAAATCGAATCTTGAATTATGAATCATGAATTGAATCATGAATTGAATCGTGAATCATGAATTATGAATCATGAATTGAATCATGAATCATTAATCATGAATTGAATCATGAATCATGAAATGAATCATGAATTGAATCATGAATCATAAATTGAATCATGAATCATGAATTGAATCATGAATTAAATCATGAATTGAATCATGAATTGAATCATGAATCATGAATCGAATCATGAATCATGAATCATGAATCATGAATCATGAATTTAATCATGAATCATGAATCGAATTTTGAATTATAAATCATGAATTGAATCATGAATTGAATCATGAATTGAATATTGAATCATGAATTGAATCATGAATCATGAATCATGAATCATGAATTCAATCATGAATCATGAATCGAATCTTGAATTATGAATCATGAATTGAATCATAATTTTGAATCATGAATCATGAATTGAATTATGAATCATGAATCATGAATTGAATCATGAATCATGAATTATGAATCATGAATTGAATCATGAATCATTAATCATGAATTGAATCATGAATCATGAATTATGAATCATGAATTGAATCATGAATTGAATCATGAATCATGAATCATAAATTGAATCATGAATCATGAATCATGAATTGAATCATGAATTGAATCATGAATCATGAATCATTAATTGAATCATGAATCATGAATCATGAATTGAATCATGAATTGAATCATGAATCATGAATTGAATCGAATCATGAATCATGAATTGAATCATGAATCATGAATTAAATCATGAATCATGAATCATGAATCGAATCATGAATCATGAATTAAATCATGAATCATGAATCATGAATCGAATCATGAATCATGAATCGAATCATGAATCATGAATTGAATCATAAATCATGAATCATGAATCGAATCATGAATCATGAATTGAATCATGAATCATGAATCGTGAATTGAATCATGAATCATAAATCGAATCTTGAATTATGAATCATGAATTGAATCATGAATTGAATCGTGAATCATGAATCATGAATCATAAATTGAATCATGAATCATGAATTGAATCATGATTTGAATCATGAATTGAATCATGAATTGAATCATGAATCATGAATCATGAATTGAATCATGAATAATTAATCATGAATCGAATCTTGAATCATGAATCATGAATTAAATCATGAATCATGAATCATGAATCGAATAATGAATCATGAATCATGAATCATGAATCGAATCATGAATCATGAATTGAATAATGAATCATGAATAATGAATTGAATCATGATTCATAAATCGAATCTTGAATTATGAATCATGAATTGAATCATGAATTGAATCATGAATCATGAATTGAATCATGAATCGAATCATGAATCATGAATCATGAATCAAGAATCATGAATCGAATCATGAATCATGAATTGAATCATGAATCATGAATCGAATCATGAATCATGAATCGAATCATGAATCATGAAATATTGAATAATAAATCATGAAGTGAATCATGAATCGAATCATGAATCATGAATTAAATTATGAATCATGAATTGAATGATGAATCATGAATCATGAATCATGAATTGAATGATGAATCATGAATCGAATCATGAATCATGAATTGAATCATGAATTGAATCATGAATCATGAATTGAATCAGGAATCGAATCATGAATTGAATCATGAATCATGAAATGAATCATGAATTGAATCATGAAATAAATCATGAATTGAATCATGAATCATGAATTGAATCATGAATCATGAATTGAATCATGAATCATGAATTGAATCATGAATCATGAATTGAATCATGAATCATGAATTGAATCATGAATTGAATCATAAATAATGAATTTAATCATGAATTGAATCATGAATCATGAATTGAATCATGAATCATGAATTGAATCATGAATCATTAATTGAATCATGAATCATGAATCATGAATCATGAATTGAATCATGAATTGAATCATGAATCATGAATTGAATCATGAATCATGAATTGAATCAGATCATGAATCATGAATTGAATCATGAATCATGAATCATGAATCACGAATTAAATCATGAATCATGAATCGAATTATGAATCATGAATCATGAATCATTAATCGAATCATGAATCATGAATCGAATCATGAATCATGAATTGAATCATGAATCATGAATCGAATCTTGAATTATGAATCATGAATTGAATCATGAATTGAATCATGAATCATGAATTGAATTATGAATCATGAATCATGAATCATTAATTGAATCATGAATCATGAATCATGAATTGAATCATGAATTGAATCATGAATCATGAATTGAATCGAATCATAAATCATGAATCATGAATCATGAATTAAATCATGAATCTTGAATCATGAATCGAATCATGAATCATGAATCATGAATTGAATCATGAATCATGAATCATGAATCGAATCATGAATCATGAATCAAATCATGAATCATGAATCATGAATCATGAATCATGAATTGAATCATGAATCATAAATCGAATCTTGAATTATGAATCATGAATTGAATCATGAATTGAATCGTGAATCATGAATAATGAATCATAAATTGAATCATGAATCATGAATTGAATCATGAATTGAATCATAAATCATGAATCGAATCATGAATCATGAATCATGAATTGAATCATGAATAATTAATCATAAATCGAATCATGAATCATGAATCATGAATTAAATCATGAATCATGAATCATGAATCGAATAATGAATCATGAATCATGAATCGAATCATGAATCATGAATTGAATCATGAATCATGAATAATGAATCGAATCATGAATCATGAATCATGAATTGAATCATGATTCATAAATCGAATCTTGAATTATGAATCATGAATTGAATCATGAATTGAATCATGAATCATGAATTGAATCATGAATCGAATCATGAATCATGAATCATGAATCAAGAATCATGAATCGAATCATGAATCATGAATTGAATCATGAATCATGAATTGAATCATGAATCATGAATCATGAATTATGAATCGAATCATGAATCATGAATCATGAATAATAAATCATGAAGTGAATCATGAATTGAATGATGAATCATGAATCAAATTATGAATCATAAATTGAATCATGAATCATAAATCATGAATCATGAATCATGAATCATGAATTGAATGATGAATCATGAATCGAATCATGAATCATGAATTGAATCATGAATTGAACCATGAATCATGAATCGAATCATGAATCATGAATTGAATAATGAATTGAATCATGAATCATGAATTGAATCATGAATCATGAATCATTAATTGAATCATGAATCATGAATCATGAATTGAATCATGAATTGAATCATGAATCATGAATTGAATCATGAATCATGAATTGAATCAGATCATGAATCATGAATTGAATCATGAATCATGAATCATGAATCATGAATTAAATCATGAATCATGAATCATGAATCGAATTATGAATCATGAATCATGAATCATTAATCGAATCATGAATCATGAATCGAATCATGAATCATGAGTCATGAATCATGAATTGAATCATGATTCATAAATCGAATCTTGAATTATGAATCATGAATTGAATCATGAATTGAATCATGAATCATGAATCGAATCATGAATCATGAATCATGAATTGAATCATGAATCATTAATCATGAATTGAATCATGAATCATGAATTATGAATCATGAATTGAATCATGAATTGAATCATGAATCATGAATCATAAATTGAATCATGAATCATGAAATGAATCATGAATTGAATCATGAATCATAAATTGAATCATTAATCATGAATTGAATCATGAATTAAATCATGAATTGAATCATGAATTGAATCATGAATCATGAATCGAATCATGAATCATGAATCATGAATCATGAATTGAATCATGAATCATGAATCGAATCTTGAATTATGAATCATGAATTGAATCATGAATCATGAATTGAATCATGAATCATGAATCATAAATTGAATCATGAATCATGAAATGAATCATGAATTGAATCATGAATCATAAATTGAATCATTAATCATGAATTGAATCATGAATTAAATCATGAATTGAATCATGAATTGAATCATGAATCATGAATCGAATCATGAATCATGAATCATGAATCATGAATTGAATCATGAATCATGAATCGAATCTTGAATTATGAATCATTAATTGAATCATGAATCATGAATTATGAATCCTAAATTGAATCATGAATCATTAATCATGAATTGAATCATGAATCATGAATTTTGAATCATGAATTGAATCATGAATTGAATCATGAATCATGAATCATAAATTGAATCATGAATCATGAATCATGAATTGAATCATGAATTGAATCATGAATCATGAATCATTAATTGAATCATGAATCATGAATCATGAATTGAATCATGAATTGAATCATAAATCATGAATTGAATCGAATCATGAATCATGAATCATGAATTGAACCATGAATGATGAATCATGAATCATGAATTAAATCATGAATCATGAATCATGAATCGAATCATGAATCATGAATCATGAATCGAATCATGAATCATGAATCATGAATCGAATCATGAATCATGAATTGAATCATGAATCATGAATCATGAATCGAATCATGAATCATGAATCGAATCATGAATCATGAATCATGAATTGAATCATGAATCATAAATCGAATCTTGAATTATGAATCATGAATTGAATCATGAATTGAATCGTGAATCATGAATCATGAATCATAATTTGAATCATGAATCATGAATTGAATCATGATTTGAATCATGAATTGAATCATGAATTAAATCATGAATCATGAATCGAATCATGAATCATGAATCATGAATTGAATCATGAATAATTAATCATGAATCGAATCATGAATCATGAATCATGAATTAAATCATGAATCATGAATCATGAATCGAATCATGAATCATGAATCATGAATCGAATCATGATTCATGAATTGAATCATGAATCATGAATAATGAATCGAATCATGAATCATGAATCATGAATTGAATCATGATTCATAAATCGAATCTTGAATTATGAATCATGAATTGAATTATGAATTGAATCATGAATCATGAATTGAATCATGAATCGAATCATGAATCATGAATCATGAATCAAGAATCATGAATCGAATCATGAATCATGAATTGAATCATGAATCATGAATCGAATGATGAATCATGAATCATGAATCGAATCATGAATCATGAATCATGAATAATAAATCATGAAGTGAATCATGAATCGAATGATGAATCATGAATCAAATTATGAATCATGAATTGAATAATGAATCATGAATCATGAATCATGAATCATGAATTGAATGATAAATCATGAATCGAATCATGAATCATGAATTGAATCATGAATTGAATCATGAATCGAATCATGAATCATGAATTGAATAATGAATTCAATCATGAATAATGAATTGAATCAGGAATCGAATCATGAATTGAATCATGAATCATGAAATGAATCATGAATTGAATCATGAATCATGAATTGAATCATGAATCATGAATTGAATCATGAATTGAATCATGAATAATGAATTGAATCATGAATTGAATCATGAATCATGAATTGAATCATGAATCATGAATCATTAATTGAATCATGAATCATGAATCATGAATTGAATCATGAATTGAATCATGAATCATGAATTGAATCATGAATCATGAATTGAATCAGATCATGAATCATGAATTGAATCATAAATCATGAATCATGAATCATGAATTAAATCATGAATCATGACTCGAATTATGAATCATGAATCATGAATCATTAATCGAATCATGAATCATGAATCGAATCATGAATCATGAATCATGAATCATGAATTGAATCATGATTCATAAATCGAATCTTGAATTATGAATCATGAATTGAATCATGAATTGAATCATGAATCATGAATCGAATCATGAATCATGAATTGAATCATGAATCATAAATCGAATCTTGAATTATGAATCATGAATTGAATCATGAATTGAATCGTGAATCATGAATCATGAATCATAAATTAAATCATGAATCATGAATTGAATCATGAATTAAATCATGAATTGAATCATGAATTGAATCATGAATCATGAATCGAATCATGAATCATGAATCATAAATTGAATCATGAATAATTAATCATGAATCGAATCATGAATCATGAATCATGAATCATGAATTGAATCATGAATCATGAATCGAATCTTAAATTATGAATCATGAATTGAATCATGAATTGAATCATGAATCATGAATTGAATTATGAATCATGAATCATGAATTGAATCATGAATCATGAATTATGAATCATGAATCGAATCATGAATCATTAATCATGAATTGAAACATGAATCATGAATTATGAATCATGAATTGAATCATGAATTGAATCATGAATCATGAATCATAAATTGAATCATGAATCATGAATCATGAATTGAATCATGATTTAAATCATGAATCATGAATCATGAATCGAATCATGAATCATGAATTGAATCATAAATTGAATCATGAATCATGAATTGAATCATGAATCATGAATCATGAATTGAATCATGAATCATGAATCATGAATTGAATCATGAATCATAAATCATAAATCGAATTATGAATCATGAATTGAATCAGGAAACGAATCATAAATTCAATCATGAATCAAGAATTGAATCATGAATCATGAATTGAATCAGATCATGAATCATGAATTGAATCATGAATCATGAATCATGAATCACGAATTAAATCATGAATCATGAATCGAATTATGAATCATGAATCATGAATCATTAATCGAATCATGAATCATGAATCGAATCATGAATCATGAATTGAATCATGAATCATGAATCGAATCTTGAATTATGAATCATGAATTGAATCATGAATTGAATCATGAATCATGAATTGAATTATGAATCATGAATCATGAATCATTAATTGAATCATGAATCATGAATCATGAATTGAATCATGAATTGAATCATGAATCATGAATTGAATCGAATCATAAATCATGAATCATGAATCATGAATTAAATCATGAATCTTGAAACATGAATCGAATCATGAATCATGAATCATGAATCATGAATTGAATCATGAATCATGAATCATGAATCGAATTATGAATCATGAATCGAATCATGAATCATGAATCATGAATTGAATCATGAATCATAAATCGAATCTTGAATTATGAATCATGAATTGAATCATGAATTGAATCGTGAATCATGAATAATGAATCATAAATTGAATCATGAATCATGAATTGAATCATGAATTGAATCATAAATCATGAATCGAATCATGAATCATGAATCATGAATTGAATCATGAATAATTAATCATAAATCGAATCATGAATCATGAATCATGAATTAAATCATGAATCATGAATCATGAATCGAATCATGAATCATGAATCATGAATCATGAATCGAATCATGAATCATGAATTGAATCATGAATTGAATCATGAATCATGAATTGAATCATGAATCGAATCATGAATCATGAATCATGAATCAAGAATCATGAATCGAATCATGAATCATGAATTGAATCATGAATCATGAATTGAATCATGAATCATGAATCATGAATTATGAATCGAATCATGAATCATGAATCATGAATAATAAATCATGAAGTGAATCATGAATTGAATGATGAATCATGAATCAAATTATGAATCATAAATTGAATCATGAATCATAAATCATGAATCATGAATCATGAATCATGAATTGAATGATGAATCATGAATCGAATCATGAATCATGAATTGAATCATGAATTGAACCATGAATCATGAATCGAATCATGAATCATGAATTGAATAATGAATTGAATCATGAATCATGAATTGAATCATGAATCATGAATCATTAATTGAATCATGAATCATGAATCATGAATTGAATCATGAATTGAATCATGAATCATGAATTGAATCATGAATCATGAATTGAATCAGATCATGAATCATGAATTGAATCATGAATCATGAATCATGAATCATGAATTAAATCATGAATCATGAATCGAATTATGAATCATGAATCATGAATCATTAATCGAATCATGAATCATGAATCGAATCATGAATCATGAGTCATGAATCATGAATTGAATCATGATTCATAAATCGAATCTTGAATTATGAATCATGAATTGAATCATGAATTGAATCATGAATCATGAATCGAATCATGAATCATGAATCATGAATTGAATCATGAATCATTAATCATGAATTAAATCATGAATCATGAATTATGAATCATGAATTGAATCATGAATTGAATCATGAATCATGAATCATAAATTGAATCATGAATCATGAATTGAATCATGAATCATAAATTGAATCATTAATCATGAATTGAATCATGAATTAAATCATGAATTGAATCATGAATTATGAATCATGAATTGAATCATGAATTGAATCATGAATCATGAATCATAAATTGAATCATGAATCATGAATCATGAATTGAATCATGATTTAAATCATGAATCATGAATCATGAATCGAATCATGAATCATGAATTGAATCATAAATTGAATCATGAATCATGAATTGAATCATGAATCATGAATCATGAATTGAATCATGAATCATGAATCATGAATTGAATCATGAATCATAAATCATAAATCGAATTATGAATCATGAATTGAATCAGGAAACGAATCATAAATTCAATCATGAATCAAGAATTGAATCATGAATCATGAATTGAATCAGATCATGAATCATGAATTGAATCATGAATCATGAATCATGAATCACGAATTAAATCATGAATCATGAATCGAATTATGAATCATGAATCATGAATCATTAATCGAATCATGAATCATGAATCGAATCATGAATCATGAATTGAATCATGAATCATGAATCGAATCTTGAATTATGAATCATGAATTGAATCATGAATTGAATCATGAATCATGAATTGAATTATGAATCATGAATCATGAATCATTAATTGAATCATGAATCATGAATCATGAATTGAATCATGAATTGAATCATGAATCATGAATTGAATCGAATCATAAATCATGAATCATGAATCATGAATTAAATCATGAATCTTGAAACATGAATCGAATCATGAATCATGAATCATGAATCATGAATTGAATCATGAATCATGAATCATGAATCGAATCATGAATCATGAATCGAATCATGAATCATGAATCATGAATTGAATCATGAATCATAAATCGAATCTTGAATTATGAATCATGAATTGAATCATGAATTGAATCGTGAATCATGAATAATGAATCATAAATTGAATCATGAATCATGAATTGAATCATGAATTGAATCATAAATCATGAATCGAATCATGAATCATGAATCATGAATTGAATCATGAATAATTAATCATAAATCGAATCATGAATCATGAATCATGAATTAAATCATGAATCATGAATCATGAATCGAATCATGAATCATGAATCATGAATCATGAATCGAATCATGAATCATGAATTGAATCATGAATTGAATCATGAATCATGAATTGAATCATGAATCGAATCATGAATCATGAATCATGAATCAAGAATCATGAATCGAATCATGAATCATGAATTGAATCATGAATCATGAATTGAATCATGAATCATGAATCATGAATTATGAATCGAATCATGAATCATGAATCATGAATAATAAATCATGAAGTGAATCATGAATTGAATGATGAATCATGAATCAAATTATGAATCATAAATTGAATCATGAATCATAAATCATGAATCATGAATCATGAATCATGAATTGAATGATGAATCATGAATCGAATCATGAATCATGAATTGAATCATGAATTGAACCATGAATCATGAATCGAATCATGAATCATGAATTGAATAATGAATTGAATCATGAATCATGAATTGAATCATGAATCATGAATCATTAATTAAATCATGAATCATGAATCATGAATTGAATCATGAATTGAATCATGAATCATGAATTGAATCATGAATGATGAATTGAATCAGATCATGAATCATGAATTGAATCATGAATCATGAATCATGAATCATGAATTAAATCATGAATCATGAATCGAATTATGAATCATGAATCATGAATCATTAATCGAATCATGAATCATGAATCGAATCATGAATCATGAGTCATGAATCATGAATTGAATCATGATTCATAAATCGAATCTTGAATTATGAATCATGAATTGAATCATGAATTGAATCATGAATCATGAATCGAATCATGAATCATGAATCATGAATTGAATCATGAATCATTAATCATGAATTAAATCATGAATCATGAATTATGAATCATGAATTGAATCATGAATTGAATCATGAATCATGAATCATAAATTGAATCATGAATCATGAATTGAATCATGAATCATAAATTGAATCATTAATCATGAATTGAATCATGAATTAAATCATGAATTGAATCATGAATTGAATCATGAATCATGAATCGAATCATGAATCATGAATCATGAATCATGAATTGAATCATGAATCATGAATCGAATCTTGAATTATGAATCATGAATTGAATCATGAATCATGAATTGAATTATGAATCATGAATCATGAATTGAATCATGAATCATGAATTATGAATCCTAAATTGAATCATGAATCATTAATCATGAATTGAATCATGAATCATGAATTTTGAATCATGAATTGAATCATGAATTGAATCATGAATCATGAATCATAAATTGAATCATGAATCATGAATCATGAATTGAATCATGAATTGAATTATGAATCATGAATCATTAATTGAATCATGAATCATGAATCATGAATTGAATCATAAATCATGAATTGAATCGAATCATGAATCATGAATCATGAATTGAACCATAAATGATGAATCATGAATCATGAATTAAATCATGAATCATGAATCATGAATCGAATCATGAATCATGAATCGAATCATGAATCATGAATCATGAATCGAATCATGAATCATGAATTGAATCATGAATCATGAATCATGAATCGAATCATGAATCATGAATCGAATCATGAATCATGAATCATGAATTGAATCATGAATCATAAATCGAATCTTGAATTATGAATCATGAATTGAATCATGAATTGAATCGTGAATCATGAATCATGAATCATAATTTGAATCATGAATCATGAATTGAATCATGATTTGAATCATGAATTGAATCATGAATTAAATCATGAATCATGAATCGAATCATGAATCATGAATCATGAATTGAATCATGAATAATTAATCATGAATCGAATCATGAATCATGAATCATGAATTAAATCATGAATCATGAATCATGAATCGAATCATGAATCATGAATCATGAATCGAATCATGATTCATGAATTGAATCATGAATCATGAATAATGAATCGAATCATGAATCATGAATCATGAATTGAATCATGATTCATAAATCGAATCTTGAATTATGAATCATGAATTGAATTATGAATTGAATCATGAATCATGAATTGAATCATGAATCGAATCATGAATCATGAATCATGAATCAAGAATCATGAATCGAATCATGAATCATGAATTGAATCATGAATCATGAATCGAATGATGAATCATGAATCATGAATCGAATCATGAATCATGAATCATGAATAATAAATCATGAAGTGAATCATGAATCGAATGATAAATCATGAATCAAATTATGAATCATGAATTGAATCATGAATCATGAATCATGAATCATGAATCATGAATTGAATGATAAATCATGAATCGAATCATGAATCATGAATTGAATCATGAATTGAATCATGAATCGAATCATGAATCATGAATTGAATAATGAATTCAATCATGAATAATGAATTGAATCAGGAATCGAATCATGAATTGAATCATGAATCATGAAATGAATCATGAATTGAATCATGAATCATGAATTGAATCATGAATCATGAATTGAATCATGAATTGAATCATGAATAATGAATTGAATCATGAATTGAATCATGAATCATGAATTGAATCATGAATCATTAATTGAATCATGAATCATGAATAATGAATTGAATCATGAATTGAATCATGAATCATGAATTGAATCATGAATCATGAATTGAATCAGATCATGAATCATGAATTGAATCATAAATCATGAATCATGAATCATGAATTAAATCATGAATCATGACTCGAATTATGAATCATGAATCATGAATCATTAATCGAATCATGAATCATGAATCGAATCATGAATCATGAATCATGAATCATGAATTGAATCATGATTCATAAATCGAATCTTGAATTATGAATCATGAATTGAATCATGAATTGAATCATGAATCATGAATCGAATCATGAATCATGAATTGAATCATGAATCATAAATCGAATCTTGAATTATGAATCATGAATTGAATCATGAATTGAATCGTGAATCATGAATCATGAATCATAAATTAAATCATGAATCATGAATTGAATCATGAATTAAATCATGAATTGAATCATGAATTGAATCATGAATCATGAATCGAATCATGAATCATGAATCATAAATTGAATCATGAATAATTAATCATGAATCGAATCATGAATCATGAATCATGAATCATGAATTGAATCATGAATCATGAATCGAATCTTAAATTATGAATCATGAATTGAATCATGAATTGAATCATGAATCATGAATTGAATTATGAATCATGAATCATGAATTGAATCATGAATCATGAATTATGAATCATGAATCGAATCATGAATCATTAATCATGAATTGAAACATGAATCATGAATTATGAATCATGAATTGAATCATGAATTGAATCATGAATCATGAATCATAAATTGAATCATGAATCATGAATCATGAATTGAATCATGATTTAAATCATGAATCATGAATCATGAATCGAATCATGAATCATGAATTGAATCATAAATTGAATCATGAATCATGAATTGAATCATGAATCATGAATCATGAATTGAATCATGAATCATGAATCATGAATTGAATCATGAATCATAAATCATAAATCGAATTATGAATCATGAATTGAATCAGGAAACGAATCATAAATTCAATCATGAATCAAGAATTGAATCATGAATCATGAATTATGAATCATGAATTGAATCATGAATCATTGATTATGAATTGAATCATGAATCATGAATCATGAATTGAATCATGAATTGGATCATGAATCATGAATCATAAATTGAATCATGAATCATGAATCATGAATTGAATCATGATTTAAATCATGAATCATGAATCATGAATCGAATCATGAATCATGAATTGAATCATGAATTGAATCATGAATCATGAATTGAATCATGAATCATGAATCATGAATTGAATCATGAATCATGAATCATGAATTGAATCATGAATTGAATCATGAATCATGAATCGAATCTTGAATTATGAATCATGAATTGAATCATGAATTGAATCATGAATCATGAATTGAATTATGAATCATGAATCATGAATTGAAACATGAATCATGAATTATGAATCATGAATTGAATCATGAATTGAATCATGAATCATGAATCATAAATTGAATCATGAATCATGAATCATGAATTGAATCATGATTTAAATCATGAATCATGAATCAAGAATCGAATCATGAATCATGAATTGAATCATGAATTGAATCATGAATCATGAATTGAATCATGAATCATGAATCATGAATTGAATCATGAATCATGAATCATGAATTGAATCATGAATCATAAATCATAAATCGAATTATGAATCATGAATTGAATCAGGAAACGAATCATAAATTCAATCATGAATCATGAATTGAATCATGAATCATGAATTATGAATCATGAATTGAATCATGAATCATTGATTATGAATTGAATCATGAATCATGAATCATGAATTGAATCATGAATTGGATCATGAATTATGAATCATAAATTGAATCATTAATCATGAATCATGAATTCGATCATGAATTAAATCATGAATCATAAATTGAATCATGAATCATGAATTGAATCATGAATCATGAATTAAATCATGAATCATGAATTGAATCATGAATCTTGAATTGAATCATGAATCATGAGTTGAATCATGAATTGAATCATGGATTGATTCATGAATCATGAATTATGAATCATGAATTAAATCATGAATTATGAATTATGAATCTTGAATTGAATCATGAATCATGAATCATGAATTAAATCATGAATTATGAATTATGAATCTTGAATTGAATCATGAATCATGAATCATGAATCATAAATTGAATCATCAATCATAAATCATGAATTGAATCATGAATTGAATCATGAATCATGAATCATGAATTGAATCATGAATCTAATCATGAATCATGATTTGAATCATGAATCATGAATCATGAATTGAATCATGAATAATAAATCGAATCATGAATTATGAATCATGAATTGAATCTTGAATCATGAATCATAAATCATGAATTAAATAATGAATCATGAATCATGAATCGAATCATGAATCTAGAATCATGAACCGAATCATGAATCATGAATTGAATCATGAATCATGAATCATAAATCATGAATCGAATCATGAATCATGAATCATGAATCATGAATCATGAATTGAATCATGAATCATGAATCATGAATTAAATCATGAATCATGAATCATGAATCGAATCATGAATCATGAATTGATTCATGAATCATGAATCATGAATCGAATCATGAATCATGAATCATGAATCATGAATTAAATCATGAATCATGAATTATGAATCGAATCATGAATCAAGAAACATAAATCGAATCATGAATCATGAATTGAATCATGAATCATGAATCGAATCATGAATCATGAATCATGAATCATGAATCGAATCATGAATCATGAATCATGAATCATGAATCGAATCATGAATCATGAATCATGAATCATGAATCGAATCATGAATCATGAATCATGAATCATGAAGTGAATCATGAATCATGAATCGAATCATGAATCATGAATTGAATCATGAATTGAATCATAAATCATGAATCGAATCATGAATCATGAATTGAATCATGAATTGTATCATGAATCATGAATCGAATCATGAATTATGAATTGAATAATGAATTCAATCATGAATCATGATTTGAATCTTGAATTGAATCATGAATTGAATCATGAATCATGAATTGAATCATGAATCATGAATCATAAATTGAATCATCAATCATGAATCATGAATTGAATCATGAATCATGAATCATTAATTGAATCATGAATCATGAATCATGAATCATGAATTGAATCATGAATCATGAATTGAATCATGAATCATGAATCATGAATTGAATCATGAATCATAAATCATAAATCGAATTATGAATCATGAATTGAATCAGGAAACGAATCATAAATTCAATCATGAATCATGAATTGAATCATGAATCATGAATTATGAATCATGAATTGAATCATGAATCATTGATTTTGAATTGAATCATGAATCATGAATCATGAATTGAATCATGAATTGGATCATGAATTATGAATCATAAATTGAATCATTAATCATGAATCATGAATTCGATCATGAATTAAATCATGAATCATAAATTGAATCATGAATCATGAATTGAATCATGAATCATGAATTAAATCATGAATCATGAATTGAATCATGAATCTTGAATTGAATCATGAATCATGAGTTGAATCATGAATTGAATCATGGATTGATTCATGAATCATGAATTATGAATCATGAATTAAATCATGAATTATGAATTATGAATCTTGAATTGAATCATGAATCATGAATCATGAATTAAATCATGAATTATGAATTATGAATCTTGAATTGAATCATGAATCATGAATCATGAATCATAAATTGAATCATCAATCATAAATCATGAATTGAATCATGAATTGAATCATGAATCATGAATCATGAATTGAATCATGAATCTAATCATGAATCATGATTTGAATCATGAATCATGAATCATGAATTGAATCATGAATAATAAATCGAATTATGAATTATGAATCATGAATTGAATCTTGAATCATGAATCATAAATCATGAATTAAATAATGAATCATGAATCATGAATTGAATCATGACTCATGAATCATAAATCATGAATCGAATCATGAATCATGAATCATGAATCATGAATCATGAATTGAATCATGAATCATGAATCATGAATTAAATCATGAATCATGAATCATGAATCGAATCATGAATCATGAATTGATTCATGAATCATGAATCATGAATCGAATCATGAATCATGAATCATGAATCATGAATTAAATCATGAATCATGAATTATGAATCGAATCATGAATCAAGAAACATAAATCGAATCATGAATCATGAATTGAATCATGAATCATGAATCGAATCATGAATCATGAATCATGAATCATGAATCGAATCATGAATCATGAATCATGAATCATGAATCGAATCATGAATCATGAATCATGAATCATGAATCGAATCATGAATCATGAATCATGAATCATGAAGTGAATCATGAATCATGAATCATAAATTGAATCATGAATCATGAATCATGAATTGAATCATGATTTAAATCATGAATCATGAATCATGAATCGAATCATGAATCATGAATTGAATCATAAATTGAATCATGAATCATGAATTGAATCATGAATCATGAATCATGAATTGAATCATGAATCATAAATCATAAATCGAATTATGAATCATGAATTGAATCAGGAAACGAATCATAAATTCAATCATGAATCAAGAATTGAATCATGAATCATGAATTATGAATCATGAATTGAATCATGAATCATTGATTATGAATTGAATCATGAATCATGAATCATGAATTGAATCATGAATTGGATCATGAATCATGAATCATAAATTGAATCATGAATCATGAATCATGAATTGAATCATGATTTAAATCATGAATCATGAATCATGAATCGAATCATGAATCATGAATTGAATCATGAATTGAATCATGAATCATGAATTGAATCATGAATCATGAATCATGAATTGAATCATGAATCATGAATCATGAATTGAATCATGAATTGAATCATGAATCATGAATCGAATCTTGAATTATGAATCATGAATTGAATCATGAATTGAATCATGAATCATGAATTGAATTATGAATCATGAATCATGAATTGAAACATGAATCATGAATTATGAATCATGAATTGAATCATGAATCATGAATCATAAATTGAATCATGAATCATGAATCATGAATTGAATCATGATTTAAATCATGAATCATGAATCAAGAATCGAATCATGAATCATGAATTGAATCATGAATTGAATCATGAATCATGAATTGAATCATGAATCATGAATCATGAATTGAATCATGAATCATGAATCATGAATTGAATCATGAATCATAAATCATAAATCGAATTATGAATCATGAATTGAATCAGGAAACGAATCATAAATTCAATCATGAATCATGAATTGAATCATGAATCATGAATTATGAATCATGAATTGAATCATGAATCATTGATTATGAATTGAATCATGAATCATGAATCATGAATTGAATCATGAATTGGATCATGAATTATGAATCATAAATTGAATCATTAATCATGAATCATGAATTCGATCATGAATTAAATCATGAATCATAAATTGAATCATGAATCATGAATTGAATCATGAATCATGAATTAAATCATGAATCATGAATTGAATCATGAATCTTGAATTGAATCATGAATCATGAGTTGAATCATGAATTGAATCATGGATTGATTCATGAATCATGAATTATGAATCATGAATTAAATCATGAATTATGAATTATGAATCTTGAATTGAATCATGAATCATGAATCATGAATTAAATCATGAATTATGAATTATGAATCTTGAATTGAATCATGAATCATGAATCATGAATCATGAATCATAAATTGAATCATCAATCATAAATCATGAATTGAATCATGAATTGAATCATGAATCATGAATCATGAATTGAATCATGAATCTAATCATGAATCATGATTTGAATCATGAATCATGAATCATGAATTGAATCATGAATAATAAATCGAATCATGAATTATGAATCATGAATTGAATCTTGAATCATGAATCATAAATCATGAATTAAATAATGAATCATGAATCATGAATCGAATCATGAATCTAGAATCATGAACCGAATCATGAATCATGAATTGAATCATGAATCATGAATCATAAATCATGAATCGAATCATGAATCATGAATCATGAATCATGAATCATGAATTGAATCATGAATCATGAATCATGAATTAAATCATGAATCATGAATCATGAATCGAATCATGAATCATGAATTGATTCATGAATCATGAATCATGAATCGAATCATGAATCATGAATCATGAATCATGAATTAAATCATGAATCATGAATTATGAATCGAATCATGAATCAAGAAACATAAATCGAATCATGAATCATGAATTGAATCATGAATCATGAATCGAATCATGAATCATGAATCATGAATCATGAATCGAATCATGAATCATGAATCATGAATCATGAATCGAATCATGAATCATGAATCATGAATCATGAATCGAATCATGAATCATGAATCATGAATCATGAAGTGAATCATGAATCATGAATCGAATCATGAATCATGAATTGAATCATGAATTGAATCATAAATCATGAATCGAATCATGAATCATGAATTGAATCATGAATTGTATCATGAATCATGAATCGAATCATGAATTATGAATTGAATAATGAATTCAATCATGAATCATGATTTGAATCTTGAATTGAATCATGAATTGAATCATGAATCATGAATTGAATCATGAATCATGAATTGAATCATGAATCATGAATCATAAATTGAATCATCAATCATGAATCATGAATTGAATCATGAATCATGAATCATTAATTGAATCATGAATCATGAATTATGAATCATGAATTGAATCATGAATCATGAATTGAATCATGAATCATGAATCATGAATTGAATCATGAATCATAAATCATAAATCGAATTATGAATCATGAATTGAATCAGGAAACGAATCATAAATTCAATCATGAATCATGAATTGAATCATGAATCATGAATTATGAATCATGAATTGAATCATGAATCATTGATTTTGAATTGAATCATGAATCATGAATCATGAATTGAATCATGAATTGGATCATGAATTATGAATCATAAATTGAATCATTAATCATGAATCATGAATTCGATCATGAATTAAATCATGAATCATAAATTGAATCATGAATCATGAATTGAATCATGAATCATGAATTAAATCATGAATCATGAATTGAATCATGAATCTTGAATTGAATCATGAATCATGAGTTGAATCATGAATTGAATCATGGATTGATTCATGAATCATGAATTATGAATCATGAATTAAATCATGAATTATGAATTATGAATCTTGAATTGAATCATGAATCATGAATCATGAATTAAATCATGAATTATGAATTATGAATCTTGAATTGAATCATGAATCATGAATCATGAATCATGAATCATAAATTGAATCATCAATCATAAATCATGAATTGAATCATGAATTGAATCATGAATCATGAATCATGAATTGAATCATGAATCTAATCATGAATCATGATTTGAATCATGAATCATGAATCATGAATTGAATCATGAATAATAAATCGAATTATGAATTATGAATCATGAATTGAATCTTGAATCATGAATCATAAATCATGAATTAAATAATGAATCATGAATCATGAATTGAATCATGACTCATGAATCATAAATCATGAATCGAATCATGAATCATGAATCATGAATCATGAATCATGAATTGAATCATGAATCATGAATCATGAATTAAATCATGAATCATGAATCATGAATCGAATCATGAATCATGAATTGATTCATGAATCATGAATCATGAATCGAATCATGAATCATGAATCATGAATCATGAATTAAATCATGAATCATGAATTATGAATCGAATCATGAATCAAGAAACATAAATCGAATCATGAATCATGAATTGAATCATGAATCATGAATCGAATCATGAATCATGAATCATGAATCATGAATCGAATCATGAATCATGAATCATGAATCATGAATCGAATCATGAATCATGAATCATGAATCATGAATCGAATCATGAATCATGAATCATGAATCATGAAGTGAATCATGAATCATGAATCGAATCATGAATCATGAATTGAATCATGAATTGAATCATAAATCATGAATCGAATCATGAATCATGAATCGAATCATGAATCATGAATTGAATCATGAATTGTATCATGAATCATGAATCGAATCATGAATTATGAATTGAATAATGAATTCAATCATGAATCATGATTTGAATCTTGAATTGAATCATGAATTGAATCATGAATCATGAATTGAATCATGAATCATGAATTGAATCATGAATCATGAATCATAAATTGAATCATCAATCATGAATCATGAATTGAATCATAAATCATGAATCGAATCATGAATCATGATTTGAATCATGAATAATAAATCGAATCATGAATTATGAATCATGAATTGAATCTTGAATCATGAATCATGAATCATTAATTGAATCATGAATCATGAATCATGAATCATGAATTGAATCATGAATCATGAATTGAATCATGAATCATGAATCGAATCATGAATCATGAATCATGAATTTAATCATAAATCATGAATCATGAATTGAATCATAAATCATGAATCGAATCATGAATCATGATTTGAATCATGAATAATAAATCGAATCATGAATTATGAATCATGAATTGAATCTTGAATCATGAATCATAAATCATGAATTAAATAATGAATCATGAATCATGAATCGAATCATGAATCTAGAATCATGAACCGAATCATGAATCATGAATTGAATCATGAATCATGAATCATAAATCATGAATCGAATCATGAATCATGAATCATGAATCATGAATCATGAATTAAATCATGAATCATGAATCATGAATTAAATCATGAATCATGAATCATGAATCGAATCATGAATCATGAATTGATTCATGAATCATGAATCATGAATCGAATCATGAATCATGAATCATGAATTAAATCATGAATCATGAATTATGAATCGAATCATGAATCAAGAAACATAAATCGAATCATGAATCATGAATTGAATCATGAATCATGAATCGAATCATGAATCATGAATCATGAATCATGAATCATGAATCATGAATCGAATCATGAATCATGAATCATGAATCATGAATCGAATCATGAATCATGAATCATGAATCATGAATCGAATCATGAATCATGAATCATGAATCATGAAGTGAATCATGAATCATGAATCGAATCATGAATCATGAATTGAATCATGAATTGAATCATAAATCATGAATCGAATCATGAATCATGAATCATGAATTGAATCATGAATCTAATCATGAATCATGATTTGAATCATGAATCATGAATCATGAATTGAATCATGAATAATAAATCGAATTATGAATTATGAATCATGAATTGAATCTTGAATCATGAATCATAAATCATGAATTAAATAATGAATCATGAATCATGAATTGAATCATGACTCATGAATCATAAATCATGAATCGAATCATGAATCATGAATCATGAATCATGAATCATGAATTGAATCATGAATCATGAATCATGAATTAAATCATGAATCATGAATCATGAATCGAATCATGAATCATGAATTGATTCATGAATCATGAATCATGAATCGAATCATGAATCATGAATCATGAATCATGAATTAAATCATGAATCATGAATTATGAATCGAATCATGAATCAAGAAACATAAATCGAATCATGAATCATGAATTGAATCATGAATCATGAATCGAATCATGAATCATGAATCATGAATCATGAATCGAATCATGAATCATGAATCATGAATCATGAATCGAATCATGAATCATGAATCATGAATCATGAATCGAATCATGAATCATGAATCATGAATCATGAAGTGAATCATGAATCATGAATCGAATCATGAATCATGAATTGAATCATGAATTGAATCATAAATCATGAATCGAATCATGAATCATGAATCGAATCATGAATCATGAATTGAATCATGAATTGTATCATGAATCATGAATCGAATCATGAATTATGAATTGAATAATGAATTCAATCATGAATCATGATTTGAATCTTGAATTGAATCATGAATTGAATCATGAATCATGAATTGAATCATGAATCATGAATCATGAATCATAAATTGAATCATCAATCATGAATCATGAATTGAATCATAAATCATGAATCGAATCATGAATCATGATTTGAATCATGAATAATAAATCGAATCATGAATTATGAATCATGAATTGAATCTTGAATCATGAATCATGAATCATTAATTGAATCATGAATCATGAATCATGAATCATGAATTGAATCATGAATCATGAATTGAATCATGAATCATGAATCGAATCATGAATCATGAATCATGAATTTAATCATAAATCATGAATCATGAATTGAATCATAAATCATGAATCGAATCATGAATCATGATTTGAATCATGAATAATAAATCGAATCATGAATTATGAATCATGAATTGAATCTTGAATCATGAATCATAAATCATGAATTAAATAATGAATCATGAATCATGAATCGAATCATGAATCTAGAATCATGAACCGAATCATGAATCATGAATTGAATCATGAATCATGAATCATAAATCATGAATCGAATCATGAATCATGAATCATGAATCATGAATCATGAATTAAATCATGAATCATGAATCATGAATTAAATCATGAATCATGAATCATGAATCGAATCATGAATCATGAATTGATTCATGAATCATGAATCATGAATCGAATCATGAATCATGAATCATGAATTAAATCATGAATCATGAATTATGAATCGAATCATGAATCAAGAAACATAAATCGAATCATGAATCATGAATTGAATCATGAATCATGAATCGAATCATGAATCATGAATCATGAATCATGAATCATGAATCATGAATCGAATCATGAATCATGAATCATGAATCATGAATCGAATCATGAATCATGAATCATGAATCATGAATCGAATCATGAATCATGAATCATGAATCATGAAGTGAATCATGAATCATGAATCGAATCATGAATCATGAATTGAATCAAGAATTGAATCATAAATCATGAATCGAATCATGAATCATGAATTGAATCATGAATTGTATCATGAATCATGAATCGAATCATGAATTATGAATTGAATAATGAATTCAATCATGAATCATGATTTGAATCTTGAATTGAATCATGAATTGAATCATGAATCATGAATTGAATCATGAATCATGAATTGAATCATGAATCATGAATCATAAATTGAATCATCAATCATGAATCATGAATTGAATCATGAATCATGAATCATTAATTGAATCATGAATCATGAATCATGAATCATGAATTGAATCATGAATCATGAATTGAATCATGAATCATGAATTGAATCATGAATCATGAATCATGAATTGAATCATGAATCATAAATCATAAATCGAATTATGAATCATGAATTGAATCAGGAAACGAATCATAAATTCAATCATGAATCATGAATTGAATCATGAATCATGAATTATGAATCATGAATTGAATCATGAATCATTGATTATGAATTGAATCATGAATCATGAATCATGAATTGAATCATGAATTGGATCATGAATTATGAATCATAAATTGAATCATTAATCATGAATCATGAATTCGATCATGAATTAAATCATGAATCATAAATTGAATCATGAATCATGAATTGAATCATGAATCATGAATTAAATCATGAATCATGAATTGAATCATGAATCTTGAATTGAATCATAAATCATGAGTTGAATCATGAATTGAATCATGGATTGATTCATGAATCATGAATTATGAATCATGAATTAAATCATGAATTATGAATTATGAATCTTGAATTGAATCATGAATCATGAATCATGAATTAAATCATGAATTATGAATTATGAATCTTGAATTGAATCATGAATCATGAATCATGAATCATGAATCATAAATTGAATCATCAATCATAAATCATGAATTGAATCATGAATTGAATCATGAATCATGAATCATGAATTGAATCATGAATCTAATCATGAATCATGATTTGAATCATGAATCATGAATCATGAATTGAATCATGAATAATAAATCGAATTATGAATTATGAATCATGAATTGAATCTTGAATCATGAATCATAAATCATGAATTAAATAATGAATCATGAATCATGAATTGAATCATGACTCATGAATCATAAATCATGAATCGAATCATGAATCATGAATCATGAATCATGAATCATGAATTGAATCATGAATCATGAATCATGAATTAAATCATGAATCATGAATCATGAATCGAATCATGAATCATGAATTGATTCATGAATCATGAATCATGAATCGAATCATGAATCATGAATCATGAATCATGAATTAAATCATGAATCATGAATTATGAATCGAATCATGAATCAAGAAACATAAATCGAATCATGAATCATGAATTGAATCATGAATCATGAATCGAATCATGAATCATGAATCATGAATCATGAATCGAATCATGAATCATGAATCATGAATCATGAATCGAATCATGAATCATGAATCATGAATCATGAATCGAATCATGAATCATGAATCATGAATCATGAAGTGAATCATGAATCATGAATCGAATCATGAATCATGAATTGAATCATGAATTGAATCATAAATCATGAATCGAATCATGAATCATGAATCGAATCATGAATCATGAATTGAATCATGAATTGTATCATGAATCATGAATCGAATCATGAATTATGAATTGAATAATGAATTCAATCATGAATCATGATTTGAATCTTGAATTGAATCATGAATTGAATCATGAATCATGAATTGAATCATGAATCATGAATTGAATCATGAATCATGAATCATAAATTGAATCATCAATCATGAATCATGAATTGAATCATGAATCATGAATCATTAATTGAATCATGAATCATGAATCATGAATTGAATCATGAATCATGAATTGAATCATGAATCATGAATTGAATCATGAATCATGAATCATTAATTGAATCATGAATCATGAATCATGAATCATGAATTGAATCATGAATCATGAATTGAATCATGAATCATGAATCGAATCATGAATCATGAATCATGAATTGAATCATGAATCATGAATCATGAATCATGAATCATGAATCATGACTCATAAATTGAATCATCAATCATGAATCATGAATTAAATCATGAATTTAATCATAAATCATGAATTTAATCATAAATCATGAATCATGAATTGAATCATAAATCATGAATCGAATCATGAATCATGATTTGAATCATGAATAATGAATCAAATCATGAATTATGAATCATGAATTGAATCTTGAATCATAAATCATAAATCATGAATTATGAATCATGAATCGAATCATGAATCATGAATCAAGAATCATGAATCGAATCATGAATCATGAATTGAATCATGAATCATAAATCATAAATCATGAATCGAATCTTGAATCATGAATCATGAATCATGAATTGAATCATGAATCATGAATTGAATAATGAATTCAATCATGAATAATGAATTGAATCAGGAATCGAATCATAAATTGAATCATGAATCATGAAATGAATCATGAATTGGATCATGAATCATGAATTGAATCATGAATCATGAATTGAATCATGAATTGAATCATGAATAATGAATTGAATCATGAATTGAATCATGAATCATGAATTGAATCATGAATCATGAATCATTAATTGAATCATGAATCATGAATCATGAATTGAATCATGAATTGAATCATGAATCATGAATTGAATCATGAATCATGAATCATTAATTGAATCATGAATCATGAATCATGAATTGAATCATGAATTGAATCATGAATCATGAATTGAATCATGAATCATGAATTGAATCAGATCATGAATCATGAATTGAATCATAAATCATGAATCATGAATCAAGAATTGAATCATGAATCATGAATTGAATCATGAATTGAATCATGAATCATGAATTGAATCATGAATCATGAATCATGAATTGAATCATGAATCATGAATCATGAATTGAATCATGAATCATAAATCATAAATCGAATTATGAATCATGAATTGAATCAGGAAACGAATCATAAATTCAATCATGAATCATGAATTGAATCATGAATCATGAATTATGAATCATGAATTGAATCATGAATCATTGATTATGAATTGAATCATGAATCATGAATCATGAATTGAATCATGAATTGGATCATGAATTATGAATCATAAATTGAATCATTAATCATGAATCATGAATTCGATCATGAATTAAATCATGAATCATAAATTGAATCATGAATCATGAATTGAATCATGAATCATGAATTAAATCATGAATCATGAATTGAATCATGAATCTTGAATTGAATCATGAATCATGAGTTGAATCATGAATTGAATCATGGATTGATTCATGAATCATGAATTATGAATCATGAATTAAATCATGAATTATGAATTATGAATCTTGAATTGAATCATGAATCATGAATCATGAATTAAATCATGAATTATGAATTATGAATCTTGAATTGAATCATGAATCATGAATCATGAATCATGAATCATAAATTGAATCATCAATCATAAATCTTGAATTGAATCATGAATTGAATCATGAATCATGAATCATGAATTGAATCATGAATCTAATAATGAATCATGATTTGAATCATGAATCATGAATCATGAATTGAATCATGAATAATAAATCGAATCATGAATTATGAATCATGAATTGAATCTTGAATCATGAATCATAAATCATGAATTAAATAATGAATCATGAATCTAGAATCATGAACCGAATCATGAATCATGAATTGAATCATGAATCATGAATCATAAATCATGAATCGAATCATGAATCATGAATCATGAATCATGAATCATGAATTGAATCATGAATCATGAATCATGAATTAAATCATGAATCATGAATCATGAATCGAATCATGAATCATGAATTGATTCATGAATCATGAATCATGAATCGAATCATGAATCATGAATCATGAATCATGAATTAAATCATGAATCATGAATTATGAATCGAATCATGAATCAAGAAACATAAATCGAATCATGAATCATGAACTGAATCATGAATCATGAATCGAATCATGAATCATGAATCATGAATCATGAATCGAATCATGAATCATGAATCATGAATCATGAATCATGAACTGAATCATGAATCATGAATCGAATCATGAATCATGAATCATGAATCATGAAGTGAATCATGAATCATGAATCGAATCATGAATCATGAATTGAATCATGAATTGAATCATAAATCATGAATCGAATCATGAATCATGAATTGAATCATGAATTGTATCATGAATCATGAATCGAATCATGAATTATGAATTGAATAATGAATTCAATCATGAATCATGATTTGAATCTTGAATTGAATCATGAATTGAATCATGAATCAAGAATTGAATCATGAATCATGAATTGAATCATGAATCATGAATCATAAATTGAATCATCAATCATGAATCATGAATTGAATCATGAATCATGAATCATTAATTGAATCATGAATCATGAATCATGAATCATGAATTGAATCATGAATCATGAATTGAATCATGAATCATGAATTGAATCATGAATCATGAATCATGAATTGAATCATGAATCATAAATCATAAATCGAATTATGAATCATGAATTGAATCAGGAAACGAATCATAAATTCAATCATGAATCATGAATTGAATCATGAATCATGAATTATGAATCATGAATTGAATCATGAATCATTGATTATGAATTGAATCATGAATCATGAATTGAATCATGAATTGGATCATGAATTATGAATCATAAATTGAATCATTAATCATGAATCATGAATTCGATCATGAATTAAATCATGAATCATAAATTGAATCATGAATCATGAATTGAATCATGAATCATGAATTAAATCATGTATCATGAATTGAATCATGAATCTTGAATTGAATCATGAATCATGAGTTGAATCATGAATTGAATCATGGATTGATTCATGAATCATGAATTATGAATCATGAATTAAATCATGAATTATGAATTATGAATCTTGAATTGAATCATGAATCATGAATCATGAATTAAATCATGAATTATGAATTATGAATCTTGAATTGAATCATGAATCATGAATCATGAATCATGAATCATAAATTGAATCATCAATCATAAATCATGAATTGAATCATGAATCATGAATCATGAATTGAATCATGAATCTAATCATGAATCATGATTTGAATCATGAATCATGAATCATGAATTGAATCATGAATAATAAATCGAATTATGAATTATGAATCATGAATTGAATCTTGAATCATGAATCATAAATCATGAATTAAATAATGAATCATGAATCATGAATTGAATCATGACTCATGAATCATAAATCATGAATCGAATCATGAATCATGAATCATGAATCATGAATCATGAATCATGAATTGAATCATGAATCATGAATCATGAATTAAATCATGAATCATGAATCATGAATCGAATCATGAATCATGAATTGATTCATGAATCAAGAATCATGAATCGAATCATGAATCATGAATCATGAATCATGAATTAAATCATGAATCATGAATTATGAATCGAATCATGAATCAAGAAACATAAATCGAATCATGAATCATGAATTGAATCATGAATCATGAATCGAATCATGAATCATGAATCATGAATCATGAATCGAATCATGAATCATGAATCATGAATCGAATCATGAATCATGAATCATGAATCATGAATCGAATCATGAATCATGAATCATGAATCATGAAGTGAATCATGAATCATGAATCGAATCATGAATCATGAATTGAATCATGAATTGAATCATAAATCATGAATCGAATCATGAATCATGAATCGAATCATGAATCATGAATTGAATCATGAATTGTATCATGAATCATGAATCGAATCATGAATTATGAATTGAATAATGAATTCAATCATGAATCATGATTTGAATCTTGAATTGAATCATGAATTGAATCATGAATCATGAATTGAATCATGAATCATGAATTGAATCATGAATCATGAATCATAAATTGAATCATCAATCATGAATCATGAATTGAATCATGAATTGAATCATGAATCATGAATCATTAATTGAATCATGAATCATGAATCATGAATTGAATCATGAATCATGAATTGAATCATGAATCATGAATCGAATCATGAATCATGAATCATGAATTGAATCATGAATCATGAATCATGAATCATGAATCATGAATCATGACTCATAAATTGAATCATCAATCATGAATCATGAATTAAATCATGAATTTAATCATAAATCATGAATTTAATCATAAATCATGAATCATGAATTGAATCATAAATCATGAATCGAATCATGAATCATGATTTGAATCATGAATAATGAATCAAATCATGAATTATGAATCATGAATTGAATCTTGAATCATAAATCATAAATCATGAATTATGAATCATGAATCGAATCATGAATCATGAATCAAGAATCATGAATCGAATCATGAATCATGAATTGAATCATGAATCATAAATCATAAATCATGAATCGAATCTTGAATCATGAATCATGAATCATGAATTGAATCATGAATCATGAATTGAATAATGAATTCAATCATGAATAATGAATTGAATCAGGAATCGAATCATAAATTGAATCATGAATCATGAAATAAATCATGAATTGAATCATGAATCATGAATTGAATCATGAATCATGAATTGAATCATGAATCATGAATTGAATCATGAATTGAATCATGAATAATGAATTGAATCATGAATTGAATCATGAATCATGAATTGAATCATGAATCATGAATCATTAATTGAATCATGAATCATGAATCATGAATTGAATCATGAATTGAATCATGAATCATGAATTGAATCATGAATCATGAATCATTAATTGAATCATGAATCATGAATCATGAATTGAATCATGAATTGAATCATGAATCATGAATTGAATCATGAATCATGAATTGAATCAGATCATGAATCATGAATTGAATCATAAATCATGAATCATGAATCATGAATTAAATCATGAATCATGAATCGAATTATGAATCATGAATCATGAATCATTAATCGAATCATGAATCATGAATCGAATCATGAATCATGAATCATGAATCATGAATTGAATCATGATTCATAAATCGAATCTTGAATTATGAATCATGAATTGAATCATGAATTGAATCATGAATCATGAATCGAATCATGGATTGATTCATGAATCATGAATCATGAATTGAATCATGAATCATGAATTATGAATCATGAATTAAATCATGAATTATGAATTATGAATCTTGAATTGAATCATGAATCATGAATCAAATCATGAATTATGAATTATGAATCTTGAATTGAATCATGAATCATGAATCATGAATCATGAATCATAAATTGAATCATCAATCATAAATCATGAATTGAATCATGAATCTAATCATGAATCATGAATCATGAATTGAATCATGAATCTAATCATGAATCATGATTTGAATCATGAATCATGAATCATGAATTGAATCATGAATAATAAATCGAATCATGAATTATGAATCATGAATTGAATCTTGAATCATGAATCATAAATCATGAATTAAATAATGAATCATGAATCATGAATCGAATCATGAATTATGAATCTAGAATCATGAACCGAATCATGAATCATGAATTGAATCATGAATCATGAATCATAAATCATGAATCGAATCATGAATCATGAATCATGAATCATAAATCATGAATTGAATCATGAATCATGAATCATGAATTGAATCATGAATCATGAATCATGAATCAAATCATGAATCATGAATTGATTCATGAATCATGAATCATGAATCGAATCATGAATCATGAATCATGAATTAAATCATGAATCATGAATTATGAATCGAATCATGAATCAAGAAACATAAATCGAATCATGAATCATGAATTGAATCATGAATCATGGATCGAATCATGAATCATGAATCATGAATCATGAATCGAATCATGAATCATGAATCATGAATCATGAATCGAATCATGAATCATGAATCATGAATCATGAATCGAATCATGAATCATGAATCATGAATCATGAATCATGAAGTGAATCATGAATCATGAATCGAATCATGAATCATGAATTGAATCATGAATTGAATCATAAATCATGAATCGAATCATGAATCATGAATCGAATCATGAATCATGAATTGAATCATGAATTGTATCATGAATCATGAATCGAATCATGAATTATGAATTGAATAATGAATTCAATCATGAATCATGATTTGAATCTTGAATTGAATCATGAATTGAATCATGAATCATGAATTGAATCATGAATCATGAATTGAATCATGAATCATGAATCATAAATTGAATCATCAATCATGAATCATGAATTGAATCATGAATTGAATCATGAATCATGAATCATGAATTGAATCATGAATTGAATCATGAATCATGAATCATTAATTGAATCATGAATCATGAATTGAATCATGAATCATGAATTGAATCGAATCATGAATCATGAATCATGAATTGAATCATGAATCATGAATCATGAATCATGAATTAAATCATGAATCTTGAATCATGAATCGAATCATGAATCATGAATCATGAATCGAATCATGAATTGAATCATGAATCATGAATCATGAATCGAATCATCAATCATGAATCGAATCATGAATCATGAATCATGAATTGAATCATGAATCATAAATCGAAACTTGAATTATGAATCATGAATTGAATCATGAATTGAATCGTGAATCATGAATCATGAATCATAAATTAAATCATGAATCATAATTTGAATCATGAATTGAATCATGAATTGAATCATGAATTGAATTATAAATCATGAATTGAATCATGAATCATGAATCATGAATTGAATCATGAATAATTAATCATGAATCGAATCATGAATCATGAATCATGAATTAAATCATGAATCATGAATCAAGAAACGAATCATGAATCATGAATCATGAATCATGAATCGAATCATGAATCATGAATTGAATCATGAATCATGAATAATGAATCGAATCATGAATCATGAATCATGAATTGAATCATGATTCATAAATCGAATCTTGAATTATGAATCATGAATTGAATCATGAATCATGAATAATGAATCGAATCATGAATCATGAATCATGAATTGAATCATGATTCATAAATCGAATCTTGAATTATGAATCATGAATTGAATCATGAATTGAATCATGAATCATGAATTGAATAATGAATCGAATCATGAATCATGAATCATGAATCAAGAATCATGAATCGAATCATGAATCATGAATTGAATAATGAATCATGAATCGAATCATGAATCATGAATCATGAATTATGAATCGAATCATGAATCATGAATCATGAATAATAAATCATGAAGTGAATCATGAATTGAATGATGAAGCATGAATCAAATTATGAATCATGAATTGAATCATGAATTATGAATCATGAATCATGAATCATGAATCATGAATCATGAATTGAATGATGAATCATGAATCGAATCATGAATCATGAATTGAATCATGAATTGAATCATGAATCGAATCATGAATCATGAATTGAATAATGAATTCCATCATGAATCATGAATTGAATCAGGAATCGAATCATGAATTGAATCATGAATCATGAATCATGAATCATGAATTGAATCATGAATCATGAATTGAATCATGAATCATGAATCGAATCATGAATCATGAATCATGAATTGAATCATGAATCAGGAATCATGAATCATGAATCATGAATCATGACTCATAAATTGAATCATCAATCATGAATCATGAATTAAATCATGAATTTAATCATAAATCATGAATTTAATCATAAATCATGAATCATGAATTGAATCATAAATCATGAATCGAATCATGAATCATGATTTGAATCATGAATAATGAATCGAATCATGAATTATGAATCATGAATTGAATCTTGAATCATAAATCATAAATCATGAATTAAATCATGAATTATGAATCATGAATCGAATCATGAATCATGAATCAAGAATCATGAATCGAATCATGAATCATGAATTGAATCATGAATCATGAATCATAAATCATGAATCGAATCTTGAATCATGAATCATGAATCATGAATTGAATCATGAATCATGAATTAAATAATGAATTCAATCATGAATAATGAATTGAATCAGGAATCGAATCATAAATTGAATCATGAATCATGAAATGAATCATGAATTGAATCATGAATCATGAATTGAATCATGAATCATAAATTGAATCATGAATCATGAATTGAATCATGAATTGAATCATGAATTGAATCATGAATAATGAATTGAATCATGAATTGAATCATGAATCATGAATTGAATCATGAATCATGAATCATGAATTGAATCATGAATCATGAATCATGAATTGAATCATGAATTGAATCATGAATCATGAAATGAATCATGAATCATGAATTGAATCAGATCATGAATCATGAATTGAATCATAAATCATGAATCATGAATCATGAATTAAATCATGAATCATGAATCGAATTATGAATCATGAATCATGAATCATTAATCGAATCATGAATCATGAATCGAATCATGAATCATGAATCATGAATTGAATCATGATTCATAAATCGAATCTTGAATTATGAATCATGAATTGAATCATGAATTGAATCATGAATCGAATCATGAATCATGAATTGAATCATGAATCATAAATTGAATCTTGAATTATGAATCATGAATTGAATCATGAATTGAATCGTGAATCATGAATCATGAATCATAAATTAAATCATGAATCATGAATTGAATCATGAATTAAATCATGAATTGAATCATGAATTGAATCATGAATCATGAATCGAATCATGAATCATGAATCATAAATTGAATCATGAATAATTAATCAAGAATCGAATCATGAATCATGAATCATGAATCATGAATTGAATCATGAATCATGAATCGAATCTTGAATTATGAATCATGAATTGAATCATGAATTGAATCATGAATCATGAATTGAATTATGAATCATGAATCATGAATTGAATCATGAATCATGAATTATGAATCATGAATTGAATCATGAATCATTAATCATTAATTGAAACATGAATCATGAATTATGAATCATGAATTGAATCATGAATTGAATCATGAATCATAAATTGAATCATGAATCATGAATCATGAATTGAATCATGATTTAAATCATGAATCATGAATCATGAATCGAATCATGAATCATGAATTGAATCATGAATTGAATCATGAATCATGAATTGAATCATGAATTGAATCATGAATCATGAATCATGAATTGAATCATGAATCATGAATCATGAATTAAATCATGAATCATGAATTGAATCATGAATCTTGAATTGAATCATGAATCATGAGTTGAATCATGATTTGAATCATGGATTGATTCATGAATCATGTATCATGAATTGAATCATGAATCATGAATAATGAATCATGAATTAAATCATGAATTATGAATTATGAATCTTGAATTGAATCATGAATCATGAATTAAATCATGAATTATGAATTATGAATCTTGAATTGAATCATGAATCATGAATCATGAATCATGAATCATAAATTGAATCATGAATCATAAATCATGAATTGAATCATGAATTGAATCATGAATCATGAATCATGAATTGAATCATGAATCTAATCATGATTCATGATTTGAATCATGAATCATGAATCATGAATTGAATCATGAATAATAAATCGAATCATGAATTATGAATCATGAATTGAATCTTGAATCATGAATCATAAATCATGAATTAAATAATGAATCATGAATCATGAATCGAATCATGAATCATGAATCTAGAATCATGAACCGAATCATGAATCATGAATTGAATCATGAATCATGAATCATAAATCATGAATCGAATCATGAATCATGAATCATGAATCATGAATCATGAATTGAATCATGAATCATGAATTGAATCATGAATCATGAATCATGAATCGAATCATGAATCATGAATTGATTCATGAATCATGAATCATGAATCATGAATCATGAATTAAATCATGAATCATGAATTATGAATCGAATCATGAATCAAGAAACATAAATCGAATCATGAATCATGAATTGAATCATGAATCATGAATCGAATCATGAATCATGAATCATGAATCAAGAATCATGAATCGAATCATGAATCATGAATTGAATCATGAATCATGAATCGAATCATGAATCATGAATCATGAATCGAATCATGAATCATGAATCATGAATCATGAATCATGAAGTGAATCATGAATCATGAATCATGAATCGAATCATGAATCATGAATTGAATCATGAATTGAATCATAAATCATGAATCGAATCATGAATCATGAATCGAATCATGAATCATGAATTGAATCATGAATTGTATCATGAATCATGAATCGAATCATGAATTATGAATTGAATAATGAATTCAATCATGAATCATGATTTGAATCTTGAATTGAATCATGAATTGAATCATGAATCATGAATTGAATCATGAATCATGAATTGAATCATGAATCATGAATCATAAATTGAATCATCAATCATGAATCATGAATTGAATCATGAATTGAATCATGAATCATGAATCATTAATATAATCATGAATCATGAATCATGAATCATGAATTGAATCATGAATCATGAATTGAATCATGAATCATGAATTGAATCATGAATCATGAATCGAATCATGAATCATGAATCATGAATTGAATCATGAATCATGAATCATGAATCATGAATCATGACTCATAAATTGAATCATCAATCATGAATCATGAATTAAATCATGAATTTAATCATAAATCATGAATTTAATCATAAATCATGAATCATGAATGCAATCATAAATCATGAATCGAATCATGAATCATGATTTGAATCATGAATCACGAATCATGAATTGAATCATGAATAATGAATCGAATCATGAATTATGAATCATGAATTGAATCTTGAATCATAAATCATAAATCATGAATTAAATCATGAATTATGAATCATGAATCGAATCATGAATCATGAATCAAGAATCATGAATCGAATCATGAATCATGAATTGAATCATGAATCATGAATCATAAATCATGAATCGAATCTTGAATCATGAATCATGAATCATGAATTGAATCATGAATCATGAATCATGAATTGAATCATGAATCATGAATCATGAATTGAATCATGAATCATGAATTGAATCATGAATCATGAATCATGAATCGAATCATGAATCATGAATCATTAATTGAATCATGAATCATGAATTATGAATCGAATAATGAATCAAGAATCATAAATCGAATCATGAATCATGAATTGAATCATGAATTGAATCATGAATCATGAATTGAATCATGAATCATGAATCATGAATCAAATCATGAATCATGAATCATGAATCATAAATCATGAAGTGAATCATGAATCATGAATTGAATCATGAATCATGAATTGAATCATGAATTGAATCATGAATCATGAATCATGAATCATGAATCAGGAATTAAATGATGAATCATGAATTGAATCATGAATCATGAATCATGAATCATGAATCAGGAATTAAATGATGAATCATGAATCGAATCATGAATCATGAATTGAATCATGAATTAAATCATGAATTATGAATCGAATCATGATTCATGAATTGAATAATGAATTCATTCATGAATCATGAATTGAATCAGGAATCGAATCATGAATTGAATCATGAATCATGAATTGAATCATGAATCATGAATTATGAATCGAATCATGAATCAAGAATCATAAATTGAATCATGAATAATGAATTGAATCATGAATCGAATCATGAATCATGAATCATGAATCAAGAATCATGAATCGAATCATGAATCATGAATTGAATCATGAATCATGAATCGAATCATGAATCATGGATCATGAATCGAATCATGAATGATGAATCATGAATCATGAATCAAATTATGAATCATTAATTGAATCATGAATCATGAATCATGAATCATGAATTGAATGATGAATCATGAATCGAATCATGAATCATGAATTGAATCATGAATTGAATCATGAATCATGAATCGAATCATGAATCATGAATTGAATAATGAATTGAATCATGAATCATAAATTGAATCAGGAATCGAATTATGAATTGAATCATGAATCATGAAATGAATCATGAATTGAATCATGAATCATGAATCATAAATCATGAATCATGAATTGAATCATGAATCATGAATTCAATCATGAATTGAATCATGAATCATGAATTGAATCATGAATTGAATCATGAATCATGAATTGAATCATGAATCATGAATCATAAATTGAATCATTATCATGAATCATGAATTGAATCATGAATTGAATCATGAATCATGAATCATTAATTGAATCATGAATCATGAATCATGAATTGAATTGAGAATTGAATCATGAATCATGAATTGAATAATGAATCATGAATTGAATCATGAATCATGAATTGAATCATGAATCATAAATCATGAAGCATGAATCATGAATTAAATCATGAATCATGAATCATGAATTGAATCATGAATCGAATCATGAATCATGAATTGAATAATGAATTGAATCATGAATCATGAATTGAATCAGTAATCGAATCATGAATTGAATCATGAATCATGAAATGAATCATGAATTGAATCATGAATCATGAATCATAAATCATGAATCATGAATTGAATCATGAATCATGAATTTAATCATGAATTGAATCATGAATCATGAATTGAATCATGAATCATGAATCATAAATTTAATCAGTATCATGAATCATGAAATGAATCATGAATTAAATCATGAATCATGAATCATTAATTGAATCATGAATCATGAATCAGAAATTGAATCATGAATTGAATCATGAATCATGAATTGAATCATGAATCATGAATTGAATCATGAATCATGAATTGAATCATGAATCATGAATTGAATCGAATCATGAATCATGAATCATGAATTGAATAATGAATCATGAATCATGAATCATGAATCATGAATTAAATCATGAATCATGAATCATGAATCGAATCATGAATCATGAATCATGAATCATAAATCGAATCATGAATCATGAATTGAATCATGAATCATGAATCATGAATCGAATCATGAATCATGAATCATGAATTGAATCATGATTCATAAATCGAATCTTGAATTATGGTTCATGAATTGAATCATGAATTGAATCATGAATCATCAATCGAATAATGAATCATCAATCGAATCATGAATCATGAATCATGAATTAAATCATGAATCATAAATCGAATCTTGAATTATGAATCATGAATTGAATCATGAATTGAATCGTGAATCATGAATCATGAATCATAAATTGAATCATGAATCATGAATTGAATCATGAATTGAATCATGAATTGAATCATGAATCATGAATCGAATCATGAATCATGAATCATGAATTGAATCATGAATAATTAATCATGAATCGAATCATGAATCATGAATCATGAATTAAATCATGAATCATGAATCATGAATCGAATCATGAATCATGAATCGAATCATGAATCATGAATTGAATCATGAATCATGAATCATGAATCGAATCATGAATCATGAATTGAATCATGATTCATAAATCAAATCTTGAATCATGAATCATGAATTGAATCATGAATCGAATCATGAATCATGAATTGAATCATGAATCGAATCATGAATCAAGAATCATGAATCAATAATCATGAATCTAATCATGAATCATGAATTGAATCATGAATCATGAATCGAATCATGAATCATGAATCATGAATCGAATCATGCATCATGAATCATGAATCATAAATCATGAAGTGAATCATGAATCGAATCATGAATCATGAATCAAATTATGAATCATGAATTGAATCATGAATCATGAATCATGAATCATGAATCATGAATTGAATGATGAATCATGAATCGAATCATGAATCATGAATTGAATCATGAATTGAATCATGAATCATGAATCGAATTATGAATCATGAATTGAATAATGAATTCAATCATGAATCATGAATTGAATCATGAATCATGAATCATTAATTGAATCATGAATCATGAATTGAATCATGAATTGAATCATGAATCATGAATCATGAATCATGAATGATGAATCATGAATCATGAATCAAATTATGAATCATGAATTGAATCATGAATCATGAATCATGAATCATGAATTGAATGATGAATCATGAATCGAATCATGAATCATGAATTGAATCATGAATTGAATCATGAATCATGAATCGAATCATGAATCATGAATTGAATTATGAATTGAATCATGAATCATAAATTGAATCAGGAATCGAATTATGAATTGAATCATGAATCATGAAATGAATCATGAATTGAATCATGAATCATGAATCATAAATCATGAATCATGAATTGAATCATGAATCATGAATTGAATCATGAATCATGAATTGAATCATGAATTGAATCATGAATCATGAATTGAATCATGAATCATGAATCATAAATTGAATCATTATCATGAATCATGAATTGAATCATGAATTGAATCATGAATCATGAATCATTAATTGAATCATGAATCATGAATCATGAATTGAATTGAGAATTGAATCATGAATCATGAATTGAATCATGAATCATGAATTGAATCATGAATCATGAATTGAATCATGAATCATGAATTGAATCGAATTATGAATCATGAATTGAATCATGAATCATAAATCATGAAGCATGAATCATGAATTAAATCATGAATCATGAATTGAATCATGAATCGAATCATGAATCATGAATTGAATAATGAATTGAATCATGAATCATGAATTGAATCAGTAATCGAATCATGAATTGAATCATGAATCATGAAATGAATCATGAATTAAATCATGAATCATGAATCATAAATCATGAATCATGAATTGAATCATGAATCATGAATTGAATCATGAACTGAATCATGAATCATGAATTGAATCATGAATCATGAATCATAAATTGAATCAGTATCATGAATCATGAAATGAATCATGAATTAAATCATGAATCATGAATCATGAATTGAATCATGAATCATGAATTGAATCATGAATCATGAATTGAATCGAATCATGAATCATGAATCATGAATTGAATAATGAATCATGAATCATGAATCATGAATTAAATCATGAATCATGAATCATGAATCGAATCATGAATCATGAATCATGAATCATGAATCGAATCATGAATCATGAATTGAATCATAAATCATGAATCATGAATCGAATCATGAATCATGAATTGAATCATGATTCATAAATCGAATCTTAAATTATGGTTCATGAATTGAATCATGAATTGAATCATGAATCATCAATCGAATAATGAATCATCAATCGAATCATGAATCATGAATCATGAATTAAATCATGAATCATAAATCGAATCTTGAATTATGAATCATGAATTGAATCATGAATTGAATCGTGAATCATGAATCATGAATCATAAATTGAATCATGAATCATGAATTGAATCATGAATTGAATCATGAATTGAATCATAAATCATGAATCGAATCATGAATCATGAATCATGAATTGAATCATGAATAATTAATCATGAATCGAATCATGAATCATAAATCATGAATTAAATCATGAATCATGAATCGAATCATGAATCATGAATCATGAATCGAATCATGAATCATGAATTGAATCATGAATCATGAATCGAATCATGAATCATGAATTGAATCATGATTCATAAATCAAATCTTGAATCATGAATCATGAATTGAATCATGAATCGAATCATGAATCATGAATTGAATCATGAATCGAATCATGAATCAAGAATCATGAATCAAGAATCATGAATCTAATCATGAATCATGAATTGAATCATGAATCATGAATCGAATCATGAATCATGAATCATGAATCGAATCATGAATCATGAATTGAATCATAAATCATGAATCATGAATCGAATCATGAATCATGAATCATGAATTGAATCATGATTCATAAATCGAATCTTGAATTATGGTTCATGAATTGAATCATGAATTGAATCATGAATCATCAATCGAATAATGAATCATCAATCGAATCATGAATCATGAATCATGAATTAAATCATGAATCATAAATCGAATCTTGAATTATGAATCATGAATTGAATCATGAATTGAATCGTGAATCATTAATCATGAATCATAAATTGAATCATGAATCATGAATTGAATCATGAATTGAATCATGAATTGAATCATGAATCATGAATCGAATCATGAATCATGAATTGAATCATGAATAATTAATCATGAATCGAATCATGAATCATGAATCATGAATTAAATCATGAATCATAAATCATGAATCGAATCATGAATCATGAATCATGAATCGAATCATGAATCATGAATTGAATCATGAATCATGAATCATGAATCGAATCATGAATCATGAATTGAATCATGATTCATAAATCAAATCTTGAATCATGAATCATGAATTGAATCATGAATCGAATCATGAATCATGAATTAAATCATGAATCGAATCATGAATCAAGAATCATGAATCAAGAATCATGAATCTAATCATGAATCATGAATTAAATCATGAATCATGAATCGAATCATGAATCATGAATCATGAATCGAATCATGCATCATGAATCATGAATCATAAATCATGAAGTGAATCATGAATCGAATCATGAATCATGAATCGAATCATGAATCATGAATCAAATTATGAATCATGAATTGAATCATGAATCATGAATCATGAATCATGAATTGAATGATGAATCATGAATCGAATCATGAATCATGAATTGAATCATGAATTGAATCATGAATCATGAATCGAATTATGAATCATGAATTGAATAATGAATTCAATCATGAATCATGAATTGAATCATGAATCATGAATCATTAATTGAATCATGAATCATGAATTGAATCATGAATTGAATCATGAATCATGAATCATGAATCATGAATCATGAATCAAATTATGAATCATGAATTGAATCATGAATCATGAATCATGAATTGAATGATGAATCATGAATCGAATCATGAATCATGAATTGAATCATGAATTAAATCATGAATCATGAATCGAATCATGAATCATGAATTGAATTATGAATTGAATCATGAATCATAAATTGAATCAGGAATCGAATTATGAATTGAATCATGAATCATGAAATGAATCATGAATTGAATCATGAATCATGAATCATAAATCATGAATCATGAATTGAATCATGAATCATGAATTGAATCATGAATTGAATCATGAATCATGAATTGAATCATGAATTGAATCATGAATCATGAATTGAATCATGAATCATGAATCATAAATTGAATCATTATCATGAATCATGAATTGAATCATGAATTGAATCATGAATCATGAATCATTAATTGAATCATGAATCATGAATCATGAATTGAATTGAGAATTGAATCATGAATCATGAATTGAATCATGAATCATGAATTGAATCATGAATCATGAATTGAATCATGAATCATGAATTGAATCGAATTATGAATCATGAATTGAATCATGAATCATAAATCATGAAGCATGAATCATGAATTAAATCATGAATCATGAATCATGAATTGAATCATGAATCGAATAATGAATCATGAATTGAATAATGAATTGAATCATGAATCATGAATTGAATCAGTGATCGAATCATGAATTGAATCATGAATCATGAAATGAATCATGAATTGAATCATGAATCATGAATCATAAATCATGAATCATGAATTGATTCATGAATCATGAATTGAATCATGAATTGAATCATGAATCATGAATTGAATCATGAATCATGAATCATAAATTGAATCAGTATCATGAATCATGAAATGAATCATGAATTAAATCATGAATCATGAATCATGAATTGAATCATGAATCATGAATTGAATCATGAATCATGAATTGAATCGAATCATGAATCATGAATCATGAATTGAATAATGAATCATGAATCATGAATCATGAATCGAATCATGAATCATGAATCATGAATCATGAATCGAATCATGAATCATGAATTGAATCATAAATCATGAATCATGAATCGAATCATGAATCATGAATCATGAATTGAATCATGATTCATAAATCGAATCTTAAATTATGGTTCATGAATTGAATCATGAATTGAATCATGAATCATCAATCGAATAAGGAATCATCAATCGAATCATGAATCATGAATTAAATCATGAATCATAAATCGAATCTTGAATTATGAATCATGAATTGAATCATGAATTGAATTGTGAATCATGAATCATGAATCATGAATTGAATCATGAATTGAATCATGAATCATGAATCGAATCATGAATCATGAATCATGAATTGAATCATGAATAATTAATCATGAATCGAATCATGAATCATAAATCATGAATTAAATCATGAATCATGAATCATGAATCGAATCATGAATCATGAATCATGAATCGAATCATAAATCATGAATTGAATCATGAATCATGAATCGAATCATGAATCATGAATTGAATCATGATTCATAAATCAAATCTTGAATCATGAATCATGAATTGAATCATGAATCGAATCATGAATCATGAATTGAATCATGAATCGAATCATGAATCAAGAATCATGAATCAAGAATCATGAATCTAATCATGAATCATGAATTGAATCATGAATCATGAATCGAATCATGAATCATGAATCATGAATTGAATCATGCATCATGAATCAAATTATGAATCATGAATCATGAATCATGAATTGAATGATGAATCATGAATCGAATCATGAATCATGAATTGAATCATGAATTGAATCATGAATCATGAATCGAATTATGAATCATAAATCATGAATCATGAATTGAATGATGAATCATGAATCATGAATCATGAATCATGAATCATGAATTGAATGATGAATCATGAATCGAATCATGAATCATGAATTGAATCATGAATTGAATCATGAATCATGAATCGAATTATGAATCATGAATTGAATAATGAATTCAATCATGAATCATGAATTCAATCATGAATCATGAATCATTAATTGAATCATGAATCATGAATTGAATCATGAATTGAATCATGAATCATGAATCGAATTATGAATCATGAATTGAATAATGAATTCAATCATGAATCATGAATTGAATCATGAATCATGAATCATTAATTGAATCATGAATCATGAATTGAATCATGAATTGAATCATGAATCATGAATCATGAATCATGAATCATGAATCATGAATTGAATGATGAATCATGAATCGAATCATGAATCATGAATTGAATCATGAATTGAATCATGAATCATGAATCGAATTATGAATCATGAATTGAATAATGAATTCAATCATGAATCATGAATTCAATCATGAATCATGAATCATTAATTGAATCATGAATCATTAATTGAATCATGAATTAAATCATGAATTGAATCATGAATTGAATCATGAATCATGAATCGAATCATGAATCATGATTCATGAATCATGAATCATGAATTGAATCATGAATCATGAATCGAATCTTGAATTATGAATCATGAATTGAATCATGAATTGAATCATGAATTGAATCATGAATCATGAATCGAATCATGAATCATGAATCATGAATCATGAATCATGAATTGAATCATGAATCATGAATCGAATCTTGAATTATGAATCATGAATTGAATCATAATTTTGAATCATGAATCATGAATTGAATTATGAATCATGAATCATGAATTGAATCATGAATCATGAATTATGAATCATGAATTGAATCATGAATCATTAATCATGAATTGAATCATGAATCATGAATTATGAATCATGAATTGAATCATGAATTGAATCATGAATCATGAATCATAAATTGAATCATGAATCATGAATCATGAATTGAATCATGAATTGAATCATGAATCATGAATCATGAATTGAATCATGAATCATGAATCATGAATTGAATCATGAATTGAATCATGAATCATGAATTGAATTGAATCATGAATCATGAATCATGAATTGAATCATGAATCATGAATCATGAATTAAATCATGAATCATGAATCATGAATCGAATCATGAATCATGAATCATGAATCGAATCATGAATCATGAATCGAATCATGAATCATGAATTGAATCATGAATCATGAATCAAATCATGAATCATGATTTGAATCATGAATCATGAATCATGAATTGAATCATGAATCATAAATCGAATCTTGAATCATGAATCATGAATTGAATCATGAATCTAATCATGAATCATGATTTGAATCATGAATCATGAATCATGAATTGAATCATGAATAATAAATCGAATCATGAATTATGAATCATGAATTGAATCTTGAATCATGAATCATAAATCATGAATTAAATAATGAATCATGAATCATGAATCGAATCATGAATCATGAATCTAGAATCATGAACCGAATCATGAATTGAATGATGAATCATGAATCATAAATCATGAATCGAATCATGAGTCAAGAATCATGAATCATGAATCATGAATTGAATCATGAATCATGAATCATGAATTGAATCATGAATCATGAATCATGAATCGAATCATGAATCATGAATTGATTCATGAATCATGAATCATGAATCGAATCATGAATCATGAATCATGAATCATGAATTAAATCATGAATCATGAATTATGAATCGAATCATGAATCAAGAAACATAAATCGAATCATGAATCATGAATTGAATCATGAATCATGAATCGAATCATGAATCATGAATCATGAATCAAGAATCATGAATCGAATCATGAATCATGAATTGAATCATGAATTGAATCATGAATCATGAATCGAATCATGAATCATGAATTGAATAATGAATTGAATCATGAATCATAAATTGAATCAGGAATCGAATTATGAATTGAATCATGAATCATGAAATGAATCATGAATTGAATCATGAATCATGAATCATAAATCATGAATCATGAATTGAATCATGAATCATGAATTCAATCATGAATTGAATCATGAATCATGAATTGAATCATGAATTGAATCATGAATCATGAATTGAATCATGAATCATGAATCATAAATTGAATCATTATCATGAATCATGAATTGAATCATGAATTGAATCATGAATCACGAATCATTAATTGAATCATGAATCATGAATCATGAATTGAATTGAGAATTGAATCATGAATCATGAATTGAATCATGAATCATGAATTGAATCATGAATCATGAATTGAATCGAATTATGAATCATGAATTGAATCATGAATCATAAATCATGAAGCATGAATCATGAATTAAATCATGAATCATGAATCATGAATTGAATCATGAATCGAATCATGAATCATGAATTGAATAATGAATTGAATCATGAATCATGAATTGAATCAGTAATCGAATCATGAATTGAATCATGAATCATGAAATGAATCATGAATTGAATCATGAATCATGAATCATAAATCATGAATCATGAATTGAATCATGAATCATGAATTGAATCATGAATTGAATCATGAATCATGAATTGAATCATGAATCATGAATCATAAATTTAATCAGTATCATGAATCATGAAATGAATCATGAATTAAATCATGAATCATGAATCATTAATTGAATCATGAATCATGAATCAGAAATTGAATCATGAATTGAATCATGAATCATGAATTGAATCATGAATCATGAATTGAATCATGAATCATGAATTGAATCGAATCATGAATCATGAATCATGAATTGAATAATGAATCATGAATCATGAATCATGAATCATGAATTAAATCATGAATCATGAATCATGAATCGAATCATGAATCATGAATCATGAATCATAAATCGAATCATGAATCATGAATTGAATCATAAATCATGAATCATGAATCGAATCATGAATCATGAATCATGAATTGAATCATGATTCATAAATCGAATCTTGAATTATGGTTCATGAATTGAATCATGAATTGAATCATGAATCATCAATCGAATAATGAATCATCAATAAAATCATGAATCATGAATCATGAATTAAATCATGAATCATAAATCGAATCTTGAATTATGAATCATGAATTGAATCATGAATTGAATCGTGAATCATGAATCATGAATCATAAATTGAATCATGAATCATGAATTGAATCATGAATTGAATCATGAATTGAATCATGAATCATGAATCGAATCATGAATCATGAATCATGAATTAAATCATGAATCATGAATCATGAATCGAATCATGAATCATGAATCATGAATCGAATCATGAATCATGAATTGAATCATGAATCATGAATCATGAATCGAATCATGAATCATGAATTGAATCATGATTCATAAATCAAATCTTGAATCATGAATCATGAATTGAATCATGAATCGAATCATGAATCATGAATTGAATCATGAATCGAATCATGAATCAAGAATCATGAATCAAGAATCATGAATCTAATCATGAATCATGAATTGAATCATGAATCATGAATCGAATCATGAATCATGAATCATGAATCGAATCATGCATCATGAATCATGAATCATAAATCATGAAGTGAATCATGAATCGAATCATGAATCATGAATCAAATTATGAATCATGAATTGAATCATGAATCATGAATCATGAATCATGAATTGAATGATGAATCATGAATCGAATCATGAATCATGAATTGAATCATGAATTGAATCATGAATCATGAATCGAATCATGAATCATGAATTGAATGATGAATCATGAATCGAATCATGAATCATGAATTGAATCATGAATTGAATCATGAATCATGAATCGAATTATGAATCATGAATTGAATAATGAATTCAATCATGAATCATGAATTGAATCATGAATCATGAATCATTAATTGAATCATGAATCATGAATTGAATCATGAATTGAATCATGAATCATGAATCATGAATCATGAATGATGAATCATGAATCATGAATCAAATTATGAATCATGAATTGAATCATGAATCATGAATCATGAATTGAATGATGAATCATGAATCGAATCATGAATCATGAATTGAATCATGAATTGAATCATGAATCATGAATCGAATCATGAATCATGAATTGAATTATGAATTGAATCATGAATCATAAATTGAATCAGGAATCGAATTATGAATTGAATCATGAATCATGAAATGAATCATGAATTGAATCATGAATCATGAATCATAAATCATGAATCATGAATTGAATTATGAATTGAATCATGAATCATGAATTGAATCATGAATTGAATCATGAATCATAAATTGAATCATGAATCATGAATCATAAATTGAATCATGAATCATGAATCATGAATTGAATCATGAATTGAATCATGAATCATGAATCATTAATTGAATCATGAATCATGAATCATGAATTGAATCATGAATTGAATCATGAATCATGAATTGAATTGAATCATGAATCATGAATCATGAATTGAATCATGAATCATGAATCATGAATTAAATCATGAATCATGAATCATGAATCGAATCATGAATCATGAATCATGAATCGAATCATGAATCATGAATCGAATCATGAATCATGAATTGAATCATGAATCATGAATCAAATCATGAATCATGATTTGAATCATGAATCATGAATCATGAATTGAATCATGAATCATAAATCGAATCTTGAATCATGAATCATGAATTGAATCATGAATCTAATCATGAATCATGATTTGAATCATGAATCATGAATCATGAATTGAATCATGAATAATAAATCGAATCATGAATTATGAATCATGAATTGAATCTTGAATCATGAATCATAAATCATGAATTAAATAATGAATCATGAATCATGAATCGAATCATGAATCATGAATCTAGAATCATGAACCGAATCATGAATTGAATGATGAATCATGAATCATAAATCATGAATCGAATCATGAGTCAAGAATCATGAATCATGAATCATGAATTGAATCATGAATCATGAATCATGAATTGAATCATGAATCATGAATCATGAATCGAATCATGAATCATGAATTGATTCATGAATCATGAATCATGAATCGAATCATGAATCATGAATCATGAATCATGAATTAAATCATGAATCATGAATTATGAATCGAATCATGAATCAAGAAACATAAATCGAATCATGAATCATGAATTGAATCATGAATCATGAATCGAATCATGAATCATGAATCATGAATCAAGAATCATGAATCGAATCATGAATCATGAATTGAATCATGAATTGAATCATGAATCATGAATCGAATCATGAATCATGAATTGAATAATGAATTGAATCATGAATCATAAATTGAATCAGGAATCGAATTATGAATTGAATCATGAATCATGAAATGAATCATGAATTGAATCATGAATCATGAATCATAAATCATGAATCATGAATTGAATCATGAATCATGAATTCAATCATGAATTGAATCATGAATCATGAATTGAATCATGAATTGAATCATGAATCATGAATTGAATCATGAATCATGAATCATAAATTGAATCATTATCATGAATCATGAATTGAATCATGAATTGAATCATGAATCACGAATCATTAATTGAATCATGAATCATGAATCATGAATTGAATTGAGAATTGAATCATGAATCATGAATTGAATCATGAATCATGAATTGAATTATGAATCATGAATTGAATCGAATTATGAATCATGAATTGAATCATGAATCATAAATCATGAAGCATGAATCATGAATTAAATCATGAATCATGAATCATGAATTGAATCATGAATCGAATCATGAATCATGAATTGAATAATGAATTGAATCATGAATCATGAATTGAATCAGTAATCGAATCATGAATTGAATCATGAATCATGAAATGAATCATGAATTGAATCATGAATCATGAATCATAAATCATGAATCATGAATTGAATCATGAATCATGAATTGAATCATGAATTGAATCATGAATCATGAATTGAATCATGAATCATGAATCATAAATTTAATCAGTATCATGAATCATGAAATGAATCATGAATTAAATCATGAATCATGAATCATTAATTGAATCATGAATCATGAATCAGAAATTGAATCATGAATTGAATCATGAATCATGAATTGAATCATGAATCATGAATTGAATCATGAATCATGAATTGAATCGAATCATGAATCATGAATCATGAATTGAATAATGAATCATGAATCATGAATCATGAATCATGAATTAAATCATGAATCATGAATCATGAATCGAATCATGAATCATGAATCATGAATCATAAATCGAATCATGAATCATGAATTGAATCATAAATCATGAATCATGAATCGAATCATGAATCATGAATCATGAATTGAATCATGATTCATAAATCGAATCTTGAATTATGGTTCATGAATTGAATCATGAATTGAATCATGAATCATCAATCGAATAATGAATCATCAATCGAATCATGAATCATGAATCATGAATTAAATCATGAATCATAAATCGAATCTTGAATTATGAATCATGAATTGAATCATGAATTGAATCGTGAATCATGAATCATGAATCATAAATTGAATCATGAATCATGAATTGAATCATGAATTGAATCATGAATTGAATCATGAATCATGAATCGAATCATGAATCATGAATCATGAATTAAATCATGAATCATGAATCATGAATCGAATCATGAATCATGAATCATGAATCGAATCATGAATCATGAATTGAATCATGAATCATGAATCATGAATCGAATCATGAATCATGAATTGAATCATGATTCATAAATCAAATCTTGAATCATGAATCATGAATTGAATCATGAATCGAATCATGAATCATGAATTGAATCATGAATCGAATCATGAATCAAGAATCATGAATCAAGAATCATGAATCTAATCATGAATCATGAATTGAATCATGAATCATGAATCGAATCATGAATCATGAATCATGAATCGAATCATGCATCATGAATCATGAATCATAAATCATGAAGTGAATCATGAATCGAATCATGAATCATGAATCAAATTATGAATCATGAATTGAATCATGAATCATGAATCATGAATCATGAATTGAATGATGAATCATGAATCGAATCATGAATCATGAATTGAATCATGAATTGAATCATGAATCATGAATCGAATTATGAATCATGAATTGAATAATGAATTCAATCATGAATCATGAATTGAATCATGAATCATGAATCATTAATTGAATCATGAATCATGAATTGAATCATGAATTGAATCATGAATCATGAATCATGAATCATGAATGATGAATCATGAATCATGAATCAAATTATGAATCATGAATTGAATCATGAATCATGAATCATGAATTGAATGATGAATCATGAATCGAATCATGAATCATGAATTGAATCATGAATTGAATCATGAATCATGAATCGAATCATGAATCATGAATTGAATTATGAATTGAATCATGAATCATAAATTGAATCAGGAATCGAATTATGAATTGAATCATGAATCATGAAATGAATCATGAATTGAATCATGAATCATGAATCATAAATCATGAATCATGAATTGAATTATGAATTGAATCATGAATCATGAATTGAATCATGAATCATGAATTGAATCATGAATTGAATCATGAATCATGAATTGAATCATGAATCATGAATCATAAATTGAATCATTATCATGAATCATGAATTGAATCATGAATTGAATCATGAATCATGAATCATGAATCGAATCATGAATCATGAATTGAATTATGAATTGAATCATGAATCATGAATTGAATCATGAATTGAATCATGAATCATGAATTGAATCATGAATCATGAATTGAATCATGAATCATGAATCATAAATTGAATCATTATCATGAATCATGAATTGAATCATGAATTGAATCATGAATCATGAATCATTAATTGAATCATGAATCATGAATCATGAATTGAATTGAGAATTGAATCATGAATCATGAATTGAATCATGAATCATGAATTGAATCATGAATCATGAATTGAATCATGAATCATGAATTGAATCGAATTATGAATCATGAATTGAATCATGAATCATAAATCATGAAGCATGAATTATGAATTAAATCATGAATCATGAATTGAATCATGAATCGAATCATGAATCATGAATTGAATAATGAATTGAATCATGAATCATGAATTGAATCAGTAATCGAATCATGAATTGAATCATGAATCATGAAATGAATAATGAATTAAATCATGAATCATGAATCATAAATCATGAATCATGAATTGAATCATGAATCATGAATTGAATCATGAACTGAATCATGAATCATGAATTGAATCATGAATCATGAATCATAAATTGAATCAGTATCATGAATCATGAAATGAATCATGAATTAAATCATGAATCATGAATCATGAATTGAATCATGAATCATGAATTGAATCATGAATCATGAATTGAATCAAATCATGAATCATGAATCATGAATTGAATAATGAATCATGAATCATGAATCATGAATCATGAATTAAATCATGAATCATGAATCATGAATCGAATCATGAATCATGAATCATGAATCATGAATCGAATCATGAATCATGAATTGAATCATAAATCATGAATCATGAATCGAATCATGAATCATGAATTGAATCATGATTCATAAATCGAATCTTAAATTATGGTTCATGAATTGAATCATGAATTGAATCATGAATCATCAATCGAATAATGAATCATCAATCGAATCATGAATCATGAATCATGAATTAAATCATGAATCATAAATCGAATCTTGAATTATGAATCATGAATTGAATCATGAATTGAATCGTGAATCATGAATCATGAATCATAAATTGAATCATGAATCATGAATTGAATCATGAATTGAATCATGAATTGAATCATAAATCATGAATCGAATCATGAATCATGAATCATGAATTGAATCATGAATAATTAATCATGAATCGAATCATGAATCATAAATCATGAATTAAATCATGAATCATGAATCATGAATCGAATCATGAATCATGAATCATGAATCGAATCATGAATCATGAATTGAATCATGAATCATGAATCGAATCATGAATCATGAATTGAATCATGATTCATAAATCAAATCTTGAATCATGAATCATGAATTGAATCATGAATCGAATCATGAATCATGAATTGAATCATGAATCGAATCATGAATCAAGAATCATGAATCAAGAATCATGAATCTAATCATGAATCATGAATTGAATCATGAATCATGAATCGAATCATGAATCATGAATCATGAATCGAATCATGAATCATGAATTGAATCATAAATCATGAATCATGAATCGAATCATGAATCATGAATCATGAATTGAATCATGATTCATAAATCGAATCTTGAATTATGGTTCATGAATTGAATCATGAATTGAATCATGAATCATCAATCGAATAATGAATCATCAATCGAATCATGAATCATGAATCATGAATTAAATCATGAATCATAAATCGAATCTTGAATTATGAATCATGAATTGAATCATGAATTGAATCGTGAATCATTAATCATGAATCATAAATTGAATCATGAATCATGAATTGAATCATGAATTTAATCATGAATTGAATCATGAATCATGAATCGAATCATGAATCATGAATCATGAATTGAATCATGAATAATTAATCATGAATCGAATCATGAATCATGAATCATGAATTAAATCATGAATCATAAATCATGAATCGAATCATGAATCATGAATCATGAATCGAATCATGAATCATGAATTGAATCATGAATCATGAATCATGAATCGAATCATGAATCATGAATTGAATCATGATTCATAAATCAAATCTTGAATCATGAATCATGAATTGAATCATGAATCGAATCATGAATCATGAATTGAATCATGAATCGAATCATGAATCAAGAATCATGAATCAAGAATCATGAATCTAATCATGAATCATGAATTGAATCATGAATCATGAATCGAATCATGAATCATGAATCGAATCATGCATCATAAATCATGAATCATAAATCATGAAGTGAATCATGAATCGAATCATGAATCATGAATCGAATCATGAATCATGAATCAAATTATGAATCATGAATTGAATCATGAATCATGAATCATGAATCATGAATTGAATGATGAATCATGAATCGAATCATGAATCATGAATCAAATTATGAATCATGAATTGAATCATGAATCATGAATCATGAATCATGAATTGAATGATGAATCATGAATCGAATCATGAATCATGAATTGAATCATGAATTGAATCATGAATCATGAATCGAATTATGAATCATGAATTGAATAATGAATTCAATCATGAATCATGAATTGAATCATGAATCATGAATCATTAATTGAATCATGAATCATGAATTGAATCATGAATTGAATCATGAATCATGAATCATGAATCATGAATCATGAATCATGAATCATGAATCAAATTATGAATCATGAATTGAATCATGAATCTTGAATCATGAATCATGAATTGAATGATGAATCATGAATCGAATCATGAATCATGAATTGAATCATGAATTGAATCATGAATCATGAATCGAATCATGAATCATGAATTGAATTATGAATTGAATCATGAATCATAAATTGAATCAGGAATCAAATTATGAATTGAATCATGAATCATGAAATGAATCATGAATTGAATCATGAATCATGAATCATAAATCATGAATCATGAATTGAATCATGAATCATGAATTGAATCATGAATTGAATCATGAATCATGAATTGAATCATGAATTGAATCATGAATCATGAATTGAATCATGAATCATGAATCATAAATTGAATCATTATCATGAATCATGAATTGAATCATGAATTGAATCATGAATCATGAATCATTAATTGAATCATGAATCATGAATCATGAATTGAATTGAGAATTGAATCATGAATCATGAATTGAATCATGAATCATGAATTGAATCATGAATCATGAATTGAATCATGAATCATGAATTGAATCGAATTATGAATCATGAATTGAATCATGAATCATAAATCATGAAGCATGAATCATGAATTAAATCATGAATCATGAATCATGAATTGAATCATGAATCGAATCATGAATCATGAATTGAATAATGAATTGAATCATGAATCATGAATTGAATCAGTGATCGAATCATGAATTGAATCATGAATCATGAATTGAATCATGAATTGAATCATGAATCATGAATTGAATCATGAATCATGAATCATAAATTGAATCAGTATCATGAATCATGAAATGAATCATGAATTAAATCATGAATCATGAATCATGAATTGAATCATGAATCATGAATTGAATCATGAATCATGAATTGAATCGAATCATGAATCATGAATCATGAATTGAATAATGAATCATGAATCATGAATCATGAATCATGAATTAAATCATGAATCATGAATCATGAATCGAATCATGAATCATGAATCATGAATCATGAATCGAATCATGAATCATGAATTGAATCATAAATCATGAATCATGAATCGAATCATGAATCATGAATCATGAATTGAATCATGATTCATAAATCGAATCTTAAATTATGGTTCATGAATTGAATCATGAATTGAATCATGAATCATCAATCGAATAATGAATCATCAATCGAATCATGAATCATGAATCATGAATTAAATCATGAATCATAAATCGAATCTTGAATTATGAATCATGATTTGAATCATGAATTGAATTGTGAATCATGAATCATGAATCATAAATTGAATCATGAATCATGAATTGAATCATGAATTGAATCATGAATTGAATCATGAATCATGAATCGAATCATGAATCATGAATCATGAATTGAATCATGAATAATTAATCATGAATCGAATCATGAATCATAAATCATGAATTAAATCATGAATCATTAATCATGAATCGAATCATGAATCATGAATCATGAATCGAATCATGAATCATGAATTGAATCATGAATAATGAATCGAATCATGAATCATGAATTGAATCATGATTCATAAATCAAATCTTGAATCATGAATCATGAATTGAATCATGAATCGAATCATGAATCATGAATTGAATCATGAATCGAATCATGAATCAAGAATCATGAATCAAGAATCATGAATCTAATCATGAATCATGAATTGAATCATGAATCATGAATCGAATCATGAATCATGAATCATGAATCGAATCATGCATCATGAATCATGAATCATAAATCATGAAGTGAATCATGAATCGAATCATGAATCATGAATCAAATTATGAATCATGAATTGAATCATGAATCATGAATCATGAATCATGAATTGAATGATGAATCATGAATCGAATCATGAATCATGAATTGAATCATGAATTGAATCATGAATCATGAATCGAATTATGAATCATGAATTGAATAATGAATTCAATCATGAATCATGAATTGAATCATGAATCATTAATCATTAATTGAATCATGAATCATGAATTGAATCATGAATTGAATCATGAATCATGAATCATGAATCATGAATTGAATGATGAATCATGAATCGAATCATGAATCATGAATTGAATCATGAATTGAATCATGAATCATGAATCGAATTATGAATCATGAATTGAATCATGAATCATGAATTGAATCGAATCATGAATCATGAATCATGAATTGAATAATGAATCATGAATCATGAATCATGAATCATGAATTAAATCATGAATCATGAATCATGAATCGAATCATGAATCATGAATCATGAATCATGAATCGAATCATGAATCATGAATTGAATCATAAATCATGAATCATGAATCGAATCATGAATCATGAATCATGAATTGAATCATGATTCATAAATCGAATCTTAAATTATGGTTCATGAATTGAATCATGAATTGAATCATGAATCATCAATCGAATAATGAATCATCAATCGAATCATGAATCATGAATTAAATCATGAATCATAAATCGAATCTTGAATTATGAATCATGATTTGAATCATGAATTGAATTGTGAATCATGAATCATGAATCATAAATTGAATCATGAATCATGAATTGAATCATGAATTGAATCATGAATTGAATCATGAATCATGAATCGAATCATGAATCATGAATCATGAATTGAATCATGAATAATTAATCATGAATCGAATCATGAATCATAAATCATGAATTAAATCATGAATCATTAATCATGAATCGAATCATGAATCATGAATCATGAATCGAATCATGAATCATGAATTGAATCATGAATCATGAATCGAATCATGAATCATGAATTGAATCATGATTCATAAATCAAATCTTGAATCATGAATCATGAATTGAATCATGAATCGAATCATGAATCATGAATTGAATCATGAATCGAATCATGAATCAAGAATCATGAATCAAGAATCATGAATCTAATCATGAATCATGAATTGAATCATGAATCATGAATCGAATCATGAATCATGAATCATGAATCGAATCATGCATCATGAATCATGAATCATAAATCATGAAGTGAATCATGAATCGAATCATGAATCATGAATCAAATTATGAATCATGAATTGAATGATGAATCATGAATCATGAATCATGAATTGAATGATGAATCATGAATCGAATCATGAATCATGAATTGAATCATGAATTGAATCATGAATCATGAATCGAATTATGAATCATGAATTGAATAATGAATTCAATCATGAATCATGAATTGAATCATGAATCATGAATCATTAATTGAATCATGAATCATGAATTGAATCATGAATTGAATCATGAATCATGAATCATGAATCATGAATTGAATGATGAATCATGAATCGAATCATGAATCATGAATTGAATCATGAATTGAATCATGAATCATGAATCGAATTATGAATCATGAATTGAATAATGAATTCAATCATGAATCATGAATTGAATCATGAATCATGAATCATTAATTGAATCATGAATCATGAATTGAATCATGAATTAAATCATGAATTGAATCATGAATTGAATCATGAATCATGAATCGAATCATGAATCATGATTCATGAATCATGAATCATGAATTGAATCATGAATCATGAATCGAATCTTGAATTATGAATCATGAATTGAATCATGAATTGAATCATGAATTGAATCATGAATCATGAATCGAATCATGAATCATGAATCATGAATCATGAATCATGAATTGAATCATGAATCATGAATCTAATCTTGAATTATGAATCATGAATTGAATCATAATTTTGAATCATGAATTGAATTATGAATCATGAATCATGAATTGAATCATGAATCATGAATTATGAATCATGAATTGAATCATGAATCATTAATCATGAATTGAATCATGAATCATGAATTATGAATCATGAATTGAATCATGAATTGAATCATGAATCATGAATCATAAATTGAATCATGAATCATGAATTGAATCATGAATTAAATCATGAATCATGAATCATTAATTGAATCATGAATCATGAATCATGAATTGAATCATGAATTGAATCATGAATCATGAATTGAATTGAATCATGAATCATGAATCATGAATTGAATCATGAATCATGAATCATGAATTAAATCATGAATCATGAATCATGAATCGAATCATGAATCATGAATCATGAATCGAATCATGAATCATGAATCGAATCATGAATCATGAATTGAATCATGAATCATGAATCAAATCATGAATCATGATTTGAATCATGAATCATGAATCATGAATTGAATCATGAATCATAAATCGAATCTTGAATCATGAATCATGAATTGAATCATGAATCTAATCATGAATCATGATTTGAATCATGAATCATGAATCATTAATTGAATCATGAATAATAAATCGAATCATGAATTATGAATCATGAATTGAATCTTGAATCATGAATCATAAATCATGAATTAAATAATGAATCATGAATCATGAATCGAATCATGAATCATGAATCTAGAATCATGAACCGAATCATGAATTGAATGATGAATCATGAATCATAAATCATGAATCGAATCATGAGTCATGAATCATGAATCATGAATCATGAATTGAATCATGAATCATGAATCATGAATCGAATCATGAATCAAGAATCATGAATCAAGAATCATGAATCTAATCATGAATCATGAATTGAATCATGAATCATGAATCGAATCATGAATCATGAATCATGAATCGAATCATGAATCATGAATTGAATCATAAATCATGAATCATGAATCGAATCATGAATCATGAATCATGAATTGAATCATGATTCATAAATCGAATCTTGAATTATGGTTCATGAATTGAATCATGAATTGAATCATGAATCATCAATCGAATAATGAATCATCAATCGAATCATGAATCATGAATCATGAATTAAATCATGAATCATAAATCGAATCTTGAATTATGAATCATGAATTGAATCATGAATTGAATCGTGAATCATTAATCATGAATCATAAATTGAATCATGAATCATGAATTGAATCATGAATTGAATCATGAATTGAATCATGAATCATGAATCGAATCATGAATCATGAATCATGAATTGAATCATGAATAATTAATCATGAATCGAATCATGAATCATGAATCATGAATTAAATCATGAATCATAAATCATGAATCGAATCATGAATCATGAATCATGAATCGAATCATGAATCATGAATTGAATCATGAATCATGAATCATGAATCGAATCATGAATCATGAATTGAATCATGATTCATAAATCAAATCTTGAATCATGAATCATGAATTGAATCATGAATCGAATCATGAATCATGAATTGAATCATGAATCGAATCATGAATCAAGAATCATGAATCAAGAATCATGAATCTAATCATGAATCATGAATTGAATCATGAATCATGAATCGAATCATGAATCATGAATCATGAATCGAATCATGCATCATGAATCATGAATCATAAATCATGAAGTGAATCATGAATCGAATCATGAATCATGAATCGAATCATGAATCATGAATCAAATTATGAATCATGAATTGAATCATGAATCATGAATCATGAATCATGAATTGAATGATGAATCATGAATCGAATCATGAATCATGAATTGAATCATGAATTGAATCATGAATCATGAATCGAATTATGAATCATGAATTGAATAATGAATTCAATCATGAATCATGAATTGAATCATGAATCATGAATCATTAATTGAATCATGAATCATGAATTGAATCATGAATTGAATCATGAATCATGAATCATGAATCATGAATCATGAATCATGAATCAAATTATGAATCATGAATTGAATCATGAATCTTGAATCATGAATCATGAATTGAATGATGAATCATGAATCGAATCATGAATCATGAATTGAATCATGAATTGAATCATGAATCATGAATCGAATCATGAATCATGAATTGAATTATGAATTGAATCATGAATCATAAATTGAATCAGGAATCAAATTATGAATTGAATCATGAATCATGAAATGAATCATGAATTGAATCATGAATCATGAATCATAAATCATGAATCATGAATTGAATCATGAATTGAATCATGAATCATGAATTGAATCATGAATTGAATCATGAATCATGAATTGAATCATGAATTGAATCATGAATCATGAATTGAATCATGAATCATGAATCATAAATTGAATCATTATCATGAATCATGAATTGAATCATGAATTGAATCATGAATCATGAATCATTAATTGAATCATGAATCATGAATCATGAATTGAATTGAGAATTGAATCATGAATCATGAATTGAATCATGAATCATGAATTGAATCATGAATCATGAATTGAATCATGAATCATGAATTGAATCGAATTATGAATCATGAATTGAATCATGAATCATAAATCATGAAGCATGAATCATGAATTAAATCATGAATCATGAATCATGAATTGAATCATGAATCGAATCATGAATCATGAATTGAATAATGAATTGAATCATGAATCATGAATTGAATCAGTGATCGAATCATGAATTGAATCATGAATCATGAAATGAATCATGAATTGAATCATGAATCATGAATCATAAATCATGAATCATGAATTGAATCATGAATCATGAATTGAATCATGAATTGAATCATGAATCATGAATTGAATCATGAATCATGAATCATAAATTGAATCAGTATCATGAATCATGAAATGAATCATGAATTAAATCATGAATCATGAATCATGAATTGAATCATGAATCATGAATTGAATCATGAATCATGAATTGAATCGAATCATGAATCATGAATCATGAATTGAATAATGAATCATGAATCATGAATCATGAATCATGAATTAAATCATGAATCATGAATCATGAATCGAATCATGAATCATGAATCATGAATCATGAATCGAATCATGAATCATGAATCGAATCTTAAATTATGGTTCATGAATTGAATCATGAATTGAATCATGAATCATCAATCGAATAATGAATCATCAATCGAATCATGAATCATGAATCATGAATTAAATCATGAATCATAAATCGAATCTTGAATTATGAATCATGATTTGAATCATGAATTGAATTGTGAATCATGAATCATGAATCATAAATTGAATCATGAATCATGAATTGAATCATGAATTGAATCATGAATTGAATCATGAATCATGAATCGAATCATGAATCATGAATCATGAATTGAATCATGAATAATTAATCATGAATCGAATCATGAATCATAAATCATGAATTAAATCATGAATCATTAATCATGAATCGAATCATGAATCATGAATCATGAATCGAATCATGAATCATGAATTGAATCATGAATCATGAATCGAATCATGAATCATGAATTGAATCCTGATTCATAAATCAAATCTTGAATCATGAATCATGAATTGAATCATGAATCGAATCATGAATCATGAATTGAATCATGAATCGAATCATGAATCAAGAATCATGAATCAAGAATCATGAATCTAATCATGAATCATGAATTGAATCATGAATCATGAATCGAATCATGAATCATGAATCATGAATCGAATCATGCATCATGAATCATGAATCATAAATCATGAAGTGAATCATGAATCGAATCATGAATCATGAATCAAATTATGAATCATGAATTGAATCATGAATCATGAATCATGAATCATGAATTGAATGATGAATCATGAATCGAATCATGAATCATGAATTGAATCATGAATTGAATCATGAATCATGAATCGAATTATGAATCATGAATTGAATAATGAATTCAATCATGAATCATGAATTGAATCATGAATCATTAATCATTAATTGAATCATGAATCATGAATTGAATCATGAATTGAATCATGAATCATGAATCATGAATCATGAATCATGAATTGAATGATGAATCATGAATCGAATCATGAATCATGAATTGAATCATGAATTGAATCATGAATCATGAATCGAATTATGAATCATGAATTGAATCATGAATCATGAATTGAATCGAATCATGAATCATGAATCATGAATTGAATAATGAATCATGAATCATGAATCATGAATCATGAATTAAATCATGAATCATGAATCATGAATCGAATCATGAATCATGAATCATGAATCATGAATCGAATCATGAATCATGAATTGAATCATAAATCATGAATCATGAATCGAATCATGAATCATGAATCATGAATTGAATCATGATTCATAAATCGAATCTTAAATTATGGTTCATGAATTGAATCATGAATTGAATCATGAATCATCAATCGAATAATGAATCATCAATCGAATCATGAATCATGAATTAAATCATGAATCATAAATCGAATCTTGAATTATGAATCATGATTTGAATCATGAATTGAATTGTGAATCATGAATCATGAATCATAAATTGAATCATGAATCATGAATTGAATCATGAATTGAATCATGAATTGAATCATGAATCATGAATCGAATCATGAATCATGAATCATGAATTGAATCATGAATAATTAATCATGAATCGAATCATGAATCATAAATCATGAATTAAATCATGAATCATTAATCATGAATCGAATCATGAATCATGAATCATGAATCGAATCATGAATCATGAATTGAATCATGAATCATGAATCGAATCATGAATCATGAATTGAATCATGATTCATAAATCAAATCTTGAATCATGAATCATGAATTGAATCATGAATCGAATCATGAATCATGAATTGAATCATGAATCGAATCATGAATCAAGAATCATGAATCAAGAATCATGAATCTAATCATGAATCATGAATTGAATCATGAATCATGAATCGAATCATGAATCATGAATCATGAATCGAATCATGCATCATGAATCATGAATCATAAATCATGAAGTGAATCATGAATCGAATCATGAATCATGAATCAAATTATGAATCATGAATTGAATCATGAATCATGAATCATGAATCATGAATTGAATGATGAATCATGAATCGAATCATGAATCATGAATTGAATCATGAATTGAATCATGAATCATGAATCGAATTATGAATCATGAATTGAATAATGAATTCAATCATGAATCATGAATTGAATCATGAATCATGAATCATTAATTGAATCATGAATCATGAATTGAATCATGAATTGAATCATGAATCATGAATCATGAATCATGAATTGAATGATGAATCATGAATCGAATCATGAATCATGAATTGAATCATGAATTGAATCATGAATCATGAATCGAATTATGAATCATGAATTGAATAATGAATTCAATCATGAATCATGAATTGAATCATGAATCATGAATCATTAATTGAATCATGAATCATGAATTGAATCATGAATTAAATCATGAATTGAATCATGAATTGAATCATGAATCATGAATCGAATCATGAATCATGATTCATGAATCATGAATCATGAATTGAATCATGAATCATGAATCGAATCTTGAATTATGAATCATGAATTGAATCATGAATTGAATCATGAATTGAATCATGAATCATGAATCGAATCATGAATCATGAATCATGAATCATGAATCATGAATTGAATCATGAATCATGAATCTAATCTTGAATTATGAATCATGAATTGAATCATAATTTTGAATCATGAATTGAATTATGAATCATGAATCATGAATTGAATCATGAATCATGAATTATGAATCATGAATTGAATCATGAATCATTAATCATGAATTGAATCATGAATCATGAATTATGAATCATGAATTGAATCATGAATTGAATCATGAATCATGAATCATAAATTAATTCATGAATCATGAATTGAATCATGAATTAAATCATGAATCATGAATCATTAATTGAATCATGAATCATGAATCATGAATTGAATCATGAATTGAATCATGAATCATGAATTGAATTGAATCATGAATCATGAATCATGAATTGAATCATGAATCATGAATCATGAATTAAATCATGAATCATGAATCATGAATCGAATCATGAATCATGAATCATGAATCGAATCATGAATCATGAATCGAATCATGAATCATGAATTGAATCATGAATCATGAATCAAATCATGAATCATGATTTGAATCATGAATCATGAATCATGAATTGAATCATGAATCATAAATCGAATCTTGAATCATGAATCATGAATTGAATCATGAATCTAATCATGAATCATGATTTGAATCATGAATCATGAATCATTAATTGAATCATGAATAATAAATCGAATCATGAATTATGAATCATGAATTGAATCTTGAATCATGAATCATAAATCATGAATTAAATAATGAATCATGAATCATGAATCGAATCATGAATCATGAATCTAGAATCATGAACCGAATCATGAATTGAATGATGAATCATGAATCATAAATCATGAATCGAATCATGAGTCATGAATCATGAATCATGAATCTTGAATTGAATCATGAATCATGAATCATGAATTGAATCATGAATCATGAATCATGAATCGAATCATGAATCATGAATTGATTCATGAATCATGAATCATGAATCGAATCATGAATCATGAATCATGAATCATGAATTAAATCATGAATCATGAATTATGAATCGAATCATGAATCAAGAAACATAAATCGAATCATGAATCATGAATTGAATCATGAATCATGAATCGAATCATGAATCATGAATCATGAATCAAGAATCATGAATCGAATCATGAATCATGAATTGAATCATGAATCATGAATCGAATCATGAATCATGAATCATGAATCATGAATCGAATCATGAATCATGAATCATGAATCATGAATCATGAAGTGAATCATGAATCATGAATCATGAATCGAATCATGAATCATGAATTGAATCATGAATTGAATCATAAATCATGAATCGAATCATGAATCATGAATCGAATCATGAATCATGAATTGTATCATGAATCATGAATCGAATCATGAATTATGAATTGAATAATGAATTCAATCATGAATCATGATTTGAATCTTGAATTGAATCATGAATTGAATCATGAATCATGAATTGAATCATGAATCATGAATTGAATCATGAATCATGAATTATAAATTGAATCATCAATCATGAATCATGAATTGAATCATGAATTGAATCATGAATCATGAATCATTAATATAATCATGAATCATGAATCATGAATCATGAATTGAATCATGAATCATGAATTGAATCATGAATCATGAATTGAATCATGAATCATGAATCGAATCATGAATCATGAATCATGAATTGAATCATGAATCATGAATCATGAATCATGAATCATGACTCATAAATTGAATCATCAATCATGAATCATGAATTAAATCATGAATTTAATCATAAATCATGAATTTAATCATAAATCATGAATCATGAATTAAATCATAAATCATGAATCGAATCATGAATCATGATTTGAATCATGAATCACGAATCATGAATTGAATCATGAATAATGAATCGAATCATGAATTATGAATCATGAATTGAATCTTGAATCATAAATCATAAATCATGAATTAAATCATGAATTATGAATCATGAATCGAATCATAAATCATGAATCAAGAATCATGAATCGAATCATGAATCATGAATTGAATCATGAATCATGAATCATAAATCATGAATCGAATCTTGAATCATGAATCATGAATCATGAATTGAATCATGAATCATGAATCATGAATTGAATCATGAATCATGAATCATGAATCGAATCATGAATCATGAATTTATTCATGAATCATGAATCATGAATCGAATCATGAATCATGAATCATTAATTGAATCATGAATCATGAATTATGAATCGAATAATGAATCAAGAATCATAAATCGAATCATGAATCATGAATTGAATCATGAATCGAATCATGAATCATGAATCAAGAATCATGAATCGAATCATGAATCATGAATTGAATCATGAATCATGAATCGAATCATGAATCATGAATCATGAATCAAGTCATGAATCATGAATCATGAATCATAAATCATGAATCAGGAATTAAATGATGAATCATGAATTGAATCATGAATCATGAATCATGAATCATGAATCAGGAATTAAATGATGAATCATGAATCGAATCATGAATCATGAATTGAATCATGAATTAAATCATGAATTATGAATCGAATCATGAATCATGAATTGAATAATGAATTCAATCATGAATCATGAATTGAATCAGGAATCGAATCATGAATTGAATCATGAATCATGAATTGAATCATGAATCATGAATTATGAATCGAATCATGAATCAAGAATCATAAATCGAATCATGAATAATGAATTGAATTATGAATCGAATCATGAATCATGAATCATGAATCAAGAATCATGAATCGAATCATGAATCATGAATTGAATCATGAATCATGAATCGAATCATGAATCATGGATCATGAATCGAATCATGAATGATGAATCATGAATCATGAATCAAATTATGAATCATGAATTGAATCATGAATCATGAATCATGAATCATGAATTGAATGATGAATCATGAATCGAATCATGAATCATGAATTGAATCATGAATTGAATCATGAATCATGAATCGAATCATGAATCATGAATTGAATAATGAATTGAATCATGAATCATAAATTGAATCAGGAATCGAATTATGAATTGAATCATGAATCATGAAATGAATCATGAATTGAATCATGAATCATGAATCATAAATCATGAATCATGAATTGAATCATGAATCATGAATTCAATCATGAATTGAATCATGAATCATGAATTGAATCATGAATTGAATCATGAATCATGAATTGAATCATGAATCATGAATCATAAATTGAATCATTATCATGAATCATGAATTGAATCATGAATCATGAATCATTAATTGAATCATGAATCATGAATCATGAATTGAATTGAGAATTGAATCATGAATCATGAATTGAATCATGAATCATGAATTGAATCGAATTATGAATCATGAATTGAATCATGAATCATAAATCATGAAGCATGAATCATGAATTAAATCATGAATCATGAATCATGAATTGAATCATGAATCGAATCATGAATCATGAATTGAATCATGAATTGAATCATGAATCATGAATTGAATCAGTAATCGAATCATGAATTGAATCATGAATCATGAAATGAATCATGAATTGAATCATGAATCATGAATCATAAATCATGAATCATGAATTGAATCATGAATCATGAATTGAATCATGAATTGAATCATGAATCATGAATTGAATCATGAATCATGAATCATAAATTGAATCAGTATCATGAATCATGAAATGAATCATGAATTAAATCATGAATCATGAATCATTAATTGAATCATGAATCATGAATCAGAAATTGAATCATGAATTGAATCATGAATCATGAATTGAATCATGAATCATGAATTGAATCGAATCATGAATCATGAATCATGAATTGAATAATGAATCATGAATCATGAATCATGAATCATGAATTAAATCATGAATCATGAATCATGAATCGAATCATGAATCATGAATCATGAATCATGAATCGAATCATGAATCATGAATTGAATCATAAATCATGAATCATGAATCGAATCATGAATCATGAATCATGAATTGAATCATGATTCATAAATCGAATCTTGAATTATGGTTCATGAATTGAATCATGAATTGAATCATGAATCATCAATCGAATAATGAATCATCAATCGAATCATGAATCATGAATCATGAATTAAATCATGAATCATAAATCGAATCTTGAATTATGAATCATGAATTGAATCATGAATTGAATCGTGAATCATGAATCATGAATCATAAATTGAATCATGAATCATGAATTGATTCATGAATTGAATCATGAATTGAATCATGAATCATGAATCGAATCATGAATCATGAATCATGAATTGAATCATGAATAATTAATCATGAATCGAATCATGAATCATGAATTATGAATTAAATCATGAATCATGAATCATGAATCGAATCATGAATCATGAATCATGAATCGAATCATGAATCATTAATTGAATCATGAATCATGAATCATGAATCGAATCATGAATCATGAATTGAATCATGATTCATAAATCAAATCTTGAATCATGAATCATGAATTGAATCATGAATCGAATCATGAATCATGAATTGAATCATGAATCGAATCATGAATCAAGAATCATGAATCAAGAATCATGAATCTAATCATGAATCATGAATTGAATCATGAATCATGAATCGAATCATGAATCATGAATCATGAATCGAATCATGCATCATGAATCATGAATCATAAATCATGAAGTGAATCATGAATCGAATCATGAATCATGAATCAAATTATGAATCATGAATTGAATCATGAATCATGAATCATGAATCATGAATCATGAATTGAATGATGAATCATGAATCGAATCATGAATCATGAATTGAATCATGAATTGAATCATGAATCATGAATCGAATTATGAATCATAAATTGAATAATGAATTCAATCATGAATCATGAATTGAATCATGAATCATGAATCATTAATTGAATCATGAATCATGAATTGAATCATGAATTGAATCATGAATCATGAATCATGAATCATGAATCATGAATTGAATGATGAATCATGAATCGAATCATGAATCATGAATTGAATCATGAATTGAATCATGAATCATGAATCGAATTATGAATCATGAATTGAATAATGAATTCAATCATGAATCATGAATTGAATCATGAATCATGAATCATTAATTGAATCATGAATCATGAATTGAATCATGAATTAAATCATGAATTGAATCATGAATTGAATCATGAATCATGAATCATGAATCATGAATCATGAATTGAATCATGAATCATGAATCGAATCTTGAATTATGAATCATGAATTGAATCATGAATTGAATCATGAATTGAATCATGAATCATGAATCGAATCATGAATCATGAATCATGAATCATGAATCATGAATTGAATCATGAATCATGAATCATGAATTGAATCATGAATCATGAATCGAATCTTGAATTATGAATCATGAATTGAATCATAATTTTGAATCATGAATCATGAATTGAATTATGAATCATGAATCATGAATTGAATCATGAATCATGAATTATGAATCATGAATTGAATCATGAATCATTAATCATGAATTGAATCATGAATCATGAATTATGAATCATGAATTGAATCATGAATTGAATCATGAATCATGAATCATAAATTGAATCATGAATCATGAATCATGAATTGAATCATGAATTGAATCATAAATCATGAATCATTAATTGAATCATGAATCATGAATCATGAATTGAATCATGAATTGAATCATGAATCATGAATTGAATCGAATCATGAATCATGAATCATGAATTGAATCTTGAATCATGAATCATGAATTAAATCATGAATCATGAATCATGAATCGAATCATGAATCATGAATCATGAATCGAATCATGAATCATGAATTAAATCATGAATCATGAATCATGAATCGAATCATGAATCATGAATCATGAATCGAATCATGAATCATGAATTGAATCATGAATCATGAATCGAATCATGAATCATGAATCGAATCATGAATCATGAATCATGAATTGAATCATGAATCATAAATCGAATCTTGAATTATGAATCATGAATTGAATCATGAATTGAATCGTGAATCATGAATAATGAATCATAAATTGAATCATGAATCATGAATTGAATCATGATTTGAATCATGAATTGAATCATGAATTGAATCATGAATCATGAATCATGAATTGAATCATGAATAATTAATCATGAATCGAATCTTGAATCATGAATCATGAATTAAATCATGAATCACGAATCATGAATCGAATCATGAATCATGAATCATGAATCGAATCATGAATCATGAATTGAATCATGAATCATGAATAATGAATCGAATCATGAATCATGAATCAAATTATGAATCATGAATTGAATCATGAATCATGAATCATGAATCATGATTCATGAATTGAATGATGAATCATGAATCGAATCATGAATCATGAATTGAATCATGAATTGAATCATGAATCATGAATCGAATTATGAATCATAAATTGAATAATGAATTCAATCATGAATCATGAATTGAATCATGAATCATGAATCATTAATTGAATCATGAATCATGAATTGAATCATGAATTGAATCATGAATCATGAATCATGAATCATGAATCATGAATCATGAATCATGAATTGAATGATGAATCATGAATCGAATCATGAATCATGAATTGAATCATGAATTGAATCATGAATCATGAATCGAATTATGAATCATGAATTGAATAATGAATTCAATCATGAATCATGAATTGAATCATGAATCATGAATCATTAATTGAATCATGAATCATGAATTGAATCATGAATTAAATCATGAATTGAATCATGAATTGAATCATGAATCATGAATCGAATCATGAATCATGAATCATGAATCATGAATCATGAATTGAATCATGAATCATGAATCGAATCTTGAATTATGAATCATGAATTGAATCATGAATTGAATCATGAATTGAATCATGAATCATGAATCGAATCATGAATCATGAATCATCAATCATGAATTGAATCATGAATCATGAATCATGAATCATGAATTGAATCATGAATCATGAATCGAATCTTGAATTATGAATCATGAATTGAATCATAATTTTGAATCATGAATCATGAATTGAATTATGAATCATGAATCATGAATTGAATCATGAATTATGAATCATGAATTGAATCATGAATCATTAATCATGAATTGAATCATGAATCATGAATTATGAATCATGAATTGAATCATGAATTGAATCATAATTCATGAATCATAAATTGAATCATGAATCATGAATCATGAATTGAATCATGAATTGAATCATGAATCATGAATCATTAATTGAATCATGAATCATGAATCATGAATTGAATCATGAATTGAATCATGAATTGAATCATGAATCATGAATTGAATCGAATCATGAATCATGAATCATGAATTGAATCTTGAATCATGAATCATATATTAAATCATGAATCATGAATCATGAATCGAATCATGAATCATGAATCATGAATCGAATCATGAATCATGAATTAAATCATGAATCATGAATCATGAATCGAATCATGAATCATGAATCATGAATCGAATCATGAATCATGAATTGAATCATGAATTTGAATCGAATCATGAATCATGAATCGAATCATGAATCATGAATCATGAATTGAATCATGAATCATAAATCGAATCTTGAATTATGAATCATGAATTGAATCATGAATTGAATCGTGAATCATGAATCATGAATCATAAATTGAATCATGAATCATGAATTGAATCATGATTTGAATCATGAATTGAATCATGAATTGAATCATGAATCATGAATCATGAATTGAATCATGAATCATGAATCATGAATCATGAATCGAATCATGAATCATGAATTGAATCATGAATCATGAATAATGAATCGAATCATGAATCATGAATCATGAATTGAATCATGATTCATAAATCGAATCTTGAATTATGAATCATGAATTGAATCATGAATTGAATCATGAATCATGAATTGAATCATGAATCGAATCATGAATCATGAATCATGAATCAAGAATCATGAATCGAATCATGAATCATGAATTGAATGATGAATCATAAATCGAATCATGAATCATGAATCATGAATCGAATCATGAATCATGAATCATGAATAATAAATCATGAAGTGAATCATGAATCGAATGATGAATCATGAATCAAATTATGAATCATGAATTGAATCATGAATCATGAATCATGAATCATGAATTGAATCATGAATCATGAATTGAATCATGAATCATGAATCATGAATCATGAATTGAATCATGAATAATGAATCATGAATCGAATCATGAATCATGAATCATGAATCATGAATTGAATCATGAATCATGAATCATGAATTGAATCATGAATTAAATCATGAATCATGAATCATAAATTGAATCATGAATCATGAATTGAATCATGAATCATGAATTGAATCATGAATCATCAATCGAATAATGAATCATCAATCGAATCATGAATCATGAATCATGAATTAAATCATGAATCATAAATCGAATCTTGAATTATGAATCATGAATTGAATCATGAATTGAATCGTGAATCATGAATCATGAATCATAAATTGAATCATGAATCATGAATCGAATCATGAATTGAAGCATGAATTGAATCATGAATCATGAATCGAATCATGAATCATGAATCATGAATCGAATCATGAATCATGAATCATGAATCGAATCATGAATCATGAATCATGAATTAAATCATGAATCATGAATCATGAATCGAATCATGAATCATGAATCATGAATCGAATCATGAATCATGAATTGAATCATGAATCATGAATCGAATCATGAATCATGAATTGAATCATGATTCATAAATCAAATCTTGAATCATGAATCATGAATTGAATCATGAATCGAATCATGAATCATGAATTGAATCATGAATCGAATCATGAATCAAGAATCATGAATCAAGAATCATGAATCTAATCATGAGTCATGAATTGAATCATGAATCATGAATCGAATCATGAATCATGAATCATGAATCGAATCATGCATCATGAATCATGAATCATAAATCATGAAGTGAATCATGAATCGAATCATGAATCATGAATCAAATTATGAATCATGAATTGAATCATGAATCATGAATTGAATCATGAATCATGAATCATGAATCATGAATCATGAATCATGAATTGAATGATGAATCATGAATCGAATCATGAATCATGAATTGAATCATGAATTGAATCATGAATCATGAATCGAATTATGAATCATGAATTGAATAATGAATTCAATCATGAATCATGAATTCAATCATGAATCATGAATCATTAATTGAATCATGAATCATGAATTGAATCATGAATTGAATCATGAATCATGAATCATGAATCATGAATCATGAATCATGAATTGAATCATGAATCATGAATCGAATCATGAATCATGAATCGAATTATGAATCATGAATTGAATAATGAATTCAATCATGAATCATGAATTCAATCATGAATCATGAATCATTAATTGAATCATGAATCATGAATTGAATCATGAATTAAATCATGAATTGAATCATGAATTGAATCATGAATCATGAATCGAATCATGAATCATGAATCATGAATCATGAATCATGAATTGAATCATGAATCATGAATCGAATCTTGAATTATGAATCATGAATTGAATCATGAATTGAATCATGAATTGAATCATGAATCATGAATTAAATCATGAATCATGAATTAAATCATGAATCATGAATCATGAATCGAATCATGAATCATGAATCATTAATCGAATCATGAATCATGAATTGAATCATGAATCATGAATCGAATCATGAATCATGAATCGAATCATGAATCATGAATCATGAATTGAATCATGAATCATAAATCGAATCTTGAATTATGAATCATGAATTGAATCATGAATTGAATCGTGAATCATGAATCATGAATCATAAATTGAATCATGAATCATGAATTGAATCATGATTTGAATCATGAATTGAATCATGAATTGAATCATGAATCATGAATCATGAATTGAATCATGAATAATTAATCATGAATCGAATCTTGAATCATGAATCATGAATTAAATCATGAATCATGAATCATGAATCATGAATCGAATCATGAATCATGAATTGAATCATGAATCATGAATAATGAATCGAATCATGAATCATGAATCATGAATTGAATCATGATTCATAAATCGAATCTTGAATTATGAATCATGAATTGAATCATGAATTGAATCATGAATCATGAATTGAATCATGAATCGAATCATGAATCATGAATCATGAATCAAGAATCATGAATCGAATCATGAATCATGAATTGAATCATGAATCATAAATCGAATCATGAATCATGAATCATGAATCGAATCATGAATCATGAATCATGAATAATAAATCATGAAGTGAATCATGAATCGAATGATGAATCATGAATCAAATTATGAATCATGAATTGAATCATGAATCATGAATCATGAATCATGAATTGAATCATGAATCATGAATTGAATCATGAATCATGAATCATGAATCATGAATTGAATCATGAATAATGAATCATGAATCGAATCATGAATCATGAATAATGAATCATGAATTGAATCATGAATCATGAATCATGAATTGAATCATGAATTAAATCATGAATCATGAATCATAAATTAAATCATGAATCATGAATTGAATCATGAATCATGAATTGAATCATGAATCATGAATCGAATAATGAATCATCAATCGAATCATGAATCATGAATCATGAATTAAATCATGAATCATAAATCGAATCTTGAATTATGAATCATGAATTGAATCATGAATTGAATCGTGAATCATGAATCATGAATCATAAATTGAATCATGAATCATGAATTGAATCATGAATTGAAGCATGAATTGAATCATGAATCATGAATCGAATCATGAATCATGAATCATGAATTGAATCATGAATAATTAATCATGAATCGAATCATGAATCATGAATCATGAATTAAATCATGAATCATGAATCATGAATCGAATCATGAATCATGAATCATGAATCGAATCATGAATCATGAATTGAATCATGAATCATGAATCGAATCATGAATCATGAATTGAATCATGATTCATAAATCAAATCTTGAATCATGAATCATGAATTGAATCATGAATCGAATCATGAATCATGAATTGAATCATGAATCGAATCATGAATCAAGAATCATGAATCAAGAATCATGAATCTAATCATGAGTCATGAATTGAATCATGAATCATGAATCGAATCATGAATCATGAATCATGAATCGAATCATGCATCATGAATCATGAATCATAAATCATGAAGTGAATCATGAATCGAATCATGAATCATGAATCAAATTATGAATCATGAATTGAATCATGAATCATGAATCATGAATCATGAATCATGAATCATGAATCATGAATTGAATGATGAATCATGAATCGAATCATGAATCATGAATTGAATCATGAATTGAATCATGAATCATGAATCGAATTATGAATCATGAATTGAATAATGAATTCAATCATGAATCATGAATTCAATCATGAATCATGAATCATTAATTGAATCATGAATCATGAATTGAATCATGAATTGAATCATGAATCATGAATCATGAATCATGAATCATGAATCATGAATTGAATCATGAATCATGAATCGAATCATGAATCATGAATTGAATCATGAATTGAATCATGAATCATGAATCGAATTATGAATCATGAATTGAATAATGAATTCAATCATGAATCATGAATTCAATCATGAATCATGAATCATTAATTGAATCATGAATCATGAATTGAATCATGAATTAAATCATGAATTGAATCATGAATTGTATCATGAATCATGAATCGAATCATGAATCATGAATCATGAATCATGAATCATGAATTGAATCATGAATCATGAATCGAATCTTGAATTATGAATCATGAATTGAATCATGAATTGAATCATGAATTGAATCATGAATCATGAATCGAATCATGAATCATGAATCATGAATCATGAATCATGAATTGAATCATGAATCATGAATCGAATCTTGAATTATGAATCATGAATTGAATCATAATTTTGAATCATGAATCATGAATTGAATTATGAATCATGAATCATGAATTGAATCATGAATCATGAATAATGAATCATGAATTGAATCATGAATCATTAATCATGAATTGAATCATGAATCATGAATTATGAATCATGAATTGAATCATGAATTGAATCATGAATCATGAATCATAAATTGAATCATGAATCATGAATCATGAATTGAATCATGAATTGAATCATGAATCATGAATCATTAATTGAATCATGAATCATGAATCATGAATTGAATCATGAATTGAATCATGAATCATGAATTGAATCGAATCATGAATCATGAATTGAATCATGAATCATGAATCATGAATTAAATCATGAATCATGAATTGAATCATGAATCATGAATCGAATCATGAATCATGAATCGAATCATGAATCATGAATCATGAATTGAATCATGAATCATAAATCGAATCTTGAATCATGAATCATGAATTGAATCATGAATCTAATCATGAATCATGATTTGAATCATGAATCATGAATCATGAATTGAATCATGAATAATAAATCGAATCATGAATTATGAATCATGAATTGAATCTTGAATCATGAATCATAAATCATGAATTAAATAATGAATCATGAATCATGAATCGAATCATGAATCATGAATCTAGAATCATGAACCGAATCATGAATTGAATGATGAATCATGAATCATAAATCATGAATCGAATCATGAATCATGAATCATGAATCATGAATCATGAATTGAATCATGAATCATGAATCATGAATTGAATCATGAATCATGAATCATGAATCGAATCATGAATCATGAATTGATTCATGAATCATGAATCATGAATCGAATCATGAATCATGAATCATGAATCATGAATTAAATCATGAATCATGAATTATGAATCGAATCATGAATCAAGAAACATAAATCGAATCATGAATCATGAATTGAATCATGAATCATGAATCGAATAATGAATCATGAATCATGAATCAAGAATCATGAATCGAATCATGAATCATGAATTGAATCATGAATCATGAATCGAATCATGAATCATGAATCATGAATCATGAATCGAATCATGAATCATGAATCATGAATTATGAATCATGAAGTGAATCATGAATCATGAATCATGAATCGAATCATGAATCATGAATTGAATCATGAATTGAATCATAAATCATGAATCGAATCATGAATCATGAATCGAATCATGAATCATGAATTGTATCATGAATCATGAATCGAATCATGAATTATGAATTGAATAATGAATTCAATCATGAATCATGATTTGAATCTTGAATTGAATCATGAATTGAATCATGAATCATGAATTGAATCATGAATCATGAATTGAATCATGAATCATGAATCATAAATTGAATCATCAATCATGAATCATGAATTGAATCATGAATTGAATCCTGAATCATGAATCATTAATATAATCATGAATCATGAATCATGAATCATGAATTGAATCATGAATCATGAATTGAATCATGAATCATGAATCGAATCATGAATCATGAATCGAATCATGAATCATGAATCATGAATTGAATCATGAATCATGAATCATGAATCATGACTCATAAATTGAATCATCAATCATGAATCATGAATTAAATCATGAATTTAATCATAAATCATGAATTTAATCATAAATCATGAATCATGAATTGAATCATAAATCATGAATCGAATCGTTAATCATGATATGAATCATGAATCACGAATCATGAATTGAATCATGAATAATGAATCGAATCATGAATTATGAATCATGAATTGAATCTTGAATCATAAATCATAAATCATAAATCATGAATTATGAATCATGAATCGAATCATAAATCATGAATCAAGAATCATGAATCGAATCATGAATCATGAATTGAATCATGAATCATGAATCATAAATCATGAATCGAATCTTGAATCATGAATCATGAATCATGAATTGAATCATGAATCATGAATCATGAATTGAATCATGAATCATGAATCATGAATCGAATCATGAATCATGAATTGATTCATGAATCATGAATCATGAATCGAATCATGAATCATGAATCATTAATTGAATCATGAATCATGAATTATGAATCGAATAATGAATCAAGAATCATAAATCGAATCATGAATCATGAATTGAATAATGAATCGAATCATGAATCATGAATCATGAATCAAGAATCATGAATCGAATCATGAATCATGAATTGAATCATGAATCATGAATCGAATCATGAATCATGAATCAAATCATGAATCATGAATCATGAATCATAAATCATGAATCAGGAATTAAATGATGAATCATGAATTGAATCATGAATCATGAATCATGAATCATGAATCAGGAATTAAATGATGAATCATGAATCGAATCATGAATCATGAATTGAATCATGAATTAAATCATGAATTATGAATCGAATCATGAATCATGAATTGAATAATGAATTAAATCATGAATAATGAATCGAATCATGAATTATGAATCATGAATTGAATCTTGAATCATAAATCATAAATCATAAATCATGAATTATGAATCATGAATCGAATCATAAATCATGAATCAAGAATCATGAATCGAATCATGAATCATGAATTGAATCATGAATCATGAATCGAATCATGAATCATGAATCATGAATCAAATCATGAATCATGAATCATGAATCATAAATCATGAATCAGGAATTAAATGATGAATCATGAATTGAATCATGAATCATGAATCATGAATCATGAATCAGGAATTAAATGATGAATCATGAATCGAATCATGAATCATGAATTGAATCATGAATTAAATGATGAATCATGAATCGAATCATGAATCATGAATTGAATCATGAATTAAATCATGAATAATGAATCGAATCATGAATTATGAATCATGAATTGAATCTTGAATCATAAATCATAAATCATAAATCATGAATTATGAATCATGAATCGAATCATAAATCATGAATCAAGAATCATGAATCGAATCATGAATCATGAATTGAATCATGAATCATGAATCATAAATCATGAATCGAATCTTGAATCATGAATCATGAATCATGAATTGAATCATGAATCATGAATCATGAATTGAATCATGAATCATGAATCATGAATCGAATCATGAATCATGAATTGATTCATGAATCATGAATCATGAATCGAATCATGAATCATGAATCATTAATTGAATCATGAATCATGAATTATGAATCGAATAATGAATCAAGAATCATAAATCGAATCATGAATCATGAATTGAATAATGAATCGAATCATGAATCATGAATCATGAATCAAGAATCATGAATCGAATCATGAATCATGAATTGAATCATGAATCATGAATCGAATCATGAATCATGAATCATGAATCAAATCATGAATCATGAATCATGAATCATAAATCATGAATCAGGAATTAAATGATGAATCATGAATTGAATCATGAATCATGAATCATGAATCATGAATCAGGAATTAAATGATGAATCATGAATCGAATCATGAATCATGAATTGAATCATGAATTAAATCATGAATTATGAATCGAATCATGAATCATGAATTGAATAATGAATTCAATCATGAATCATGAATTGAATCAGGAATCGAAACATGAATTGAATCATGAATCATGAATTGAATCATGAATCATGAATTATGAATCGAATCATGAATCAAGAATCATAAATCGAATCATGAATATTGAATTGAATTATGAATCGAATCATGAATCATGAATCATGAATCAAGAATCATGAATCGAATCATGAATCATGAATTGAATCATGAATCATGAATCGAATCATGAATCATGGATCATGAATCGAATCATGAATGATGAATCATGAATCAAATTATGAATCATGAATTGAATCATGAATCATGAATCATGAATCATGAATTGAATGATGAATCATGAATCGAATCATGAATCATGAATTGAATCATGAATTGAATCATGAATCATGAATCGAATCATGAATCATGAATTGAATAATGAATTGAATCATGAATCATAAATTGAATCAGGAATCGAATTATGAATTGAATCATGAATCATGAAATGAATCATGAATTGAATCATGAATCATGAATCATAAATCATGAATCATGAATTGAATCATGAATCATGAATTCAATCATGAATTGAATCATGAATCATGAATTCAATCATGAATTGAATCATGAATCATGAATTGAATCATGAATCATGAATCATAAATTGAATCATTATCATGAATCATGAATTGAATCGTGAATTGAATCATGAATCATGAATCATTAATTAAATCATGAATCATGAATCATGAATCGAATCATGAATCATAAATCATGAATCGAATCATGAATCATGAATTGAATCATGAATCATGAATCGAATCATGAATCATGAATTGAATCATGAATCATGAATTATGAATCGAATCATGAATCAAGAATCATAAATCGAATCATGAATATTGAATTGAATTATGAATCGAATCATGAATCATGAATCATGAATCAAGAATCATGAATCGAATCATGAATCATGAATTGAATCATGAATCATGAATCGAATCATGAATCATGGATCATGAATCGAATCATGAATGATGAATCATGAATCAAATTATGAATCATGAATTGAATCATGAATCATGAATCATGAATCATGAATTGAATGATGAATCATGAATCGAATCATGAATCATGAATTGAATCATGAATTGAATCATGAATCATGAATCGAATCATGAATCATGAATTGAATAATGAATTGAATCATGAATCATAAATTGAATCAGGAATCGAATTATGAATTGAATCATGAATCATGAAATGAATCATGAATTGAATCATGAATCATGAATCATAAATCATGAATCATGAATTGAATCATGAATCATGAATTCAATCATGAATTGAATCATGAATCATGAAATGAATCATGAATCGAATCATGAATCATGAATTGAATCATGAATCGAATCATGAATCAAGAACCATGAATCAAGAATCATGAATCTAATCATGAATCATGAATTGAATCATTAATCATGAATCGAATCATGAATCATGAATCATGAATCGAATCATGCATCATGAATCATGAATCATAAATCATGAAGTGAATCATGAATCGAATCATGAATCATGAATCAATTTATGAATCATGAATTGAATCATGAATCATGAATCATGAATCATGAATCATGAATTGAATGATGAATCATGAATCGAATCATGAATCATGAATTGAATCATGAATTGAATCATGAATCATGAATCGAATTATGAATCATGAATTGAATAATGAATTCAATCATGAATCATGAATTGAATCATGAATCATGAATCGAATCATGAATCATGAATCATGAATCGAATCATGCATCATGAATCATGAATCATAAATCATGAAGTGAATCATGAATCGAATCATGAATCATGAATCAAATTATGAATCATGAATTGAATCATGAATCATGAATCATGAATCATGAATCATTAATTGAATCATGAATCATGAATTGAATCATGAATTGAATCATGAATCATGAATCATGAATCATGAATCATGAATCATGAATTGAATGATGAATCATGAATCGAATCATGAATCATGAATTGAATCATGAATTGAATCATGAATCATGAATCGAATTATGAATCATGAATTGAATAATGAATTCAATCATGAATCATGAATTGAATCATGAATCATGAATCATTAATTGAATCATGAATCATGAATTGAATCATGAATTAAATCATGAATTGAATCATGAATTGAATCATGAATCATGAATCGAATCATGAATCATGAATCATGAATTGAATCATGAATCATGAATCGAATCTTGAATTATGAATCATGAATTGAATCATGAATTGAATCATGAATCATGAATCGAATCATGAATCATGAATCATGAATCATGAATCATGAATTGAATCATGAATCATGAATCGAATCTTGAATTATGAATCATGAATTGAATCATAATTTTGAATCATGAATCATGAATTGAATTATGAATCATGAATTGAATCATGAATCATGAATTATGAATCATGAATTGAATCATGAATCATTAATCATGAATTGAATCATGAATCATGAATTATGAATCATGAATTGAATCAAGAATTGAATCATGAATCATGAATCATAAATTGAATCATGAATCATGAATCATGAATTGAATCATGAATTGAATCATGAATCATGAATCATTAATTGAATCATGAATCATGAATCATGAATTGAATCATGAATCATGAATTGAATCGAATCATGAATCATGAATCATGAATTGAATCATGAATCATGAATCATGAATTAAATCATGAATCATGAATCATGAATCGAATCATGAATCATGAATCATGAATCGAATCATGAATCATGAATTGAATCATGAATCATGAATCGAATCATGAATCATGAATTGAATCATGAATCATGAATCATGAATTGAATCATGAATCATAAATCGAATCTTGAATCATGAATCATGAATTGAATCATGAATCTAATCATGAATCATGATTTGAATCATGAATCATGAATCATGAATTGAATCATGAATAATAAATCGAATCATGAATTATGAATCATGAATTGAATCTTGAATCATGAATCATAAATCATGAATTAAATAATGAATCATGAATCATGAATCGAATCATGAATCATGAATTTAGAATCATGAACCGAATCATGAATTGAATGATGAATCATGAATCAAATCTTGAATTATGAATCATGAATTGAATCATGAATTGAATCATGAATTGAATCATGAATCATGAATCATGAATTGAATCATGAATCATGAATCGAATCTTGAATTATGAATTATGAATTGAATCATAATTTTGAATCATGAATCATGAATTGAATTATGAATCATGAATCATGAATTGAATCATGAATCATGAATTATGAATCATGAATTGAATCATGAATCATTAATCATGAATTGAATCTTGAATCATGAATTATGAATCATGAATTGAATCATGAATTGAATCATGAATCATGAATCATAAATTGAATCATGAATCATGAATTGAATCATGAATTGAATCATGAATCATGAATCATTAATTGAATCATGAATCATGAATCATGAATTGAATCATGAATCATGAATTGAATCGAATCATGAATCATGAATCATGAATTGAATCATGAATCATGAATCATGAATTAAATCATGAATCATGAATCATGAATCGAATCATGAATCATGAATCATGAATCGAATCATGAATCATGAATTGAATCATGAATCATGAATCGAATCATGAATCATGAATCGAATCATGAATCATGAATCATGAATTGAATCATGAATCATAAATCGAATCTTGAATCATGAATCATGAATTGAATCATGAATCTAATCATGAATCATGATTTGAATCATGAATCATGAATCATGAATTGAATCATGAATAATAAATCGAATCATGAATTATGAATCATGAATTGAATCTTGAATCAGGAATCATAAATCATGAATTAAATAATGAATCATGAATCATGAATCGAATCATGAATCATGAATCTAGAATCATGAACCGAATCATGAATTGAATGATGAATCATGAATCATAAATCATGAATCGAATCATGAATCATGAATCATGAATCATGAATTGAATCATGAATCATGAATCGAATCATGAATCATGAATTGATTCATGAATCATGAATCATGAATCATGAATTATGAATTAAATCATGAATCATGAATTATGAATCGAATCATGAATCAAGAAACATAAATCGAATCATGAATCATGAATTGAATCATGAATCATGAATCGAATCATGAATCATGAATCATGAATCAAGAATCGTGAATCGAATCATGAATCATGAATTGAATCATGAATCATGAATCGAATTATGAATCATGAATCATGAATCATGAATCGAATCATGAATCATGAATCATAAATCATGAATCATGAAGTGAATCATGAATCATGAATCATGAATCGAATCATGAATCATGAATTGAATCATGAATTGAATCATAAATCATAAATCGAATCATGAATCATGAATCGAATCATGAATCATGAATTGTATCATGAATCATGAATCGAATCATGAATTATGAATTGAATAATGAATTCAATCATGAATCATGATTTGAATCTTGAATTGAATCATGAATTGAATCATGAATCATAAATTGAATCATGAATTGAATCATGAATCATGAATCATAAATTGAATCATCAATCATGAATCATGAATTGAATCATGAATTGAATCATGAATCATGAATCATTAATATAATCATGAATCATGAATCATGAATCATGAATTGAATCATGAATCATGAATTGAATCATGAATTGAATCATGAATCATGAATCGAATCATGAATCATGAATCATGAATTGAATCATGAATCATGAATCATGAATCATGAATCATGAATCATGACTCATAAATTGAATCATCAATCATGAATCATGAATTAAATCATGAATTTAATCATAAATCATGAATTTAATCATAAATCATGAATCATGAATTGAATCATAAATCATGAATCGAATCGTTAATCATGATTTGAATCATGAATCACGAATCATGAATTGAATCATGAATAATGAATCGAATCATGAATTATGAATCATGAATTGAATCTTGAATCATAAATCATAAATCATGAATTAAATCATGAATTATGAATCATGAATCGAATCATAAATCATGAATCAAGAATCATGAATCGAATCATGAATCATGAATTGAATCATGAATCATGAATCATAAATCATGAATCGAATCTTGAATCATGAATCATGAATCATGAATTGAATCATGAATCATGAATCATGAATTGAATCATGAATCATGAATCATGAATTGAATCATGAATCATGAATCATGAATCGAATCATGAATCATGAATTGATTCATGAATCATGAATCATGAATCGAATCATGGATCATGAATCATTAATTGAATCATGAATCATGAATTATGAATCGAATAATGAATCAAGAATCATAAATCGAATCATGAATCATGAATTGAATCATGAATCGAATCATGAATCATGAATCATGAATCAAGAATCATGAATCGAATCATGAATCATGAATTGAATCATGAATCATGAATCGAATCATGAATCATGAATCATGAATCAAATCATGAATCATGAATCATGAATCATAAATCATGAATCAGGAATTAAATGATGAATCATGAATTGAATCATGAATCATGAATCATGAATCATGAATCAGGAATTAAATGATGAATCATGAATCGAATCATGAATCATGAATTGAATCATGAATTAAATCATGAATTATGAATCGAATCATGAATCATGAATTGAATAATGAATTCAATCATGAATCATGAATTGAATCAGGAATCGAATCATGAATTGAATCATGAATCATGAATTGAATCATGAATCATGAATTATGAATCGAATCATGAATCAAGAATCATAAATCGAATCATGAATATTGAATTGAATTATGAATCGAATCATGAATCATGAATCATGAATCAAGAATCATGAATCGAATCATGAATCATGAATTGAATCATGAATCATGAATCGAATCATGAATCATGGATCATGAATCGAATCATGAATGATGAATCATGAATCAAATTATGAATCATGAATTGAATCATGAATCATGAATCATGAATCATGAATTGAATGATGAATCATGAATCGAATCATGAATCATGAATTGAATCATGAATTGAATCATGAATCGAATCATGAATCATGAATTGAATAATGAATTGAATCATGAATCATAAATTGAATCAGGAATCGAATTATGAATTGAATCATGAATCATGAAATGAATCATGAATTGAATCATGAATCATGAATCATAAATCATGAATCATGAATTGAATCATGAATCATGAATTGAATCATGAATTGAATCATGAATCATGAATTGAATCATGAATTGAATCATGAATCATGAATTGAATCATGAATCATGAATCATAAATTGAATCATTATCATGAATCATGAATTGAATCATGAATTGAATCATGAATCATGAATCATTAATTGAATCATGAATCATGAATCATGAATTGAATTGAGAATTGAATCATGAATCATGAATTGAATCATGAATCATGAATTGAATCATGAATCATGAATTGAATCGAATTATGAATCATGAATTGAATCATGAATAATAAATCATGAAGCATGAATCATGAATTAAATCATGAATCATGAATCATGAATTGAATCATGAATCGAATCATGAATCATGAATTGAATAATGAATTGAATCATGAATCATGAATTGAATCAGTAATCGAATCATGAATTGAATCATGAATCATGAAATGAATCATGAATTGAATCATGAATCATGAATCATAAATCATGAATCATGAATTGAATCATGAATCATGAATTGAATCATGAATTGAATCATGAATCATGAATTGAATCATGAATCATGAATCATAAATTGAATCAGTATCATGAATCATGAAATGAATCATGAATTAAATCATGAATCATGAATCATTAATTGAATCATGAATCATGAATCAGAAATTGAATCATGAATTGAATCATGAATCATGAATTGAATCATGAATCATGAATTGAATCGAATCATGAATCATGAATCATGAATTGAATAATGAATCATGAATCATGAATCGAATCATGAATCATGAATCCTGAATCATGAATCGAATCATGAATCATGAATTGAATCATGAATCATGAATCATGAATCGAATCATGAATCATGAATTGAATCATGAATTGAATCATGAATCATCAATCGAATAATGAATCATGAATTGAATCATGAATCATGAATCATGAATTGAATCATGAATCATGAAATGAATCATGAATTGAATCATGAATCATGAATCATAAATCATGAATCATGAATTGAATCATGAATCATGAATTGAATCATGAATTGAATCATGAATCATGAATTGAATCATGAATCATGAATCATAAATTGAATCAGTATCATGAATCATGAAATGAATCATGAATTAAATAATGAATCATGAATCATTAATTGAATCATGAATCATGAATCAGAAATTGAATCATGAATTGAATCATGAATCATGAATTGAATCATGAATCATGAATTGAATCGAATCATGAATCATGAATCATGAATTAAATCATGAATCATGAATCATGAATCGAATCATGAATCATGAATCCTGAATCATGAATCGAATCATGAATCATGAATTGAATCATGAATCATGAATCATGAATCGAATCATGAATCATGAATTGAATCATGAATTGAATCATGAATCATCAATCGAATAATGAATCATCAATCGAATCATGAATCATGAATCATGAATTAAATCATGAATCATAAATCGAATCTTGAATTATGAATCTTGAATTGAATCATGAATTGAATCGTGAATCATGAATCATGAATCATAAATTGAATCATGAATCATGAATTGAATCATGAATTGAATAATGAATTGAATCATGAATCATGAATCGAATCATGAATCATGAATCATGAATTGAATCATGAATAATTAATCATGAATCGAATCGTGAATCATGAATCATGAATTAAATCATGAATCATGAATCATGAATCGAATCATGAATCATGAATCATGAATCAAATCATGAATCATGAATTGAATCATGAATCATGAATCATGAATCGAATCATGAATCATGAATTGAATCATGAATCGAATCATGAATCAAGAATCATGAATCAAGAATCATGAATCTAATCATGAATCATGAATTGAATCATGAATCATGAATCGAATCATGAATCATGAATTATGAATCGAATCATGCATCATGAATCATAAATCATGAAGTGAATCATGAATCGAATCATGAATCATGAATCAAATTATGAATCATGAATTGAAACATGAATCATGAATCATGAATCATGAATCATGAATTGAATGATGAATCATGAATCGAATCATGAATCATGAATTGAATCATGAATTGAATCATGAATCATGAATCGAATTATGAATCATGAATTGAATAATGAATTCAATCATGAATCATGAATTGAATCATGAATCATGAATCATTAATTGAATCATGAATCATGAATTGAATCATAAATTGAATCATGAATCATGAATCATGAATCATGAATCATGAATTGAATGATGAATCATGAATCGAATCATGAATCATGAATTGAATCATGAATTGAATCATGAATCATGAATCAAATTATGAATCATGAATTGAATAATGAATTCAATCATGAATCATGAATTGAATCATGAAACATGAATCATTAATTGAATCATGAATCATGAATTGAATCATGAATTAAATCATGAATTGAATCATGAATTGAATCATGAATCATGAATCGAATCATGAATCATGAATCATGAATCATGAATTGAATCATGAATCATGAATCGAATCTTGAATTATGAATCATGAATTGAATCATGAATTGAATCATGAATTGAATCATGAATCATGAATCGAATCATGAATCATGAATCATGAATCATGAATCATGAATTGAATCATGAATCATGAATCATGAATCATGAATTGAATCATGAATCATGAATCGAATCTTGAATTATGAATCATGAATTGAATCATAATTTTGAATCATGAATCATGAATTGAATTATGAATCATGAATCATGAATTGAATCATGAATCATGAATTATGAATCATGAATTGAATCATGAATCATTAATCATGAATTGAATCATGAATCATGAATTATGAATCATGAATTGAATCATGAATTGAATCATGAATCATGAATCATAAATTGAATCATGAATCATGAATCATGAATTGAATCATGAATTGAATCATGAATCATGAATCATTAATTGAATCATGAATCATGAATCATGAATTGAATCATGAATTGAATCATGAATTGAATCATGAATCATGAATTGAATCGAATCATGAATCATGAATCATGAATTGAATCATGAATCATGAATCATGAATTAAATCATGAATCATGAATCATGAATCGAATCATGAATCATGAATCATGAATCGAATCATGAATCATGAATTGAATCATGAATCATGAATCGAATCATGAATCATGAATCGAATCATGAATCATGAATCATGAATTGAATCATGAATCATAAATCGAATCTTGAATTATGAATCATGAATTGAATCATGAATTGAATCGTGACTCATGAATCATGAATCATAAATTGAATCATGAATCATGAATTGAATCATGATTTGAATCATGAATTGAATCATGAATTGAATCATGAATCATGAATTGAATCATGAATAATTTATCATGAATCGAATCTTGAATCATGAATCATGAATTAAATCATGAATCATGAATCGAATCATGAATCATGAATCATGAATCATGAATCGAATCATGAATCATGAATTGAATCATGAATCATGAATAATGAATCGAATCATGAATCATGAATCATGAATTGAATCATGATTCATAAATCGAATCTTGAATTATGAATCATGAATTGAATCATGAATTGAATCATGAATCATGTATTGAATCATGAATCGAATCATGAATCATGAATCATGAATCAAGAATCATGAATCGAATCATGAATCATGAATTGAATCATGAATCATAAATCGAATCATGAATCATGAATCAAGAATCGAATCATGAATCATGAATCATGAATAATAAATCATGAAGTGAATCATGAATCGAATGATGAATCATGCATCAAATTATGAATCATGAATTGAATCATGAATCATGAATCATGAATCATGAATTGAATGATGAATCATGAATCGAATCATGAATCATGAATTGAATCATGAATTGAATCATGAATCATGAATTGAATCAGGAATCGAATCATGAATTGAATCATGAATCATGAAATGAATCATGAATTGAATCATGAATCATGAATTAAATCATGAATCATGAATTGAATCATGAATTGAATCATGAATCATGAATCATGAATCAATAATTGAATCATGAATCATGAATCATGAATTGAATCATGAATTGAATCATGAATCATGAATTGAATCATGAATCATGAATTGAATCAGATCATGAATCATGAATTGAATCATGAATCATGAATCATGAATCACGAATTAAATCATGAATCATGAATCGAATTATGAATCATGAATCATGAATCATTAATCGAATCATGAATCATGAATCGAATCATGAATCATGAATCATGAATTGAATCATGAATCATGAATCGAATCTTGAATTATGAATCATGAATTGAATCATGAATTGAATCATGAATCATGAATTGAATTATGAATCATGAATCATGAATCATTAATTGAATCATGAATCATGAATCATGAATTGAATCATGAATTGAATCATGAATCATGAATTGAATCGAATCATGAATCATGAATCATGAATTGAATCATGAATCATGAATCATGAATTAAATCATGAATCTTGAATCATGAATCGAATCATGAATCATGAATCATGAATCGAATCATGAATCATGAATTGAATCATGAATCATGAATCATGAATCATGAATCATGAATCGAATCATGAATCATGAATTGAATCATGAATCATGAATCATGAATCGAATCATGAATCATGAATCGAATCATGAATCATGAATCGAATCATGAATCATGAATCATGAATTGAATCATGAATCATAAATCGAATCTTGAAATATGAATCATGAATTGAATCATGAATTGAATCGTGAATCATGAATAATGAATCATAAATTGAATCATGAATCATGAATTGAATCATGAATTGAATCATAAATCATGAATCGAATCATGAATCATGAATCATGAATTGAATCATGAATAATTAATCATAAATCGAATCATGAATCATGAATCATAAATTAAATCATGAATCATGAATCGAATCATGAATCATGAATCATGAATCGAATCATGAATCATGAATTGAATCATGAATCATGAATAATGAATCGAATAATGAATCATGAATCATGAATTGAATCATGATTCATAAATCGAATCTTGAATTATGAATCATGAATTGAATCATGAATTGAATCATGAATCATGAATTGAATCATGAATCGAATCATGAATCATGAATCATGAATCAAGAATCATGAATCGAATCATGAATTGAATAATGAATCATGAATTGAATCATGAATCATGAATCATGAATTATGAATCGAATCATGAATCATGAATCATGAATTGAATGATGAATCATGAATCAAATTATGAATCATGAATTGAATCATGAATCATGAATCATGAATCATGAATCATGAATTGAATGATGAATCATGAATCGAATCATGAATCATGAATTGAATCATGAATTGAATCATGAATCATGAATCAAATCATGAATCATGAATTGAATAATGAATTCAATCATGAATCATGAATTGAATCATGAATAATGAATTGAATCATGAATTGAATCATGAATCATGAATTGAATCATGAATCATGAATCATTAATTGAATCATGAATCATGAATCATGAATTGAATCATGAATTGAATCATGAATCATGAATTGAATCATGAATCATGAATTGAATCAGATCATGAATCATGAATTGAATCATGAATCATGAATCATGAATCATGAATTAAATCATGAATCATGAATCGAATTATGAATCATGAATCATGAATCATTAATCGAATCATGAATCATGAATCATGAATTGAATCGAATCATGAATCATGAATCATGAATTGAACCATGAATCATGAATCATGAATCATGAATTAAATCATGAATCATGAATCATGAATCGAATCATGAATCATGAATTTTGAATCATGAATTGAATCATGAATTGAATCATGAATCATGAATCATAAATTGAATCATGAATCAAATCATGAATCATGAATTGAATCATGAATTGAATCATGAATCATGAATCATTAATTGAATCATGAATCATGAATTGAATCATGAATTGAATCATGAATCATGAATTGAATCGAATCATGAATCATGAATCATGAATTGAACCATGAATCATGAATCATGAATCATGAATTAAATCATGAATCATGAATCATGAATCGAATCATGAATCATGAATCATGAATCGAATCATGAATCATGAATCATGAATCGAATCATGAATCATGAATTGAATCATGAATCATGAATCATGAATCGAATCATGAATCATGAATCGAATCATGAATCATGAATCATGAATTGAATCATGAATCATAAATCGAATCTTGAATTATGAATCATGAATTGAATCATGAATTGAATCGTGAATCATGAATCATGAATCATAAATTGAATCATGAATTGAATCATGATTTGAATCATGAATTGAATCATGAATTAAATCATGAATCATGAATCGAATCATGAATCATGAATCATGAATTGAATCATGAATAATTAATCATGAATCGAATCATGAATCATGAATCATGAATTAAATCATGAATCATGAATCATGAATCGAATCCTGAATCATGAATCATGAATCGAATCATGAATCATGAATTGAATCATGAATCATGAATAATGAATCGAATCATGAATCATGAATCATGAATTGAATCATGATTCATAAATCGAATCTTGAATTATGAATCATGAATTGAATCATGAATAATGAATCGAATCATGAATCATGAATCATGAATTGAATTTTGATTCATAAATCGAATCTTGAATTATGAATCATGAATTGAATCATGAATTGAATCATGAATCATGAATTGAATCATGAATCGAATCATGAATCATGAATCATGAATCAAGAATCATGAATCGAATCATGAATCATGAATTGAATCATGAATCATGAATCGAATCATGAATCATGAATCATGAATCGAATCATGAATCATGAATCATGAATAATAAATCATGAAGTGAATCATGAATCGAATGATGAATCATGAATCAAATTATGAATCATGAATTGAATCATGAATCATGAATCATGAATCATGAATCATGAATTGAATGATGAATCATGAATCGAATCATGAATCATGAATTGAATCATGAATTGAATCATGAATCATGAATCGAATCATGATTCATGAATTGAATAATGAATTGAATCATGAATCATGAATTGAATTAGGAATCGAATCATGAATTGAATCATGAATCATGAATCATGAATTGAATCATGAATCATGAATTGAATCATGAATTGAATCATGAATAATGAATTGAATCATGAATTGAATCATGAATCATGAATTGAATCAGGAATCATGAATCATTAATTGAATCATGAATCATGAATCATGAATTGAATCATGAATTGAATCATGAATCATGAATTGAATCATGAATCATGAATTGAATCAGATCATGAATCATGAATTGAATCATAAATCATGAATCATGAATCATGAATTAAATCATGAATCATGAATTATGAATCGAATTATGAATCATGAATCATGAATCATTAATCGAATCATAAATCATGAATCGAATCATGAATCATGAATCATGAATCATGAATTGAATCATGATTCATAAATCGAATCTTGAATTATGAATCATGAATTGAATCATGAATTGAATCATGAATCATGAATCGAATCATGAATCATGAATCATGAATTGAATCATGAATCATAAATCGAATCTTGAATTATGAATCATGAATTGAATCGTGAATCATGAATCATGAATCATAAATTGAATCATGAATCATGAATTGAATCATGAATTAAATCATGAATTGAATCATGAATTGAATCATGAATCATGAATCGAATCATGAATCATGAATCATAAATTGAATCATGAATAATTAATCATGAATCGAATCATGAATCATGAATCATGAATCATGAATTGAATCATGAATCATGAATCGAATCTTGAATTATGAATCATGAATTGAATCATGAATTGAATCATGAATCATGAATTGAATTATGAATCATGAATCATGAATTGAATCATGAATCATGAATTATGAATCATGAATTGAATCATGAATCATTAATCATGACTTGAAACATGAATCATGAATTATGAATCATGAATTGAATCATGAATTGAATCATGAATCATGAATCATAAATTGAATCATGAATCATGAATCATGAATTGAATCATGATTTAAATCATGAATCATGAATCGAATCATGAATCATGAATTGAATCATGAATTGAATCATGAATCATGAATTGAATCAGATCATGAATCATGAATTGAATCATAAATCATGAATCATGAATCATGAATTAAATCATGAATCATGAATTATGAATCGAATTATGAATCATGAATCATGAATCATTAATCGAATCATAAATCATGAATCGAATCATGAATCATGAATCATGAATCATGAATTGAATCATGATTCATAAATCGAATCTTGAATTATGAATCATGAATTGAATCATGAATTGAATCATGAATCATGAATCGAATCATGAATCATGAATCATGAATTGAATCATGAATCATAAATCGAATCTTGAATTATGAATCATGAATTGAATCGTGAATCATGAATCATGAATCATAAATTGAATCATGAATCATGAATTGAATCATGAATTAAATCATGAATTGAATCATGAATTGAATCATGAATCATGAATCGAATCATGAATCATGAATCATAAATTGAATCATGAATAATTAATCATGAATCGAATCATGAATCATGAATCATGAATCATGAATTGAATCATGAATCATGAATCGAATCTTGAATTATGAATCATGAATTGAATCATGAATTGAATCATGAATCATGAATTGAATTATGAATCATGAATCATGAATTGAATCATGAATCATGAATTATGAATCATGAATTGAATCATGAATCATTAATCATGACTTGAAACATGAATCATGAATTATGAATCATGAATTGAATCATGAATTGAATCATGAATCATGAATCATAAATTGAATCATGAATCATGAATCATGAATTGAATCATGATTTAAATCATGAATCATGAATCGAATCATGAATCATGAATTGAATCATGAATTGAATCATGAATCATGAATTGAATCATGAATTGAATCATGAATCATGAATCATGAATTGAATCATGAATCATGAATCATGATTTGAATCATGAATTGGATCATGAATTATGAATCATAAATTGAATCATTAATCATGAATCATGAATTCGATCATGAATTAAATCATGAATCATAAATTGAATCATGAATCATGAATTGAATCATGAATCATGAATCATGAATTAAATCATGAATCATGAATTGAATCATGAATCTTGAATTGAATCATGAATCATGAGTTGAATCATGAATTGAATCATGGATTGATTCATGAATCATGAATCATGAATTGAATCATGAATCATGAATTATGAATCATGAATTAAATCATGAATTATGAATTATGAATCTTGAATTGAATAATGAATCATGAATCATGAATTAAATCATGAATTATGAATTATGAATCTTGAATTGAATCATGAATCATGAATCATGAATCATGAATCATAAATTGAATCATCAATCATAAATCATGAATTGAATCATGAATTGAATCATGAATCATGAATCATGAATTGAATCATAATTCTAATCACGAATCATGATTTGAATCATGAATCATGAATCATGGATTGAATCATGAATAATAAATCGAATCATGAATTATGAATCATGAATTGAATCTTGAATCATGAATCATAAATCATGAATTAAATAATGAATCATGAATCATGAATCGAATCATGAATCATGAATCTAGAATCATGAACCGAATCATGAATCATGAATTGAATCATGAATCATGAATCATAAATCATGAATCGAATCATGAATCATGAATCGAATCATGAATCATGAATCATGAATCAAATCATGAATCATGAATCATGAATCATAAATCATGAAGTGAATCATGAATCGAATCATGAATCATGAATTGAATCATGAATCATGAATCATGAATTGAATCATGAATCATAAATCATGAATCGAATCATGAATCTTGAATTGATTCATGAATCATGAATCATGAATCGAATCATGAATCATGAATCATGAAATAAATCATGAATCATGAATTATGAATCGAATCATCAATCAAGAAACATAAATGGAATCATGAATCATGAATTGAATCATGAATCATGAATCGAATCATGAATCATGAATCATGAATCAAGAATCATGAATCGAATCATGAATCATGAATTGAATCATGAATCATGAATCGAATCATGAATCATGAATCATGAATCGAATCATGAATCATGAATCATGAATCATGAATCATGAAGTGAATCATGAATTGTATCATGAATCATGAATCGAATCATGAATTATGAATTGAATAATGAATCATGAATCATAAATTGAATCATCAATCATGAATCATGAATTGAATCATGAATTGAATCATGAATCATGAATCATTAATTGAATCATGAATCATGAATCATTAATTGAATCATGAATCATGAATCATGAATCATGAATTGAATCATGAATCATGAATTGAATCATGAATCATGAATCGAATCATGAATCATGAATCATGAATTGAATCATGAATCATGAATCATGAATCATGAATCATGAATCATGACTCATAAATTGAATCATCAATCATGAATCATGAATTAAATCATGAATTTAATCATAAATCATGAATTTAATCATAAATCATGAATCATGAATTTAATCATAAATCATGAATCGAATCATGAATCATGATTTGAATCATGAATCACGAATCATGAATTGAATCATGAATAATGAATCGAATCATGAATTATGAATCATGAATTGAATCTTGAATCATAAATCATAAATCATGAATTAAATCATGAATTATGAATCATGAATCGAATCATGAATCATGAATCAAGAATCATGAATCGAATCATGAATCATGAATTGAATCATGAATCATGAATCATAAATCATGAATCGAATCTTGAATCATGAATCATGAATCATGAATTGAATCATGAATCATGTATCATGAATTGAATCATGAATCATGAATCGAATCATGAATCATGAATTGATTCATGAATCATGAATCATGAATCGAATCATGAATCATGAATCATTAGTTGAATCATGAATCATGAATTATGAATCGAATAATGAATCAAGAATCATAAATCGAATCATGAATCATGAATTGAATCATGAATCGAATCATGAATCATAAATCATGAATCAAGAATCATGAATCGAATCATGATTCATGAATTGAATCATGAATCATGAATCGAATCATGAATCATGAATCATGAATCAAATCATGAATCATGAATCATGAATCATAAATCATGAAGTGAATCATGAATCGAATCATGAATCATGAATTGAATCATGAATTGAATCATGAATCATGAATTAAATGATAAATCATGAATTGAATCATGAATCATGAATCATGAATCAGGAATTAAATGATGAATCATGAATCAAATCATGAATCATGAATTGAATCATGAATTGAATCATGAATTATGAATCGAATCATGAATCATGAATTATGAATCGAATCATGAATCATGAATTGAATAATGAATTCAATCATGAATCATGAATTGAATCAGGAATCGAATCATGAATTGAATCATGAATCATGAATTGAATCATGAATCATGAATTATGAATCGAATCATGAATCAAGAATCATAAATCGAATCATGAATCAAGAATCATAAATCGAATCATGAATCATGAATTGAATCATGAATCGAATCATGAATCATGAATCATGAATCAAGAATCATGAATCGAATCATGAATCATGAATTGAATCATGAATCATGAATTGAATCATGAATGATGAATCATGAATCATGAATCAAATTATGAATCATGAATTGAATCATGAATCATGAATCATGAATTGAATGATGAATCATGAATCGAATCATGAATCATGAATTGAATCATGAATTGAATCATGAATCATGAATCGATTCATGAATCATGAATTGAATAATGAATTGAATCATGAATCATAAATTGAATCAGGAATCGAATTATGAATTGAATCATGAATCATGAAATGAATCATGAATTGAATCATGAATCATGAATCATAAATCATGAATCATGAATTGAATCATGAATCATGAATTGAATCATGAATTGAATCATGAATCATGAATTGAATCATGAATCATGAATTGAATCATGAATCATGAATTGAATCATGAATTGAATCATGAATCATGAATTGAATCATGAATTGAATCATGAATCATGAATTGAATCATGAATCATGAATCATAAATTGAATCATTATCATGAATCATGAATTGAAGCATGAATTGAATCATGAATCATGAATCATTAATTAAATCATGAATCATGAATCATGAATTGAATTGAGAATTGAATCATGAATCATGAATTGAATTATGAATCATGAATTGAATCATGAATCATGAATCATAAATTCAATCATTATCATGAATCATGAATTGAATCATGAATTGAATCATGAATCATGAATAATTAATTGAATCATGAATCATGAATCATGAATTGAATTGAGAATTGAATCATAAATCATGAATCATGAATTGAATCATGAATCATGAATTGAATCATGAATTGAATCGAATTATGAATCATGAATTGAATCATGAATCATAAATCATGAATCATGAATCATGAATAAAATCATGAATCATGAATCATGAATTGAATCATGAATTGAATCATGAATCATGAATCGAATCATGAATCATGAATTGAATAATGAATTGAATCATGAATCATGAATTGAATCAGGAATCGAATCATGAATTGAATCATGAATCATGAAATGAATCATGAATTGAATCATGAATCATGAATCATAAATCATGAATCATGAATTGAATCATGAATTGAATCATGAATTGAATCATGAATCATGAATTGAATCATGAATCATGAATTGAATCATGAATCATGAATCATAAATTGAATCAGTATCATGAATCATGAATTGAATCATGAATTAAATCATGAATCATGAATCATTAATTGAATCATGAATCATGAATCAGAAAATGAATCATGAATTGAATCATGAATCATGAATTGAATCATGAATCATGAATTGAATCGAATCATGAATCATGAGTCATGAATTGAATAATGAATCATGAATCATGAATCATGAATCATGAATTAAATCATGAATCATGAATTATGAATCGAATCATGAATCATGAATCATGAATCATGAATCATGAATCGAATCATGAATCTCGAATTGAATCATGAATCATAAATCATGAATCGAATCATGAATCATGAATCATGAATTGAATCATGATTCATAAATCGAATCTTGAATTATGATTCATGAATTGAATCATGAATTGAATCATGAATCATCAATCGAATCATGAATCATCAATCGAATCATGAATCATGAATCATGAATTAAATCATGAATCATAAATCGAATCTTGAATTATGAATCATGAATTGAATCATGAATTGAATCGTGAATCATGAATCATGAATCAAGAATCATAAATCGAATCATGAATCATGAATTGAATCATGAATCATGAATCGAATCATAAATCATGAATCATGAATCAAATCATGAATCATGAATCATGAATCATAAATCATGAAGTGAATCATGAATCATGAATCGAATCATGAATCATGAATTGAATCATGAATCGAATCATGAATCATGAATCATGAATCATGAATCAGGAATTAAATGATGAATCATGAATTGAATCATGAATCATGAATCATGAATCAGGAATTAAATGATGAATCATGAATCGAATCATGAATCATGAATTGAATCATGAATTGAATCATGAATTATGAATCGAATCATGAATCATGAATTGAATAATGAATTCAATCATGAATCATGAATTGAATCAGGAATCGAATCATGAATTGAATCATGAATCATGAATTGAATCATGAATCATGAATTATGAATCGAATCATGAATCAAGAATCATAAATCGAATCATGAATCATGAATTGAATCATGAATCGAATCATGAATCATGAATCATGAATCAAGAATCATCAATCGAATCATGAATCATGAATTGAATCATGAATCATGAATCGAATCATGAATCATGGATCATGAATCGAATCATGAATGATGAATCATGAATCATGAATCAAATTATGAATCATGAATTGAATCATGAATCATGAATCATGAATCATGAATTGAATGATGAATCATGAATCGAATCATGAATCATGAATTGAATCATGAATTGAATCATGAATCATGAATCAAATCATGAATCATGAATTGAATAATGAATTGAATCATGAATCATAAATTGAATCAGGAATCGAATTATGAATTGAATCATGAATCATGAAATGAATCATGAATTGAATCATGAATCATGAATCATAAATCATGAATCATGAATTGAATCATGAATCATGAATTGAATCATGAATTGAATCATGAATTGAATCATGAATTGAATCATGAATCATGAATTGAATCATGAATCATGAATCATAAATTGAATCATTATCATGAATCATGAATTGAATCATGAATTGAATCATGAATCATGAATCATTAATTAAATCATGAATCATGAATCATGAATTGAATTGAGAATTGAATCATGAATCATGAATTGAATCATGAATCATGAATTGAATCATGAATCATGAATTGAATCGAATTATGAATCATGAATTAAATCATGAATCATAAATCATGAATCATGAATCATGAATTAAATCATGAATCATGAATCATGAATTGAATCATGAATTGAATCATGAATCATGAATCGAATCATAAATAATGAATTGAATCATGAATCATGAATTGAATCAGGAATCGAATCATGAATTGAATCATGAATCATGAAATGAATCATGAATTGAATCATGAATCATGAATCATAAATCATGAATCATGAATTGAATCATGAATTGAATCATGAATTGAATCATGAATCATGAATTGAATCATGAATCATGAATTGAATCATGAATCATGAATCATAAATTGAATCAGTATCATGAATCATGAATTGAATCATGAATTAAATCATGAATCATGAATCATTAATTGAATCATGAATCATGAATCAGAAATTGAATCATGAATTGAATCATGAATCATGAATTGAATCATGAATCATGAATTGAATCGAATCATGAATCATGAATCATGAATTGAATAATGAATCATGAATCATGAATCATGAATCATGAATTAAATCATGAATCATGAATCATGAATCGAATCATGAATCATGAATCATGAATCATGAATCGAATCATGAATCATGAATTGAATCATGAATCATGAATCATGAATCGAATCATGAATCATGAATCATGAATTGAATCATGATTCATAAATCGAATCTTGAATTATGATTCATGAATTGAATCATGAATTAAATCATGAATCATCAATCGAATCATGAATCATCAATCGAATCATGAATCATGAATCATGAATTAAATCATGAATCATAAATCGAATCTTGAATTATGAATCATGAATTGAATCATGAATTGAATCGTGAATCATGAATCATGAATCATAAATTGAATCATGAATCATGAATTGAATCATGAATTGAATCATGAATTGAATCATGAATCATGAATCGAATCATGAATCATGAATCATGAATTGAATCATGAATAATTAATCATGAATCGAATCATGAATCATGAATCATGAATCAAATCATGAATCATGAATCATGAATCGAATCATGAATCATGAATCATGAATCGAATCATGAATCATGAATTGAATCATGAATCATGAATCATGAATCGAATCATGAATCATGAATTGAATCATGATTCATAAATCAAATCTTGAATCATGAATCATGAATTGAATCATGAATCGAATCATGAATCATGAATTGAATCATGAATCGAATCATGAATCAAGAATCATGATTCAAGAATCATGAATCGAATCATGAATCATGAATTGAATCATGAATCATGAATCGAATCATGAATCATGAATCATGAATCGAATCATGCATCATGAATCATGAATCATAAATCATGAAGTGAATCATGAATCGAATCATGAATCATGAATCAAACTATGAATCATGAATTGAATCATGAATCATGAATCATGAATCATGAATCATGAATCATGAATCGAATCATGAATCATGAATTGAATCATGAATTGAATCATGAATCATGAATCGAATTATGAATCATGAATTGAATAATGAATTCAATCATGAATCATGAATTGAATCATGAATCATGAATCATTAATTGAATCATGAATCATGAATTCAATCATGAATCATGAATTGAATCATGAATCATGAATTGAATCATGAATTGAATCATGAATCATGAATTGAATCATGAATCATGATTTGAAACATGAATCATGAATTGAATCGAATCATGAATCATGAATTGAATTATGAATCATGAATCATGAATCATGAATCATGAATTGAATAATGAATCATGAATCGAATCTTGAATTATGAATCATGAATTGAATCATGAATCATGAATTGAATTATGAATCATGAATTGAATTATGAATCATGAATCATGAATTGAATCATGAATCATGAATTGAATTATGAATCATGAATCATGAATTGAATCATGAATCATGAATTATGAATCATGAATTGAATCATGAATCATGAATCATGAATTGAATCATGAATCATGAATTATGAATCATGAATTATGAATCATGAATTGAATCATGAATTGAATCATGAATCATGAATCATAAATTGAATCATGAATCATGAATCATGAATTGAATCATGAATTAAATCATGAATCATGAATCAAGAATCAAATCATGAATCATGAATTGAATCATGAATTGAATCATGAATCATGAATTGAATCATGAATTGAATCATGAATTGAATCATGAATCATGAATTGAATCATGAATCATGAATCATGAATTGAATCATGAATCATAAATCATAAATCAAATTATGAATCATGAATTGAATCAGGAAACGAATCATAAATTGAATCATGAATCATGAATTGAATCATGAATCATGAATTGAATCATGAATCATGAATTATGAATCATGAATTGAATCATGAATCATGAATCATGAATTGAATCATGAATTGAATCATGAATCATGAATTGAATCATGAATTGAATCATGAATTGAATCATGAATTGAATCATGAATCATGAATTGAATCATGAATCATGAATCATAAATTGAATCATTATCATGAATCATGAATTGAATCATGAATTGAATCATGAATCATGAATCATTAATTAAATCATGAATCATGAATCATGAATTGAATTGAGAATTGAATCATGAATCATGAATTGAATCATGAATCATGAATTGAATCATGAATCATGAATTGAATCATGAATCATGAATTGAATCGAATTATGAATCATGAATTAAATCATGAATCATAAATCATGAATCATGAATCATGAATTAAATCATGAATCATGAATCATGAATTGAATCATGAATTGAATCATGAATCATGAATCGAATCATAAATAATGAATTGAATCAGGAATCGAATCATGAATTGAATCATGAATCATGAAATGAATCATGAATTGAATCATGAATCATGAATCATAAATCATGAATCATGAATTGAATCATGAATTGAATCATGAATTGAATCATGAATCATGAATTGAATCATGAATCATGAATTGAATCATGAATTAAATCATGAATCATGAATCATTAATTGAATCATGAATCATGAATCAGAAATTGAATCATGAATTGAATCATGAATCATGAATTGAATCATGAATCATGAATTGAATCGAATCATGAATCATGAATCATGAATTGAATAATGAATCATGAATCATGAATCATGAATCATGAATTAAATCATGAATCATGAATCATGAATCGAATCATGAATCATGAATCATGAATCATGAATCGAATCATGAATCATGAATTGAATCATGAATCATGAATCATGAATCATGAATCGAATCATGAATCATGAATCATGAATTGAATCATGATTCATAAATCGAATCTTGAATTATGATTCATGAATTGAATCATGAATTAAATCATGAATCATCAATCGAATCATGAATCATCAATCGAATCATGAATCATGAATCATGAATTAAATCATGAATCATAAATCGAATCTTGAATTATGAATCATGAATTGAATCATGAATTGAATCGTGAATCATGAATCATGAATCATAAATTGAATCATGAATCATGAATTGAATCATGAATTGAATCATGAATTGAATCATGAATCATGAATCGAATCATGAATAATTAATCATGAATCGAATCATGAATCATGAATCATGAATCAAATCATGAATCATGAATCATGAATCGAATCATGAATCATGAATCATGAATCGAATCATGAATCATGAATTGAATCATGAATCATGAATCATGAATCGAATCATGAATCATGAATTGAATCATGATTCATAAATCAAATCTTGAATCATGAATCATGAATTGAATCATGAATCGAATCATGAATCATGAATTGAATCATGAATCGAATCATGAATCAAGAATCATGAATCAAGAATCATGAATCGAATCATGAATCATGAATTGAATCATGAATCATGAATCGAATCATGAATCATGAATTGAATCATGAATCGAATCATGAATCAAGAATCATGAATCAAGAATCATGAATCGAATCATGAATCATGAATTGAATCATGAATCATGAATCGAATCATGAATCATGAATCATGAATCGAATCATGCATCATGAATCATGAATCATAAATCATGAAGTGAATCATGAATCGAATCATGAATCATGAATCAAATTATGAATCATGAATTGAATCATGAATCATGAATCATGAATCATGAATCATGAATCATGAATCGAATCATGAATCATGAATTGAATCATGAATTGAATCATGAATCATGAATCGAATTATGAATCATGAATTGAATAATGAATTCAATCATGAATCATGAATTGAATCATGAATCATGAATCATGAATTGAATCATGAATCATGAATTCAATCATGAATCATGAATTGAATCATGAATCATGAATTGAATCATGAATTGAATCATGAATCATGAATTGAATCATGAATCATGATTTGAAACATGAATCATGAATTGAATCGAATCATGAATCATGAATTGAATTATGAATCATGAATCATGAATCATGAATCATGAATTGAATAATGAATCATGAATCGAATCTTGAATTATGAATCATGAATTGAATCATGAATCATGAATTGAATTATGAATCATGAATCATGAATTGAATCATGAATCATGAATTGAATTATGAATCATGAATCATGAATTGAATCATGAATCATGAATTATGAATCATGAATTGAATCATGAATCATGAATCATGAATTGAATCATGAATCATGAATTATGAATCATGAATTATGAATCATGAATTGAATCATGAATTGAATCATGAATCATGAATCATAAATTGAATCATGAATCATGAATCATGAATTGAATCATGAATTAAATCATGAATCATGAATCAAGAATCAAATCATGAATCATGAATTGAATCATGAATTGAATCATGAATCATGAATTGAATCATGAATTGAATCATGAATTGAATCATGAATCATGAATTGAATCATGAATCATGAATCATGAATTGAATCATGAATCATAAATCATAAATCAAATTATGAATCATGAATTGAATCAGGAAACGAATCATAAATTGAATCATGAATCATGAATTGAATCATGAATCATGAATTGAATCATGAATCATGAATTATGAATCATGAATTGAATCATGAATCATGAATCATGAATTGAATCATGAATTGAATCATGAATCATGAATTGAATCATGAATTGAATCATGAATTGAATCATGAATTGAATCATGAATCATGAATTGAATCATGAATCATGAATCATAAATTGAATCATTATCATGAATCATGAATTGAATCATGAATTGAATCATGAATCATGAATCATTAATTAAATCATGAATCATGAATCATGAATTGAATCATGAATTGAATCATGAATCATGAATTGAATCATGAATCATGAATTGAATCATGAATCATGAATTGAATCATGAATCATGAATTGAATCGAATTATGAATCATGAATTAAATCATGAATCATAAATCATGAATCATGAATCATGAATTAAATCATGAATCATGAATCATGAATCGAATCATAAATAATGAATTGAATCATGAATCATGAATTGAATCAGGAATCGAATCATGAATTGAATCATGAATCATGAAATGAATCATGAATTGAATCATGAATCATGAATCATAAATCATGAATCATGAATTGAATCATGAATTGAATCATGAATTGAATCATGAATCATGAATTGAATCATGAATCATGAATTGAATCATGAATTAAATCATGAATCATGAATCATTAATTGAATCATGAATCATGAATCAGAAATTGAATCATGAATTGAATCATGAATCATGAATTGAATCATGAATCATGAATTGAATCATGAATTGAATCATGAATCATGAATCGAATCATGAATAATTAATCATGAATCGAATCATGAATCATGAATCATGAATCAAATCATGAATCATGAATCATGAATCGAATCATGAATCATGAATCATGAATCGAATCATGAATCATGAATTGAATCATGAATCATGAATCATGAATCGAATCATGAATCATGAATTGAATCATGATTCATAAATCAAATCTTGAATCATGAATCATGAATTGAATCATGAATCGAATCATGAATCATGAATTGAATCATGAATCGAATCATGAATCAAGAATCATGAATCAAGAATCATGAATCGAATCATGAATCATGAATTGAATCATGAATCATGAATCGAATCATGAATCATGAATTGAATCATGAATCGAATCATGAATCAAGAATCATGAATCAAGAATCATGAATCGAATCATGAATCATGAATTGAATCATGAATCATGAATCATGAATCGAATCATGCATCATGAATCATGAATCATAAATCATGAAGTGAATCATGAATCGAATCATGAATCATGAATCAAATTATGAATCATGAATTGAATCATGAATCATGAATCATGAATCATGAATCATGAATCGAATCATGAATCATGAATTGAATCATGAATTGAATCATGAATCATGAATCGAATTATGAATCATGAATTGAATAATGAATTCAATCATGAATCATGAATTGAATCATGAATCATGAATCATTAATTGAATCATGAATCATGAATTCAATCATGAATCATGAATTCAATCATGAATCATGAATTGAATCATGAATTGAATCATGAATCATGAATTGAATCATGAATCATGATTTGAAACATGAATCATGAATTGAATCGAATCATGAATCATGAATTGAATTATGAATCATGAATCATGAATCATGAATCATGAATTGAATAATGAATCATGAATCGAATCTTGAATTATGAATCATGAATTGAATCATGAATCATGAATTGAATTATGAATCATGAATCATGAATTGAATCATGAATCATGAATTGAATTATGAATCATGAATCATGAATTGAATCATGAATCATGAATTATGAATCATGAATTGAATCATGAATCATGAATCATGAATTGAATCATGAATCATGAATTATGAATCATGAATTATGAATCATGAATTGAATCATGAATTGAATCATGAATCATGAATCATAAATTGAATCATGAATCATGAATCATGAATTGAATCATGAATTAAATCATGAATCATGAATCAAGAATCAAATCATGAATCATGAATTGAATCATGAATTGAATCATGAATCATGAATTGAATCATGAATTGAATCATGAATTGAATCATGAATCATGAATTGAATCATGAATCATGAATCATGAATTGAATCATGAATCATAAATCATAAATCAAATTATGAATCATGAATTGAATCAGGAAACGAATCATAAATTGAATCATGAATCATGAATTGAATCATGAATCATGAATTGAATCATGAATCATGAATTATGAATCATGAATTGAATCATGAATCATGAATCATGAATTGAATCATGAATTGAATCATGAATCATGAATTGAATCATGAATTGAATCATGAATTGAATCATGAATTGAATCATGAATCATGAATTGAATCATGAATCATGAATCATAAATTGAATCATTATCATGAATCATGAATTGAATCATGAATTGAATCATGAATCATGAATCATTAATTAAATCATGAATCATGAATCATGAATTGAATTGAGAATTGAATCATGAATCATGAATTGAATCATGAATCATGAATTGAATCATGAATCATGAATTGAATCATGAATCATGAATTGAATCGAATTATGAATCATGAATTAAATCATGAATCATAAATCATGAATCATGAATCATGAATTAAATCATGAATCATGAATCATGAATTGAATCATGAATTGAATCATGAATCATGAATCGAATCATAAATAATGAATTGAATCATGAATCATGAATTGAATCAGGAATCGAATCATGAATTGAATCATGAATCATGAAATGAATCATGAATTGAATCATGAATCATGAATCATAAATCATGAATCATGAATTGAATCATGAATTGAATCATGAATTGAATCATGAATCATGAATTGAATCATGAATCATGAATTGAATCATGAATTAAATCATGAATCATGAATCATTAATTGAATCATGAATCATGAATCAGAAATTGAATCATGAATTGAATCATGAATCATGAATTGAATCATGAATCATGAATTGAATCGAATCATGAATCATGAATCATGAATTGAATAATGAATCATGAATCATGAATCATGAATCATGAATTAAATCATGAATCATGAATCATGAATCGAATCATGAATCATGAATCATGAATCATGAATCGAATCATGAATCATGAATCATGAATTGAATCATGATTCATAAATCGAATCTTGAATTATGATTCATGAATTGAATCATGAATTAAATCATGAATCATCAATCGAATCATGAATCATCAATCGAATCATGAATCATGAATCATGAATTAAATCATGAATCATAAATCGAATCTTGAATTATGAATCATGAATTGAATCATGAATTGAATCGTGAATCATGAATCATGAATCATAAATTGAATCATGAATCATGAATTGAATCATGAATTGAATCATGAATTGAATCATGAATCATGAATCGAATCATGAATAATTAATCATGAATCGAATCATGAATCATGAATCATGAATCAAATCATGAATCATGAATCATGAATCGAATCATGAATCATGAATCATGAATCGAATCATGAATCATGAATTGAATCATGAATCATGAATCATGAATCGAATCATGAATCATGAATTGAATCATGATTCATAAATCAAATCTTGAATCATGAATCATGAATTGAATCATGAATCGAATCATGAATCATGAATTGAATCATGAATCGAATCATGAATCAAGAATCATGAATCAAGAATCATGAATCGAATCATGAATCATGAATTGAATCATGAATCATGAATCGAATCATGAATCATGAATTGAATCATGAATCGAATCATGAATCAAGAATCATGAATCAAGAATCATGAATCGAATCATGAATCATGAATTGAATCATGAATCATGAATCGAATCATGAATCATGAATCATGAATCGAATCATGCATCATGAATCATGAATCATAAATCATGAAGTGAATCATGAATCGAATCATAAATCATGAATCAAATTATGAATCATGAATTGAATCATGAATCATGAATCATGAATCATGAATCATGAATCATGAATCGAATCATGAATCATGAATTGAATCATGAATTGAATCATGAATCATGAATCGAATTATGAATCATGAATTGAATAATGAATTCAATCATGAATCATGAATTGAATCATGAATCATGAATCATTAATTGAATCATGAATCATGAATTCAATCATGAATCATGAATTGAATCATGAATCATGAATTTAATCATGAATTGAATCATGAATCATGAATTGAATCATGAATCATGATTTGAAACATGAATCATGAATTGAATCGAATCATGAATCATGAATTGAATTATGAATCATGAATCATGAATCATGAATCATGAATTGAATAATGAATCATGAATCGAATCTTGAATTATGAATCATGAATTGAATCATGAATCATGAATTGAATTATGAATCATGAATCATGAATTGAATCATGAATCATGAATTGAATTATGAATCATGAATCATGAATTGAATCATGAATCATGAATTATGAATCATGAATTGAATCATGAATCATGAATCATGAATTGAATCATGAATCATGAATTATGAATCATGAATTATGAATCATGAATTGAATCATGAATTGAATCATGAATCATGAATCATAAATTGAATCATGAATCATGAATCATGAATTGAATCATGAATTAAATCATGAATCATGAATCAAGAATCAAATCATGAATCATGAATTGAATCATGAATTGAATCATGAATCATGAATTGAATCATGAATTGAATCATGAATTGAATCATGAATCATGAATTGAATCATGAATCATGAATCATGAATTGAATCATGAATCATAAATCATAAATCAAATTATGAATCATGAATTGAATCAGGAAACGAATCATAAATTGAATCATGAATCATGAATTGAATCATGAATCATGAATTGAATCATGAATCATGAGTTATGAATCATGAATTGAATCGTGAATCATGAATCATGAATTGAATCATGAATTGGATCATGAATTATGAATCATGAATTGAATCATGAATCATGAATCATGAATTCGATCATGAATTAAATCATGAATCATAAATTGAATCATGAATCATGAATTGAATCATGAATCATGAATCACGAATTAAATCATGAATCATGAATTGAATCATGAATCATGAATTAAATCATGAATCATGAATTGAATCATGAATCTTGAATTGAATCATGAATCATGAATTAAATCATGAATTGAATCATGAATTATGAATTTTGAATTGAATCATGAATCATGAATCATGAATTGAATCATGAATTGAATCATGAATCATGAATCATGAATCATGAATCATGAATCATGAATCATAAATTGAATCATCAATCATAAATCATGAATTAAATCATGAATTGAATCATGAATCATGAATCATTAATTGAATCATGAATCATGAATCATGAATTGAATCATGAATCATGAATTGAATCATGAATCATGAATCATAAATTGAATCATTATCATGAATCATGAATTGAATCATGAATTGAATCATGAATCATGAATCATTAATTAAATCATGAATCATGAATCATGAATTGAATTGAGAATTGAATCATGAATCATGAATTGAATCATGAATCATGAATTGAATCATGAATCATGAATTGAATCGAATTATGAATCATGAATTAAATCATGAATCATAAATCATGAATCATGAATTAAATCATGAATCATGAATCATGAATTGAATCATGAATTGAATCATGAATCATGAATCGAATCATAAATAATGAATTGAATCATGAATCATGAATTGAATCAGGAATCGAATCATGAATTGAATCATGAATCATGAAATGAATCATGAATTGAATCATGAATCATGAATCATAAATCATGAATCATGAATTGAATCATGAATTGAATCATGATTTGAATCATGAATCATGAATTGAATCATGAATCATGAATTGAATCATGAATCATGAATCATAAATTGAATCAGTATCATGAATCATGAATTGAATCATGAATTAAATCATGAATCAGGAATCATTAATTGAATCATGAATCATGAATCAGAAATTGAATCATGAATTGAATCATGAATCATGAATTGAATCATGAATCATGAATTGAATCGAATCATGAATCATGAATCATGAATTGAATAATGAATCATGAATCATGAATCATGAATCATGAATTGAATAATGAATCATGAATCATGAATCATGAATCATGAATTAAATCATGAATCATGAATCATGAATCGAATCATGAATCATGAATCATGAATCATGAATCGAATCATGAATCATGAATTGAATCATGAATCATGAATCATGAATCATGAATCGAATCATGAATCATGAATCATGAATTGAATCATGATTCATAAATCGAATCTTGAATTATGATTCATGAATTGAATCATGAATTAAATCATGAATCATCAATCGAATCATGAATCATCAATCGAATCATGAATCATGAACCATGAATTAAATCATGAATCATAAATCGAATCTTGAATTATGAATCATGAATTGAATCATGAATTGAATCGTGAATCATGAATCATGAATCATAAATTGAATCATGAATCATGAATTGAATCATGAATTGAATCATGAATTGAATCATGAATCATGAATCGAATCATGAATCATGAATCATGAATTGAATCATGAATCATGAATCATGAATTGAATCATGATTCATAAATCGAATCTTGAATTATGAATCATGAATTGAATCATGAATTGAATCATGAATCATGAATTGAATCATGAATCGAATCATGAATCATGAATCATGAATCAAGAATCATGAATCGAATCATGAATCATGAATTGAATCATGAATCATGAATCGAATCATGAATCATGAATCATGAATCGAATCATGAATCATGAATCATGAATAATAAATCATGAAGTGAATCATGAATCGAATCATGAATCATGAATCAAATTATGAATCATGAATTGAATCATGAATCATGAATCATGAATTGAATGATGAATCATGATTCGAATCATGAATCATGAATTGAATCATGAATTGAATGATGAATCATGAATCGAATCATGAATCATGAATTGAATCATGAATTGAATCATGAATCATGAATCGAATCATGAATCATGAATTGAATAATGAATTCAATCATGAATCATGAATTGAATCAGGAATCGAATCATGAATTATGAAATGAATCATGAATTAAATCATGAATCATGAATTGAATCATGAATTGAATCATGAATAATGAATTGAAACATGAATTGAATCATGAATCATGAATTGAATCATGAATCATGAATCATTAATTGAATCATGAATCATGAATCATGAATTGAATCATGAATTGAATCAAGAATCATGAATTGAATCATGAATTGAATCAGATAATGAATCATGAATTGAATCATGAATCATGAATCATGAATCATGAATTAAATCATGAATCATGAATCATGAATCGAATTATGAATCATGAATCATGAATTATTAATCGAATCATGAATCATGAATCGAATCATGAATCATGAATCATGAATTGAATCATGAATCATAAATCGAATCTTAAATTATGAATCATGAATTGAATCATGAATTGAATCATGAATTGAATCGTGAATCATGAATCATGAATCATAAATTGAATCATGAATCATGAATTGAATCATGAATTAAATCATGAATTGAATCATGAATTGAATCATGAATCATGAATCGAATCATGAATCATGAATCATGAATTGAATCATGAATAATTAACCATGAATCGAATCATGAATCATGAATCATGAATCATGAATCATGAATTGAATCCTGAATCATGAATCGAATCTTGAATTATGAATCATGAATTGAATCATGTATTGAATCATGAATCATGAATTGAATTATGAATCATGAATCATGAATTGAATCATGAATCATGAATTATGAATCATGAATTCAATCATGAATCATTAATCATGAATTGAATCATGAATCATGAATTATGAATCATGAATTGAATCATGAATTGAATCATGAATCATGAATCATAAATTGAATCATGAATCATGAATTGAATCATGAATTAAATCATGAATCATGAATCATGAATCAAATCATGAATCATGAATTGAATCATGAATTGAATCATGAATCATGAATTGAATCATGAATTGAATCATGAATTGAATCATGAATCATGAATCATGAATTGAATCATGAATCATGAATTGAATCATGAATCATAAATCATAAATCGAATTATGAATCATGAATTGAATCAGGAATTGAATCATGAATTGAATCATGAATTGAATCATGAATCATGAATCGAATCATGAATCATGAATCATGAATTGAATCATTAATAATTAATCATGAATCGAATCATGAATCATGAATCATGAATTAAATCATGAATCATGAATCATGAATCGAATCATGAATCATGAATCATGAATCGAATCATGAATCATGAATTGAATTATGAATCATGAATCATGAATCGAATCATGAATCATGAATCATGAATTGAATCATGATTCATAAATCGAATCTTGAATTATGAATCATGAACTGAATCATGAATTGAATCATGAATTGAATCATGAATCATGAATCAAGAATCATGAATCGAATCATGAATCATGAATTGAATCATGAATCATGAATCGAATCATGAATCATGAATCATGAATCGAATCATGAATCATGAATCATGAATAATAAATCATGAAGTGAATCATGAATCGAATCATGAATCATGAATCAAATTATGAATCATGAATTGAATCATGAATCATGAATCATGAATTGAATGATGAATCATGAATCGAATCATGAATCATGAATTGAATCATGAATTGAATCATGAATCATGAATCGAATCATGAATCATGAATTGAATAATGAATTCAATCATGAATCATGAATTGAATCAGGAATCGAATCATGAATTATGAAATGAATCATGAATTGATTCATGAATCATGAATTGAATCATGAATTGAATCATGAATAATGAATTGAATCATGAATTGAATCATGAATCATGAATTGAATCATGAATCATGAATCATTAATTGAATCATGAATCATGAATCATGAATTGAATCATGAATTGAATCAAGAATCATGAATTGAATCATGAATTGAATCAGATCATGAATCATGAATTGAATCATGAATCATGAATCATGAATCATGAATCATGAATCATGAATTATTAATCGAATCATGAATCATGAATCGAATCATGAATCATGAATCATGAATTGAATCATGAATCATAAATAGAATCTTAAATTATGAATCATGAATTGAATTATGAATTGAATCGTGAATCATGAATCATGAATCATAAATTGAATCATGAATCATGAATTGAATCATGAATTAAATCATGAATTGAATCATGAATTGAATCATGAATCATGAATCGAATCATGAATCATGAATCATGAATTGAATCATGAATAATTAACCATGAATTGAATCATGAATTGAATCGTGAATCATGAATCATGAATCATAAATTGAATCATGAATTGAATCATGAATAAAATCATGAATTGAATCATGAATTGAATCATGAATCATGAATCATGAATTGAATCATGAATCATGAATCAAATCTTGAATTATGAATCATGATTTGAATCATGAATCATGAATTGAATCATGAATTAAATCATGAATCATGAATCATGAATCAAATCATGAATCATGAATTGAATCATGAATTGAATCATGAATCATGAATTGAATCATGAATTGAATCATGAATTGAATCATGAATCATGAATCATGAATTGAATCATGAATCATGAATCATGAATTGAATCATGAATCATAAATCATAAATCGAATTATGAATCATGAATTGAATCATGAATTGAATCATGAAATGAATAATGAATTATGAATTGAATCATGAATCATGAATCATAAATTGAATCATTATCATGAATCATGAATTGAATCATGAATTGAATCATGAATCATGAATCATTAATTGAATCATGAATCATGAATCATGAATTGAATTGAGAATTGAATCATGAATCATGAATTGAATCATGAATCATTAATTGAATCATGAATCATGAATTGAATCGAATTATGAATCATGAATTGAATCATGAATCATAAATCATGAATCATGAATCATGAATTAAATCATGAATCATGAATCATGAATTGAATCATGAATTGAATCATGAATCATGAATCGAATCATGAATCATGAATTGAATAATGAATTGAATCATGAATCATGAATTGAATCAGGAATCGAATCATGAATTGAATCATGAATCATGAAATGAATCATGAATTGAATCATGAATCATGAATCATAAATCATGAATCATGAATTGAATCATGAATTGAATCATGAATTGAATCATGAATCATGAATTGAATCATGGATCATGAATTGAATCATGAATCATGAATCATAAATTGAATCAGTATCATGAATCATGAATTGAATCATGAATTAAATCATGAATCATGAATCATTAATTGAATCACGAATCATGAATCAGAAATTGAATCATGAATTGAATCATGAATCATGAATTGAATCATGAATCATGAATTGAATCGAATCATGAATCATGAATCATGAATTGAATAATGAATCATGAATCATGAATCATGAATCATGAATTAAATCATGAATCATGAATCATGAATTGAATAATGAATCATGAATCATGAATCATGAATCATGAATTAAATCATGAATCATGAATCATGAATCGAATCATGAATCATGAATCATGAATCATTAATCGAATCATGAATCATGAATTGAATCATGAATCATGAATCATGAATCGAATCATGAATCATGAATCATGAATTGAATCATGATTCATAAATCGAATCTTGAATTATGATTCATGAATTGAATCATGAATTGAATCATGAATCATCAATCGAATCATGAATCATCAATCGAATCATGAATCATGAATCATGAATTAAATCATGAATCATAAATCGAATCTTGAATTATGAATCATGAATTGAATCATGAATTAAATCGTGAATCATGAATCATGAATCATAAATTGAATCATGAATCATGAATTGAATCATGAATTGAATCATGAATTGAATCATGAATCATGAATCGAATCATGAATCATGAATCATGAATTGAATCATGAATAATTAATCATGAATCGAATCATGAATCATGAATCATGAATCAAATCATGAATCATGAATCATGAATCGAATCATGAATCATGAATCATGAATCGAATCATGAATCATGAATTGAATCATGAATCATGAATCATGAATCGAATCATGAATCATGAATTGAATCATGATTCATAAATCAAATCTTGAATCATGAATCATGAATTGAATCATGAATCGAATCATGAATCATGAATTGAATCATGAATCGAATCATGAATCAAGAATCATGAATCAAGAATCATGAATCGAATCATGAATCATGAATTGAATCATGAATCATGAATCGAATCATGAATCATGAATCGAATCATGAATCATGAATCATGAATCATAAATCATGAAGTGAATCATGAATCATGAATCGAATCATGAATCATGAATCAAATTATGAATCATGAATTGAATCATGAATCATGAATCATGAATCATGAATTGAATGATGAATCATGAATCGAGTCATGAATCATGAATTGAATCATGAATTGAATCATGAATCATGAATCGAATTATGAATCATGAATTGAATAATGAATTCAATCATGAATCATGAATTGAATCATGAATCATTAATTGAATCATGAATCATGAATTGAATCATGAATTGAATCATGAATCATGAATTGAATCATGAATCATGAATTGAATCATGAATTGAATCATGAATCATGAATTGAATCATGAATCATGAATCATTAATTGAATCATGAATCATGAATCATGAATTTAATCATGAATTGAATCATGAATCATGATTTGAAACATGAATCATGAATTGAATCGAATCATGAATCATGAATTGAATCATGAATCATGAATCATATATCATGAATCATGAATTTAATCATGAATCATGAATCGAATCATGAATTGAATCATGAATCATGAATCGAATCATGAATCATGAATTGAATCATGAATCATGAATCATGAATCGAATCATAAATCATGAATCATGAATTGAATCATGATTCATAAATCGAATCTTGAATTATGAATCATGAATTGAATCATGAATTGAATCATGAATCATGAATTGAATCATGAATCGAATCATGAATCATGAATCATGAATCAAGAATCATGAATCGAATCATGAATCATGAATTGAATCATGAATCATGAATCGAATCATGAATCATGAATCATGAATCGAATCATGAATCATGAATCATGAATAATAAATCATGAAGTGAATCATGAATCGAATCATGAATCATGAATCATGAATCATGAATTGAATGATGAATCATGAATCGAATCATGAATCATAAATTGAATCATGAATTGAATGATGAATCATGAATCGAATCATGAATCATGAATTGAATCATGAATTGAATCATGAATCATGAATCGAATCATGAATCATGAATTGAATAATGAATTCAATCATGAATCATGAATTGAATCAGGAATCGAATCATGAATTATGAAATGAATCATGAATTAAATCATGAATCATGAATTGAATCATGAATTGAATCATGAATAATGAATTGAAACATGAATTGAATCATGAATCATGAATTGAATCATGAATCATGAATCATTAATTGAATCATGAATCATGAATCATGAATTGAATCATGAATTGAATCAAGAATCATGAATTGAATCATGAATTGAATCAGATAATGAATCATGAATTGAATCATGAATCATGAATCATGAATCATGAATTAAATCATGAATCATGAATCATGAATCGAATTATGAATCATGAATCATGAATTATTAATCGAATCATGAATCATGAATCGAATCATGAATCATGAATCATGAATTGAATCATGAATCATAAATCGAATCTTAAATTATGAATCATGAATTGAATCATGAATTGAATCATGAATTGAATCGTGAATCATGAATCATGAATCATAAATTGAATCATGAATCATGAATTGAATCATGAATTAAATCATGAATTGAATCATGAATTGAATCATGAATCATGAATCGAATCATGAATCATGAATCATGAATTGAATCATGAATAATTAACCATGAATCGAATCATGAATCATGAATCATGAATCATGAATCATGAATTGAATCCTGAATCATGAATCGAATCTTTAATTATGAATCATGAATTGAATCATGTATTGAATCATGAATCATGAATTGAATTATGAATCATGAATCATGAATTGAATCATGAATCATGAATTATGAATCATGAATTCAATCATGAATCATTAATCATGAATTGAATCATGAATCATGAATTATGAATCATGAATTGAATCATGAATTAAATCATGAATCATGAATCATGAATCAAATCATGAATCATGAATTGAATCATGAATTGAATCATGAATCATGAATTGAATCATGAATTGAATCATGAATTGAATCATGAATCATGAATTGAATCATGAATCATGAATCATGAATTGAATCATGAATCATAAATCATAAATCGAATTATGAATCATGAATTGAATCAGGAAACGAATCATAAATTAAATCATGAATCATGAATTGAATCATGAATCATGAATTGAATCATGAATCATGAATTATGAATCATGAATTGAATCATGAATCATTAATCATGAATTGAATCATGAATCATGAATTGAATCATGAATTGGATCATGAATTATGAATCATGAATTGAATCATGAATCATGAATCATGAATTCGATCATGAATTAAATCATGAATCATAAATTAAATCATGAATCATGAATTGAATCATGAATCATGAATCATGAATTAAATCATGAATCATGAATTGAATCATGAATCTTGAATTGAATCATGAATCATGAGTTGAATCATAAATTGAATCATGGATTGATTCATGAATCATGAATCATGATTTGAATCATGAATCATGAATTATGAATCATGAATTAAATCATGAATTGAATCATGAATTATGAATCTTGAATTGAATCATGAATCATGAATCATGAATTGAATCATGAATTGAATCATGAATCATGAATCATGAATCATGAATCATGAATCATGAATCATAAATTGAATCATCAATCATAAATCATGAATTAAATCATGAATTGAATCATGAATCATGAATTGAATCATGAATCTAATCATGAATCATGAATTGAATCATGAATAATAAATCGAACCATGAATTATGAATCATGAATTGAATCTTGAATCATAATTCATAAATCATGAATTAAATAATGAATCATGAATCATGAATCATGAATCGAATCATGAATCATGAATCAAGAATCATGAATCGAATCATGAATCATGAATTGAATCATGAATCATGAATCATAAATCATGAATCGAATCATGAATCATGAATCATGAATCATGAATCATGAATTGAATCATGAATCATGAATTGAATCATGAATCAAGAATCATGAATCGAATCATGAATCATGAATTGAATCATGAATCATGAATTATGAATCGAATCATGAATCAAGAAACATAAATCGAATCATGAATCATGAATTGAATCATGAATCATGAATCGAATCATGAATCATGAATCATGAATCAAGAATCATGAATCGAATCATGAATCATGAATTGAATCATGAATCATGAATCGAATCATGAATCATGAATCATGAATCATGAATCAAATCATGAATCATGAATCATGAATCATGAATCATGAAGTGAATCATGAATCATGAATCGAATCATGAATCATGAATTGAATCATGAATTGAATCATAAATCATGAATCGAATCATGAATCATGAATCGAATCATGAATTATGAATTGAATAATGAATTCAATCATGAATCATGATTTGAATCTTGAATTGAATCATGAATTGAATCATGAATCATGAATTGAATCATGAATCATGAATCATAAATTGAATCATCAATCATGAATCATGAATTGAATCATGAATTGAATCATGAATCATGAATCATGAATTGAATCATGAATCATGAATCATGAATCATGAATTGAATCATGAATCATGAATTGAATCATGAATCATGAATCATGAATTGAATCATGAATCATGAATCATGAATTGAATCATGAATCATGAATTGAATCATGAATCATGAATCATGAATTGAATCATGAATCATGAATCATGAATCATGAATCATGAATCATGACTCATAAATTGAATCATCAATCATGAATCATGAATTAAATCATGAATTTAATCATGAATCATGAATCATGAATTGAATCATAAATCATGAATCGAATCATGAATCATGATTTGAATCATGAATCACGAATCATGAATTGAATCATGAATAATGAATCGAATCATGAATTATGATTCATGAATTGAATCTTGAATTAATAAATCATAAATCATGAATTAAATCATGAATCATGAATCATGAATCGAATCATGAATCATGAATCAAGAATCATGAATCGAATCATGAATCATGAATTTAATCATGAATTGTATCATGAATCATGAATCGAATCATGAATTATGAATTGAATAATGAATTCAATCATGAATCATGATTTGAATCTTGAATTGAATCATGAATTGAATCATGAATCATGAATCATAAATTGAATCATCAATCATGAATCATGAATTGAATCATGAATTGAATCATGAATCATGAATCATGAATTGAATCATGAATCATGAATCATGAATTGAATCATGAATCATGAATTGACTCATGAATCATGAATCATGAATCATGAATCATGACTCATAAATTGAATCATCAATCATGAATCATGAATTAAATCATGAATTTAATCATGAATCATGAATCATGAATTGAATCATAAATTATGAATCGAATCATGAATCATGATTTGAATCATGAATCACGAATCATGAATTGAATCATGAATAATGAATCGAATCATGAATTATGATTCATGAATTGAATCTTGAATTAATAAATCATAAATCATGAATTAAATCATGAATCATGAATCGAATCATGAATCATGAATCAAGAATCATGAATCGAATCATGAATCATGAATTGAATCATGAATCATTAATCATAAATCATGAATCGAATCTTGAATCATGAATCATGAATCATGAATTGAATCATGAATCATGAATCATGAATTAAATCATGAATCATGAATTGAATCATGAATCTTGAATTGAATCATGAATCATGAGTTGAATCATAAATTGAATCATGGATTGATTCATGAATCATGAATCATGATTTGAATCATGAATCATGAATTATGAATCATGAATTAAATCATGAATTGAATCATGAATTATGAATCTTGAATTGAATCATGAATCATGAATCATGAATTGAATCATGAATTGAATCATGAATCATGAATCATGAATCATGAATCATGAATCATGAATCATAAATTGAATCATCAATCATAAATCATGAATTAAATCATGAATTGAATCATGAATCATGAATTGAATCATGAATCTAATCATGAATCATGAATTGAATCATGAATAATAAATCGAACCATGAATTATGAATCATGAATTGAATCTTGAATCATAATTCATAAATCATGAATTAAATAATGAATCATGAATCATGAATCATGAATCGAATCATGAATCATGAATCAAGAATCATGAATCGAATCATGAATCATGAATTGAATCATGAATCATGAATCATAAATCATGAATCGAATCATGAATCATGAATCATGAATCATGAATCATGAATTGAATCATGAATCATGAATTGAATCATGAATCAAGAATCATGAATCGAATCATGAATCATGAATTGAATCATGAATCATGAATTATGAATCGAATCATGAATCAAGAAACATAAATCGAATCATGAATCATGAATTGAATCATGAATCATGAATCGAATCATGAATCATGAATCATGAATCAAGAATCATGAATCGAATCATGAATCATGAATTGAATCATGAATCATGAATCGAATCATGAATCATGAATCATGAATCATGAATCAAATCATGAATCATGAATCATGAATCATGAATCATGAAGTGAATCATGAATCATGAATCGAATCATGAATCATGAATTGAATCATGAATTGAATCATAAATCATGAATCGAATCATGAATCATGAATCGAATCATGAATCATGAATCGAATCATGAATCATGAATCGAATCATGAATTATGAATTGAATAATGAATTCAATCATGAATCATGATTTGAATCTTGAATTGAATCATGAATTGAATCATGAATCATGAATTGAATCATGAATCATGAATCATAAATTGAATCATCAATCATGAATCATGAATTGAATCATGAATTGAATCATGAATCATGAATCATGAATTGAATCATGAATCATGAATCATGAATCATGAATTGAATCATGAATCATGAATTGAATCATGAATCATGAATCATGAATTGAATCATGAATCATGAATCATGAATCATGAATTGAATCATGAATCATGAATTGAATCATGAATCATGAATCATGAATTGAATCATGAATCATGAATCATGAATCATGAATCATGAATCATGACTCATAAATTGAATCATCAATCATGAATCATGAATTAAATCATGAATTTAATCATGAATCATGAATCATGAATTGAATCATAAATCATGAATCGAATCATGAATCATGATTTGAATCATGAATCACGAATCATGAATTGAATCATGAATAATGAATCGAATCATGAATTATGATTCATGAATTGAATCTTGAATTAATAAATCATAAATCATGAATTAAATCATGAATCATGAATCATGAATCGAATCATGAATCATGAATCAAGAATCATGAATCGAATCATGAATCATGAATTTAATCATGAATTGTATCATGAATCATGAATCGAATCATGAATTATGAATTGAATAATGAATTCAATCATGAATCATGATTTGAATCTTGAATTGAATCATGAATTGAATCATGAATCATGAATCATAAATTGAATCATCAATCATGAATCATGAATTGAATCATGAATTGAATCATGAATCATGAATCATGAATTGAATCATGAATCATGAATCATGAATTGAATCATGAATCATGAATCATGAATTGACTCATGAATCATGAATCATGAATCATGAATCATGACTCATAAATTGAATCATCAATCATGAATCATGAATTAAATCATGAATTTAATCATGAATCATGAATCATGAATTGAATCATAAATTATGAATCGAATCATGAATCATGATTTGAATCATGAATCACGAATCATGAATTGAATCATGAATAATGAATCGAATCATGAATTATGATTCATGAATTGAATCTTGAATTAATAAATCATAAATCATGAATTAAATCATGAATCATGAATCGAATCATGAATCATGAATCAAGAATCATGAATCGAATCATGAATCATGAATTGAATCATGAATCATTAATCATAAATTATGAATCGAATCTTGAATCATGAATCATGAATCATGAATTGAATCATGAATCATGAATCATGAATTGAATCATGAATCATGAATCATGAATCGAATAATGAATCATGAATTGATTCATGAATCATGAATCATGAATCGAATCATGAATCATGAATCGAATCATGAATCATGAATTATGAATCAAATCATGAATCAAGAATCATAAATCGAATCATGAATCATGAATTGAATCATGAATCGAATCATGAATCATGAATCATGAATCAAGAATCATGAATCGAATCATGAATCATGAATTGAATCATGAATTATGAATCGAATCATGAATCATGAATCAAATCATGAATCATGAATCATGAATCATGAATCATGAAGTGAATCATGAATCATGAATCGAATCATGAATCATGAATTGAATCATGAATTGAATCATGAATCATGAATCGAATCATGAATCATGAATTGAATAATGAATTGAATCATGAATCATAAATTGAATCAGGAATCGAATTATGAATTGAATCATGAATCATGAAATGAATCATGAATTGAATCATGAATCATGAATTGAATCATGAATCATGAATCATAAATCATGAATCATGAATTGAATCATGAATCATGAATTCAATCATGAATTGAATCATGAATCATGAATTGAATCATGCATCATGAATTGAATCATGAATTGAATCATGAATCATGAATCATAAATTGAATCATTATCATGAATCATGAATTGAATCATGAATTGAATCATGAATCATGAATCATTAATTGAATCATGAATCATGAATCATGAATTGAATTGAGAATTGAATCATGAATCATGAATTGAATCATGAATCATGAATTGAATCATGAATCATGAATTGAATCGAATTATGAATCATGAATTGAATCATGAATCATAAATCATGAAGCATGAATCATGAATTAAATCATGAATCATGAATCATGAATTGAATCATGAATCGAATCATGAATCATGAATTGAATAATGAATTGAATCATGAATCATGAATTGAATCAGTAATCGAATCATGAATTGAATCATGAATCATGAAATGAATCATGAATTGAATCATGAATCATGAATCATAAATTGAATCAGTATCATGAATCATGAAATGAATCATGAATTAAATCATGAATCATGAATCATTAATTGAATCATGAATCATGAATCAGAAATTGAATCATGAATTGAATCATGAATCATGAATTGAATCATGAATCATGAATTGAATCGAATCCTGAATCATGAATCATGAATTGAATAATGAATCATGAATCATGAATCATGAATCATGAATTAAATCATGAATCATGAATCATGAATCGAATCATGAATCATGAATCATGAATCATGAATCGAATCATGAATCATGAATTGAATCATAAATCATGAATCATGAATCGAATCATGAATCATGAATCATTAATTGAATCATGATTCATAAATCGAATCTTGAATTATGGTTCATGAATTGAATCATGAATGAATCATGAATCATCAATCGAATAATGAATCATCAATCGAATCATGAATCATGAATCATGAATTAAATCATGAATCATAAATCGAATCTTGAATTATGAATCATGAATTGAATCATGAATTGAATCGTGAATCATGAATCATGAATCATAAATTGAATCATGAATCATGAATTGAATCATGAATTGAATCATAATTTAAATCATGAATCATGAATCGAATCATGAATCATGAATCATGAATTGAATCATGAATAATTAATCATGAATCGAATCATGAATCATGAATCATGAATTAAATCATGAATCATGAATCATGAATCGAATCATGAATCATGAATCATGAATCGAATCATGAATCATGAATTGAATCATGAATCATGAATCGAATCATGAATCATGAATTGAATCATGATTCATAAATCAAATCTTGAATCATGAATCATGAATTGAATCATGAATCGAATCATGAATCATGAATTGAATCATGAATCGAATCATGAATCAAGAATCATGAATCAAGAATCATGAATCTAATCATGAATCATGAATTGAATCATGAATCATGAATCGAATCATGAATCATGAATCATGAATCGAATCATGCATCATGAATCATGAATCATAAATCATGAAGTGAATCATGAATCGAATCATGAATAATGAATCAAATTATGAAACATGAATTGAATCATGAATCATGAATCATGAATCATGAATCATGAATTGAATGATGAATCATGAATCGAATCATGAATCATGAATTGAATCATGAATTGAATCATGAATCATGAATCGAATTATGAATCATGAATTGAATAATGAATTCAATCATGAATCATGAATTGAATCATGAATCATGAATCATTAATTGAATCATGAATCATGAATTGAATCATGAATTGAATCATGAATCATGAATCATGAATCATGAATCATGAATTGAATGATGAATCATGAATCGAATCATGAATCATGAATTGAATCATGAATTGAATCATGAATCATGAATCGAATAATGAATCATGAATTGAATAATGAATTCAATCATGAATCATGAATTCAATCATGAATCATGAATCATTAATTGAATCATGAATCATGAATTGAATCATGAATTAAATCATGAATTGAATCATGAATTGAATCATGAATCATGAATCGAATCATGAATCATGAATCATGAATCATGAATCATGAATTAAATCATGAATCATGAATCGAATCTTGAATTATGAATCATGAATTGAATCATGAATTCAATCATGAATTGAATCATGAATCATGAATCGAATCATGAATCATGAATCATGAATCATGAATCATGAATTGAATCATGAATCATGAATCGAATCTTGAATTATGAATCATGAATTGAATCATAATTTTGAATCATGAATCATGAATTGAATTATGAATCATGAATCATGAATTGAATCATGAATCATGAATTATGAATCATGAATTGAATCATGAATCATTAATCATGAATTGAATCATGAATCATGAATTATGAATCATGAATTGAATCATGAATTGAATCATGAATCATGAATCATAAATTGAATCATGAATCATGAATCATGAATTGAATCATGAATTGAATCATGAATCATGAATCATTAATTGAATCATGAATCATGAATCATGAATTGAATCATGAATTGAATCATGAATCATGAATTGAATCGAATCATGAATCATGAATCATGAATTGAATCATGAATCATGAATCATGAATTAAATCATGAATCATGAATCATGAATCGAATCATGAATCATGAATCATGAATCGAATCATGAATCATGAATTGAATCATGAATCATGAATCGAATCATGAATCATGAATCGAATCATGAATCATGAATCATGAATTGAATCATGAATCATAAATCGAATCTTAAATCATGAATCATGAATTGAATCATGAATCTAATCATGAATCATGATTTGAATCATGAATCATGAATCATGAATTGAATCATGAATAATAAATCGAATCATGAATTATGAATCATGAATTGAATCTTGAATCGTGAATCATAAATCATGAATTAAATAATGAATCATGAATCATGAATCAAATCATGAATCATGAATCTAGAATCATGAACTGAATCATGAATTGAATGATGAATCATGAATCATAAATCATGAATCGAATCATGAATCATGAATCATGAATCATGAATCATGAATTGAATCATGAATCATGAATCATGAATCGAATCATGAATCATGAATTGATTCATGAATCATGAATCATGAATCGAATCATGAATCATGAATCATGAATTAAATCATGAATCATGAATTATGAATCGAATCATGAATCAAGAAACATAAATCGAATCATGAATCATGAATTGAATCATGAATCATGAATCGAATCATGAATCATGAATCATGAATCAAGAATCATGAATCGAATCATGAATCATGAATTGAATCATGAATCATGAATCGAATCATGAATCATGAATCATGAATCGAATCATGAATCATGAATCATGAATCATGAAGTGAATCATGAATCATGAATCATGAATCGAATCATGAATCATGAATTGAATCATGAATTGAATCATAAATCATGAATCAAATCATGAATCATGAATCGAATCATGAATCATGAATTGTATCATGAATCATGAATCGAATCATGAATTATGAATTGAATAATGAATTCAATCATGAATCATGATTTGAATCTTGAATTGAATCATGAATTGAATCATGAATCATGAATTGAATCATGAATCATGAATTGAATCATGAATCATGAATCATAAATTGAATCATCAATCATGAATCATGAATTGAATCATGAATTGAATCATGAATCATGAATCATTAATATAATCATGAATCATGAATCATGAATCATGAATTGAATCATGAATCATGAATTGAATCATGAATCATGAATTGAATCATGAATCATGAATCGAATCATGAATCATGAATCATGAATTGAATCATGAATCATGAATCATGAATCATGAATCATGAATCATGACTCATAAAATTGAATCATCAATCATGAATCATGAATTAAATCATGAATTTAATCATAAATCATGAATTTAATCATAAATCATGAATCATGAATTGAATCATAAATCATGAATCGAATCATGAATCATGATTTGAATCATGAATCACGAATCATGAATTGAATCATGAATAATGAATCGAATCATGAATTATGAATCATGAATTGAATCTTGAATCATAAATCATAAATCATGAATTAAATCATGAATTATGAATCATGAATCGAATCATAAATCATGAATCAAGAATCATGAATCGAATCATGAATCATGAATTGAATCATGAATCATGAATCATAAATCATGAATCGAATCTTGAATCATGAATCATGAATTGAATCATGAATCATGAATCATGAATTGAATCATGAATCATGAATCATGAATCGAATCATGAATCATGAATTGATTCATGAATCATGAATCATGAATCGAATCATGAATCATGAATCATTAATTGAATCATGAATCATGAATTGAATCATGAATTGAATCATGAATCATGAATCATTAATTGAATCATGAATCATGAATTGAATCATGAATTGAATCATGAATCATGAATCATGAATCATGAATCATGAATTGAATGATGAATCATGAATCGAATCATGAATCATGAATTGAATCATGAATTGAATCATGAATCATGAATCGAATTATGAATCATGAATTAAATAATGAATTCAATCATGAATCATGAATTGAATCATGAATCATGAATCATTAATTGAATCATGAATCATGAATTGAATCATGAATTAAATCATGAATTGAATCATGAATTGAATCATGAATCATGAATCGAATCATGAATCATGAATCATGAATCATGAATCATGAATTGAATCTTGAATCATGAATCGAATCTTGAATTATGAATCATGAATTGAATCATGAATTGAATCATGAATTGAATCATGAATCATGAATCAAATCATGAATCATGAATCATGAATCATGAATTGAATCATGAATCATGAATCGAATCTTGAATTATGAATCATGAATTGAATCATAATTTTGAATCATGAATCATGAATTGAATTATGAATCATGAATCATGAATTGAATCATGAATCATGCATTATGAATCATGAATTGAATCATGAATCATTAATCATGAATTGAATCATGAATCATGAATTATGAATCATGAATTGAATCATGAATTGAATCATGAATCATGAATCATAAATTGAATCATGAATCATGAATCATGAATTGAATCATGAATTGAATCATGAATCATGAATCATAAATTGAATCATGAATCATGAATCATGAATTGAATCATGAATTGAATCATGAATCATGAATCATTAATTGAATCATGAATCATGAATTGAATCATGAATTGAATCATGAATCATGAATTGAATCGAATCATGAATCATGAATCATGAATTGAATCATGAATCATGAATCATGAATTAAATCATGAATCATGAATCGAATCATGAATCATGAATCATGAATCGAATCATGAATCATGAATTGAATCATGAATCATGAATCGAATCATGAATCATGAATCGAATCATGAATCATGAATCATGAATTGAATCATGAATCATAAATCGAATCTTGAATTATGAATCATGAATTGAATCATGAATCATGAATCATGAATTGAATCATGAATTGAATCATGAATCATGAATCATTAATTGAATCATGAATCATGAATTGAATCATGAATTGAATCATGAATCATGAATTGAATCGAATCATGAATCATGAATCATGAATTGAATCATGAATCATGAATCATGAATTAAATCATGAATCATGAATCATGAATCGAATCATGAATCATGAATCATGAATCGAATCATGAATCATGAATTGAATCATGAATCATGAATCGAATCATGAATCATGAATCGAATCATGAATCATGAATCATGAATTGAATCATGAATCATAAATCGAATCTTGAATTATGAATCATGAATTGAATCATGAATTGAATCGTGAATCATGAATCATGAATCATAAATTGAATCATGAATCATGAATTGAATCATGATTTGAATCATGAATTGAATCATGAATTGAATCATGAATCATGAATCATGAATTGAATCATGAATAATTAATCATGAATGGAATCTTGAATCATGAATCATGAATTAAATCATGAATCATGAATCATGAATCGAATCATGAATCATGAATCATGAATCATGAATCGAATCATGAATCATGAATAATGAATCGAATCATGAATTGAATCATGATTCATAAATCGAATCTTGAATTATGAATCATGAATTGAATCATGAATTGAATCATGAATCATGAATTGAATCATGAATCGAATCATGAATCATGAATCATGAATCAAGAATCATGAATCGAATCATGAATCATGAATTGAATCATGAATCATAAATCGAATCATGAATCATGAATCATGAATCGAATCATGAATCATGAATCATGAATAATAAATCATGAAGTGAATCATGAATCGAATGATGAATCATGAATCAAATCATGAATCATAAATTGAATCATGAATCATGAATTGAATCATGATTTGAATCATGAATTGAATCATGAATTGAATCATGAATCATGAATTGAATCATGAATAATTAATCATGAATGGAATCTTGAATCATGAATCATGAATTAAATCATGAATCATGAATCATGAATCGAATCATGAATCATGAATCATGAATCATGAATCGAATCATGAATCATGAATAATGAATCGAATCATGAATCATGAATCATGAATTGAATCATGATTCATAAATCGAATCTTGAATTATGAATCATGAATTGAATCATGAATTGAATCATGAATCATGAATTGAATCATGAATCGAATCATGAATCATGAATCATGAATCAAGAATCATGAATCGAATCATGAATCATGAATCATGAATCGAATGATGAATCATGAATCAAATTATGAATCATGAATTGAATCATGAATCATGAATCATGAATCATGAATTGAATGATGAATCATGAATCGAATCATGAATCATGAATTGAATCATGAATTGAATCATGAATCATGAATTGAATCAGGAATCGAATCATGAATTGAATCATGAATCATGAAATGAATCATGAATTGAATCATGAATCATGAATTAAATCATGAATCATGAATTGAATCTTGAATTGAATCATGAATAATTAATTGAATCATGAATTGAATCATGAATCATGAATTGAATCATGAATCATGAATCAATAATTGAATCATGAATCATGAATCATGAATCATGAATTGAATCACGAATTGAATCATGAATCATGAATTGAATCATGAATCATGAATTGAATCAGATCATGAATCATGAATTGAATCATGAATCATGAATCATGAATCACGAATTAAATCATGAATCATGAATCGAATTATGAATCATGAATCATGAATCATTAATCGAATCATGAATCATGAATCGAATCATGAATCATGAATCATGAATCATGAATTGAATCATGAATCATGAATCGAATCTTGAATTATGAATCATGAATTGAATCATGAATTGAATCATGAATCATGAATTGAATTATGAATCATGAATCATTAATTGAATAATGAATCATGAATCATGAATTGAATCATGAATTGAATCATGAATCATGAATTGAATCGAATCATGAATCATGAATCATGAATTGAATCATGAATCATGAATCATGAATCATGAATTAAATCATGAATCTTGAATCATGAATCGAATCATGAATCATGAATCATGAATCGAATCATGAATCATGAATTGAATCATGAATCATGAATCATGAATCATGAATCATGAATCGAATCATGAATCATGAATTGAATCATGAATCATGAATCATGAATCGAATCATGAATCATGAATCGAATCATGAATCATGAATCGAATCATGAATCATGAATCATGAATTGAATCATGAATCATAAATCGAATCTTGAATTATGAATCATGAATTGAATCATGAATTGAATCGTGAATCATGAGTAATGAATCATAAATTGAATCATGAATCATGAATTGAATCATGAATTGAATCATGAATTGAATCATAAATCATGAATCGAATCATGAATCATGAATCATGAATTGAATCATGAATAATTAATCATAAATCGAATCATGAATCATGAATCATGAATCATAAATTAAATCATGAATCATGAATCATGAATCGAATCATGAATCATGAATCATGAATCGAATCATGAATTATGAATTGAATCATGAATCATGAATAATGAATCGAATAATGAATCATGAATCATGAATTGAATCATGATTCATAAATCGAATCTTGAATTATGAATCATGAATTGAATCATGAATTGAATCATGAATCATGAATTGAATCATGAATCGAATCATGAATCATGAATCATGAATCAAGAATCATGAATCGAATCATGAATTGAATCATGAATCATGAATTGAATCATGAATCATGAATCATGAATTATGAATCGAATCATGAATCATGAATCATGAATTGAATGATGAATCATGAATCAAATTATGAATCATGAATTGAATCATGAATCATGAATCATGAATGATGAATCATGAATTGAATGATGAATCATGAATCGAATCATGAATCATGAATTGAATCATGAATTGAATCATGAATCATGAATCAAATCATGAATCATGAATTGAATAATGAATTCAATCATGAATCATGAATTGAATCATGAATTGAATCATGAATCATGAATTGAATCATGAATCATGAATTGAATCAGATCATGAATCATGAATTGAATCATGAATCATGAATCATGAATCATGAATTAAATCATGAATCATGAATCATGAATCGAATTATGAATCATGAATCATGAATCATTAATCGAATCATAAATCATGAATCATGAATTGAATCATGAATTGAATCATGAATCATGAATTGAATCAGATCATGAATCATGAATTGAATCATGAATCATGAATCATGAATCATGAATTAAATCATGAATCATGAATCATGAATCGAATTATGAATCATGAATCATGAATCATTAATCGAATCATAAATCATGAATCATGAATTGAATCATGAATTGAATCATGAATCATGAATTGAATCGAATCATGAATCATGAATCATGAATTGAACCATGAATCATGAATCATGAATTAAATCATGAATCATGAATCGAATCATGAATCATGAATTTTGAATCATGAATTGAATCATGAATTGAATCATGAATCATGAATCATTAATTGAATCATGAATCATGAATCATGAATTGAATCATGAATTGAATCATGAATCATGAATTGAATCGAATCATGAATCATGAATCATGAATTGAACCATGAATCATGAATCATGAATCATGAATTAAATCATGAATCATGAATCACGAATCGAATCATGAATCATGAATCATGAATCGAATCATGAATCATGAATCATGAATCGAATCATGAATCATGAATTGAATCATGAATCATGAATCATGAATCGAATCATGAATCATGAATCGAATCATGAATCATGAATCATGAATTGAATCATGAATCATAAATCGAATCTTAAATTATGAATCATGAATTGAATCATGAATTGAATCGTGAATCATGAATCATGAATCATAAATTGAATCATGAATCATGAATTGAATCATGATTTGAATCATGAATTGAATCATGAATTAAATCAAGAATCATGAATCATGAATCATGAATTGAATCATGAATAATTAATCATGAATCGAATCATGAATTGAATCATGATTTGAATCATGAATTGAATCATGAATTAAATCAAGAATCATGAATCATGAATCATGAATTGAATCATGAATAATTAATCATGAATCGAATCATGAATCATGAATCATGAATTAAATCATGAATCATGAATCATGAATCGAATCATGAATCATGAATCATGAATCGAATCATGAATCATGAATTGAATCATGAATCATGAATAATGAATCGAATCATGAATCATGAATCATGAATTGAATCATGATTCATAAATCGAATCTTGAATTATGAATCATGAATTGAATCATGAATAATGAATCGAATCATGAATCATGAATCATGAATTGAATCTTGATTCATAAATCGAATCTTGAATTATGAATCATGAATTGAATCATGAATTGAATCATGAATCATGAATTGAATCATAAATCGAATCATGAATCATGAATCATGAATCAAGAATCATGAATCGAATCATGAATCATGAATTGAATCATGAATCATGAATCGAATCATGAATCATGAATCATGAATCGAATCATGAATCATGAATCATGAATAATAAATCATGAAGTGAATCATGAATCGAATGATGAATCATGAATCAAATTATGAATCATGAATTGAATCATGAATCATGAATCATGAATCATGAATCATGAATCATGAATCATGAATTGAATGATGAATCATGAATCGAATCATGAATCATAAATTGAATCATGAATTGAATCATGAATCGAATCATGATTCATGAATTGAATAATGAATTGAATCATGAATCATGAATTGAATTAGGAATCGAATCATGAATTGAATCATGAATCATGAATCATGAATTGAATCATGAATCATGAATTGAATCATGAATTGAATCATGAATAATGAATTGAATCATGAATTGAATCATGAATCATGAATTGAATCATGAATCATGAATCATTAATTGAATCATGAATCATGAATCATGAATTGAATCATGAATTGAATCATGAATCATGAATTGAATCATGAATCATGAATTGAATCAGATCATGAATCATGAATTGAATCAGATCATGAATCATGAATTGAATCATAAATCATGAATCATGAATCATGAATTAAATCATGAATCATGAATCATGAATCGAATTATGAATCATGAATCATGAATCATTAATCGAATCATGAATCATGAATCGAATCATGAATCATGAATCATGAATCATGAATCGAATCATGAATCATGAATCGAATCTTGAATTATGAATCATGAATTGAATCATGAATTGAATCATGAATCATGAATCGAATCATGAATCATGAATCATGAATTGAATCATGAATCATAAATCGAATCTTGAATTATGAATCATGAATTGAATCGTGAATCATGAATCATGAATCATAAATTGAATCATGAATCATGAATTGAATCATGAATTAAATCATGAATTGAATCATGAATTGAATCATGAATCATGAATCGAATCATGAATCATGAATCATAAATTGAATCATGAATAATTAATCATGAATCGAATCATGAATCATGAATCATGAATCATGAATTGAATCATGAATCATGAATCGAATCTTGAATTATGAATCATGAATTGAATCATGAATTGAATCATGAATCATGAATTGAATTATGAATCATGAATCATGAATTGAATCATGAATCATGAATTATGAATCATGAATTGAATCATGAATCATTAATCATGAATTGAAACATGAATCATGAATTATGAATCATGAATTGAATCATGAATTGAATCATGAATCATGAATCATAAATTGAATCATGAATCATGAATCATGAATTGAATCATGATTTAAATCATGAATCATGAATCGAATCATGAATCATGAATTGAATCATGAATTGAATCATGAATCATGAATTGAATCATGAATTGAATCATGAATCATGAATCATGAATTGAATCATGAATCATGAATCATGATTTGAATCATGAATTGGATCATGAATTATGAATCATAAATAGAATCATTAATCATGAATCATGAATTGAATTAGGAATCGAATCATGAATTGAATCATGAATCATGAATCATGAATTGAATCATGAATCATGAATTGAATCATGAATTGAATCATGAATAATGAATTGAATCATGAATTGAATCATGAATCATGAATTGAATCATGAATCATGAATCATTAATTGAATCATGAATTGAATCATGAATTGAATCATGAATTGAATCATGAATCATGAATTGAATCAGATCATGAATCATGAATTGAATCATAAATCATGAATCATGAATCATGAATTAAATCATGAATCATAAATCATGAATCGAATTATGAATCATGAATCATGAATCATTAATCGAATCATGAATCATGAATCGAATCATGAATCATGAATCATGAATCATGAATTGAATCATGATTCATAAATCGAATCTTGAATTATGAATCATGAATTGAATCATGAATTGAATCATGAATCATGAATCGAATCATGAATCATGAATCATGAATTGAATCATGAATCATAAATCGAATCTTGAATTATGAATCATGAATTGAATCGTGAATCATGAATCATGAATCATAAATTGAATCATGAATCATGAATTGAATCATGAATTAAATCATGAATTGAATCATGAATTGAATCATGAATCATGAATCGAGTCATGAATCATGAATCATAAATTGAATCATGAATAATTATTCATGAATCGAATCATGAATCATGAATCATGAATCATGAATTGAATCATGAATCATGAATCGAATCTTGAATTATGAATCATGAATTGAATCATGAAATGAATCATGAATCATGAATTGAATTATGAATCATGAATCATGAATTGAATCATGAATCATGAATTATGAATCATGAATTGAATCATGAATCATTAATCATGAATTGAAACATGAATCATGAATTATGAATCATGAATTGAATCATGAATTGAATCATGAATCATGAATCATAAATTGAATCATGAATCATGAATCATGAATTGAATCATGATTTAAATCATGAATCATGAATCGAATCATGAATCATGAATTGAATCATGAATTGAATCATGAATCATGAATTGAATCATGAATTGAATCATGAATCATGAATTGAATCATGAATCATGAATCATGATTTGAATCATGAATTGGATCATGAATTATGAATCATAAATTGAATCATTAATCATGAATCATGAATTGAATTAGGAATCGAATCATGAATTGAATCATGAATCATGAATCATGAATTGAATCATGAATCATGAATTGAATCATGAATTGAATCATGAATAATGAATTGAATCATGAATTGAATCATGAATCATGAATTGAATCATGAATCATGAATTGAATCATGAATCATGAATCATTAATTGAATCATGAATCATGAATTGAATTATGAATTGAATCATGAATCATGAATTGAATCATGAATCATGAATTGAATCAGATCATGAATCATGAATTGAATCATAAATCATGAATCATGAATCATGAATTAAATCATGAGTCATGAATCATGAATCGAATTATGAATCATGAATCATGAATCATTAATCGAATCATGAATCATGAATCGAATCATGAATCATGAATCATGAATTGAATCATGAATCATAAATCGAATCTTGAATTATGAATCATGAATTGAATCGTGAATCATGAATCATGAATCATAAATTGAATCATGAATCATGAATTGAATCATGAATTAAATCATGAATTGAATCATGAATTGAATCATGAATCATGAATCGAATCATGAATCATGAATCATAAATTGAATCATGAATAATTAATCATGAATCGAATCATGAATCATGAATCATGAATCATGAATTGAATCATGAATCATGAATCGAATCTTGAATTATGAATCATGAATTGAATCATGAATTGAATCATGAATCATGAAGTGAATTATGAATCATGAATCATGAATTGAATCATGAATCATGAATTATGAATCATGAATTGAATCATGAATCATTAATCATGAATTGAAACATGAATCATGAATTATGAATCATGAATTGAATCATGAATTGAATCATGAATCATGAATCATAAATTGAATCATGAATCATGAATCATGAATTGAATCATGATTTAAATCATGAATCATGAATCGAATCATGAATCATGAATTGAATCATGAATTGAATCATGAATCATGAATTGAATCATGAATTGAATCATGAATCATGAATCATGAATTGAATCATGAATCATGAATCATGATTTGAATCATGAATTGGATCATGAATTATGAATCATAAATTGAATCATTAATCATGAATCATGAATTCGATCATGAATTAAATCATGAATCATAAATTGAATCATGAATCATGAATTGAATCATGAATCATGAATTAAATCATGAATCATGAATTGAATCATGAATCTTGAATTGAATCATGAATCATGAGTTGAATCATGAATTGAATCATGGATTGATTCATGAATCATGAATCATGAATTGAATCATGAATCATGAATTATGAATCATGAATTAAATCATGAATTATGAATTATGAATCTTGAATTGAATAATGAATCATGAATCATGAATTAAATCATGAATTATGAATTATGAATCTTGAATTGAATCATGAATCATGAATCATGAATCATGAATCATAAATTGAATCATCAATCATAAATCATGAATTGAATCATGAATTGAATCATGAATCATGAATTGAATCATGAATCTAATCATGAATCATGAGTTGAATCATGAATCATGAATCATGGATTGAATCATGAATAATAAATCGAATCATGAATTATGAATCATGAATTGAATCTTGAATCATGAATCATAAATCATGAATTAAATAATGAATCATGAATCATGAATCGAATCATGAATCATGAATCTAGAATCATGAACCGAATCATGAATCATGAATTGAATAATGAATCATGAATCATAAATCATGAATCGAATCATGAATCATGAATCATGAATCATGAATTGAATCATGAATCATGAATCATGAATTGATTCATGAATCATGAATCATGAATCGAATCATGAATCATGAATCATGAATCATGAATTAAATCATGAATCATGAATTATGAATCGAATCATGAATCAAGAAACATAAATCGAATCATGAATCATGAATTGAATCATGAATCATGAATCGAATCATGAATCATGAATCATGAATCAAGAATCATGAATCGAATCATGAATCATGAATCGAATCATGAATCATGAATCATGAATCATGAATCATGAAGTGAATCATGAATTGTATCATGAATCATGAATCGAATCATGAATTATGAATTGAATAATGAATTCAATCATGAATCATGATTTGAATCTTGAATTCAATCATGAATTGAATCATGAATCATGAATTGAATCATGAATCATGAATTAAATCATGAATCATGAATCATAAATTGAATCATCAATCATGAATCATGAATTGAATCATGAATTGAATCATAAATCATGAATCATTAATTGAATCATGAATCATGAATCATGAATTGAATCATGAATCATGAATTGAATCATGAATCATGAATCGAATCATGAATCATGAATCATGAATTGAATCATGAATCATGAATCATGAATCATGAATCATGACTCATGAATTGAATCATGAATCATGAATCATGAATCATGAATCATGAATCATGACTCATAAATTGAATCATCAATCATGAATCATGAATTAAATCATGAATTTAATCATAAATCATGAATTTAATCATAAATCATGAATCATGAATTGAATCATAAATCATGAATCGAATCATGAATCATGATTTGAATCATGAATCACGAATCATGAATTGAATCATGAATAATGAATCGAATCATGAATTATGAATCATGAATTGAATCTTGAATCATAAATCATAAATCATGAATTAAATCATGAATTATGAATCATGAATCGAATCATGAATCATGAATCAAGAATCATGAATCGAATCATGAATCATGAATTGAATCATGAATCATGAATCATAAATCATGAATCGAATCTTAAATCATGAATCATGAATCATGAATTGAATCATGAATCATGAATCATGAATTGAATCATGAATCATGAATCATGAATCGAATCATGAATCATGAATTGATTCATGAATCATGAATCATGAATCGAATCATGAATCATGAATCATTAGTTGAATCATGAATCATGAATTATGAATCGAATAATGAATCAAGAATCATAAATCGAATCATGAATCATGAATTGAATCATGAATCGAATCATGAATCATGAATCATGAATCAAGAATCATGAATCGAATCATGAATCATGAATTGAATCATGAATCATGAATCGAATCATGAATCATGAATCATGAATCAAATCATGAATCATGAATCATAAATCATGAAGTGAATCATGAATCGAATCACGAATCATGAATTGAATCATGAATTGAATCATGAATCATGAATCATGAATCATGAATCAGGAATTAAATGATGAATCATGAATTGAATCATGAATCATGAATCATGAATCATGCATCAGGAATTAAATGATGAATCATGAATCGAATCATGAATCATGAATTGAATCATGAATTGAATCATGAATTATGAATCGAATCATGAATCATGAATTATGAATCGAATCATGAATCATGAATTGAATAATGAATTCAATCATGAATCATGAATTGAATCAGGAATCGAATCATGAATTGAATCATGAATCATGAATTGAATCATGAATCATGAATTATGAATCAAATCATGAATCAAGAATCATAAATCGAATCATGAATCAAGAATCATAAATCGAATCATGAATCATGAATTGAATCATGAATCGAATCATGAATCATGAATCATGAATCAAGAATCATGAATCGAATCATGAATCATGAATTGAATCATGAATCATGAATCGAATCATGAATCATGGATCATGAATCGAATCATGAATGATGAATCATGAATCATGAATCAAATTATGAATCATGAATTGAATCATGAATCATGAATCATGAATTGAATGATGAATCATGAATCGAATCATGAATCATGAATTGAATCATGAATTGAATCATGAATCATGAATCGAATCATGAATCATGAATTGAATAATGAATTGAATCATGAATCATAAATTGAATCAGGAATCGAATTATGAATTGAATCATGAATCATGAAATGAATCATGAATTGAATCATGAATCATGAATTGAATCATGAATCATGAATTGAATCATGAATCATGAATTGAATCATGAATTGAATCATGAATCATGAATTGAATCATGAATTGAATCATGAATCATGAATTGAATCATGAATCATGAATCATAAATTGAATCATTAGCATGAATCATGAATTGAAGCATGAATTGAATCATGAATCATGAATCATTAATTGAATCATGAATCATGAATCATGAATTGAATTGAGAATTGAATAATGAATCATGAATTGAATCATGAATCATGAATTGAATCATGAATCATGAATCATAAATTCAATCATTATCATGAATCATGAATTGAATCATGAATTGAATCATGATTCATGAATAATTAATTGAATCATGAATCATGAATCATGAATTGAATTGAGAATTGAATCATGAATCATGAATTGAATCATGAATCATGAATTGAATCATGAATCATGAATTGAATCATGAATCATGAATTGAATCGAATTATGAATCATGAATTGAATCATGAATCATAAATCATGAATCATGAATCATGAATTAAATCATGAATCATGAATCATGAATTGAATCATGAATTGAATCATGAATCATGAATCGAATCATGAATCATGAATTGAATAATGAATTGAATCATGAATCATGAATTGAATCAGGAATCGAATCATGAATTGAATCATGAATCATGAAATGAATCATGAATTGAATCATAAATCATGAATCATAAATCATGAATCATGAATTGAATCATGAATTGAATCATGAATTGAATCATGAATCATGAATTGAATCATGAATCATGAATTGAATCATGAATCATGAATCATAAATTGAATCAGTATCATGAATCATGAATTGAATCATGAATTAAATCATGAATCATGAATCATTAATTGAATCATGAATCATGAATCAGAAATTGAATCATGAATTGAATCATGAATCATGAATTGAATCATGAATCATGAATTGAATCGAATCATGAATCATGAGTCATGAATTGAATAATGAATCATGAATCATGAATCATGAATCATGAATTAAATCATGAATCATGAATTATGAATCGAATCATGAATCATGAATCATGAATCATGAATCGAATCATGAATCTCGAATTGAATCATGAATCATAAATCATGAATCGAATCATGAATCATGAATTGAATCATGATTCATAAATCGAATCTTGAATTATGATTCATGAATTGAATCATGAATTGAATCATGAATCATCAATCGAATCATGAATCATCAATCGAATCATGAATCATGAATCATGAATTAAATCATGAATCATAAATCGAATCTTGAATTATGAATCATGAATTGAATCATGAATTGAATCGTGAATCATGAATCATGAATCAAGAATCATAAATCGAATCATGAATCATGAATTGAATCATGAATCATGAATCGAATCATAAATCGAATCTTGAATTATGAATCATGAATTGAATCATGAATTGAATCGTGAATCATGAATCATGAATCAAGAATCATAAATCGAATCATGAATCATGAATTGAATCATGAATCATGAATCGAATCATAAATCATGAATCATGAATCAAATCATGAATCATGAATCATAAATCATGAAGTGAATCATGAATCATGAATCGACTCATGAATCATGAATTGAATCATGAATCGAATCATGAATCATGAATCATGAATCATGAATCAGGAATTAAATGATGAATCATGAATTGAATCATGAATCATGAATCATGAATCAGGAATTAAATGATGAATCATGAATCGAATCATGAATCATGAATTGAATCATGAATTGAATTATGAATTATGAATCGAATCATGAATCATGAATTGAATAATGAATTCAATCATGAATCATGAATTGAATCAGGAATCGAATCATGAATTGAATCATGAATCATGAATTGAATCATGAATCATGAATTATGAATCGAATCATGAATCAAGAATCATAAATCGAATCATAAATCATGAATTGAATCATGAATCGAATCATGAATCATGAATCGAATCATGAATCAAGAATCATAAATCGAATCATAAATCATGAATTGAATCATGAATCGAATCATGAATCATGAATCATGAATCAAGAATCATGAATCGAATCATGAATCATGAATTGAATCATGAATCATGAATCGAATCATGAATCATGGATCATGAATCGAATCATGAATGATGAATCATGAATCATGAATCAAATTATGAATCATGAATTGAATCATGAATCATGAATCATGAATCATGAATTGAATGATGAATCATGAATCGAATCATGAATCATGAATTGAATCATGAATTGAATCATGAATCATGAATCAAATCATGAATCATGAATTGAATAATGAATTGAATCATGAATCATAAATTGAATCAGGAATCGAATTATGAATTGAATCATGAATCATGAAATGAATCATGAATTGAATCATGAATCATGAATCATAAATCATGAATCATGAATTGAATCATGAATCATGAATTGAATCATGAATTGAATCATGAATTGAATCATGAATTGAATCATGAATCATGAATTGAATCATGAATCATGAATCATAAATTGAATCATTATCATGAATCATGAATTGAATCATGAATTGAATCATGAATCATGAATCATTAATTGAATCATGAATCATGAATCATGAATTGAATCATGAATCATGAATTGAATCATGAATCATGAATCATAAATTGAATCATTATCATGAATCATGAATTGAATCATGAATTGAATCATGAATCATGAATCAATAATTGAATCATGAATCATGAATCATGAATTGAATTGAGAATTGAATCATGAATCATGAATTGAATCATGAATCATGAATTGAATCATGAATCATGAATTGAATGGAATTATCAATCATGAATTAAATCATGAATCATAAATCATGAATCATGAATCATGAATTAAATCATGAATCATGAATCATGAATTGAATCATGAATTGAATCATGAATCATGAATCGAATCATAAATCATGAATTGAATAATGAATTGAATCATGAATCATGAATTGAATCAGGAATCGAATCATGAATTGAATCATGAATCATGAAATGAATCATGAATTGAATCATGAATCATGAATCATAAATCATGAATCATGAATTGAATCATGAATTGAATCATGAATTGAATCGTGAATCATGAATTGAATCATGAATCATGAATTGAATCATGAATCATGAATCAGAAATTGAATCATGAATTGAATCATGAATCATGAATTGAATCAGGAATCATGAATTGAATCGAATCATGAATCATGAATCATGAATTGAATAATGAATCATGAATCATGAATCATGAATCATGAATTAAATCATGAATCATGAATCATAAATCATGAATCATGAATCGAATCATGAATCATGAATTGAATCATGAATCATGAATCGAATCATGAATCATGAATCATGAATTGAATCATGATTCATAAATCGAATCTTGAATTATGATTCATGAATTGAATCATGAATTGAATCATGAATCATGAATCATGAATCATAAATTGAATCATGAATCATGAATTGAATCATGAATTGAATCATGAATTGAATCATGAATCATGAATCGAATCATGAATCATGAATCATGAATTGAATCATGAATAATTAATCATGAATCGAATCATGAATCATGAATCATGAATCAAATCATGAATCATGAATCATGAATCGAATCATGAATCATGAATCATGAATCGAATCATGAATCATGAATTGAATCATGAATCATGAATCATGAATCGAATCATGAATCATGAATTGAATCATGATTCATAAATCAAATCTTGAATCATGAATCATGAATTGAATCATGAATCGAATCATGAATCATGAATTGAATCATGAATCGAATCATGAATCAAGAATCATGAATCAAGAATCATGAATCGAATCATGAATCATGAATTGAATCATGAATCATGAATCGAATCATGAATCATGAATCATGAATCGAATCATGCATCATGAATCATGAATCATAAATCATGAAGTGAATCATGAATCGAATCATGAATCATGAATCAAATTATGAATCATGAATTGAATCATGAATCATGAATCATGAATCATGAATCATGAATCATGAATCGAATCATGAATCATGAATTGAATCATGAATTGAATCATGAATCATGAATCGAATTATGAATCATGAATTGAATAATGAATTCAATCATGAATCATGAATTGAATCATGAATCATGAATCATGAATTGAATCATGAATCATGAATTGAATCATGAATCATGAATTGAATCATGAATCATGAATTGAATCATGAATTGAATCATGAATCATGAATTGAATCATGAATCATGATTTGAAACATGAATCATGAATTGAATCGAATCATGAATCATGAATTGAATCATGAATCATGAATCATGAATCATGAATCATGAATTGAATCATGAATCATGAATCGAATCTTGAATTATGAATCATGAATTGAATCATGAATTGAATCATGAATCATGAATTGAATTATGAATCATGAATCATGAATTGAATCATGAATCATGAATTATGAATCATGAATTGAATCATGAATCATTAATCATGAATTGAATCATGAATCATGAATTATGAATCATGAATTATGAATCATGAATTGAATCATGAATTGAATCATGAATCATGAATCATAAATTGAATCATGAATCATGAATCATGAATTGAATCATGAATTAAATCATGAATCATGAATCATGAATCAAATCATGAATCATAAATTGAATCATGAATTGAATCATGAATCATGAATTGAATCATGAATTGAATCATAAATTGAATCATGAATCATGAATTGAATCATGAATCATGAATCATGAATTGAATCATGAATCATAAATCATAAATCGAATTATGAATCATGAATTGAATCAGGAAACGAATCATAAATTGAATCATGAATCATGAATTGAATCATGAATCATGAATTGAATCATGAATCATGAATTATGAATCATGAATTGAATCATGAATCATGAATCATGAATTGAATCATGAATTGGATCATGAATTATGAATCATGAATTGAATCATGAATCATGAATCATGAATTCGATCATGAATTAAATCATGAATCATAAATTGAATCATGAATCATGAATTGAATCATGAATCATGAATCATGAATTAAATCATGAATCATGAATTGAATCATGAATCATGAATTAAATCATGAATCATGAATTGAATCATGAATCTTGAATTGAATCATGAATCATGAATTAAATCATGAATTGAATCATGAATTATGAATTTTGAATTGAATCATGAATCATGAATTGAATCATGAATTGAATCATGAATCATGAATCATGAATCATGAATCATGAATCATAAATTGAATCATCAATCATAAATCATGAATTAAATCATGAATTGAATCATGAATCATGAATCATGAATTGAATCATGAATCTAATCATGAATCATGATTTGAATCATGAATTGAATCATGAATAATAAATCGAATCATGAATTATGAATCATGAATTGAATCTTGAATCATAATTCATAAATCATGAATTAAATAATGAATCATGAATCATGAATCATGAATCGAATCATGAATCATGAATCAAGAATCATGAATCGAATCATGAATCATGAATTGAATCATGAATCATGAATCATAAATCATGAATCGAATCATTAATCATGAATCATGAATCATGAATCATGAATTGAATCATGAATCATGAATCATGAATCATGAATTGAATCATGAATCATGAATCATGAATCGAATCATGAATCATGAATCATGAATTGAATCATGAATCATGAATTATGAATCGAATCATGAATCATGAATCAAATTATGAATCATGAATTGAATCATGAATCATGAATCATGAATCATGAATCATGAATCATGAATCGAATCATGAATCATGAATTGAATCATGAATTGAATCATGAATCATGAATCAAATTATGAATCATGAATTGAATAATGAATTCAATCATGAATCATGAATTGAATCATGAATCATGAATCATGAATTGAATCATGAATCATGAATTGAATCATGAATCATGAATTGAATCATGAATCATGAATTGAATCATGAATTGAATCATGAATCATGAATTGAATCATGAATCATGATTTGAAACATGAATCATGAATTGAATCGAATCATGAATCATGAATTGAATCATGAATCATGAATCATGAATCATGAATCATGAATTGAATCATGAATCATGAATCGAATCTTGAATTATGAATCATGAATTGAATCATGAATTGAATCATGAATCATGAATTGAATTATGAATCATGAATCATGAATTGAATCATGAATCATGAATTATGAATCATGAATTGAATCATGAATCATTAATCATGAATTGAATCATGAATCATGAATTATGAATCATGAATTATGAATCATGAATTGAATCATGAATTGAATCATGAATCATGAATCATAAATTGAATCATGAATCATGAATCATGAATTGAATCATGAATTAAATCATGAATCATGAATCATGAATCAAATCATGAATCATAAATTGAATCATGAATTGAATCATGAATCATGAATTGAATCATGAATTGAATCATAAATTGAATCATGAATCATGAATTGAATCATGAATCATGAATCATGAATTGAATCATGAATCATAAATCATAAATCGAATTATGAATCATGAATTGAATCAGGAAACGAATCATAAATTGAATCATGAATCATGAATTGAATCATGAATCATGAATTGAATCATGAATCATGAATTATGAATCATGAATTGAATCATGAATCATGAATCATGAATTGAATCATGAATTGGATCATGAATTATGAATCATGAATTGAATCATGAATCATGAATCATGAATTCGATCATGAATTAAATCATGAATCATAAATTGAATCATGAATCATGAATTGAATCATGAATCATGAATCATGAATTAAATCATGAATCATGAATTGAATCATGAATCATGAATTAAATCATGAATCATGAATTGAATCATGAATCTTGAATTGAATCATGAATCATGAATTAAATCATGAATTGAATCATGAATTATGAATTTTGAATTGAATCATGAATCATGAATTGAATCATGAATTGAATCATGAATCATGAATCATGAATCATGAATCATGAATCATAAATTGAATCATCAATCATAAATCATGAATTAAATCATGAATTGAATCATGAATCATGAATCATGAATTGAATCATGAATCTAATCATGAATCATGATTTGAATCATGAATTGAATCATGAATAATAAATCGAATCATGAATTATGAATCATGAATTGAATCTTGAATCATAATTCATAAATCATGAATTAAATAATGAATCATGAATCATGAATCATGAATCGAATCATGAATCATGAATCAAGAATCATGAATCGAATCATGAATCATGAATTGAATCATGAATCATGAATCATAAATCATGAATCGAATCATGAATCATGAATCATGAATCATGAATCATGAATTGAATCATGAATCATGAATCATGAATTGAATCATGAATCATGAATCATGAATCGAATCATGAATCATGAATCATGAATCATGAATTGAATCATGAATCATGAATTATGAATCGAATCATGAATCAAGAAACATAAATCGAATCATGAATCATGAATTGAATAATGAATCATGAATCGAATCATGAATCATGAATCATGAATCAAGAATCATGAATCGAATCATGAATCATGAATTGAATCATGAATCATGAATCGAATCATGAATCATGAATCATGAATTGAATCATGAATTATGAATCGAATCATGAATCAAGAAACATAAATCGAATCATGAATCATGAATTGAATCATGAATCATGAATTGAATCATGAATCATGAATCATGAATCAAGAATCATGAATGGAATCATGAATCATGAATCGAATCATGAATCTCGAATTGAATCATGAATCATGAATCATGAATCGAATCATGAATCATGAATCATGAATTGAATCATGATTCATAAATCGAATCTTGAATTATGATTCATGAATTGAATCATGAATTGAATCATGAATCATCAATCGAATCATGAATCATCAATCGAATCATGAATCATGAATCATGAATTAAATCACGAATCATAAATCGAATCTTGAATTATGAATCATGAATCATGAATCAGGAATTAAATGATGAATCATGAATCGAATCATGAATCATGAATTGAATCATGAATTGAATCATGAATTATGAATCGAATCATGAATCATGAATTGAATAATGAATTCAATCATGAATCATGAATTGAATCAGGAATCGAATCATGAATTGAATCATGAATCATGAATTGAATCATGAATCATGAATTATGAATCGAATCATGAATCAAGAATCATAAATCGAATCATGAATCATGAATTGAATTAGGACTCGAATCATGAATCATGAATCATGAATCAAGAATCTTGAATCGAATCATGAATCATGAATTGAATCATGAATCATGAATCGAATCATGAATCATGGATCATGAATCGAATCATGAATGATGAATCATGAATCATGAATCAAATTATGAATCATGAATTGAATCATGAATCATGAATCATGAATCATGAATTGAATGATGAATCATGAATCGAATCATGAATCATGAATTGAATCATGAATTGAATCATGAATCATGAATCGAATCATGAATCATGAATTGAATAATGAATTGAATCATGAATCATAAATTGAATCAGGAATCGAATTATGAATTGAATCATGAATCATGAAATGAATCATGAATTGAATCATGAATCATGAATCATAAATCATGAATCATGAATTGAATCATGAATTGAATCATAAATCATGAATTGAATCATGAATTGAATCATGAATCATGAATTGAATCATGAATCATGAATCATAAATTGAATCATTATCATGAATCATGAATTGAATCATGAATTGAATCATGAATCATGAATCATTAATTGAATCATGAATCATGAATCATGAATTGAATTGAGAATTGAATCATGAATCATGAATTGAATCATGAATCATGAATTGAATCATGAATCATTAATCATGAATTAAATCATGAATCATAAATCGAATCTTGAATTATGAATCATGAATTGAATCATGAATTGAATCGTGAATCATGAATCATGAATCATAAATTGAATCATGAATCATGAATTGAATCATGAATTGAATCATGAATTGAATCATGAATCATGAATCGAATCATGAATCATGAATCATGAATTGAATCATGAATAATTAATCATGAATTGAATCATGAATCATGAATCATGAATCAAATCATGAATCATGAATCATGAATCGAATCATGAATCATGAATCATGAATCGAATCATGAATCATGAATTGAATCATGAATCATGAATCGAATCATGAATCATGAATTGAATCATGATTCATAAATAAAATCTTGAATCATGAATCATGAATTAAATCATGAATCGAATCATGAATCATGAATTGAATCATGAATCGAATCATGAATCAAGAATCATGAATCAAGAATCATGAATCGAATCATGAATCATGAATTGAATCATGAATCATGAATCGAATCATGAATCATGAATCGAATCATGAATCATGAATCATGAATCATAAATTATGAAGTGAATCATGAATCATGAATCGAATCATGAATCATGAATCAAATTATGAATCATGAATTGAATCATGAATCATGAATCATGAATCATGAATTGAATGATGAATCATGAATCGAATCATGAATCATGAATTGAATCATGAATTGAATCATGAATCATGAATCGAATTATGAATCATGAATTGAATAATGAATTCAATCATGAATCATGAATTGAATCATGAATCATGAATCATTAATTGAATCATGAATCATGAATTGAATCATGAATTGAATCATGAATCATGAATTATGAATCGAATCATGAATCAAGAAACATAAATCGAATCATGAATCATGAATTGAATCATGAATCATGAATCGAATCATGAATCATGAATCATGAATCAAGAATCATGAATCGAATCATGAATCATGAATTGAATCATGAATCATGAATCGAATCATGAATCATGAATCATGAATTGAATCATGAATCATGAATTATGAATCGAATCATGAATCAAGAAACATAAATCGAATCATGAATCATGAATTGAATCATGAATCATGAATCGAATCATGAATCATGAATCGAATCATGAATCTCGAATTGAATCATGAATAATGAATCATGAATCGAATCATGAATCATGAATCATGAATTGAATCATGATTCATAAATCGAATCTTGAATTATGATTCATGAATTGAATCATGAATTGAATCATGAATCATCAATCGAATCATGAATCATCAATCGAATCATGAATCATGAATCATGAATTAAATCATGAATCATAAATCGAATCTTGAATTATGAATCATGAATTGAATCATGAATTGAATCGTGAATCATGAATCATGAATCAAGAATCATACATCGAATCATGAATTGAATCATGAATCATGAATCGAATCATAAATCATGAATCATGAATCAAATCATGAATCATGAATCATGAATCATAAATCATGAAGTGAATCATGAATTGAATCATGAATCATGAATTGAATCATGAATTGAATCATGAATCATGAATCATGAATCATGAATCAGGAATCAGGAATCAGGAATTAAATGATGAATCATGAATCGAATCATGAATCATGAATTGAATCATGAATTGAATCATGAATTATGAATCGAATCATGAATCATGAATTGAATAATGAATTCAATCATGAATCATGAATTGAATCAGGAATCGAATCATGAATTGAATCATGAATCATGAATTGAATCATGAATCATGAATTATGAATCGAATCATGAATCAAGAATCATAAATCGAATCATGAATCATGAATTGAATTATGAATCGAATCATGAATCATGAATCATGAATCAAGAATCATGAATCGAATCATGAATCATGAATTGAATCATGAATCATGAATCGAATCATGAATCATGGATCATGAATCGAATCATGAATGATGAATCATGAATCATGAATCAAATTATGAATCATGAATTGAATCATGAATCATGAATCATGAATCATGAATTGAATGATGAATCATGAATCGAATCATGAATCATGAATTGAATCATGAATTGAATCATGAATCATGAATCGAATCATGAATCATGAATTGAATAATGAATTGAATCATGAATCATAAATTGAATCAGGAATCGAATTATGAATTGAATCATGAATCATGAAATGAATCATGAATTGAATCATGAATCATGAATTGAATCATGAATCATGAATCATAAATTGAATCATTATCATGAATCATGAATTGAATCATGAATTGAATCATGAATCATGAATCATTAATTGAATCATGAATCATGAATCATGAATTGAATTGAGAATTGAATCATGAATCATGAATTATGAATCGAATCATGAATCAAGAAACATAAATCGAATCATGAATCATGAATTGAATCATGAATCATGAATCGAATCATGAATCATGAATCATGAATCAAGAATCATGAATCGAATCATGAATCATGAATTGAATCATGAATCATGAATCGAATCATGAATCATGAATCATGAATTGAATCATGAATCATGAATTATGAATCGAATCATGAATCAAGAAACATAAATCGAATCATGAATCATGAATTGAATCATGAATCATGAATCGAATCATGAATCATGAATCGAATCATGAATCTCGAATTGAATCATGAATCATGAATCATGAATCGAATCATGAATCATGAATCATGAATTGAATCATGATTCATAAATCGAATCTTGAATTATGATTCATGAATTGAATCATGAATTGAATCGTGAATCATCAATCGAATCATGAATCATGAATCGAATCATGAATCTCGAATTGAATCATGAATCATGAATCATGAATCGAATCATGAATCATGAATCATGAATTGAATCATGATTCATAAATCGAATCTTGAATTATGATTCATGAATTGAATCATGAATTGAATCGTGAATCATCAATCGAATCATGAATCATCAATCGAATCATGAATCATGAATCATGAATTAAATCATGAATCATAAATCGAATCTTGAATTATGAATCATGAATTGAATCATGAATTGAATCGTGAATCATGAATCATGAATCAAGAATCATAAATCGAATCATGAATTGAATCATGCATCATGAATCGAATCATAAATCATGAATCATGAATCAAATCATGAATCATGAATCATGAATCATAAATCATGAAGTGAATCATGAATTGAATCATGAATCATGAATTGAATCATAAATTGAATCATGAATCATGAATCATGAATCATGAATCAGGAATTAAATGATGAATTATGAATTGAATCATGAATCATGAATCATGAATCAGGAATCAGGAATTAAATGATGAATCATGAATCGAATCATGAATCATGAATTGAATCATGAATTGAATCATGAATTATGAATCGAATCATGAATCATGAATTGAATAATGAATTCAATCATGAATCATGAATTGAATCAGGAATCGAATCATGAATTGAATCATGAATCATGAATTGAATCATGAATCATGAATTATGAATCGAATCATGAATCAAGAATCATAAATCGAATCATGAATCATGAATTGAATTATGAATCGAATCATGAATCATGAATCATGAATCAAGAATCATGAATCGAATCATGAATCATGAATTGAATAATGAATTGAATCATGAATCATAAATTGAATCAGGAATCGAATTATGAATTGAATCATGAATCATGAAATGAATCATGAATTGAATCATGAATCATGAATTGAATCATGAATCATGAATCATAAATTGAATCATTATCATGAATCATGAATTGAATCATGAATTGAATCATGAATCATGAATCATTAATTGAATCATGAATCATGAATCATGAATTGAATTGAGAATTGAATCATGAATCATGAATTATGAATCGAATCATGAATCAAGAAACATAAATCGAATCATGAATCATGAATTGAATCATGAATCATGAATCGAATCATGAATCATGAATCATGAATCAAGAATCATGAATCGAATCATGAATCATGAATTGAATCATGAATCATGAATCGAATCATGAATCATGAATCATGAATTGAATCATGAATCATGAATTATGAATCGAATCATGAATCAAGAAACATAAATCGAATCATGAATCATGAATTGAATCATGAATCATGAATCGAATCATGAATCATGAATCGAATCATGAATCTCGAATTGAATCATGAATCATGAATCATGAATCGAATCATGAATCATGAATCATGAATTGAATCATGATTCATAAATCGAATCTTGAATTATGATTCATGAATTGAATCATGAATTGAATCGTGAATCATCAATCGAATCATGAATCATGAATCGAATCATGAATCTCGAATTGAATCATGAATCATGAATCATGAATCGAATCATGAATCATGAATCATGAATTGAATCATGATTCATAAATCGAATCTTGAATTATGATTCATGAATTGAATCATGAATTGAATCGTGAATCATCAATCGAATCATGAATCATCAATCGAATCATGAATCATGAATCATGAATTAAATCATGAATCATAAATCGAATCTTGAATTATGAATCATGAATTGAATCATGAATTGAATCGTGAATCATGAATCATGAATCAAGAATCATAAATCGAATCATGAATTGAATCATGCATCATGAATCGAATCATAAATCATGAATCATGAATCAAATCATGAATCATGAATCATGAATCATAAATCATGAAGTGAATCATGAATTGAATCATGAATCATGAATTGAATCATAAATTGAATCATGAATCATGAATCATGAATCATGAATCAGGAATTAAATGATGAATTATGAATTGAATCATGAATCATGAATCATGAATCAGGAATCAGGAATTAAATGATGAATCATGAATCGAATCATGAATCATGAATTGAATCATGAATTGAATCATGAATTATGAATCGAATCATGAATCATGAATTGAATAATGAATTCAATCATGAATCATGAATTGAATCAGGAATCGAATCATGAATTGAATCATGAATCATGAATTGAATCATGAATCATGAATTATGAATCGAATCATGAATCAAGAATCATAAATCGAATCATGAATCATGAATTGAATTATGAATCGAATCATGAATCATGAATCATGAATCAAGAATCATGAATCGAATCATGAATCATGAATTGAATCATGAATCATGAATCGAATCATGAATCATGGATCATGAATCGAATCATGAATGATGAATCATGAATCATGAATCAAATTATGAATCATGAATTGAATCATGAATCATGAATCATGAATCATGAATTGAATGATGAATCATGAATCGAATCATGAATCATGAATTGAATCATGAATTGAATCATGAATCGAATCATGAATCATGAATTGAATAATGAATTGAATCATGAATCATAAATTGAATCAGGAATCGAATTATGAATTGAATCATGAATCATGAAATGAATCATGAATTGAATCATGAATCATGAATTGAATCATGAATCATGAATTGAATCATGAATCATGAATCATAAATTGAATCATTATCATGAATCATGAATTGAATCATGAATTGAATCATGAATCATGAATCATTAATTGAATCATGAATCATGAATCATGAATTGAATTGAGAATTGAATCATGAATCATGAATTGAATCATGAATCATGAATCATGAATTGAATTGAGAATTGAATCATGAATCATGAATTGAATCATGAATCATGAATTGAATCATGAATCATGAATTGAATCGAATCATGAATCATGAATTGAATCATGAATCATAAATCATGAATCATGAATCATGAATTAAATCATGAATCATGAATCATGAATTGAATCATGAATTGAATCATGAATCGAATCATGAATCATGAATTGAATAATGAATTGAATCATGAATCATGAATTGAATCAGGAATCAAATCATGAATTGAATCATTAATCATGAAATGAATCATGAATTGAATCATGAATCATGAATCATAAATCATGAATCATGAATTGAATCATGAATTGAATCATGAATTGAATCATGAATCATGAATTGAATCATGAATCATGAATTGAATCATGAATCATGAATCATAAATTGAATCAGTATCATGAATCATGAATTGAATCATGAATTAAATCATGAATCATTAATTGAATCACGAATCATGAATCAGAAATTGAATCATGAATTGAATCATGAATCATGAATTGAATCATGAATCATGAATTGAATCGAATCATGAATCATGAATCATGAATTGAATAATGAATCATGAATCATGAATCATGAATCATGAATTAAATCATGAATCATGAATCATGAATCGAATCATGAATCATGAATCATGAATCATTAATCGAATCATGAATCATGAATTGAATCATGAATCATGAATCATGAATCATGAATTGAATCATGATTCATAAATCGAATCTTGAATTATGATTCATGAATTGAATCATGAATTGAATCATGAATCATCAATCGAATCATGAATCATCAATCGAATCATGAATCATGAATCATGAATTAAATCATGAATCATAAATCGAATCTTGAATTATGAATCATGAATTGAATCATGAATTGAATCGTGAATCATGAATCATGAATCATAAATTGAATCATGAATCATGAATTGAATCATGAATTGAATCATGAATTGAATCATGAATCATGAATCGAATCATGAATCATGAATCATGAATTGAATCATGAATAATTAATCATGAATTGAATCATGAATCATGAATCATGAATGAAATCATGAATCATGAATCATGAATCGAATCATGAATCATGAATCATGAATCGAATCATGAATCATGAATTGAATCATGAATCATGAATCATGAATCGAATCATGAATCATGAATTGAATCATGATTCATAAATCAAATCTTGAATCATGAATCATGAATTGAATCATGAATCGAATCATGAATCATGAATTGAATCATGAATCGAATCATGAATCAAGAATCATGAATCAAGAATCATGAATCGAATCATGAATCATGAATTGAATCATGAATCATGAATCGAATCATGAATCATGAATCGAATCATGAATCATGAATCATGAATCATAAATTATGAAGTGAATCATGAATCATGAATCGAATCATGAATCATGAATCAAATTATGAATCATGAATTGAATCATGAATCATGAATCATGAATCATGAATCATGAATCATGAATTGAATGATGAATCATGAATCGAATCATGAATCATGAATTGAATCATGAATTGAATCATGAATCATGAATCGAATTATGAATCATAATTTGAATAATGAATTCAATCATGAATCATGAATTGAATCATGAATCATGAATCATTAATTGAATCATGAATCATGAATTGAATCATGAATTGAATCATGAATCATGAATTGAATCATGAATCATGAATTGAATCATGAATTGAATCATGAATCATGAATTGAATCATGAATCATGAATCATTAATTGAATCATGAATCATGAATCATGAATTGAATCATGAATTGAATCATGAATCATGATTTGAAACATGAATCATGAATTGAATCGAATCATGAATCATGAATTGAATCATGAATCATGAATCATATATCATGAATCATGAATTTAATCATGAATCATGAATCGAATCATGAATTGAATCATGAATCATGAATCGAATCATGAATCATGAATTGAATTATGAATCATGAATCATGAATCGAATCATGAATCATGAATCATGAATTGAATCATGATTCATAAATCGAATCTTGAATTATGAATCATGAATTGAATCATGAATTGAATCATGAATCGAATCATGAATCATGAATCATGAATCAAGAATCATGAATCGAATCATGAATCATGAATCGAATCATGAATCATGAATCATGAATCGAATCATGAATCATGAATCATGAATAATAAATCATGAAGTGAATCATGAATCGAATCATGAATCATGAATCAAATTATGAATCATGAATTGAATCATGAATCATGAATCATGAATCATGAATTGAATGATGAATCATGAATCGAATCATGAATCATGAATTGAATCATGAATTGAATCATGAATCATGAATCGAATCATGAATCATGAATTGAATAATGAATTCAATCATGAATCATGAATTGAATCAGGAATCGAATCATGAATTATGAAATGAATCATGAATTGAATCATGAATCATGAATTGAATCATGAATTGAATCATGAATAATGAATTGAATCATGAATTGAATCATGAATCATGAATTGAATCATGAATCATGAATCATTAATTGAATCATGAATCATGAATCATGAATTGAATCATGAATTGAATCAAGAATCATGAATTGAATCATGAATTGAATCAGATCATGAATCATGAATTGAATCATGAATCATGAATCATGAATCATGAATCATGAATTAAATCATGAATCATGAATCATGAATCGAATTATGAATCATGAATCATGAATTATTAATCGAATCATGAATCATGAATCGAATCATGAATCATGAATCATGAATTGAATCATGAATCATAAATCGAATCTTAAATTATGAATCATGAATTGAATCATGAATTGAATCGTGAATCATGAATCATGAATCATAAATTGAATCATGAATCATGAATTGAATCATGAATTAAATCATGAATTGAATCATGAATTGAATCATGAATCATGGATCGAATCATGAATCATGAATCATGAATTGAATCATGAATAATTAACCATGAATTGAATCATGAATTGAATCGTGAATCATGAATCATGAATCATAAATTGAATCATGAATCATGAATTGAATCATGAATTAAATCATGAATTGAATCATGAATTGAATCATGAATCATGAATCATGAATCATGAATCATGAATTGAATCATGAATCATGAATCAAATCTTGAATTATGAATCATGAATTGAATCATGAATTGAATCATGAATCATGAATTGAATTATGAATCATGAATCATGAATTGAATCATGAATCATGAATTATGAATCATGAATTGAATCATGAATCATTAATCATGAATTGAATCATGAATCATGAATTATGAATCATGAATTGAATCATGAATTGAATCATGAATCATGAATCATAAATTGAATCATGAATCATGATTTGAATCATGAATTAAATCATGAATCATGAATCTTGAATCAAATCATGAATCATGAATTGAATCATGAATTGAATCATGAATCATGAATTGAATCATGAATTGAATTATGAATTGAATCATGAATCATGAATCATGAATTGAATCATGAATCATGAATTGAATCATGAATCATAAATCATAAATCGAATTATGAATCATGAATTGAATCATGAATTGAATCATGAATTGAATCATGAATTATGAATTGAATCATGAATCATGAATCATAAATTGAATCATTATCATGAATCATGAATTGAATCATGAATTAAATCATGAATCATGAATCATGAATTGAATCATGAATCATAAATCATGAATCATGAATCATGAATTAAATCATGAATCATGAATCATGAATTGAATCATGAATTGAATCATGAATCATGAATCGAATCATGAATCATGAATTGAATAATGAATTGAATCATGAATTGAATCAGGAATCGAATCATGAATTGAATCATGAATCATGAAATGAATCATGAATTGAATCATGAATCATGAATCATAAATCATGAATCATGAATTGAATCATGAATTGAATCATGAATTGAATCATGAATCATGAATTGAATCATGAATCATGAATTGAATCATGAATCATGAATCATAAATTGAATCAGTATCATGAATCATGAATTGAATCATGAATTAAATCATGAGTCATGAATCATTAATTGAATCACGAATCATGAATCAGAAATTGAATCATGAATTGAATCATGAATCATGAATTGAATCATGAATCATGAATTGAATCGAATCATGAATCATGAATTGAATAATGAATCATGAATCATGAATCATGAATCATGAATTAAATCATGAATCATGAATCATGAATCGAATCATGAATCATGAATCATTAATCGAATCATGAATCATGAATTGAATCATGAATCATGAATCATGAATCGAATCATGAATCATGAATCATGAATTGAATCATGATTCATAAATCGAATCTTGAATTATGATTCATGAATTGAATCATGAATTGAATCATGAATCATCAATCAAATCATGAATCATCAATCGAATCATGAATCATGAATCATGAATTAAATCATGAATCATAAATCGAATCTTGAATTATGAATCATGAATTGAATCATGAATTGAATCGTGAATCATGAATCATGAATCATAAATTGAATCATGACTCATGAATTGAATCATGAATTGAATCATGAATTGAATCATGAATTGAATCATGAATCATGAATCGAATCATGAATTGAATCATGAATAATTAATCATGAATCGAATCATGAATCATGAATCATGAATCAAATCATGAATCATGAATCATGAATCGAATCATGAATCATGAATCATGAATCGAATCATGAATCATGAATTGAATCATGAATCATGAATCATGAATCGAATCATGAATCATGAATTGAATCATGATTCATAATTAAAATCTTGAATCATGAATCATGAATTGAATCATGAATCGAATCATGAATCAAGAATCATGAATCAAGAATCATGAATCGAATCATGAATCATGAATTGAATCATGAATCATGAATCGAATCATGAATCATGAATCGAATCATGAATCATGAATCATGAATCATAAATCATGAAGTGAATCATGAATCATGAATCGAATCATGAATCATGAATCAAATTATGAATCATGAATTGAATCATGAATCATGAATGATGAATCATGAATGATGAATCATGAATCATGAATCATGAATCATGAATTGAATGATGAATCATGAATCGAATCATGAATCATGAATTGAATCATGAATTGAATCATGAATCATGAATCGAATTATGAATCATGAATTGAATAATGAATTCAATCATGAATCATGAATTGAATCATGAATCATGAATCATTAATTCAATCATGAATCATGAATTGAATCATGAATTGAATCATGAATCATGAATTGAATCATGAATCATGAATTGAATCATGAATTGAATCATGAATCATGAATTGAATCATGAATCATGAATCATGAATTGAATCATGAATCATGAATCATGAATTGAATCATGAATCATGAATCATGAATTTAATCATGAATTGAATCATGAATCATGATTTGAAACATGAATCATGAATTGAATCGAATCATGAATCATGAATTGAATCATGAATCATGAATCATATATCATGAATCATGAATTTAATCATGAATCATGAATCGAATCATGAATTGAATCATGAATCGAATCATGAATTGAATCATGAATCATGAATCGAATCATGAATCATGAATTGAATCATGAATCATGAATCATGAATCGAATCATGAATCATGAATCATGAATTGAATCATGATTCATAAATCGAATCTTGAATTATGAATCATGAATTGAATCATGAATTGAATCATGAATCATGAATTGAATCATGAATCGAATCATGAATCATGAATCATGAATCAAGAATCATGAATCGAATCATGAATCATGAATTGAATCATGAATCATGAATCATATATCATGAATCATGAATTTAATCATGAATCATGAATCGAATCATGAATTGAATCATGAATCATGAATCGAATCATGAATTATGAATTGAATTATGAATCATGAATCATGAATCGAATCATGAATCATGAATCATGAATTGAATCATGATTCATAAATCGAATCTTGAATTATGAATCATGAATTGAATCATGAATTGAATCATGAATCGAATCATGAATCATGAATCATGAATCAAGAATCATGAATCGAATCATGAATCATGAATCGAATCATGAATCATGAATCATGAATCGAATCATGAATCATGAATCATGAATAATAAATCATGAAGTGAATCATGAATCGAATCATGAATCATGAATCAAATTATGAATCATGAATTGAATCATGAATCATGAATCATGAATCATGAATTGAATGATGAATCATGAATCGAATCATGAATCATGAATTGAATCATGAATTGAATCATGAATCATGAATCGAATCATGAATCATGAATTGAATAATGAATTCAATCATGAATCATGAATTGAATCAGGAATCGAATCATGAATTATGAAATGAATCATGAATTGAATCATGAATCATGAATTGAATCATGAATTGAATCATGAATAATGAATTGAATCATGAATTGAATCATGAATCATGAATTGAATCATGAATCATGAATCATTAATTGAATCATGAATCATGAATCATGAATTGAATCATGAATTGAATCAAGAATCATGAATTGAATCATGAATTGAATCAGATCATGAATCATGAATTGAATCATGAATCATGAATCATGAATCATGAATCATGAATTAAATCATGAATCATGAATCATGAATCGAATTATGAATCATGAATCATGAATTATTAATCGAATCATGAATCATGAATCGAATCATGAATCATGAATCATGAATTGAATCATGAATCATAAATCGAATCTTAAATTATGAATCATGAATTGAATCATGAATTGAATCGTGAATCATGAATCATAAATTGAATCATGAATCATGAATTGAATCATGAATTAAATCATGAATTGAATCATGAATTGAATCATGAATCATGGATCGAATCATGAATCATGAATCATGAATTGAATCATGAATAATTAACCATGAATTGAATCATGAATTGAATCGTGAATCATGAATCATGAATCATAAATTGAATCATGAATCATGAATTGAATCATGAATTAAATCATGAATTGAATCATGAATTGAATCATGAATCATGAATCATGAATCATGAATCATGAATTGAATCATGAATCATGAATCAAATCTTGAATTATGAATCATGAATTGAATCATGAATTGAATCATGAATCATGAATTGAATTATGAATCATGAATCATGAATTGAATCATGAATCATGAATTATGAATCATGAATTGAATCATGAATCATTAATCATGAATTGAATCATGAATCATGAATTATGAATCATGAATTGAATCATGAATTGAATCATGAATCATGAATCATAAATTGAATCATGAATCATGAATTGAATCATGAATTAAATCATGAATCATGAATCTTGAATCAAATCATGAATCATGAATTGAATCATGAATTGAATCATGAATCATGAATTGAATCATGAATTGAATTATGAATTGAATCATGAATCATGAATCATGAATTGAATCATGAATCATGAATTGAATCATGAATCATAAATCATAAATCGAATTATGAATCATGAATTGAATCATGAATTGAATCATGAATTGAATCATGAATTATGAATTGAATCATGAATCATGAATCATAAATTGAATCATTATCATGAATCATGAATTGAATCATGAATTAAATCATGAATCATGAATTGAATCATGAATCATAAATCATGAATCATGAATCATGAATTAAATCATGAATCATGAATCATGAATTGAATCATGAATTGAATCATGAATCATGAATCGAATCATGAATCATGAATTGAATAATGAATTGAATCATGAATTGAATCAGGAATCGAATCATGAATTGAATCATGAATCATGAAATGAATCATGAATTGAATCATGAATCATGAATCATAAATCATGAATCATGAATTGAATCATGAATTGAATCATGAATTGAATCATGAATCATGAATTGAATCATGAATCATGAATTGAATCATGAATCATGAATCATAAATTGAATCAGTATCATGAATCATGAATTGAATCATGAATTAAATCATGAGTCATGAATCATTAATTGAATCACGAATCATGAATCAGAAATTGAATCATGAATTGAATCATGAATCATGAATTGAATCATGAATCATGAATTGAATCGAATCATGAATCATGAATCATGAATTGAATAATGAATCATGAATCATGAATCATGAATCATGAATTAAATCATGAATCATGAATCATGAATCGAATCATGAATCATGAATCATGAATCATTAATCGAATCATGAATCATGAATTGAATCATGAATCATGAATCATGAATCGAATCATGAATCATGAATCATGAATTGAATCATGATTCATAAATCGAATCTTGAATTATGATTCATGAATTGAATCATGAATTGAATCATGAATCATCAATCAAATCATGAATCATCAATCGAATCATGAATCATGAATCATGAATTAAATCATGAATCATAAATCGAATCTTAAATTATGAATCATGAATTGAATCATGAATTGAATCGTGAATCATGAATCATGAATCATAAATTGAATCATGAATCATGAATTGAATCATGAATTGAATCATGAATTGAATCATGAATTGAATCATGAATCATGAATCGAATCATGAATTGAATCATGAATAATTAATCATGAATCGAATCATGAATCATGAATCATGAATCAAATCATGAATCATGAATCATGAATCGAATCATGAATCATGAATCATGAATCGAATCATGAATCATGAATTGAATCATGAATCATGAATCATGAATCGAATCATGAATCATGAATTGAATCATGATTCATAATTAAAATCTTGAATCATGAATCATGAATTGAATCATGAATCGAATCATGAATCAAGAATCATGAATCAAGAATCATGAATCGAATCATGAATCATGAATTGAATCATGAATCATGAATCGAATCATGAATCATGAATCGAATCATGAATCATGAATCATGAATCATAAATCATGAAGTGAATCATGAATCATGAATCGAATCATGAATCATGAATCAAATTATGAATCATGAATTGAATCATGAATCATGAATCATGAATCATGAATCATGAATCATGAATCATGAATCATGAATCATGAATTGAATGATGAATCATGAATCGAATCATGAATCATGAATTGAATCATGAATTGAATCATGAATCATGAATCGAATTATGAATCATGAATTGAATAATGAATTCAATCATGAATCATGAATTGAATCATGAATCATGATTCATTAATTGAATCATGAATCATGAATTGAATCATGAATTGAATCATGAATCATGAATTGAATCATGAATCATGAATTGAATCATGAATTGAATCATGAATCATGAATTGAATCATGAATCATGAATCATGAATTGAATCATGAATCATGAATCATGAATTGAATCATGAATCATGAATCATGAATTTAATCATGAATTGAATCATGAATCATGATTTGAAACATGAATCATGAATTGAATCGAATCATGAATCATGAATTGAATCATGAATCATATATCATGAATCATGAATTTAATCATGAATCATGAATCGAATCATGAATTGAATCATGAATCGAATCATGAATTGAATCATGAATCATGAATCGAATCATGAATCATGAATTGAATCATGAATCATGAATCATGAATCGAATCATGAATCATGAATCATGAATTGAATCATGATTCATAAATCGAATCTTGAATTATGAATCATGAATTGAATCATGAATTGAATCATGAATCATGAATTGAATCATGAATCGAATCATGAATCATGAATCATGAATCAAGAATCATGAATCGAATCATGAATCATGAATTGAATCATGAATCATGAATCGAATCATGAATCATGAATCATGAATCATGAATCGAATCATGAATCATGAATCATGAATAATAAATCATGAAGTGAATCATGAATCGAATCATGAATCATGAATCAAATTATGAATCATGAATTGAATCATGAATCATGAATCATGAATCATGAATTGAATGATGAATCATGAATCGAATCATGAATTGAATCATGAATTGAATGATGAATCATGAATCGAATCATGAATCATGAATTGAATCATGAATTGAATCATGAATCATGAATCGAATCATGAATCATGAATTGAATAATGAATTCAATCATGAATCATGAATTGAATCAGGAATCGAATCATGAATTATGAAATGAATCATGAATTGAATCATGAATCATGAATTGAATCATGAATTGAATCATGAATAATGAATTGAAAAATGAATTGAATCATGAATCATGAATTGAATCATGAATCATTAATTGAATCATGAATCATGAATCATGAATTGAATCATGAATTGAATCAAGAATCATGAATTGAATCATGAATTGAATCAGTTCATGAATCATGAATTGAATCATGAATCATGAATCATGAATCATGAATTAAATCATGAATCATGAATCATGAATCGAATTATGAATCATGAATCATGAATTATTAATCGAATCATGAATCATGAATCGAATCATGAATCATGAATCATGAATTGAATCATGAATCATAAATCGAATCTTAAATTATGAATCATGAATTGAATCATGAATTGAATCGTGAATCATGAATCATGAATCATAAATTGAATCATGAATCATGAATTGAATCATGAATTAAATCATGAATTGAATCATGAATTGAATCATGAATCATGAATCGAATCATGAATCATGAATCATGAATTGAATCATGAATAATTAACCATGAATCGAATCATGAATCATGAATCATGAATCATGAATCATGAATCATGAATCATGAATTGAATCCTGAATCATGAATCGAATCTTGAATTATGAATCATGAATTGAATCATGTATTGAATCATGAATCATGAATTGAATTATGAATCATGAATCATGAATTGAATCATGAATCATGAATTATGAATCATGAATTGAATCATGAATCATTAATCATGAATTGAATCATGAATCATGAATTATGAATCATGAATTGAATCATGAATTGAATCATGAATCATGAATCATAAATTGAATCATGAATCATGAATTGAATCATGAATTAAATCATGAATCATGAATCATGAATCAAATCATGAATCATGAATTGAATCATGAATCATGAATTGAATCATGAATTGAATCATGAATTGAATCATGAATCATGAATCATGAATTGAATCATGAATCATGAATCATGAATTGAATCATGAATCATAAATCATAAATCGAATTATGAATCATGAATTGAATCATGAATTGAATCATGAATTGAATCATGAATTGAATCATGAATCATGAATCAAATCATGAATCATGAATCATGAATTGAATCATGAATAATTAATCATGAATCGAATCATGAATCATGAATCATGAATTAAATCATGAATCATGAATCATGAATCGAATCATAAATCATGAATCATGAATCGAATCATGAATCATGAATTGAATCATGAATCATGAATCATGAATCGAATCATGAATCATGAATTGAATCATGATTCATAAATCAAATCTTGAATCATGAATCATGAATTGAATCATGAATCGAATCATGAATCATGAATTAAATCATGAATCATGAATCATGAATCGAATCATGAATCATGAATCATGAATCGAATCATGAATCATGAATTGAATCATGAATCATGAATCATGAATCGAATCATGAATCATGAATTGAATCATGATTCATAAATCAAATCTTGAATCATGAATCATGAATTGAATCATGAATCGAATCTTGAATCATGAATTGAATCATGAATCGAATCATGAATCAAGAATCATGAATCAAGAATCATGAATCATGAATTGAATCATGAATCATGAATCGAATCATGAATCATGAATCATGAATCGAATCATGAATCATGAATCAAATTATGAATCATGAATTGAATCATGAATCATGAATCATGAATCATGAATTGAATGATGAATCATGAATCGAATCATGAATCATGAATTGAATCATGAATTGAATCATGAATCATGAATCGAATTATGAATCATGAATTGAATAATGAATTCAATCATGAATCATGAATTGAATCATGAATCATGAATCATTAATTGAATCATGAATCATAAATTGAATCATGAATTGAATCATGAATCATGAATTGAATCATGAATCATGAATTGAATCATGAATCATGAATTGAATCATGAATTGAATCATGAATCATGAATTGAATCATGAATCATGAATCATTAATTGAATCATGAATCATGAATCATGAATTGAATCATGAATTGAATCATGAATCATGATTTGAAACATGAATCATGAATTGAATCGAATCATGAATCATGAATTGAATCATGAATCATGAATCATGAATCGAATCATGAATTGAATCATGAATCATGAATTGAATCATGAATTGAATCATGAATCATGAATTGAATCATGAATCATGAATCATTAATTGAATCATGAATCATGATTTGAAACATGAATCATGAATTGAATCGAATCATGAATCATGAATTAAATCATGAATTGAATCATGAATCATGAATCGAATCATGAATCATGAATTGAATCATGAATCATGAATCGAATCATGAATCATGAATTGAATCATGATTTATAAATCGAATCTTGAATTATGAATCATGAATTGAATCATGAATTGAATCATGAATCATGAATTAAATCATGAATCGAATCATGAATCATGAATCATGAATCAAGAATCATGAATCGAATCATGAATCATGAATTGAATCATGAATCATGAATCGAATCATGAATCATGAATCATGAATAATAAATCATGAAGTGAATCATGAATCGAATCATGAATCATGAATCAAATTATGAATCATGAATCGAATCATGAATCATGAATCAAATTATGAATCATGAATTGAATCATGAATCATGAATCATGAATCATGAATCATGAATTGAATGATGAATCATGAATCGAATCATGAATCATTAATCATGAATCATGAATCATGAATTGAATGATGAATCATGAATCGAATCATGAATCATGAATTGAATCATGAATTGAATCATGAATCATGAATCGAATCATGAATCATGAATTGAATAATGAATTCAATCATGAATCATGAATTGAATCAGGAATCGAATCATGAATTGAATCATGAATCATGAATTGAATCATGAATCATGAATTGAATCATGAATTGAATCATGAATAATGAATTGAATCATGAATTGAATCATGAATCATGAATTGAATCATGAATCATGAATCATTAATTGAATCATGAATCATGAATCATGAATTGAATCATGAATTGAATCAAGAATCATGCATTGAATCATGAATCATGAATTGAATCAGATCATGAATCATGAATTGAATCATGAATCATGAATCATGAATCATGAATCGAATTATGAATCATGAATCATGAATTATTAATCGAATCATGAATCATGAATCGAATCATGAATCATGAATCATGAATTGAATCATGATTCATAAATCGAATCTTGAATTATGAATCATGAATTGAATCATGAATTGAATCATGAATCATGAATCGAATCATGAATCATGAATCATGAATTGAATCATGAATCATAAATCGAATCTTAAATTATTAATCATGAATTGAATCATGAATTGAATCGTGAATCATAAATCATGAATCATAAATTGAATAATGAATCATGAATTGAATCATGAATTAAATCATGAATTGAATCATGAATTGAATCATGAATCATGAATTGAATCATGAATCGAATCATGAATCATGAATCATGAATTGAATCATGAATAATTAATCATGAATCGAATCATGAATCATGAATCATGAATCATAAATTGAATCATGAATCATGAATCGAATCTTGAATTATGAATCATGAATTGAATCATGAATTGAATCATGAATCATGAATTGAATTATGAATCATGAATCATGAATTGAATCATGAATCATGAATTATGAATCATGAATTGAATCATGAATCATTAGTCATGAATTGAATCATGAATCATGAATTATGAATCATGAATTATGAATCATGAATTGAATCATGAATCATGAATCATAAATTGAATCATGAATCATGAATCATGAATTGAATCATGAATTAAATCATGAATCATGAATCATTAATCGAATCATGAATCATGAATTGAATCATGAATCATGAATTGAATCATGAATTGAATCATGAATTGAATCATGAATAATGAATCATGAATTGAATCATGAATCATGAATCATGAATTGAATCATGAATCATAAATCATAAATCGAATTATGAATCATGAATTGAATCAGGAAACGAATCATAAATTGAATCATGAATCATGAATTGAATCATGAATCATGAATTGAATCATGAATCATGAATTATGAATCATGAATTGAATCATGAATCATTAATCATGAATTGAATCATGAATCATGAATCATGAATTGAATCATGAATTGGATCATGAATTATGAATCATGAATTGAATCATGAATCATGAATCATGAATTGGATCATGAATTAAATCATGAATCATAAATTGAATCATGAATCATGAATTGAATCATGAATCATGAATCATGAATTAAATCATGAATCATGAATTGAATTATGAATCTTGAATTGAATCATGAATCATGAGTTGAATCATAAATTGAATCATGGATTGATTCATGAATCATGAATCATGAATTGAATCATGAATCATGAATTATGAATCATGAATTAAATCATGAATTGAATCATGAATTATGAATCTTGAATTGAATCATGAATCATTAATCATGAATTGAATCATGAATCATGAATCATGAATTGAATCATGAATTGGATCATGAATTATGAATCATGAATTGAATCATGAATCATGAATCATGAATTCGATCATGAATTAAATCATGAATCATAAATTGATTCATGAATCATGAATTGAATCATGAATCATGAATCATGAATTAAATCATGAATCATGAATTGAATTATGAATCTTGAATTGAATCATGAATCATGAGTTGAATCATAAATTGAATCATGGATTGATTCATGAATCATGAATCATGAATTGAATCATGAATCATGAATTATGAATCATGAATTAAATCATGAATCATTAATCATGAATTGAATCATGAATCATGAATCATGAATTGAATCATGAATTGGATCATGAATTATGAATCATGAATTGAATCATGAATCATGAATCATGAATTCGATCATGAATTAAATCATGAATCATAAATTGAATCATGAATCATGAATTGAATCATGAATCATGAATCATGAATTAAATCATGAATCATGAATTGAATTATGAATCTTGAATTGAATCATGAATCATGAGTTGAATCATAAATTGAATCATGGATTGATTCATGAATCATGAATCATGAATTGAATCATGAATCATGAATTATGAATCATGAATTAAATCATCAATTGAATCATGAATTATGAATCTTGAATTGAATCATGAATCATGAATCATGAATTGAATCATGAATTGAATCATGAATCATGAATCATGAATCATGAATCATGAATTGAATCATGAATTGAATCTTGAATCATAATTCATAAATCATGAATTAAATAATGAATCATGAATCATGAATCATGAATCGAATCATGAATCATGAATCAAGAATCATGAATCGAATCATGAATCATGAATTGAATCATGAATCATGAATCATAAATCATGAATCGAATCATGAATCATGAATCATGAATCCTGAATCATGAATTGAATCATGAATCATGAATTGAATCATGAATCATGAATCATGAATCGAATCATGAATCATGAATCATGAATTGAATCATGAATCATGAATTATGAATCGAATCATGAATCAAGAAACATAAATCGAATCATGAATCATGAATTGAATCATGAATCATGAATCGAATCATGAATCATGAATCATGAATCAAGAATCATGAATCGAATCATGAATCATGAATTGAATCATGAATCATGAATCGAATCATGAATCATGAATCATGAATCAAATCATGAATCATGAATCATGAATCATGAATCATGAAGTGAATCATGAATCATGAATCATGAATCGAATCATGAATCATGAATTGAATCATGAATTGAATCATAAATCATGAATCGAATCATGAATCATGAATCGAATCATGAATCATGAATCGAATCATGAATCATGAATCGAATCATGAATCATGAATTGAATCATGAATTGTATCATGAATCATGAATCGAATCATGAATTATGAATTGAATAATGAATTCAATCATGAATCATGATTTGAATCTTGAATTGAATCATGAATTGAATCATGAATCATGAATTGAATCATGAATCATGAATCATAAATTGAATCATCAATCATGAATCATGAATTGAATCATGAATTGAATCATGAATCATGAATTGAATCATGAATCATGAATCATGAATCATGAATTGAATCATGAATCATGAATTGAATCATGAATCATGAATCATGAATTGAATCATGAATCATGAATCATGAATCATGAATCATGAATCATGACTCATAAATTGAATCATCAATCATGAATCATGAATTAAATCATGAATTTAATCATGAATCATAAATCATGAATTGAATCATAAATCATGAATCGAATCATGAATCATGATTTGAATCATGAATCACGAATCATGAATTGAATCATGAATAATGAATCGAATCATGAATTATGATTCATGAATTGAATCTTGAATTAATAAATCATAAATCATGAATTAAATCATGAATCATGAATCATGAATCGAATCATGAATCATGAATCAAGAATCATGAATCGAATCATGAATCATGAATTTAATCATGAATTGTATCATGAATCATGAATCAAATCATGAATTATGAATTGAATAATGAATTCAATCATGAATCATGATTTGAATCTTGAATTGAATCATGAATTGAATCATGAATCATGAATTGAATCATGAATCATGAATCATAAATTGAATCATCAATCATGAATCATGAATTGAATCATGAATTGAATCATGAATCATGAATCATGAATTGAATCATGAATCATGAATCATGAATCATGAATTGAATCATGAATCATGAATCATGAATTGAATCATGAATCATGAATCATGAATCATGAATCATGAATCATGACTCATAAATTGAATCATCAATCATGAATCATGAATTAAATCATGAATTTAATCATGAATCATGAATCATGAATTGAATCATAAATCATGAATCGAATCATGAATCATGATTTGAATCATGAATCACGAATCATGAATTGAATCATGAATAATGAATCGAATCATGAATTATGATTCATGAATTGAATCTTGAATTAATAAATCATAAATCATGAATTAAATCATGAATCATGAATCGAATCATGAATCATAAATCAAGAATCATGAATCAAATCATGAATCATGAATTGAATCATGAATCATTAATCATGAATTGAATCATGAATCATGAATTATGAATCATGAATTATGAATCATGAATTGAATCATGAATCATGAATCATAAATTGAATCATGAATCATGAATTATGAATTGAATCATGAATTAAATCATGAATCATGAATCATTAATCGAATCATGAATCATGAATTGAATCATGAATCATGAATTGAATCATGAATTGAATCATGAATTGAATCATGAATAATGAATCATGAATTGAATCATGAATCATGAATCATGAATTGAATCATGAATCATAAATCATAAATCGAATTATGAATCATGAATTGAATCAGGAAACGAATCATAAATTGAATCATGAATCATGAATTGAATCATGAATCATGAATTGAATCATGAATCATGAATTATGAATCATGAATTGAATCATGAATCATTAATCATGAATTGAATCATGAATCATGAATCATGAATTGAATCATGAATTGGATCATGAATTATGAATCATGAACTGAATCATGAATCATGAATCATGAATTGGATCATGAATTAAATCATGAATCATAAATTGAATCATGAATCATGAATTGAATCATGAATCATGAATCATGAATTAAATCATGAATCATGAATTGAATTATGAATCTTGAATTGAATCATGAATCATGAGTTGAATCATAAATTGAATCATGGATTGATTCATGAATCATGAATCATGAATTGAATCATGAATCATGAATTATGAATCATGAATTAAATCATGAATTGAATCATGAATTATGAATCTTGAATTGAATCATGAATCATTAATCATGAATTGAATCATGAATCATGAATCATGAATTGAATCATGAATTGGATCATGAATTATGAATCATGAATTGAATCATGAATCATGAATCATGAATTCGATCATGAATTAAATCATGAATCATAAATTGAATCATGAATCATGAATTGAATCATGAATCATGAATCATGAATTAAATCATGAATCATGAATTGAATTATGAATCTTGAATTGAATCATGAATCATGAGTTGAATCATAAATTGAATCATGGATTGATTCATGAATCATGAATCATGAATTGAATCATGAATCATGAATTATGAATCATGAATTAAATCATGAATCATTAATCATGAATTGAATCATGAATCATGAATCATGAATTGAATCATGAATTGGATCATGAATTATGAATCATGAATTGAATCATGAATCATGAATCATGAATTCGATCATGAATTAAATCATGAATCATAAATTGAATCATGAATCATGAATTGAATCATGAATCATGAATCATGAATTAAATCATGAATCATGAATTGAATTATGAATCTTGAATTGAATCATGAATCATGAGTTGAATCATAAATTGAATCATGGATTGATTCATGAATCATGAATCATGAATTGAATCATGAATCATGAATTATGAATCATGAATTAAATCATCAATTGAATCATGAATTATGAATCTTGAATTGAATCATGAATCATGAATCATGAATTGAATCATGAATTGAATCATGAATCATGAATCATGAATCATGAATCATGAATCATGAATCATAAATTGAATCATCAATCATAAATCATGAATTAAATCATGAATTGAATCATGAATCATGAATCATGAATTGAATCATGAATCTAATCATGAATCATGAATTGAATCATGAATAATAAATCGAACCATGAATTATGAATCATGAATTGAATCTTGAATCATAATTCATAAATCATGAATTAAATAATGAATCATGAATCATGAATCATGAATCGAATCATGAATCATGAATCAAGAATCATGAATCGAATCATGAATCATGAATTGAATCATGAATCATGAATCATAAATCATGAATCGAATCATGAATCATGAATCATGAATCCTGAATCATGAATTGAATCATGAATCATGAATTGAATCATGAATCATGAATCATGAATCGAATCATGAATCATGAATCATGAATTGAATCATGAATCATGAATTATGAATCGAATCATGAATCAAGAAACATAAATCGAATCATGAATCATGAATTGAATCATGAATCATGAATCGAATCATGAATCATGAATCATGAATCAAGAATCATGAATCGAATCATGAATCATGAATTGAATCATGAATCATGAATCGAATCATGAATCATGAATCATGAATCAAATCATGAATCATGAATCATGAATCATGAATCATGAAGTGAATCATGAATCATGAATCATGAATCGAATCATGAATCATGAATTGAATCATGAATTGAATCATAAATCATGAATCGAATCATGAATCATGAATCGAATCATGAATCATGAATCGAATCATGAATCATGAATCGAATCATGAATCATGAATTGAATCATGAATTGTATCATGAATCATGAATCGAATCATGAATTATGAATTGAATAATGAATTCAATCATGAATCATGATTTGAATCTTGAATTGAATCATGAATTGAATCATGAATTGAATCATGAATCATGAATCATAAATTGAATCATCAATCATGAATCATGAATTGAATCATGAATTGAATCATGAATCATGAATTGAATCATGAATCATGAATCATGAATCATGAATTGAATCATGAATCATGAATTGAATCATGAATCATGAATCATGAATTGAATCATGAATCATGAATCATGAATCATGAATCATGACTCATAAATTGAATCATCAATCATGAATCATGAATTAAATCATGAATTTAATCATGAATCATAAATCATGAATTGAATCATAAATCATGAATCGAATCATGAATCATGATTTGAATCATGAATCACGAATCATGAATTGAATCATGAATAATGAATCGAATCATGAATTATGATTCATGAATTGAATCTTGAATTAATAAATCATAAATCATGAATTAAATCATGAATCATGAATCATGAATCGAATCATGAATCATGAATCAAGAATCATGAATCGAATCATGAATCATGAATTTAATCATGAATTGTATCATGAATCATGAATCAAATCATGAATTATGAATTGAATAATGAATTCAATCATGAATCATGATTTGAATCTTGAATTGAATCATGAATTGAATCATGAATCATGAATTGAATCATGAATCATGAATCATAAATTGAATCATCAATCATGAATCATGAATTGAATCATGAATTGAATCATGAATCATGAATCATGAATTGAATCATGAATCATGAATCATGAATCATGAATTGAATCATGAATCATGAATCATGAATTGAATCATGAATCATGAATCATGAATTGAATCATGAATCATGAATCATGAATCATGAATCATGAATCATGACTCATAAATTGAATCATCAATCATGAATCATGAATTAAATCATGAATTTAATCATGAATCATGAATCATGAATTGAATCATAAATCATGAATCGAATCATGAATCATGATTTGAATCATGAATCACGAATCATGAATTGAATCATGAATAATGAATCGAATCATGAATTATGATTCATGAATTGAATCTTGAATTAATAAATCATAAATCATGAAATAAATCATGAATCATGAATCGAATCATGAATCATAAATCAAGAATCATGAATCGAATCATGAATCATGAATTGAATCATGAATCATTAATCATAAATCATGAATCGAATCTTGAATCATGAATAATGAATCATGAATTGAATCATGAATCATGAATCATGAATTGAATCATGAATCATGAATCATGAATCGAATCATGAATCATGAATTGATTCATGAATCATGAATCATGAATCGAATCATGAATCATGAATTATGAATCAAATCATGAATCGAGAATCATAAATCGAATCATGAATCATGAATTGAATCATGAATCGAATCATGAATCATGAATCAAGAATCATGAATCGAATCATGAATCATGAATTGAATCATGAATCATGAATCGAATCATGAATCATGAATCATGAATCAAATCATGAATCATGAATCATGAATCATGAATCATGAAGTGAATCATGAATCATGAATCGAATCATGAATCATGAATTGAATCATGAATTGAATCATGAATCATGAATCATGAATCATGAATCAGGAATTAAATGATGAATCATGAATTAAATCATGAATCATGAATCATGAATCAGGAATTAAATGATGAATCATGAATCGAATCATGAATCATGAATTGAATCATGAATTGAAACATGAATTATGAATTGAATCATGAATCATGAATTGAATAATGAATTCAATCATGAATCATGAATTGAATCAGGAATCGAATCATGAATTGAATCATGAATCATGAATCGAATCATGATTCATGAATTGAATCATGAATTTAATCATGAATTGAATCATGAATCATGAATCGAATCATGAATCATGAATCAAATTATGAATCATGAATTGAATCATGAATCATGAATCATGAATCATAAATCAGGAATTAAATGATGAATTATGAATCAAGAATTGAATCATGAATCATGAATCATAAATCAGGAATTAAATGATGAATCATGAATCAAATCATGAATCATGAAATGAATCATGAATTGAATCATGAATCATGAATCATAAATCATGAATCATGAATTGAATCATGAATCATGAATTGTATCATGAACTGAATCATGAATCATGAATTGAATCATGAATCATGAATCATAAATTGAATCATCAATCATGAATCATGAATTGAATCATGAATTGAATCATGAATCATGAATCATGAATTGAATCATGAATCATGAATCATGAATTGAATCATGAATTGAATCATGAATTAATGAGATGAATCATGAATCATGAATGGAATCATGAATCATGAATCATGAATTGAATCATGAATCATGAATCATGAATCATGAATTAAATCATGAATCATGAATCATGAATCATGAATCATGAATCATGAATTGAATCATGAATCATGAGATGAATCATGAGTCATGAATCGAATCATGAATCATGAATTGAATCATGAATCATGAATCATGAATCATGAATTAAATCATGAATCATGAATCATGAATCGAATCATGAATCATGAATCATGAATCGAATCATGAATTATGAATCATGAATCATGAATTGAATCATGAATCATGAATCATGAATCATGAATCATGAATCATGAACTAAATCATGAATCATGAATCGAATCATGAATCATGAATCATGAATCATAAATCGAATCATGAATCATGAATCATGAATCATGAATTGAATCATGAATTTAATCATGAATCATGAATCATGAATTGAATCATAAATCATGAATCGAATCATGAATCATGATTTGAATCATGAATCACGAATCATGAATTGAATCATGAATAATGAATCGAATCATGAATTATGAATCATGAATTGAATCTTGAATCATAAATCATAAATCATGAATTAAATCATCAATCATGAATCATGAATCGAATCATAAATCATGAATCAAGAATCATGAATCGAATCATGAATCATGAATTGAATCATGAATCATGAATCATAAATCATGAATCGAATCTTGAATCATGAATCATGAATCATGAATTGAATCATGAATCATGAATCATGAATTGAATCATGAATCATGAATCGAATCATGAATCATGAATTGATTCATGAATCATGAATCATGAATCATGAATTGAATCATGAATCATGAATCATGAATTGAATCATGAATCATGAATCATGAATCGAATCATGAATCATGAATTGATTCATGAATCATGAATCATGAATCGAATCAAGAATCATGAATTGAATCATGAATCATGAATTGAATCATGAATCATGAATTGAATCATGAATTGAATCATGAATAATGAATTGAATCATGAATTGAATCATGAATCATGAATTGAATCATGAATCATGAATCATTAATTGAATCATGAATCATGAATCATGAATTGAATCATGAATTGAATCAAGAATCATGCATTGAATCATGAATCATGAATTGAATCAGATCATGAATCATGAATTGAATCATGAATCATGAATCTGGAATCGAATTATGAATCATGAATCATGAATTATTAATCGAATCATGAATCATGAATCGAATCATGAATCATGAATCATGAATTGAATCATGATTCATAAATCGAATCTTGAATTATGAATCATGAATTGAATCATGAATTGAATCATGAATCATGAATCGAATCATGAATCATGAATTGAATCATGAATCATAAATCGAATCTTAAATTATTAATCATGAATTGAATCATGAATTGAATCGTGAATCATAAATCATGAATCATAAATTGAATCATGAATCATGAATTGAATCATGAATTAAATCATGAATTGAATCATGAATTGAATCATGAATCATGAATTGAATCATGAATCATGAATTGAATCATGAATAATTAATCATGAATCGAATCATGAATCATGAATCATGAATCATGAATCATAACTTGAATCATGAATCATGAATTGAATCATGAATCATGAATCATAAATTGAATCATCAATCATGAATCATGAATTGAATCATGAATTTAATCATGAATCATGAATCATTAATTGAATCATGAATCATGAATCATGAATTGAATCATGAATTGAATCATGAATTAATGAGATGAATCATGAATCATGAATGGAATCATGAATCATGAATCATGAATTGAATCATGAATCATGAATCATGAATCATGAATTAAATCATGAATCATGAATCATGAATCATGAATCATGAATCATGAATTGAATCATGAATCATGAGATGAATCATGAGTCATGAATCGAATCATGAATCATGAATTGAATCATGAATCATGAATCATGAATCATGAATTAAATCATGAATCATGAATCATGAATCGAATCATGAATCATGAATCATGAATCGAATCATGAATCATGAATCATGAATCATGAATTGAATCATGAATCATGAATCATGAATCATGAATCATGAATCATGAATCATGAATTAAATCATGAATCATGAATCGAATCATGAATCATGAATCATGAATCATAAATCGAATCATGAATCATGAATCATGAATCATGAATTGAATCATGAATTATGAATCATGAATTGAATCATCAATCATGAATCATGAATTAAATCATGAATTTAATCATGAATCATGAATCATGAATTGAATCATAAATCATGAATCGAATCATGAATCATGATTTGAATCATGAATCACGAATCATGAATTGAATCATGAATAATGAATCGAATCATGAATTATGAATCATGAATTGAATCTTGAATCATAAATCATAAATCATGAATTAAATCATGAATCATGAATCATGAATCGAATCATAAATCATGAATCAAGAATCATGAATCGAATCATGAATCATGAATTGAATCATGAATCATGAATCATAAATCATGAATCGAATCTTGAATCATGAATCATGAATCATGAATTGAATCATGAATCATGAATCATGAATTGAATCATGAATCATGAATCGAATCATGAATCATGAATTGATTCATGAATCATGAATCATGAATCATGAATTGAATCATGAATCATGAATCATGAATTGAATCATGAATCATGAATCATGAATCGAATCATGAATCATGAATTGATTCATGAATCATGAATCATGAATCGAATCAAGAATCATGAATTGAATCATGAATCATGAATTGAATCATGAATCATGAATTGAATCATGAATTGAATCATGAATAATGAATTGAATCATGAATTGAATCATGAATCATGAATTGAATCATGAATCATGAATCATTAATTGAATCATGAATCATGAATCATGAATTGAATCATGAATTGAATCAAGAATCATGCATTGAATCATGAATCATGAATTGAATCAGATCATGAATCATGAATTGAATCATGAATCATGAATCATGAATCGAATTATGAATCATGAATCATGAATTATTAATCGAATCATGAATCATGAATCAAATCATGAATCATGAATCATGAATTGAATCATGATTCATAAATCGAATCTTGAATTATGAATCATGAATTGAATCATGAATTGAATCATGAATCATGAATCGAATCATGAATCATGAATCATGAATTGAATCATGAATCATAAATCGAATCTTAAATTATTAATCATGAATTGAATCATGAATTGAATCGTGAATCATAAATCATGAATCATAAATTGAATCATGAATCATGAATTGAATCATGAATTAAATCATGAATTGAATCATGAATTGAATCATGAATCATGAATTGAATCATGAATCATGAATCGAATCATGAATCATGAATCATGAATTGAATCATGAATAATTAATCATGAATCGAATCATGAATCATGAATCATGAATCATGAATCATAAATTGAATCATGAATCATGAATCGAATCTTGAATTATGAATCATGAATTGAATCATGAATTGAATCATGAATCATGAATTGAATTATGAATCATGAATTGAATCATGAATCATGAATTATGAATCATGAATTGAATCATGAATCATTAGTCATGAATTGAATCATGAATCATGAATTATGAATCATGAATTATGAATCATGAATTGAATCATGAATTGAATCATGAATCATGAATCATAAATTGAATCATGAATCATGAATTGAATCATGAATTAAATCATGAATCATGAATCATGAATCGAATCATGAATCATGAATTGAATCATGAATCATGAATTGAATCATGAATTGAATCATGAATTGAATCATGAATAATGAATCATGAATTGAATCATGAATCATGAATCATGAATTGAATCATGAATCATAAATTATAAATCGAATTATGAATCATGAATTGAATCAGGAAACGAATCATAAATTGAATCATGAATCATGAATTGAATCATGAATCATGAATTGAATCATGAATCATGAATTATGAATCATGAATTGAATCATGAATCATTAATCATGAATTGAATCATGAATCATGAATCATGAATTGAATCATGAATCATGAATTATGAATCATGAATTGAATCATGAATCATTAATCATGAATTGAATCATGAATCATGAATCATGAATTGAATCATGAATTGGATCATGAATTATGAATCATAAATTGAATCATGAATCATGAATTGAATCATGAATCATGAATCATGAATTAAATCATGAATCATGAATTGAATTATGAATCTTGAATTGAATCATGAATCATGAGTTGAATCATAAATTGAATCATGGATTGATTCATGAATCATGAATCATGAATTGAATCATGAATCATGAATTATGAATCATGAATTAAATCATGAATTGAATCATGAATTATGAATCTTGAATTGAATCATGAATCATTAATCATAATTTGAATCATGAATCATGAATTGAATCATGAATTGGATCATGAATTATGAATCATGAATTGAATCATGAATCATGAATCATGAATTTGATCATGAATTAAATCATGAATCATAAATTGAATCATGAATCATGAATTGAATCATAAATCATGAATCATGAATTAAATCATGAATCATGAATTGAATTATGAATCTTGAATTGAATCATGAATCATGAGTTGAATCATAAATTGAATCATGGATTGATTCATGAATCATGAATCATGAATTGAATCATGAATCATGAATTATGAATCATGAATTAAATCATGAATCATTAATCATGAATTGAATCATGAATCATGAATCATGAATTGAATCATGAATTGGATCATGAATTATGAATCATGAATTGAATCATGAATCATGAATCATGAATTCGATCATGAATTAAATCATGAATCATAAATTGAATCATGAATCATGAATTGAATCATGAATCATGAATCATGAATTAAATCATGAATCATGAATTGAATTATGAATCTTGAATTGAATCATGAATCATGAGTTGAATCATAAATTGAATCATGGATTGATTCATGAATCATGAATCATGAATTGAATCATGAATCATGAATTATGAATCATGAATTAAATCATGAATTGAATCATGAATTATGAATCTTGAATTGAATCATGAATCATGAATCATGAATTGAATCATGAATTGAATCATGAATCATGAATCATGAATCATGAATCATAAATTGAATCATCAATCATAAATCATGAATTAAATCATGAATTGAATCATGAATCATGAATCATGAATTGAATCATGAATCTAATCATGAATCATGAATTGAATCATGAATAATAAATCGAACCATGAATTATGAATCATGAATTGAATCTTGAATCATAATTCATAAATCATGAATTAAATAATGAATCATGAATCATGAATCATGAATCGAATCATGAATCATGAATCAAGAATCATGAATCGAATCATGAATCATGAATTGAATCATGAATCATGAATCATAAATCATGAATCGAATCATGAATCATGAATCATGAATCCTGAATCATGAATTGAATCATGAATCATGAATTGAATCATGAATCATGAATCATGAATCGAATCATGAATCATGAATCATGAATTGAATCATGAATCATGAATTATGAATCGAATCATGAATCAAGAAACATAAATCGAATCATGAATCATGAATTGAATCATGAATCATGAATCGAATCATGAATCATGAATCATGAATCAAGAATCATGAATCGAATCATGAATCATGAATTGAATCATGAATCATGAATCGAATCATGAATCATGAATCATGAATCAAATCATGAATCATGAATCATGAATCATGAATCATGAAGTGAATCATGAATCATGAATCATGAATCGAATCATGAATCATGAATTGAATCATGAATTGAATCATAAATCATGAATCGAATCATGAATCATGAATCGAATCATGAATCATGAATCGAATCATGAATCATGAATCGAATCATGAATCATGAATTGAATCATGAATTGTATCATGAATCATGAATCGAATCATGAATTATGAATTGAATAATGAATTCAATCATGAATCATGATTTGAATCTTGAATTGAATCATGAATTGAATCATGAATCATGAATTGAATCATGAATCATGAATCATAAATTGAATCATCAATCATGAATCATGAATTGAATCATGAATCATGAATTGAATCATGAATCATGTCTCATGAATTGAATCATGAATCATGAATTGAATCATGAATCATGAATCATGAATTGAATCATGAATCATGAATCATGAATCATGAATCATGACTCATAAATTGAATCATCAATCATGAATCATGAATTAAATCATGAATTTAATCATGAATCATAAATCATGAATTGAATCATAAATCATGAATCGAATCATGAATCATGATTTGAATCATGAATCACGAATCATGAATTGAATCATGAATAATGAATCGAATCATGAATTATGATTCATGAATTGAATCTTGAATTAATAAATCATAAATCATGAATTAAATCATGAATCATGAATCGAATCATGAATCATAAATCAAGAATCATGAATCGAATCATGAATCATGAATTGAATCATGAATCATTAATCATAAATCATGAATCGAATCTTGAATCATGAATAATGAATCATGAATTGAATCATGAATCATGAATCATGAATTGAATCATGAATCATGAATCATGAATCGAATCATGAATCATGAATTGATTCATGAATCATGAATCATGAATCGAATCATGAATCATGAATTATGAATCAAATCATGAATCAAGAATCATAAATCGAATCATGAATCATGAATTGAATCATGAATCGAATCATGAATCATGAATCAAGAATCATGAATCGAATCATGAATCATGAATTGAATCATGAATCATGAATCGAATCATGAATCATGAATCATGAATCAAATCATGAATCATGAATCATGAATCATGAAGTGAATCATGAATCATGAATCGAATCATGAATCATGAATTGAATCATGAATTGAATCATGAATCATGAATCATGAATCATGAATCAGGAATTAAATGATGAATCATGAATTGAATCATGAATCATGAATCATGAATCAGGAATTAAATGATGAATCATGAATCGAATCATGAATCATGAATTGAATCATGAATTGAAACATGAATTATGAATTGAATCATGAATCATGAATTGAATAATGAATTCAATCATGAATCATGAATTGAATCAGGAATCGAATCATGAATTGAATCATGAATCATGAATCGAATCATGAATCATGAATTGAATCATGAATTTAATCATGAATTGAATCATGAATCATGAATCGAATCATGAATCATGAATCAAATTATGAATCATGAATTGAATCATGAATCATGAATCATGAATCATAAATCAGGAATTAAATGATGAATTATGAATCAAGAATTGAATCATGAATCATGAATCATGAATCATAAATCAGGAATTAAATGATGAATCATGAATCAAATCATGAATCATGAAATGAATCATGAATTGAATCATGAATCATGAATCATAAATCATGAATCATGAATCATGAATTGTATCATGAACTGAATCATGAATCATGAATTGAATCATGAATCATGAATCATAAATTGAATCATCAATCATGAATCATGAATTGAATCATGAATTTAATCATGAATCATGAATCATTAATTGAATCATGAATCATGAATCATGAATTGAATCATGAATTGAATCATGAATTAATGAGATGAATCATGAATCATGAATGGAATCATGAATCATGAATCATGAATTGAATCATGAATCATGAATCATGAATCATGAATCATGAATTAAATCATGAATCATGAATCATGAATCATGAATCATGAATCATGAATCATGAATTGAATCATGAATCATGAGATGAATCATGAGTCATGAATCGAATCATGAATCATGAATTGAATCATGAATCATGAATCATGAATCATGAATTAAATCATGAATCATGAATCATGAATCGAATCATGAATCATGAATCATGAATCGAATCATGAATCATGAATCATGAATCATGAATTGAATCATGAATCATGAATCATGAATCATGAATTAAATCATGAATCATGAATCGAATCATGAATCATGAATCATAAATCGAATCATGAATCATGAATCATGAATCATGAATTGAATCATGAATTATGAATCATGAATTGAATCATCAATCATGAATCATGAATTAAATCATGAATTTAATCATGAATCATGAATCATGAATTGAATCATAAATCATGAATCGAATCATGAATCATGATTTGAATCATGAATCACGAATCATGAATTGAATCATGAATAATAAATCGAATCATGAATTATGAATCATGAATTGAATCTTGAATCATAAATCATAAATCATGAATTAAATCATGAATCATGAATCATGAATCGAATCATAAATCATGAATCAAGAATCATGAATCGAATCATGAATCATGAATTGAATCATGAATCATGAATCATAAATCATGAATCGAATCTTGAATCATGAATCATGAATCATGAATTGAATCATGAATCATGAATCATGAATTGAATCATGAATCGAATCATGAATCATGAATTGATTCATGAATCATGAATCATGAATCATGAATTGAATCATGAATCATGAATCATGAATTGAATCATGAATCATGAATCATGAATCGAATCATGAATCATGAATTGATTCATGAATCATGAATCATGAATTGAATCATGAATCAAGAATCATGAATCAAATCATGAATCATGAATCATGAATCATAAATCATGAAGTGAATCATGAATCATGAATCGAATCATGATTCATGAATCGAATCATGAATCATGAATTGAATCATGAATTGAATCATGAATCATGAATCATGAATCATGAATCAGGAATTAAATGATGAATCATGAATTGAATCATGAATCATGAATCATGAATCATGAATCAGGAATTAAATGATGAATCATGAATCGAATCATGAATCATGAATTGAATCATGAATTGAATCATGAATTATGAATCAAATCATGAATCATGAATTGAATAATGATTTCAATCATGAATCATGAATTGAATCAGGAATCGAATCATGAATTGAATCATGAATCATGAATTGAATCATGAATCATGAATTATGAATCGAATCATGAATCAAGAATCATAAATCGAATCATGAATCATGAATTGAATCATGAATCATGAATCATAAATCATTAATCGAATCATGAATCATGAATCATGAATCATAAATCATGAAGTGAATCATGAATCATGAATCGAATCATGAATCATGAATTGAATCATGAATTTAATCATGAATTGAATCATGAATCATGAATCGAATCATGAATCATGAATCAAATTATGAATCAAGAATTGAATCATGAATCATGAATCATGAATCATAAATCAGGAATTAAATGATGAATCATGAATCAAATCATGAATCATGAATTGAATCATGAATTGAATCATGAATTATGAATCGAATCATGAATCATAATTTGAATAATGAATTCAATCATGAATCATGAATTGAATCAGGAATCGAATCATGAATTGAATCATGAATCATGAAATGAATCATGAATTGAATCATGAACCATGAATCATAAATCATGAATCATGAATTGAATCATGAATCATGAATTGTATCATGAACTGAATCATGAATCATGAATTGAATCATGAATCATGAATCATAAATTGAATCATCAATCATGAATCATGAATTGAATCATGAATTGAATCATGAATCATGAATCATTAATTGAATCATGAATCATGAATTGAATCATGAATTGAATCATGAATCATGAGATGAATCATGAATCATGAATGGAATCATGAATCATGAATCATGAATTGAATCATGAATCATGAATCATGAATCATGAATCATGAATTAAATCATGAATCATGAATCATGAATCATGAATCATGAATCATGAATCATGAATTGAATCATGAATCATGAATCATGAGATGAATCATGAGTCATGAATCGAATCATGAATCATGAATTGAATCATGAATCATGAATCATGAATCATGAATTAAATCATGAATCATGAATCATGAATCGAATCATGAATCATGAATCATGAATCGAATCATGAATCATGAATCATGAATCATGAATTGAATCATGAATCATGAATCATGAATCATGAATCATGAATTAAATCATGAATCATGAATCGAATCATGAATCATGAATCATGAATCATAAATCGAATCATGAATCATGAATCATGAATCATGAATTGAATCATGAATTATGAATCATGAATTGAATCATCAATCATGAATCATGAATTAAATCATGAATTTAATCATGAATCATGAATCATGAATTGAATCATAAATCATGAATCGAATCATGAATCATGATTTGAATCATGAATCACGAATCATGAATTGAATCATGAATAATGAATCGAATCATGAATTATGAATCATGAATTGAATCTTGAATCATAAATCATAAATCATGAATTAAATCATGAATCATGAATCATGAATCGAATCATAAATCATGAATCAAGAATCATGAATCGAATCATGAATCATGAATTGAATCATAAATCATGAATCATAAATCATGAATCGAATCTTGAATCATGAATCATGAATCATGAATTGAATCATGAATCATGAATCATGAATTGAATCATGAATCATGAATCGAATCATGAATCATGAATTGAATCATGAATCATGAATCATGAATTGAATCATGAATCATGAATCATGAATCGAATCATGAATCATGAATTGATTCATGAATCATGAATCATGAATCGAATCAAGAATCATGAATCGAATCATGAATCATGAATTGAATCATGAATCATGAATCCAATCATGAATCAAGAATCATGAATCAAATCATGAATCATGAATCATGAATTCGATCATGAATTAAATCATGAATCATAAATTGAATCATGAATCATGAATTGAATCATGAATCATGAATCATGAATTAAATCATGAATCATGAATTGAATTATGAATCTTGAATTGAATCATGAATCATGAGTTGAATCATAAATTGAATCATGGATTGATTCAAGAATCATGAATCATGAATTGAATCATGAATCATGAATTATGAATCATGAATTAAATCATGAATTGAATCATGAATTATGAATCTTGAATTGAATCATGAATCGTGAATTGAATCATGAATTGAATCATGAATCATGAATCATGAATCATGAATCATAAATTGAATCATCAATCATAAATCATGAATTAAATCATGAATTGAATCATGAATCATGAATCATGAATTGAATCATGAATCTAATCATGAATCATGAATTGAATCATGAATAATAAATCGAACCATGAATTATGAATCATGAATTGAATCTTGAATCATAATTCATAAATCATGAATTAAATAATGAATCATGAATCATGAATCATGAATCGAATCATGAATCATGAATCAAGAATCATGAATCGAATCATGAATCATGAATTGAATCATGAATCATGAATCATAAATCATGAATCGAATCATGAATCATGAATCATGAATCCTGAATCATGAATTGAATCATGAATCATGAATTGAATCATGAATCATGAATCATGAATCGAATCATGAATCATGAATCATGAATTGAATCATGAATCATGAATTATGAATCGAATCATGAATCAAGAAACATAAATCGAATCATGAATCATGAATTGAATCATGAATCATGAATCGAATCATGAATCATGAATCATGAATCAAGAATCATGAATCGAATCATGAATCATGAATTGAATCATGAATCATGAATCGAATCATGAATCATGAATCATGAATCAAATCATGAATCATGAATCATGAATCATGAATCATGAAGTGAATCATGAATCATGAATCATGAATCGAATCATGAATCATGAATTGAATCATGAATTGAATCATAAATCATGAATTGAATCATAAATCATGAATCGAATCATGAATCATGATTTGAATCATGAATCACGAATCATGAATTGAATCATGAATAATGAATCGAATCATGAATTATGATTCATGAATTGAATCTTGAATTAATAAATCATAAATCATGAATTAAATCATGAATCATGAATCGAATCATGAATCATAAATCAAGAATCATGAATCGAATCATGAATCATGAATTGAATCATGAATCATTAATCATAAATCATGAATCGAATCTTGAATCATTAATCATAAATCATGAATCGAATCTTGAATCATGAATAATGAATCATGAATTGAATCATGAATCATGAATCATGAATTGAATCATGAATCATGAATCATGAATCGAATCATGAATCATGAATTGATTCATGAATCATGAATCATGAATCGAATCATGAATCATGAATTATGAATCAAATCATGAATCAAGAATCATAAATCGAATCATGAATCATGAATTGAATCATGAATCGAATCATGAATCATGAATCAAGAATCATGAATCGAATCATGAATCATGAATTGAATCATGAATCATGAATCGAATCATGAATCATGAATCATGAATCAAATCATGAATCATGAATCATGAATCATGAAGTGAATCATGAATCATGAATCGAATCATGAATCATGAATTGAATCATGAATTGAATCATGAATCATGAATCATGAATCATGAATTAGGAATTAAATGATGAATCATGAATTGAATCATGAATCATGAATCATGAATCAGGAATTAAATGATGAATCATGAATCGAATCATGAATCATGAATTGAATCATGAATTGAAACATGAATTATGAATTGAATCATGAATCATGAATTGAATAATGAATTCAATCATGAATCATGAATTGAATCAGGAATCGAATCATGAATTGAATCATGAATCATGAATCGAATCATGAATCATGAATTGAATCATGAATTTAATCATGAATTGATTCATGAATCATGAATCGAATCATGAATCATGAATCAAATTATGAATCATGAATTGAATCATGAATCATGAATCATGAATCATAAATCAGGAATTAAATGATGAATTATGAATCAAGAATTGAATCATGAATCATGAATCATGAATCATAAATCAGGAATTAAATGATGAATCATGAATCAAATCATGAATCATGAAATGAATCATGAATTGAATCATGAATCATGAATCATAAATCATGAATCATGAATCATGAATTGTATCATGAACTGAATCATGAATCATGAATTGAATCATGAATCATGAATCATAAATTGAATCATCAATCATGAATCATGAATTGAATCATGAATTTAATCATGAATCATGAATCATTAATTGAATCATGAATCATGAATCATGAATTGAATCATGAATTGAATCATGAATTAATGAGATGAATCATGAATCATGAATGGAATCATGAATCATGAATCATGAATTGAATCATGAATCATGAATCATGAATCATGAATCATGAATTAAATCATGAATCATGAATCATGAATCATGAATCATGAATCATGAATCATGAATTGAATCATGAATCATGAGATGAATCATGAGTCATGAATCGAATCATGAATCATGAATTGAATCATGAATCATGAATCATGAATCATGAATTAAATCATGAATCATGAATCATGAATCGAATCATGAATCATGAATCATGAATCGAATCATGAATCATGAATCATGAATCATGAATTGAATCATGAATCATGAATCATGAATCATGAATTAAATCATGAATCATGAATCGAATCATGAATCATGAATCATAAATCGAATCATGAATCATGAATCATGAATCATGAATTGAATCATGAATTATGAATCATGAATTGAATCATCAATCATGAATCATGAATTAAATCATGAATTTAATCATGAATCATGAATTGAATCATAAATCATGAATCGAATCATGAATCATGATTTGAATCATGAATCACGAATCATGAATTGAATCATGAATAATAAATCGAATCATGAATTATGAATCATGAATTGAATCTTGAATCATAAATCATAAATCATGAATTAAATCATGAATCATGAATCATGAATCGAATCATAAATCATGAATCAAGAATCATGAATCGAATCATGAATCATGAATTGAATCATGAATCATGAATCATAAATCATGAATCGAATCTTGAATCATGAATCATGAATCATGAATTGAATCATGAATCATGAATTGAATCATGAATCGAATCATGAATCATGAATTGATTCATGAATCATGAATCATGAATCATGAATTGAATCATGAATCATGAATCATGAATTGAATCATGAATCATGAATCATGAATCGAATCATGAATCATGAATTGATTCATGAATCATGAATCATGAATCGAATCAAGAATCATGAATCGAATCATGAATCATGAATTGAATCATGAATCATGAATCCAATCATGAATCAAGAATCATGAATCAAATCATGAATCATGAATCATGAATCATAAATCATGAAGTGAATCATGAATCATGAATCGAATCATTATTCATGAATCGAATCATGAATCATGAATTGAATCATGAATTGAATCATGAATCATGAATCATGAATCATGAATCAGGAATTAAATGATGAATCATGAATTGAATCATGAATCATGAATCATGAATCAGGAATTAAATGATGAATCATGAATCGAATCATGAATCATGAATTGAATCATGAATTGAATCATGAATTATGAATCGAATCATGAATCATGAATTGAATAATGATTTCAATCATGAATCATGAATTGAATCAGGAATCGAATCATGAATTGAATCATGAATCATGAATTGAATCATGAATCATGAATTATGAATCGAATCATGAATCAAGAATCATAAATCGAATCATGAATCATGAATTGAATCATGAATCATGAATCATAAATCATTAATCGAATCATGAATCATGAATCATGAATCATAAATCATGAAGTGAATCATGAATCATGAATCGAATCATGAATCATGAATTGAATCATGAATTTAATCATGAATTGAATCATGAATCATGAATCGAATCATGAATCATGAATCAAATTATGAATCAAGAATTGAATCATGAATCATGAATCATGAATCATAAATCAGGAATTAAATGATGAATCATGAATCAAATCATGAATCATGAATTGAATCATGAATTGAATCATGAATTATGAATCGAATCATGAATCATAATTTGAATAATGAATTCAATCATGAATCATGAATTGAATCAGGAATCGAATCATGAATTGAATCATGAATCATGAAATGAATCATGAATTGAATCATGAATCATGAATCATAAATCATGAATCATGAATTGAATCATGAATCATGAATTGTATCATGAACTGAATCATGAATCATGAATTGAATCATGAATCATGAATCATAAATTGAATCATCAATCATGAATCATGAATTGAATCATGAATTGAATCATGAATCATGAATCATTAATTGAATCATGAATCATGAATTGAATCATGAATTGAATCATGAATCATGAGATGAATCATGAATCATGAATGGAATCATGAATCATGAATCATGAATTGAATCATGAATCATGAATCATGAATCATGAATCATGAATTAAATCATGAATCATGAATCATGAATCATGAATCATGAATCATGAATCATGAATTGAATCATGAATCATGAATCATGAGATGAATCATGAGTCATGAATCGAATCATGAATCATGAATTGAATCATGAATCATGAATCATGAATCATGAATTAAATCATGAATCATGAATCGAATCATGAATCATGAATCATGAATCGAATCATGAATCATGAATTGAATCATGAATCATGAATCATGAATCATGAATCATGAATTAAATCATGAATCATGAATCGAATCATGAATCATGAATCATGAATCATAAATCGAATCATGAATCATGAATCATGAATCATGAATTGAATCATGAATTATGAATCATGAATTGAATCATCAATCATGAATCATGAATTAAATCATGAATTTAATCATGAATCATGAATCATGAATTGAATCATAAATCATGAATCGAATCATGAATCATGATTTGAATCATGAATCACGAATCATGAATTGAATCATGAATAATGAATCGAATCATGAATTATGAATCATGAATTGAATCTTGAATCATAAATCATAAATCATGAATTAAATCATGAATCATGAATCATGAATCGAATCATAAATCATGAATCAAGAATCATGAATCGAATCATGAATCATGAATTGAATCATAAATCATGAATCATAAATCATGAATCGAATCTTGAATCATGAACCATGAATCATGAATTGAATCATGAATCATGAATCATGAATTGAATCATGAATCATGAATCGAATCATGAATCATGAATTGAATCATGAATCATGAATCATGAATTGAATCATGAATCATGAATCATGAATCGAATCATGAATCATGAATTGATTCATGAATCATGAATCATGAATCGAATCAAGAATCATGAATCGAATCATGAATCATGAATTGAATCATGAATCATGAATCCAATCATGAATCAAGAATCATGAATCAAATCATGAATCATGAATCATGAATTCGATCATGAATTAAATCATGAATCATAAATTGAATCATGAATCATGGATTGAATCATGAATCATGAATCATGAATTAAATCATGAATCATGAATTGAATTATGAATCTTGAATTGAATCATGAATCATGAGTTGAATCATAAATTGAATCATGGATTGATTCAAGAATCATGAATCATGAATTGAATCATGAATCATGAATTATGAATCATGAATTAAATCATGAATTGAATCATGAATTATGAATCTTGAATTGAATCATGAATCATGAATTGAATCATGAATTGAATCATGAATCATGAATCATGAATCATGAATCATAAATTGAATCATCAATCATAAATCATGAATTAAATCATGAATTGAATCATGAATCATGAATCATGAATTGAATCATGAATCTAATCATGAATCATGAATTGAATCATGAATAATAAATCGAACCATGAATTATGAATCATGAATTGAATCTTGAATCATAATTCATAAATCATGAATTAAATAATGAATCATGAATCATGAATCATGAATCGAATCATGAATCATGAATCAAGAATCATGAATCGAATCATGAATCATGAATTGAATCATGAATCATGAATCATAAATCATGAATCGAATCATGAATCATGAATCATGAATCCTGAATCATGAATTGAATCATGAATCATGAATTGAATCATGAATCATGAATCATGAATCGAATCATGAATCATGAATCATGAATTGAATCATGAATCATGAATTATGAATCGAATCATGAATCAAGAAACATAAATCGAATCATGAATCATGAATTGAATCATGAATCATGAATCGAATCATGAATCATGAATCATGAATCAAGAATCATGAATCGAATCATGAATCATGAATTGAATCATGAATCATGAATCGAATCATGAATCATGAATCATGAATCAAATCATGAATCATGAATCATGAATCATGAATCATGAAGTGAATCATGAATCATGAATCATGAATCGAATCATGAATCATGAATTGAATCATGAATTGAATCATAAATCATGAATCGAATCATGAATCATGAATCGAATCATGAATCATGAATCGAATCATGAATCATGAATCGAATCATGAATCATGAATTGAATCATGAATTGTATCATGAATCATGAATCGAATCATGAATTATGAATTGAATAATGAATTCAATCATGAATCATGATTTGAATCTTGAATTGAATCATGAATTGAATCATGAATCATGAATTGAATCATGAATCATGAATCATAAATTGAATCATCAATCATGAATCATGAATTGAATCATGAATTGAATCATGAATCATGAATTGAATCATGAATCATGAATCATGAATCATGAATTGAATCATGAATCATGAATTGAATCATGAATTGAATCATGAATCATGAATTGAATCATGAATCATGAATCATGAATCATGAATTGAATCATGAATCATGAATTGAATCATGAATCATGAATCATGAATTGAATCATGAATCATGAATCATGAATCATGAATCATGACTCATAAATTGAATCATCAATCATGAATCATGAATTAAATCATGAATTTAATCATGAATCATAAATCATGAATTGAATCATAAATCATGAATCGAATCATGAATCATGATTTGAATCATGAATCACGAATCATGAATTGAATCATGAATAATGAATCGAATCATGAATTATGATTCATGAATTGAATCTTGAATTAATAAATCATAAATCATGAATTAAATCATGAATCATGAATCATGAATCGAATCATGAATCATGAATCAAGAATCATGAATCGAATCATGAATCATGAATTTAATCATGAATTGTATCATGAATCATGAATCAAATCATGAATTATGAATTGAATAATGAATTCAATCATGAATCATGATTTGAATCTTGAATTGAATCATGAATTGAATCATGAATCATGAATTGAATCATGAATCATAAATTGAATCATCAATCATGAATCATGAATTGAATCATGAATTGAATCATGAATCATGAATCATGAATTGAATCATGAATCATGAATCATGAATCATGAATTGAATCATGAATCATGAATCATGAATTATGAATCATGAATCATGAATCATGACTCATAAATTGAATCATCAATCATGAATCATGAATTAAATCATGAATTTAATCATGAATCATGAATCATGAATTGAATCATAAATCATGAATCGAATCATGAATCATGATTTGAATCATGAATCACGAATCATGAATTGAATCATGAATAATGAATCGAATCATGAATTATGATTCATGAATTGAATCTTGAATTAATAAATCATAAATCATGAATTAAATCATGAATCATGAATCGAATCATGAATCATAAATCAAGAATCATGAATCGAATCATGAATCATGAATTGAATCATGAATCATTAATCATAAATCATGAATCGAATCTTGAATCATGAATAATGAATCATGAATTGAATCATGAATCATGAATCATGAATTGAATCATGAATCATGAATCATGAATCGAATCATGAATCATGAATTGATTCATGAATCATGAATCATGAATCGAATCATGAATCATGAATCGAATCATGAATCATGAATTATGAATCAAATCATGAATCAAGAATCATAAATCGAATCATGAATCATGAATTGAATCATGAATCGAATCATGAATCATGAATCAAGAATCATGAATCGAATCATGAATCATGAATTGAATCATGAATCATGAATCGAATCATGAATCATGAATCATGAATCAAATCATGAATCATGAATCATGAATCATGAATCATGAAGTGAATCATGAATCATGAATCATGAAATGAATCATGAATTGAATCATGAATCATGAATCATGAATCAGGAATTAAATGATGAATCATGAATTGAATCATGAATCATGAATCATGAATCAGGAATTAAATGATGAATCATGAATCGAATCATGAATCATGAATTGAATCATGAATTGAAACATGAATTATGAATTGAATCATGAATCATGAATTGAATAATGAATTCAATCATGAATCATGAATTGAATCAGGAATCGAATCATGAATTGAATCATGAATCATGAATCGAATCATGAATCATGAATTCAATCATGAATTTAATCATGAATTGAATCATGAATCATGAATCGAATCATGAATCATGAATCAAATTATGAATCATGAATTGAATCATGAATCATGAATCATGAATCATAAATCAGGAATTAAATGATGAATTATGAATCAAGAATTGAATCATGAATCATGCATCATGAATCATAAATCAGGAATTAAATGATGAATCATGAATCAAATCATGAATCATGAAATGAATCATGAATTGAATCATGAATCATGAATCATAAATCATGAATCATGAATTGAATCATGAATCATGAATTGTATCATGAACTGAATCATGAATCATGAATTGAATCATGAATCATGAATCATAAATTGAATCATCAATCATGAATCATGAATTGAATCATGAATTTAATCATGAATCATGAATCATTAATTGAATCATGAATCATGAATCATGAATTGAATCATGAATTGAATCATGAATTAATGAGATGAATCATGAATCATGAATGGAATCATGAATCATGAATCATGAATTGAATCATGAATCATGAATCATGAATCATGAATCATGAATTAAATCATGAATCATGAATCATGAATCATGAATCATGAATCATGAATTGAATCATGAATCATGAGATGAATCATGAGTCATGAATCGAATCATGAATCATGAATTGAATCATGAATCATGAATCATGAATCATGAATTAAATCATGAATCATGAATCATGAATCGAATCATGAATCATGAATCATGAATCGAATCATGAATCATGAATCATGAATCGAATCATGAATCATGAATCATGAATCATGAATTGAATCATGAATCATGAATCATGAATCATGAATCATGAATCATGAATCATGAATTAAATCATGAATCATGAATCGAATCATGAATCATGAATCATGAATCATAAATCGAATCATGAATCATGAATCATGAATCATGAATTAAATCATGAATTATGAATCATAAATTGAATCATCAATCATGAATCATGAATTAAATCATGAATTTAATCATGAATCATGAATCATGAATTGAATCATAAATCATGAATCGAATCATGAATCATGATTTGAATCATGAATCACGAATCATGAATTGAATCATGAATAATGAATCGAATCATGAATTATGAATCATGAATTGAATCTTGAATCATAAATCATAAATCATGAATTAAATCATGAATCATGAATCATGAATCGAATCATAAATCATGAATCAAGAATCATGAATCGAATCATGAATCATGAATTGAATCATGAATCATGAATCATAAATCATGAATCGAATCTTGAATCATGAATCATGAATCATGAATTGAATCATGAATCATGAATCATGAATTGAATCATGAATCATGAATCGAATCATGAATCATGAATTGATTCATGAATCATGAATCATGAATCATGAATTGAATCATGAATCATGAATCATGAATTGAATCAGGAATCATGAATCATGAATTGAATCAGGAATCATGAATCATGAATCGAATCATGAATCATGAATTGATTCATGAATCATGAATCATGAATCGAATCAAGAATCATGAATCGAATCATGAATCATGAATTGAATCATGAATCATGAATCCAATCATGAATCAAGAATCATGAATCAAATCATGAATCATGAATCATGAATCATAAATCATGAAGTGAATCATGAATCATGAATCGAATCATGATTCATGAATCGAATCATGAATCATGAATTGAATCATGAATTTAATCATGAATCATGAATCATGAATCAGGAATTAAATGATGAATCATGAATTGAATCATGAATCATGAATCATGAATCATGAATCAGGAATTAAATGATGAATCATGAATCGAATCATGAATCATGAATTGAATCATGAATTGAATCATGAATTATGAATCGAATCATGAATCATGAATTGAATAATGATTTCAATCATGAATCATGAATTGAATCAGGAATCGAATCATGAATTGAATCATGAATCATGAATTGAATCATGAATCATGAATTATGAATCGAATCATGAATCAAGAATCATAAATTGAATCATGAATCATGAATTGAATCATGAATCATGAATCGAATCATGAATCATAAATCATTAATCGAATCATGAATCATGAATCATGAATCATAAATCATGAAGTGAATCATGAATCATGAATCGAATCATGAATCATGAATTGAATCATGAATTTAATCATGAATTGAATCATGAATCATGAATCGAATCATGAATCATGAATCAAATTATGAATCAAGAATTGAATCATGAATCATGAATCATGAATCATAAATCAGGAATTAAATGATGAATCATGAATCAAATCATGAATCATGAATTGAATCATGAATTGAATCATGAATTATGAATCGAATCATGAATCATAATTTGAATAATGAATTCAATCATGAATCATGAATTGAATCAGGAATCGAATCATGAATTGAATCATGAATCATGAAATGAATCATGAATTGAATCATGAATCATGAATCATAAATCATGAATCATGAATTGAATCATGAATCATGAATTGTATCATGAACTGAATCATGAATCATGAATTGAATCATGAATCATGAATCATAAATTGAATCATCAATCATGAATCATGAATTGAATCATGAATTGAATCATGAATCATGAATCATTAATTGAATCATGAATCATGAATTGAATCATGAATTGAATCATGAATCATGAGATGAATCATGAATCATGAATGGAATCATGAATCATGAATCATGAATTGAATCATGAATCATGAATCATGAATCATGAATCATGAATTAAATCATGAATCATGAATCATGAATCATGAATCAAGAATCATGAATTGAATCATGAATCATGAATCATGAGATGAATCATGAGTCATGAATCAAATCATGAATCATGAATTGAATCATGAATCATGAATCATGAATCATGAATTAAATCATGAATCATGAATCATGAATCGAATCATGAATTATGAATCATGAATCGAATCATGAATCATGAATCATGAATCATGAATTGAATCATGAATCATGAATCATGAATCATGAATCATGAATTAAATCATGAATCATGAATCGAATCATGAATCATGAATCATGAATCATAAATCGAATCATAAATCATGAATCATGAATCATGAATTGAATCATGAATTATGAATCATGAATTGAATCATCAATCATGAATCATGAATTAAATCATGAATTTAATCATGAATCATGAATCATGAATTGAATCATAAATCATGAATCGAATCATGAATCATGATTTGAATCATGAATCACGAATCATGAATTGAATCATGAATAATGAATCGAATCATGAATTATGAATCATGAATTGAATCTTGAATCATAAATCATAAATCATGAATTAAATCATGAATCATGAATCATGAATCGAATCATAAATCATGAATCAAGAATCATGAATCGAATCATGAATCATGAATTGAATCATAAATCATGAATCATAAATCATGAATCGAATCTTGAATCATGAATCATGAATCATGAATTGAATCATGAATCATGAATCATGAATTGAATCATGAATCATGAATCGAATCATGAATCATGAATTGATTCATGAATCATGAATCATGAATCATGAATTGAATCATGAATCATGAATCATGAATTGAATCATGAATCATGAATCATGAATTGAATCATGAATCATGACCCCAATCATGAATCAAGAATCATGAATCAAATCATGAATCATGAATCATGAATCATAAATCATGAAGTGAATCATGAATCATGAATCGAATCATGATTCATGAATCGAATCATGAATCATGAATTGAATCATGAATTGAATCATGAATCATGAATCATGAATCATGAATCAGGAATTAAATGATGAATCAGGAATTAAATGATGAATCATGAATCATGAATCATGAATCAGGAATTAAATGATGAATCATGAATCGTATCATGAATCATGAATTGAATCATGAATTGAATCATGAATTATGAATCGAATCATGAATCATGAATTGAATAATGATTTCAATCATGAATCATGAATTGAATCAGGAATCGAATCATGAATTGAATCATGAATCATGAATTGAATCATGAATCATGAATTATGAATCGAATCATGAATCAAGAATCATAAATCGAATCATGAATCATGAATTGAATCATGAATCATGAATCGAATCATGAATCATAAATCATTAATCGAATCATGAATCATGAATCATGAATCATAAATCATGAAGTGAATCATGAATCATGAATCGAATCATGAATCATGAATTGAATCATGAATTTAATCATGAATTGAATCATGAATCATGAATCGAATCATGAATCATGAATCAAATTATGAATCATGAATTGAATCATGAATCATGAATCATGAATCATTAATCAGGAATTAAATGATGAATCATGAATCAAATCATGAATCATGAATTGAATCATGAATTGAATCATGAATTATGAATCGAATCATGAATCATAATTTGAATAATGAATTCAATCATGAATCATGAATTGAATCAGGAATCGAATCATGAATTGAATCATGAATCATGAAATGAATCATGAATTGAATCATGAATCATGAATCATAAATCATGAATCATGAATTGAATCATGAATCATGAATTGTATCATGAACTGAATCATGAATCATGAATTGAATCATGAATCATGAATCATAAATTGAATCATCAATCATGAATCATGAATTGAATCATGAATTGAATCATGAATCATGAATCATTAATTGAATCATGAATCATGAATCATGAATTGAATCATGAATTGAATCATGAATCATGAGATGAATCATGAATCATGAATGGAATCATGAATCATGAATCATGAATTGAATCATGAATCATGAATCATGAATCATGAATCATGAATTAAATCATGAATCATGAATCATGAATCATGAATCATGAATCATGAATCATGAATTGAATCATGAATCATGAATCATGAGTCATGAATCGAATCATGAATCATGAATTGAATCATGAATCATGAATCATGAATTGAATCATGAATCATGAATCGAATCATGAATCATGAATTGATTCATGAATCATGAATCATGAATTGAATCATGAATCATGAATCATGAATTGAATCATGAATCATGAATCATGAATTGAATCATGAATCATGACCCCAATCATGAATCAAGAATCATGAATCAAATCATGAATCATGAATCATGAATCATAAATCATGAAGTGAATCATGAATCATGAATCGAATCATGATTCATGAATCGAATCATGAATCATGAATTGAATCATGAATTGAATCATGAATTGAATCATGAATCATGAATCATGAATCAGGAATTAAATGATGAATCAGGAATTAAATGATGAATCATGAATCATGAATCATGAATCAGGAATTAAATGATGAATCATGAATCGAATCATGAATCATGAATTGAATCATGAATTGAATCATGAATTATGAATCGAATCATGAATCATGAATTGAATAATGATTTCAATCATGAATCATGAATTGAATCAGGAATCGAATCATGAATTGAATCATGAATCATGAATTGAATCATGAATCATGAATTATGAATCGAATCATGAATCAAGAATCATAAATCGAATCATGAATCATGAATTGAATCATGAATCATGAATCGAATCATGAATCATAAATCATTAATCGAATCATGAATCATGAATCATGAATCATAAATCATGAAGTGAATCATGAATCATGAATCGAATCATGAATCATGAATTGAATCATGAATTTAATCATGAATTGAATCATGAATCATGAATCGAATCATGAATCATGAATCAAATTATGAATCATGAATTGAATCATGAATCATGAATCATGAATCATTAATCAGGAATTAAATGATGAATCATGAATCAAATCATGAATCATGAATTGAATCATGAATTGAATCATGAATTATGAATCGAATCATGAATCATAATTTGAATAATGAATTCAATCATGAATCATGAATTGAATCAGGAATCGAATCATGAATTGAATCATGAATCATGAAATGAATCATGAATTGAATCATGAATCATGAATCATAAATCATGAATCATGAATTGAATCATGAATCATGAATTGTATCATGAACTGAATCATGAATCATGAATTGAATCATGAATCATGAATCATAAATTGAATCATCAATCATGAATCATGAATTGAATCATGAATTGAATCATGAATCATGAATCATTAATTGAATCATGAATCATGAATCATGAATTGAATCATGAATTGAATCATGAATCATGAGATGAATCATGAATCATGAATGGAATCATGAATCATGAATCATGAATTGAATCATGAATCATGAATCATGAATCATGAATCATGAATTAAATCATGAATCATGAATCATGAATCATGAATCATGAATCATGAATCATGAATTGAATCATGAATCATGAATCATGAGATGAATCATGAGTCATGAATCGAATCATGAATCATGAATTGAATCATGAATCATGAATTAAATCATGAATCATGAATCATGAATCGAATCATGAATCATGAATCATGAATCAAATCATGAATCATGAATCATGAATCATGAATTGAATCATGAATCATGAATCATGAATCATGAATTAAATCATGAATCATGAATCGAATCATGAATCATGAATCATGAATCATAAATCGAATCATGAATCATGAATCATGAATCATGAATTGAATCATGAATTATGAATCATGAATTGAATCATCAATCATGAATCATGAATTAAATCATGAATTTAATCATGAATCATGAATCATGAATTGAATCATAAATCATGAATCGAATCATGAATCATGATTTGAATCATGAATCACGAATCATGAATTGAATCATGAATAATGAATCGAATCATGAATTATGAATCATGAATTGAATCTTGAATCATAAATCATAAATCATGAATTAAATCATGAATCATGAATCATGAATCGAATCATAAATCATGAATCAAGAATCATGAATCGAATCATGAATCATGAATTGAATCATGAATCATGAATCATAAATCATGAATCGAATCTTGAATCATGAATCATGAATCTTGAATTGAATCATGAATCATGAATCATGAATTGAATCATGAATCATGAATCGAATCATGAATCATGAATTGATTCATGAATCATGAATCATGAATTGAATCATGAATCATGAATCATGAATTGAATCATGAATCATGAATCATGAATCGAATCATGAATCATGAATTGATTCATGAATCATGAATCATGAATCGAATCATGAATCATGAATTGAATCATGAATCATGAATCATAAATTGAATCATCAATCATGAATCATGAATTGAATCATGAATTGAATCATGAATCATGAATCATTAATTGAATCATGAATCATGAATCATGAATGGAATCATGAATCAAGAGATGAATCATGAATCATGAATCGAATCATGAATCATGAATCATGAATTGAATGATGAATCATGAATCATGAATCATGAATCATGAATTGATTCATGAATCATGAATCATGAATCGAATCATGAATCATGAATTGAATCATGAATCATGAATCATAAATTGAATCATCAATCATGAATCATGAATTGAATCATGAATTGAATCATGAATCATGAATCATGAATCATGAGACGAATCATGAATCATGAATTGAATCATGAATTGAATCATGAATTATGAATCGAATCATGAATCATGAATTGAATAATGATTTCAATCATGAATCATGAATTGAATCAGGAATCGAATTATGAATTGAATCATGAATCATGAATTGAATCATGAATCATGAATTAAGAATCGAATCATGAATCAAGAATCATAAATCATAAATCATGAAGTGAATCATGAATCATGAATCGAATCATGAATCATGAATTGAATCATGAATTTAATCATTAATTGAATCATGAATCATGAATCGAATCATGAATCATGAATCAAATTATGAATCATGAATTGAATCATGAATCATGAATCATGAATCATAAATCAGGAATTAAATGATGAATCATGAATCAAATCATGAATCATGAATCGAATCATGAATCATGAATCATGAATCATAAATCGAATCATGAATCATGAATCATGAATCATGAATTGAATCATGAATTATGAATCATGAATTGAATCATCAATCATGAATCATGAATTAAATCATGAATTTAATCATGAATCATGAATCATGAATTGAATCATAAATCATGAATCGAATCATGAATCATGATTTGAATCATGAATCACGAATCATGAATTGAATCATGAATCATGAATCATGAATCGAATCATAAATCATGAATCAAGAATCATGAATCGAATCATGAATCATGAATTGAATCATGAATCATGAATCATAAATCATGAATCGAATCTTGAATCATGAATCATGAATCTTGAATTGAATCATGAATCATGAATCATGAATTGAATCATGAATCATGAATCGAATCATGAATCATGAATTGATTCATGAATCATAAATCATGAACTGAATCATGAATCATGAATCATGAATTGAATCATGAATCATGAATCATGAATCGAATCATGAATCATGAATTGATTCATGAATCATGAATCATGAATTGAATCATGAATCATGAATCATGAATCGAATCATGAATCATGAATTGATTCATGAATCATGAATCATGAATCGAATCATGAATCATGAATTGAATCATGAATCATGAATCATAAATTGAATCATCAATCATGAATCATGAATTGAATCATGAATTGAATCATGAATCATGAATCATTAATTGAATCATGAATCATGAATCATGAATGGAATCATGAATCAAGAGATGAATCATGAATCATGAATCGAATCATGAATCATGAATCATGAATTGAATGATGAATCATGAATCATGAATCATGAATCAAGAATTGAATCATGAATCATGAATCATGAGATAAATCATGAATCATGAATCGAATCATGAATCATGAATTGAATCATGAATCATGAATCATGAATCATGAATTAAATCATGAATCATGAATCATGAATTGAATCATGAATCATGAATCATGAATCATGAATCATGAATTAAATCATGAATCATGAATCGAATCATGAATCATGAATCATAAATCGAATCATGAATCATGAATCATGAATCATGAATTGAATCATGAATTATGAATCATGAATTGAATCATTAATCATGAATCATGAATTGAATCATAAATCATGAATCGAATCATGAATCATGATTTGAATCATGAATCACGAATCATGAATTGAATCATGAATAATGAATCGAATCATGAATTATGAATCATGAATTGAATCTTGAATCATAAATCATAAATCATGAATTAAATCATGAATCATGAATCATGAATCGAATCATGAATCATGAATCAAGAATCATGAATCGAATCATGAATCATGAATTGAATCATGAATCATGAATCATAAATCATGAATCGAATCTTGAATCATGAATCATGAATCATGAATTGAATCATGAATCATAAATCATGAATTGAATCATGAATCATGAATCATGAATCGAATCATGAATCATGAATTGATTCATAAATCATGAATCATGAATCGAATCATGAATCATGAATCATGAATTGATTCATGAATCATGAATCATGAATTGAATCATGAATCATGAATCATTAATTGAATCATGAATCATGAATTATAAATCGAATCATGTATCAAGAATCATAAATCGAATCATGAATCATGAATTGAATCATGAATCGAATCATGAATCATGAATCATGAATCAAGAATCATGAATCGAATCATGAATCATGAATTGAATCATGAATCATGAATCCAATCATGAATCAAGAATCATGAATCAAATCATGAATCATGAATCATGAATCATAAATCATGAAGTGAATCATGAATCATGAATCGAATCATGAATCATGAATTGAATCATGAATTGAATCATGAATCAGGAATTAAATGATGAATCATGAATTGAATCATGAATCATGAATCATGAATCAGGAATTAAATGATGAATCATGAATCGAATCATGAATCATGAATTGAATCATGAATTGAATCATGAATTATGAATCGAATCATGAATCATGAATTGAATAATGATTTCAATCATGAATCATGAATTGAATCAGGAATCGAATTATGAATTGAATCATGAATCATGAATTGAATCATGAATCATGAATTAAGAATCGAATCATGAATCAAGAATCATAAATCATAAATCATGAAGTGAATCATGAATCATGAATCGAATCATGAATCATGAATTGAATCATGAATTTAATCATTAATTGAATCATGAATCATGAATCGAATCATGAATCATGAATCAAATTATGAATCATGAATTGAATCATGAATCATGAATCATGAATCATAAATCAGGAATTAAATGATGAATCATGAATCAAATCATGAATCATGAATTGAATCATGAATTGAATCATGAATTATGAATCGAATCATGAATCATGAATTGAATAATGAATTCAATCATGAATCATGAATTGAATCAGGAATTGAATCATGAATTGAATCATGAATCATGAAATGAATCATGAATTGAATCATGAATCATGAATCATAAATCATGAATCATGAATTGAATCATGAACTGAATCATGAATCATGAATTGAATCATGAATCATGAATCATAAATTGAATCATCAATCATGAATCATGAATTGAATCATGAATTGAATCATGAATCATGAATCATTAATTGAATCATCAATCATGAATCATGAATTGAATCATGAATTGAATCATGAATCATGAGAGGAATCATGAATCATGAATGGAATCATGAATCATGAATCATGAATTGAATCATGAATCATGAATCATGAATCATGAATCATGAATTAAATCATGAATCATGAATCATGAATCATGAATCATGAATCATGAATTGAATCATGAATCATGAGATGAATCATGAATCATGAATCGAATCATGAATCATGAATTGAATCATGAATCATGAATCATGAATCATGAATTAAATCATGAATCATGAATCATGAATCGAATCATGAATCATGAATTGAATCATGAATTTAATCATTAATTGAATCATGAATCATGAATCGAATCATGAATCATGAATCAAATTATGAATCATGAATTGAATCATGAATCATGAATCATGAATCATAAATCAGGAATTAAATGATGAATCATGAATCAAATCATGAATCATGAATTGAATCATGAATTGAATCATGAATTATGAATCGAATCATGAATCATGAATTGAATAATGAATTCAATCATGAATCATGAATTGAATCAGGAATTGAATCATGAATTGAATCATGAATCATGAAATGAATCATGAATTGAATCATGAATCATGAATCATAAATCATGAATCATGAATTGAATCATGAACTGAATCATGAATCATGAATTGAATCATGAATCATGAATCATAAATTGAATCATCAATCATGAATCATGAATTGAATCATGAATTGAATCATGAATCATGAATCATTAATTGAATCATCAATCATGAATCATGAATTGAATCATGAATTGAATCATGAATCATGAGAGGAATCATGAATCATGAATGGAATCATGAATCATGAATCATGAATTGAATCATGAATCATGAATCATGAATCATGAATCATGAATTAAATCATGAATCATGAATCATGAATCATGAATCATGAATTGAATCATGAATCATGAATCATGAGATGAATCATGAATCATGAATCGAATCATGAATCATGAATTGAATCATGAATCATGAATCATGAATTAAATCATGAATCATGAATCATGAATCGAATCATGAATCATGAATCATGAATCATGAATCATGAATTGAATCATGAATTATGAATCATGAATCATGAATCATGAATTAAATCATGAATCATGAATCGAATCATGAATCATGAATCATGAATCATAAATCGAATCATGAATCATGAATCATGAATCATGAATTGAATCATGAATTATGAATCATGAATTGAATCATCAATCATGAATCATGAATTAAATCATGAATTTAATCATGAATCATGAATCATGAATTGAATCATAAATCATGAATCGAATCATGAATCATGATTTGAATCATGAATCACGAATCATGAATTGAATCATGAATAATGAATCGAATCATGAATTATGAATCATGAATTGAATCTTGAATCATAAATCATAAATCATGAATTAAATCATGAATCATGAATCATGAATCGAATCATGAATCATGAATCAAGAATCATGAATCGAATCATGAATCATGAATTGAATCATGAATCATGAATCATAAATCATGAATCGAATCTTGAATCATGAATATTGAATCATGAATCATGAATCATGAATTGAATCATGAATCATGAATCATGAATCAAATTATGAATCATGAATTGATTCATGAATCATGAATCATGAATCATGAATTGAATCATGAATCATGAATCATGAATTGAATCATGAATTAAATGATGAATCATGAATCGAATCATGAATCATGAATTGAATCATGAATTGAATCATGAATCATGCATCGAATCATGAATCATAAATTGAATAATGAATTGAATCATGAATCATAAATTGAATCAGGAATCGAATTATGAATTGAATCAGGAATCATGAAATGAATCATGAATTGAATCATGAATCATGAATCATAAATCATGAATCATGAATTGAATCATGAATCATGAATTGAATCATGAATTGAATCATGAATCATGAATTGAATCATGAATCATGAATCATAAATTGAATCATTATCATGAATCATGAATTGAATCATGAATTGAATCATGAATCATGAATCATTAATTGAATCATGAATCATGAATCATGAATTGAATCATGAATTGAATCATGAATCATGAATTGAATCATGAATCATGAATTGAATCATGAATCATGAATTGAATCGAATCATGAATCATGAATTGAATCATGAATCATGAATTGAATCGAATCATGAATCATGAATTGAATCATGAATCATAAATCATGAATCATGAATCATGAATTAAATCATGAATCATGAATCATGAATCGAATCATGAATCATGAATCATGAATCATGAATTGAATCATGAATCATGAATTATGAATCGAATCATGAATCAAGAATCATAAAACGAATCATGAATCATGAATTAAATCATGAATCGAATCATGAATCATGAATCATGAATCAAGAATCATGAATCGAATCATGAATCATGAATTGAATCATGAATCATGAATCGAATCATGAATCATAAATCATGAATCGAATCATGAATCATGAATCATGAATCATAAATCATGAAGTGAATCATGAATCATGAATCGAATCATGAATCATGAATTGAATCATGAATTGAATCATGGATTGAATCATGAATCATGAATCGAATCATGAATCAAATTATGAATCATGAATTGAATAATGAATCATGAATCATGAATCATGAATCAGGAATTAAATGATGAATCATGAATCAAATCATGAATCATGAATCATGAATTAAATCATGAATCATGAATCATGAATTGAATCATGAATCATGAATTATGAATCGAATCATGAATCAAGAATCATAAATCGAATCATGAATCATGAATTAAATCATGAATCGAATCATGAATCATGAATCATGAACCAAGAATCATGAATCGAATCATGAATCATGAATTGAATCATGAATCATGAATCGAATCATGAATCATGAATCATGAATCATAAATCATGAAGTGAATCATGAATCATGAATCGAATCATGAATCATGAATTGAATCATGAATTGAATCATGAATTGAATCATGAATCATGAATCGAATCATGAATCATAAATCAAATTATGAATCATGAATTGAATCATGAATCATGAATCATGAATCATGAATCAGGAATTAAATGATGAATCATGAATCAAATCATGAATCATGAATTGAATCATGAATTGAATCATAAATTATGAATCGAATCATGAATCATGAATTAAATAATGAATTCAATCATGAATCATGCATTGAATCAGGAATCGAATCATGAATTGAATCATGAATCATGAAATGAATCATGAATCATGAATCATGAATCGAATCATGAATCATGAATTATGAATCGAATCATGAATCATGAATTATGAATCGAATCATGAATCAAGAATCATAAATCGAATCATGAATCATGAATTGAATCATGAATCGAATCATGAATCATGAATCGAATCATGAATCATGAATTGAATCATGAATCATGAATTGAATCATGAATCATGAATTGAATCATGAATTTAATCATGAATTGAATCATGAATCATGAAATGAATCATGAATCAAGAATCATGAATCGAATCATGAATCATGAATTGAATCATGAATCATGAATCGAATCATGAATCATGAATTGAATCATGAATTGAATCATGAATTGAATCATGAATCATGAATCGAATCATGAATCATAAATCAAATTATGAATCATGAATTGAATCATGAATCATGAATCATGAATCATGAATCATGAATCAGGAATTAAATGATGAATCATGAATCAAATCATGAATCATGAATTGAATCATGAATTGAATCATAAATTATGAATCGAATCATGAATCATGAATTAAATAATGAATTCAATCATGAATCAAGCATTGAATCAGGAATCGAATCATGAATTGAATCATGAATCATGAAATGAATCATGAATCATGAATCATGAATCATGAAATGAATCATGAATTATGAATCGAATCATGAATCATGAATTATGAATCGAATCATGAATCAAGAATCATAAATCGAATCATGAATCATGAATTGAATCATGAATCGAATCATGAATCATGAATCGAATCATGAATCATGAATTGAATCATGAATCATGAATTGAATCATGAATCATGAATTGAATCATGAATTTAATCATGAATTGAATCATGAATCATGAAATGAATCATGAATCAAGAATCATGAATCGAATCATGAATCAAGAATCATGAATCGAATCATGAATCATGAATTGAATCATGAATCATGAATCGAATCATGAATCATAAATCATGAATCGAATCATGAATCATGAATCATGAATCATAAATCATGAAGTGAATCATGAATCATGAATCGAATCATGAATTATGAATCATGAATCATGGATTAAATCATGAATCGAATCATGAATCATGAATCATGAATCATGAATCGAATCATGAATCATGAATCATGAATTGAATCATGAATCAGGAATCATGAATCATGAATCATGAATTAAATCATGAATCATAAATCATGAATCATGAATCATGAATTGAATCATGAATCATGAATCATGAATCATGAATTAAATCATGAATCATGAATCGAATCATGAATCATGAATCATGAATCATGAATTGAATCATGAATTATGAATCATGAATTAAATCATGAATCATGAATTATGAATCGAATCATGAATCATGAATTGAATCATGAATCATGAATCCAATCATGATTCAAGAATCATGAATCAAATCATGAATCATGAATCATGAATCATAAATCATGAAGTGAATCATGAATCATGAATCGAATCATAAATCATGAATTGAATCATGAATTGAATCATGAATCAGGAATTAAATGATGAATCATGAATTGAATCATGAATCATGAATCAGGAATCAGGAATTAAATGATGAATCATGAATCGAATCATGAATCATGAATTGAATCATGAATTGAATCATGAATTATGAATCGAATCATGAATCATGAATTGAATAATGATTTCAATCATGAATCATGAATTGAATCAGGAATCGAATTATGAATTGAATCATGAATCATGAATTGAATCATGAATCATGAATTAAGAATCGAATCATGAATCAAGAATCATAAATCATAAATCATGAAGTGAATCATGAATCATGAATCATGAATCGAATCATGAATCATGAATTGAATCATGAATTTAATCATTAATTGAATCATGAATCATGAATCGAATCATGAATCATGAATCAAATTATGAATCATGAATTGAATCATGAATCATGAATCATGAATCATAAATCAGGAATTAAATGATGAATCATGAATCAAATCATGAATCATGAATCGAATCATGAATCATGAATCATGAATCATAAATCGAATCATGAATCATGAATCATGAATCATGAATTGAATCATGAATTATGAATCATGAATTGAATCATCAATCATGAATCATGAATTAAATCATGAATTTAATCATGAATCATGAATCATGAATTGAATCATAAATCATGAATCGAATCATGAATCATGATTTGAATCATGAATCACGAATCATGAATTGAATCATGAATCATGAATCATGAATCGAATCATAAATCATGAATCAAGAATCATGAATCGAATCATGAATCATGAATTGAATCATGAATCATGAATCATAAATCATGAATCGAATCTTGAATCATGAATCATGAATCTTGAATTGAATCATGAATCATGAATTGAATCATGAATCATGAATCGAATCATGAATCATGAATTGATTCATGAATCATAAATCATGAATTGAATCATGAATCATGAATCATGAATTGAATCATGAATCATGAATCATGAATCGAATCATGAATCATGAATTGATTCATGAATCATGAATCATGAATCGAATCATGAATCATGAATTGAATCATGAATCATGAATCATAAATTGAATCATCAATCATGAATCATGAATTGAATCATGAATTGAATCATGAATCATGAATCATTAATTGAATCATGAATCATAAATCATGAATGGAATCATGAATCAAGAGATGAATCATGAATCATGAATCGAATCATGAATCATGAATCATGAATTGAATGATGAATCATGAATCATGAATCATGAATCAAGAATTGAATCATGAATCATGAATCATGAGATAAATCATGAATCATGAATCGAATCATGAATCATGAATTGAATCATGAATCATGAATCATGAATCATGAATTAAATCATGAATCATGAATCATGAATTGAATCATGAATCATGAATCATGAATCATGAATCATGAATTAAATCATGAATCATGAATCGAATCATGAATCATGAATCATAAATCGAATCATGAATCATGAATCATGAATTGAATCATGAATTATGAATCATGAATTGAATCATTAATCATGAATCATGAATTGAATCATAAATCATGAATCGAATCATGAATCATGATTTGAATCATGAATCACGAATCATGAATTGAATCATGAATAATGAATCGAATCATGAATTATGAATCATGAATTGAATCTTGAATCATAAATCATAAATCATGAATTAAATCATGAATCATGAATCATGAATCGAATCATGAATCATGAATCAAGAATCATGAATCGAATCATGAATCATGAATTGAATCATGAATCATGAATCATAAATCATGAATCGAATCTTGAATCATGAATCATGAATCATGAATTGAATCATGAATCATAAATCATGAATTGAATCATGAATCATGAATCATGAATCGAATCATGAATCATGAATTGATTCATAAATCATGAATCATGAATCGAATCATGAATCATGAATCATGAATTGATTCATGAATCATGAATCATGAATTGAATCATGAATCATGAATCATTAATTGAATCATGAATCATGAATTATAAATCGAATCATGTATCAAGAATCATAAATCGAATCATGAATCATGAATTGAATCATGAATCGAATCATGAATCATGAATCATGAATCAAGAATCATGAATCGAATCATGAATCATGAATTGAATCATGAATCATGAATCCAATCATGAATCAAGAATCATGAATCAAATCATGAATCATGAATCATGAATCATAAATCATGAAGTGAATCATGAATCATGAATCGAATCATGAATCATGAATTGAATCATGAATTGAATCATGAATCAGGAATTAAATGATGAATCATGAATTGAATCATGAATCATGAATCATGAATCAGGAATTAAATGATGAATCATGAATCGAATCATGAATCATGAATTGAATCATGAATTGAATCATGAATTATGAATCGAATCATGAATCATGAATTGAATAATGATTTCAATCATGAATCATGAATTGAATCAGGAATCGAATTATGAATTGAATCATGAATCATGAATTGAATCATGAATCATGAATTAAGAATCGAATCATGAATCAAGAATCATAAATCATAAATCATGAAGTGAATCATGAATCATGAATCGAATCATGAATCATGAATTGAATCATGAATTTAATCATTAATTGAATCATGAATCATGAATCGAATCATGAATCATGAATCAAATTATGAATCATGAATTGAATCATGAATCATGAATCATGAATCATAAATCAGGAATTAAATGATGAATCATGAATCAAATCATGAATCATGAATTGAATCATGAATTGAATCATGAATTATGAATCGAATCATGAATCATGAATTGAATAATGAATTCAATCATGAATCATGAATTGAATCAGGAATTGAATCATGAATTGAATCATGAATCATGAAATGAATCATGAATTGAATCATGAATCATGAATCATAAATCATGAATCATGAATTGAATCATGAACTGAATCATGAATCATGAATTGAATCATGAATCATGAATCATAAATTGAATCATCAATCATGAATCATGAATTGAATCATGAATTGAATCATGAATCATGAATCATTAATTGAATCATCAATCATGAATCATGAATTGAATCATGAATTGAATCATGAATCATGAGAGGAATCATGAATCATGAATGGAATCATGAATCATGAATCATGAATTGAATCATGAATCATGAATCATGAATCATGAATCATGAATTAAATCATGAATCATGAATCATGAATCATGAATCATGAATCATGAATCATGAATTGAATCATGAATCATGAGATGAATCATGAATCATGAATCGAATCATGAATCATGAATTGAATCATGAATCATGAATCATGAATCATGAATTAAATCATGAATCATGAATCATGAATCGAATCATGAATCATGAATTGAATCATGAATTTAATCATTAATTGAATCATGAATCATGAATCGAATCATGAATCATGAATCAAATTATGAATCATGAATTGAATCATGAATCATGAATCATGAATCATAAATCAGGAATTAAATGATGAATCATGAATCAAATCATGAATCATGAATTGAATCATGAATTGAATCATGAATTATGAATCGAATCATGAATCATGAATTGAATAATGAATTCAATCATGAATCATGAATTGAATCAGGAATTGAATCATGAATTGAATCATGAATCATGAAATGAATCATGAATTGAATCATGAATCATGAATCATAAATCATGAATCATGAATTGAATCATGAACTGAATCATGAATCATGAATTGAATCATGAATCATGAATCATAAATTGAATCATCAATCATGAATCATGAATTGAATCATGAATTGAATCATGAATCATGAATCATTAATTGAATCATCAATCATGAATCATGAATTGAATCATGAATTGAATCATGAATCATGAGAGGAATCATGAATCATGAATGGAATCATGAATCATGAATCATGAATTGAATCATGAATCATGAATCATGAATCATGAATCATGAATTAAATCATGAATCATGAATCATGAATCATGAATCATGAATCATGAATCATGAATTGAATCATGAATCATGAATCATGAGATGAATCATGAATCATGAATCGAATCATGAATCATGAATTGAATCATGAATCATGAATCATGAATCATGAATTAAATCATGAATCATGAATCATGAATCGAATCATGAATCATGAATCATGAATCATGAATCATGAATTGAATCATGAATCATGAATCATGAATCATGAATCATGAATTAAATCATGAATCGAATCATGAATCATGAATCATGAATCATAAATCGAATCATGAATCATGAATCATGAATCATGAATTGAATCATGAATTATGAATCATGAATTGAATCATCAATCATGAATCATGAATTAAATCATGAATTTAATCATGAATCATGAATCATGAATTGAATCATAAATCATGAATCGAATCATGAATCATGATTTGAATCATGAATCACGAATCATGAATTGAATCATGAATAATGAATCGAATCATGAATTATGAATCATGAATTGAATCTTGAATCATAAATCATAAATCATGAATTAAATCATGAATCATGAATCATGAATCGAATCATGAATCATGAATCAAGAATCATGAATCGAATCATGAATCATGAAATGAATCATGAATTATGAATCATGAATCATGAAATGAATCATGAATTATGAATCGAATCATGAATCATGAATTATGAATCGAATCATGAATCAAGAATCATAAATCGAATCATGAATCATGAATTGAATCATGAATCGAATCATGAATCATGAATCGAATCATGAATCATGAATTGAATCATGAATCATGAATTGAATCATGAATCATGAATTGAATCATGAATTTAATCATGAATTGAATCATATATCATGAAATGAATCATGAATCAAGAATCATGAATCGAATCATGAATCAAGAATCATGAATCGAATCATGAATCATAAATCATGAATCGAATCATGAATCATGAATCATGAATCATAAATCATGAAGTGAATCATGAATCATGAATCGAATCATGAATTATGAATCATGAATCATGGATTAAATCATGAATCGAATCATGAATCATGAATCATGAATCATGAAACGAATCATGAATCATGAATCATGAATTGAATCATGAATCATGAATCATGAATCATGAATCATGAATTAAATCATGAATCATAAATCATGAATCATGAATCATGAATTGAATCATGAATCATGAATCATGAATCATGAATTAAATCATGAATCATGAATCGAATCATGAATCATGAATCATGAATCATGAATTGAATCATGAATTATGAATCATGAATTAAATCATGAATCATGAATTATGAATCGAATCATGAATCATGAATCATGAATCATGAATTGAATCATGAATCATGAATCATGAATCATGAATCATGAATTAAATCATGAATCATGAATTGAATCATGAATCATGAATCATGAATCATGAATTGAATCATGAATCATGAATCATGAATCATGAATTGAATCATGAATCATGAATTGAATCATGAATCATGAATCATGAATCATGAATCATGAATTAAATCATGAATCATGAATCGAATCATGAATCATGAATCATGAATCATGAATTGAATCATGAATTATGAATCATGAATTAAATCATGAATCATGAATCGAATCATGAATCATGAATTGATTCATGAATCATGAATTAAATCATGAATCATGAATCATGAATCAAATCATGAATCATGAATTGATTCATGAATCATGACTCATGAATCGAATCATGAATCATGAATCATGAATCATGAATTGAATCATGAATCATGAATTGAATCATGAATCATGAATTATGAATCAAATCATGAATCAAGAATCATAAATCGAATCATGAATCATGAATTGAATCATGAATCGAATCATGAATCATGAATCATGAATCAAGAATCATGAATCGAATCATGAATCATGAATTGAATCATGAATCCAATCATGAATCAAGAATCATGAATCAAATCATGAATCATGAATCATGAATCATAAATCATGAAGTGAATCATGAATCATGAATCGAATCATGAATCATGAATTGAATCATGAATTGAATCATGAATCAGGAATTAAATGATGAATCATGAATCGAATCATGAATCATGAATTGAATCATGAATTGAATCATGAATTATGAATCGAATCATGAATCATGAATTGAATAATGATTTCAATCATGAATCATGAATTGAATCAGGAATCGAATTATGAATTGAATCATGAATCATGAATTGAATCATGAATCATGAATTAAGAATCGAATCATGAATCAAGAATCATAAATCATAAATCATGAAGTGAATCATGAATCATGAATCGAATCATAATTCATGAATTGAATCATGAATTTAATCATTAATTGAATCATGAATCATGAATCGAATCATGAATCATGAATCAAATTATGAATCATGAATTGAATCATGAATCATGAATCATGAATCATAAATCAGGAATTAAATGATGAATCATGAATCAAATCATGAATCATGAATTGAATCATGAATTGAATCATGAATTATGAATCGAATCATGAATCATGAATTGAATAATGAATTCAATCATGAATCATGAATTGAATCATGAATTGAATCATGAATTGAATCATGAATCATGAATCGAATCATGAATCATAAATCAAATTATGAATCATGAATTGAATCATGAATCATGAATCATGAATCATGAATCATGAATCAGGAATTAAATGATGAATCATGAATCAAATCATGAATCATGAATTGAATCATGAATTGAATCATAAATTATGAATCGAATCATGAATCATGAATTAAATAATGAATTCAATCATGAATCAAGCATTGAATCAGGAATCGAATCATGAATTGAATCATGAATCATGAAATGAATCATGAATTATGAATCATGAATCATGAAATGAATCATGAATTATGAATCGAATCATGAATCATGAATTATGAATCGAATCATGAATCAAGAATCATAAATCGAATCATGAATCATGAATTGAATCATGAATCGAATCATGAATCATGAATCGAATCATGAATCATGAATTGAATCATGAATCATGAATTGAATCATGAATCATGAATTGAATCATGAATTTAATCATGAATTGAATCATATATCATGAAATGAATCATGAATCAAGAATCATGAATCGAATCATGAATCAAGAATCATGAATCGAATCATGAATCATGAATTGAATCATGAATCATGAATCGAATCATGAATCATAAATCATGAATCGAATCATGAATCATGAATCATGAATCATAAATCATGAAGTGAATCATGAATCATGAATCGAATCATGAATTATGAATCATGAATCATGGATTAAATCATGAATCGAATCATGAATCATGAATCATGAATCATGAAACGAATCATGAATCATGAATCATGAATTGAATCATGAATCATGAATCATGAATCATGAATCATGAATTAAATCATGAATCATAAATCATGAATCATGAATCATGAATTGAATCATGAATCATGAATCATGAATCATGAATTAAATCATGAATCATGAATCGAATCATGAATCATGAATCATGAATCATGAATTGAATCATGAATTATGAATCATGAATTAAATCATGAATCATGAATTATGAATCGAATCATGAATCATGAATCATGAATCATGAATTGAATCATGAATCATGAATCATGAATCATGAATCATGAATTAAATCATGAATCATGAATTGAATCATGAATCATGAATCATGAATCATGAATTGAATCATGAATCATGAATCATGAATCATGAATTGAATCATGAATCATGAATTGAATCATGAATCATGAATCATGAATCATGAATCATGAATTAAATCATGAATCATGAATCGAATCATGAATCATGAATCATGAATCATGAATTGAATCATGAATTATGAATCATGAATTAAATCATGAATCATGAATCGAATCATGAATCATGAATTGATTCATGAATCATGAATTAAATCATGAATCATGAATCATGAATCAAATCATGAATCATGAATTGATTCATGAATCATGACTCATGAATCGAATCATGAATCATGAATCATGAATCATGAATTGAATCATGAATCATGAATTGAATCATGAATCATGAATTATGAATCAAATCATGAATCAAGAATCATAAATCGAATCATGAATCATGAATTGAATCATGAATCGAATCATGAATCATGAATCATGAATCAAGAATCATGAATCGAATCATGAATCATGAATTGAATCATGAATCCAATCATGAATCAAGAATCATGAATCAAATCATGAATCATGAATCATGAATCATAAATCATGAAGTGAATCATGAATCATGAATCGAATCATGAATCATGAATTGAATCATGAATTGAATCATGAATCAGGAATTAAATGATGAATCATGAATCGAATCATGAATCATGAATTGAATCATGAATTGAATCATGAATTATGAATCGAATCATGAATCATGAATTGAATAATGATTTCAATCATGAATCATGAATTGAATCAGGAATCGAATTATGAATTGAATCATGAATCATGAATTGAATCATGAATCATGAATTAAGAATCGAATCATGAATCAAGAATCATAAATCATAAATCATGAAGTGAATCATGAATCATGAATCGAATCATAATTCATGAATTGAATCATGAATTTAATCATTAATTGAATCATGAATCATGAATCGAATCATGAATCATGAATCAAATTATGAATCATGAATTGAATCATGAATCATGAATCATGAATCATAAATCAGGAATTAAATGATGAATCATGAATCAAATCATGAATCATGAATTGAATCATGAATTGAATCATGAATTATGAATCGAATCATGAATCATGAATTGAATAATGAATTCAATCATGAATCATGAATTGAATCAGGAATTGAATCATGAATTGAATCATGAATCATGAAATGAATCATGAATTGAATCATGAATCATGAATCATAAATCATGAATCATGAATTGAATCATGAATCATGAATTGAATCATGAACTGAATCATGAATCATGAATTGAATCATGAATCATGAATCATAAATTGAATCATCAATCATGAATCATGAATTGAATCATGAATTGAATCATAAATCATGAATCATTAATTAAATCATGAATCATGAATTGAATCATGAATCATGAGAGGAATCATGAATCATGAATTGAATCATGAATCATGAATCATGAATCATGAATCATGAATTAAATCATGAATCATGAATCATGAATCATGAATCATGAATCATGAATTGAATCATGAATCATGAATCATGAGATGAATCATGAATCATGAATCGAATCATGAATCATGAATTGAATCATGAATCATGAATCATGAATTAAATCATGAATCATAATTCATGAATCGAATCATGAATCATGAATCATGAATCATGAATTGAATCATGAATCATGAATCATGAATCATGAATCATGAATTAAATCATGAATCATGAATCGAATCATGAATCATGAATCATGAATCATAAATCGAATCATGAATCATGAATTGAATCATGAATTATGAATCATGAATTGAATCATCAATCATGAATCATGAATTAAATCATGAATTTAATCATGAATCATGAATCATGAATTGAATCATAAATCATGAATCGAATCATGAATCATGATTTGAATCATGAATCACGAATCATGAATTGAATCATGAATAATGAATCGAATCATGAATTCTGAAGCATGAATTGAATCTTGAATCATAAATTATAAATCATGAATTAAATCATGAATCATGAATCATGAATCGAATCATGAATCATGAATCAAGAATCATGAATCGAATCATGAATCATGAATTGAATCATGAATCATGAATCATAAATCATGAATCGAATCTTGAATCATGAATCATGAATCATGAATTGAATCATGAATCATGAATCATGAATTGAATCATGAATCATGAATTGATTCATGAATCATGAATCATAAATCGAATCATGAATCATGAATTGATTCATGAATCATGACTCATGAATCGAATCATGAATCATGAATCATGAATCATGAATTGAATCATGAATCATGAATTAAATCATGAATCATGAATTATGAATCAAATCATGAATCAAGAATCATAAATCGAATCATGAATCATGAATTGAATCATGAATCGAATCATGAATCATGAATCATGAATCAAGAATCATGAATCGCATCATGAATCATGAGTCATGAATCATGAATCAAGAATCATGAATCGAATCATGAATCATGAATTGAATCATGAATCATAAATCGAATCATGAATCATGAATCATGAATCGAATCATGAATCATGAATCAAATTATGAATCATGAATTGAATCATGAATCATGAATCATAAATCATGAATCATGAATTGAATGATGAATCATTAATCGAATCATGAATCATGAATTGAATCGAATCATGAATCATGAATCATGAATTGAATCATGAATCATGAATCATGAATTAAATCATGAATCATGAATCATGAATCGAATCATGAATCATGAATCATGAATCATGAATCGAATCATGAATCATGAATTGAATCATGAATCATGAATCAGGAATCGAATCATGAATCATGAATCATGAATTGAATCATGATTCATAAATCGAATCTTGAATTATGATTCATGAATTTAATCATGAATTGAATCATGAATCATGAATCGAATCATGAATCATGAATCGAATCATGAATCATGAATCATGAATTAAATCATGAATCATAAATCGAATCTTGAATTATGAATCATAAATTGAATCATGAATTGAATCATGAATCATGAATCATTAATTGAATCATGAATCATGAATTATAAATCGAATCATGAATCAAGAATCATAAATCGAATCATGAATCATGAATTGAATCATGAATCGAATCATGAATCATGAATCATGAATCAAGAATCATGAATCGAATCATGAATCATGAATTGAATCATGAATCATGAATCCAATCATGAATCAAGAATCATGAATCAAATCATGAATCATGAATCATGAATCATAAATCATGAAGTGAATCATGAATCATGAATCGAATCATGAATCATGAATTGAATCATGAATTGAATCATGAATCAGGAATTAAATGATGAATCATGAATCGAATCATGAATCATGAATTGAATCATGAATTGAATCATGAATTATGAATCGAATCATAAATCATGAATTGAATAATGATTTCAATCATGAATCATGAATTGAATCAGGAATCGAATTATGAATTGAATCATGAATCATGAATTGAATCATGAATCATGAATTAAGAATCGAATCATGAATCAAGAATCATAAATCATAAATCATGAAGTGAATCATGAATCATGAATCGAATCATAATTCATGAATTGAATCATGAATTTAATCATTAATTGAATCATGAATCATGAATCGAATCATGAATCATGAATCAAATTATGAATCATGAATTGAATCATGAATCATGAATCATGAATCATAAATCAGGAATTAAATGATGAATCATGAATCAAATCATGAATCATGAATTGAATCATGAATTGAATCATGAATTATGAATCGAATCATGAATCATGAATTGAATAATGAATTCAATCATGAATCATGAATTGAATCAGGAATTGAATCATGAATTGAATCATGAATCATGAAATGAATCATGAATTGAATCATGAATCATGAATCATAAATCATGAATCATGAATTGAATCATGAATCATGAATTGAATCATGAACTGAATCATGAATCATGAATTGAATCATGAATCATGAATCATAAATTGAATCATCAATCATGAATCATGAATTGAATCATGAATTGAATCATGAATCATGAATCATTAATTAAATCATGAATCATGAATCATGAATTGAATCATGAATCATGAGAGGAATCATGAATCATGAATTGAATCATGAATCATGAATCATGAATCATGAATCATGAATTAAATCATGAATCATGAATCATGAATCATGAATCATGAATCATGAATTGAATCATGAATCATGAATCATGAGATGAATCATGAATCATGAATCGAATCATGAATCATGAATTGAATCATGAATCATGAATCATGAATTAAATCATGAATCATGAATTATGAATCGAATCATGAATCATGAATCATGAATCATGAATTGAATCATGAATCATGAATCATGAATCATGAATCATGAATTAAATCATGAATCATGAATCGAATCATGAATCATGAATCATGAATCATAAATCGAATCATGAATCATGAATTGAATCATGAATTATGAATCATGAATTGAATCATCAATCATGACTCATGAATTAAATCATGAATTTAATCATGAATCATGAATCATGAATTGAATCATAAATCATGAATCGAATCATGAATCATGATTTGAATCATGAATCACGAATCATGAATTGAATCATGAATAATGAATCGAATCATGAATTATGAATCATGAATTGAATCTTGAATCATAAATCATAAATCATGAATTAAATCATGAATCATGAATCATGAATCGAATCATGAATCATGAATCAAGAATCATGAATCGAATCATGAATCATGAATTGAATCATGAATCATGAATCATAAATCATGAATCGAATCTTGAATCATGAATCATGAATCATGAATTGAATCATGAATCATGAATCATGAATTGAATCATGAATCATGAATCATGAATTGAATCATGAATCATGAATCATGAATCGAATTATGAATCATGAATTGATTCATGAATCATGAATCATGAATCATGAATTGAATCATGAATCATGAATCATGAATTGAATCATGAATTAAATGATGAATCATGAATCGAATCATGAATCATGAATTGAATCATGAATTGAATCATGAATCATGCATCGAATCATGAATCATAAATTGAATAATGAATTGAATCATGAATCATAAATTGAATCAGGAATCGAATTATGAATTGAATCAGGAATCATGAAATGAATCATGAATTGAATCATGAATCATGAATCATAAATAATGAATCATGAATTGAATCATGAATCATGAATTGAATCATGAATTGAATCATGAATCATGAATTGAATCATGAATCATGAATCATAAATTGAATCATTATCATGAATCATGAATTGAATCATGAATTGAATCATGAATCATTAATTGAATCATGAATCATGAATCATGAATTGAATCATGAATTGAATCATGAATCATGAATTGAATCATGAATCATGAATTGAATCATGAATCATGAATTGAATCGAATCATGAATCATGAATTGAATCATGAATCATGAATTGAATCGAATCATGAATCATGAATTGAATCATGAATCATAAATCATGAATCATGAATCATGAATTAAATCATGAATCATGAATCATGAATCGAATCATGAATCATGAATCATGAATCATGAATTGAATCATGAATCATGAATTATGAATCGAATCATGAATCAAGAATCATAAATCGAATCATGAGTCATGAATTAAATCATGAATCGAATCATGAATCATGAATCATGAATCAAGAATCATGAATCGAATCATGAATCATGAATTGAATCATGAATCATGAATCGAATCATGAATCATAAATCATGAATCGAATCATGAATCATGAATCATGAATCATAAATCATGAAGTGAATCATGAATCATGAATCGAATCATGAATCATGAATTGAATCATGAATTGAATCATGAATTGAATCATGAATCATGAATCGAATCATGAATCATGAATCAAATTATGAATCATGAATTGAATCATGAATCATGAATCATGAATCATGAATCAGGAATTAAATGATGAATCATGAATCAAATCATGAATCATGAATCATGAATTAAATCATGAATCATGAATCATGAATCGAATCATGAATCATGAATCATGAATTGAATCATGAATCATGAATTATGAATCGAATCATGAATCAAGAATCATAAATCGAATCATGAATCATGAATTAAATCATGAATCGAATAATGAATCATGAATCATGAACCAAGAATCATGAATCGAATCATGAATCATGAATTGAATCATGAATCATGAATCGAATCATGAATCATGAATCATGAATCATAAATCATGAAGTGAATCATGAATCATGAATCGAATCATGAATCATGAATTGAATCATGAATTGAATCATGAATTGAATCATGAATCATGAATCGAATCATGAATCATGAATCAAATTATGAATCATGAATTGAATCATGAATCATGAATCATGAATCATGAATCATGAATCATGAATCAGGAATTAAATGATGAATCATGAATCAAATCATGAATCATGAATTGAATCATGAATTGAATCATAAATTATGAATCGAATCATGAATCATGAATTAAATAATGAATTCAATCATGAATCATGCATTTAATCAGGAATCGAATCATGAATTGAATCATGAATCATGAAATGAATCATGAATCATGAATCATGAATCAAATCATGAATCATGAATTATGAATCGAATCATGAATCAAGAATCATAAATCGAATCATGAATCATGAATTGAATCATGAATTGAATCATGAATCATGAATCATGAATTAAATCATGAATCATGAATCATGAATCGAATCATGAATCATGAATCATGAATCATGAATTGAATCATGAATCATGAATCATGAATCATGAATCATGAATTAAATCATGAATCATGAATCGAATCATGAATCATGAATCATGAATCATAAATCGAATCATGAATCATGAATTGAATCATGAATTATGAATCATGAATTGAATCATCAATCATGACTCATGAATTAAATCATGAATTTAATCATGAATCATGAATCATGAATTGAATCATAAATCATGAATCGAATCATGAATCATGATTTGAATCATGAATCACGAATCATGAATTGAATCATGAATAATGAATCGAATCATGAATTATGAATCATGAATTGAATCTTGAATCATAAATCATAAATCATGAATTAAATCATGAATCATGAATCATGAATCGAATCATGAATCATGAATCAAGAATCATGAATCGAATCATGAATCATGAATTGAATCATGAATCATGAATCATAAATCATGAATCGAATCTTGAATCATGAATCATGAATCATGAATTGAATCATGAATCATGAATCATGAATTGAATCATGAATCATGAATCATGAATTGAATCATGAATCATGAATCATGAATCGAATTATGAATCATGAATTGATTCATGAATCATGAATCATGAATCATGAATTGAATCATGAATCATGAATCATGAATTGAATCATGAATTAAATGATGAATCATGAATCGAATCATGAATCATGAATTGAATCATGAATTGAATCATGAATCATGCATCGAATCATGAATCATAAATTGAATAATGAATTGAATCATGAATCATAAATTGAATCAGGAATCGAATTATGAATTGAATCAGGAATCATGAAATGAATCATGAATTGAATCATGAATCATGAATCATAAATAATGAATCATGAATTGAATCATGAATCATGAATTGAATCATGAATTGAATCATGAATCATGAATTGAATCATGAATCATGAATCATAAATTGAATCATTATCATGAATCATGAATTGAATCATGAATTGAATCATGAATCATTAATTGAATCATGAATCATGAATCATGAATTGAATCATGAATTGAATCATGAATCATGAATTGAATCATGAATCATGAATTGAATCATGAATCATGAATTGAATCGAATCATGAATCATGAATTGAATCATGAATCATGAATTGAATCGAATCATGAATCATGAATTGAATCATGAATCATAAATCATGAATCATGAATCATGAATTAAATCATGAATCATGAATCATGAATCGAATCATGAATCATGAATCATGAATCATGAATTGAATCATGAATCATGAATTATGAATCGAATCATGAATCAAGAATCATAAATCGAATCATGAGTCATGAATTAAATCATGAATCGAATCATGAATCATGAATCATGAATCAAGAATCATGAATCGAATCATGAATCATGAATTGAATCATGAATCATGAATCGAATCATGAATCATAAATCATGAATCGAATCATGAATCATGAATCATGAATCATAAATCATGAAGTGAATCATGAATCATGAATCGAATCATGAATCATGAATTGAATCATGAATTGAATCATGAATTGAATCATGAATCATGAATCGAATCATGAATCATGAATCAAATTATGAATCATGAATTGAATCATGAATCATGAATCATGAATCATGAATCAGGAATTAAATGATGAATCATGAATCAAATCATGAATCATGAATCATGAATTAAATCATGAATCATGAATCATGAATCGAATCATGAATCATGAATCATGAATTGAATCATGAATCATGAATTATGAATCGAATCATGAATCAAGAATCATAAATCGAATCATGAATCATGAATTAAATCATGAATCGAATAATGAATCATGAATCATGAACCAAGAATCATGAATCGAATCATGAATCATGAATTGAATCATGAATCATGAATCGAATCATGAATCATGAATCATGAATCATAAATCATGAAGTGAATCATGAATCATGAATCGAATCATGAATCATGAATTGAATCATGAATTGAATCATGAATTGAATCATGAATCATGAATCGAATCATGAATCATGAATCAAATTATGAATCATGAATTGAATCATGAATCATGAATCATGAATCATGAATCATGAATCAGGAATTAAATGATGAATCATGAATCAAATCATGAATCATGAATTGAATCATGAATTGAATCATAAATTATGAATCGAATCATGAATCATGAATTAAATAATGAATTCAATCATGAATCATGCATTTAATCAGGAATCGAATCATGAATTGAATCATGAATCATGAAATGAATCATGAATCATGAATCATGAATCAAATCATGAATCATGAATTATGAATCGAATCATGAATCAAGAATCATAAATCGAATCATGAATCATGAATTGAATCATGAATCGAATCATGAATCATGAATCGAATCATGAATCATGAATTGAATCATGAATCATGAATTGAATCATGAATCATGAATTGAATCATGAATTTAATCATGAATTGAATCATGAATCATGAAATGAATCATGAATCAAGAATCATGAATCGAATCATGAATCATGAATTGAATCATGAATCATGAATCGAATCATGAATCATAAATCATGAATCGAATCATGAATCATGAATCATGAATCATAAATCATGAAGTGAATCATGAATCATGAATCGAATCATGAATTATGAATCATGAATCATGGATTAAATCATGAATCGAATCATGAATCATGAATCATAAATCATGAATCGAATCATGAATCATGAATCATGAATTGAATCATGAATCATGAATCATGAATCATGAATCATGAATTAAATCATGAATCATGAATCATAAATCATGAATCATGAATCATGAATTGAATCATGAATCATGAATCATGAATCATGAATTAAATCATGAATCATGAATCGAATCATGAATCATGAATCATGAATCATGAATTGAATCATGAATTATGAATCATGAATTAAATCATGAATCATGAATCATGAATCGAATCATGAATCATGAATCATGAATCATGAATCATGAATTGAATCATGAATCATGAATCATGAATCATGAATCATGAATTAAATCATGAATCATGAATCGAATCATGAATCATGAATCATTAATCATGAATCATGAATTGAATCATGAATCATGAATCATGAATCATGAATCGAATCATGAATCATGAATCATGAATTGAATCATGAATCATGAATCATGAATCATGAATCATGAATTAAATCATGAATCATGAATCATGAATCGAATCATGAATCATGAATCATGAATCATGAATCATGAATTGAATCATGAATCATGAATCATGAATCATGAATCATGAATTAAATCATGAATCATGAATCGAATCATGAATCATGAATCATGAATCATGAATTAAATCATGAATCATGAATCGAATCATGAATCATGAATCATGAATCCTGAATTGAATCATGAATTATGAATCATGAATTAAATCATGAATCATGAATCGAATCATGAATCATGAATCATGAATCATGAATTAAATCATGAATCATGAATCATGAATCGAATCATGAATCATGAATTGATTCATGAATCATGACTCATGAATCGAATCATGAATCATGAATCATGAATCATGAATTGAATCATGAATCATGAATTGAATCATGAATCATGAATTATGAATCAAATCATGAATCAAGAATCATAAATCGAATCATGAATCATGAATTGAATCATGAATCGAATCATGAATCATGAATCATGAATCAAGAATCATGAATCGAATCATGAATCATGAATCATGAATCATGAATCAAGAATCATGAATCGAATCATGAATCATGAATCATGAATCGAATCATGAATCATGAATCATGAATCGAATCATGAATCATGAATCAAATTATGAATCATGAATTGAATCATGAATCATGAATCATAAATCATGAATCATGAATTGAATGATGAATCATGAATCGAATCATGAATCATGAATTGAATCGAATCATGAATCATGAATCATGAATTGAATCATGAATCATGAATCATGAATCATGAATTAAATCATGAATCATGAATCATGAATCGAATCATGAATCATGAATCATGAATCATGAATCGAATCATGAATCATGAATCATGAATTGAATCATGATTCATAAATCGAATCTTGAATTATGATTCATGAATTTAATCATGAATTGAATCATGAATCATGAATCGAATCATGAATCATGAATTGAATCATGAATCATGAATCATGAATTAAATCATGAATCATAAATCGAATCTTGAATTATGAATCATGAATTGAATCATGAATTGAATCATGAATCATGAATCATAAATTGAATCATGAATCATGAATCATGAATTGAATCATGAATTAAATCATGAATCATGAATCATGAATCGAATCATGAATCATGAATTGAATCATGAATTGAATCATGAATTGAATCATGAATCATGAATTGAATCATGAATAATGAATCATGAATTGAATAATGATTCATAAATCATAAATCGAATTATGAATCATGAATTGAGCCAGGAATCGAATCATACATTGAATCATGAATCATTAATTGAATCATGAATCATGAATTGAATCATGAATTATGAATTATGAATTGAATCATGAATCATTAATCATGAATTGAATCATGAATCATGAATCATGAATTGAATAATGAATTGGATCATGAATTATGAATCATAAATTGAATCATTAAACATGAATCATGAATTCGATCATGAATTAAATCATGAATCATAAATTGAATCATGAATCATGAATTGAATCATGAATCATGAATCATGAATTAAATCATGAATCATGAATTGAATCATGAATATTGAATTGAATCATGAATCATGAGTTGAATCATGAATTGAATCATGGATTGATTCATGAATCATGAATCATGAATTGAATCATGAATCATGAATTATGAATCATGAATTAAATCATGAATTATGAATTATGAATTATGAATCATGAATTGAATCATGAATCATGAATCATGAATTGAATCATGAATTGAATCATGAATCATGAATCATGAATCATAAATTGAATCATCAATCATAAATCATGAATTGAATCATGAATTGAATCATGAATCATGAATCATGAATTGAATCATGAATAATAAATCGAATCATGAATTGAATCATGAATTGAATCATGAATTGAATCATGAATCATGAATCATGAATTAAATCATGAATCTAATCATGAATCATGATTTGAATCATGAATCATGAATCATGAATTGAATCATGAATAATAAATAGAATCATGAATTATGAATCATGAATTGAATCTTGAATCATGAATCATAAATCATGAATTAAATAATGAATCATTAATCATGAATTGAATCATGAATCATGAATTATGAATCATGAATCATGAATCGAATCATGAATCATGAATTAATTCATGAATCATGAATCATGAATCGAATCATGAATCATGAATCATGAATCATGAATCATGAATCATGAATTGAATCATGAATCATGAATTATGAATCGAATCATGAATCAAGAATCATAAATCGAATCATGAATCATGAATTGAATCATGAATCATGAATCGAATCATGAATCATGAATCAAGAATCAAGAATCATGAATCGAATCATGAATCATGAATTGAATCATGAATCATGAATCGAATCATGAATCATGAATCATGAATCATGAATCGAATCATGAATCATGAATCATGAATCATGAAGTGAATCATGAATCATGAATCATGAATCGAATCATGAATCATGAATTGAATCATGAATTGAATCATAAATCATGAATCGAATCATGAATCATGAATCGAATCATGAATCATGAATTGAATAATGAATTCAATCATGAATCATGATTTGAATCTTGAATTGAATCATGAATTGAATCATGAATCATGAATTGAATCATGAATCATGAATCATAAATTGAATCATCAATCATGAATCATGAATTGATTCATGAATTGAATCATGAATCATGAATCATGAATCGAATCATGAATCATGAATCATGAATTGAATCATGAATCATGAATCATGAATCGAATCATGAATCATGAATTGAATCATGAATCATGAATCGAATCATGAATCAAGAATAGAATCATGCATCATGAATCAAATTATGAATCATGAATTGAATCATGAATCATGAATCATGAATCATGAATCATGAATCATGAATCATGAATTGAATGATGAATCATGAATCGAATCATGAATCATGAATTGAATCATGAATCATGAATCGAATCATGAATCATGAATTGAATAATGAATTGAATCATGAATCATGAATTGAATCATGAATCATGAATCATTAATTGAGTCATGAATCATGAATTGAATCATGAATTGAATCATGAATCATGAATTGAATCATGAATCATGAATTGAATCATGAATTGAATCATGAATCATGAATTGAATCATGAATCATGAATCATTAAGTGAATCATGAATCATGAATCATGAATTGAATCATGAATCGAATCATGAATCATGAATTGAATAATGAATTCAATCATGAATCATGAATCGAATCATGAATCATGAATTGAATAATGAATTCAATCATGAATCATGAATTGAATCAGGAATCGAATCATGAATTGAATCATGAATCATGAATTGAATCATGAATCATGAATTGAATCATGAATCATGAATTGAATCATGAATAATGAATTGAATCATGAATTGAATCATGAATCATGAATTGAATCATGAATCATGAATCATTAATTGAATCATAAATCATGAATCATGAATTGAATCATGAATTGAATCAAGAATCATGAATTGAATCATGAATCATGAATTGAATCAAGAATCATGAATTGAATCATGAATCATGAATTGAATCAGATCATGAATCATGAATTGAATCATGAATCATGAATCATGGATCATGAATTAAATCATGAATCATGAATCATGAATCGAATTATGAATCATGAATCATGAATTATTAATCGAATCATGAATCGAATCATGAATCATGAATCATGAATCATGAATTGAATCATGATTCATAAATCGAATCTTGAATTATGAATCATGAATTGAATCATGAATTGAACCATGAATCATAAATCGAATCATGAATCATGAATCGAATCATGAATCATGAATCATGAATTGAATCATGAATCATGAATCATGAATCATGAATTGAATCATGAATTGAATCATGAATCATGAATCATGAATCATGAATCATGATTCATGACGCATAAATTGAATCATGAATTGAATCATGAATCATGAATCGAATCATGAATCATGAATTGAATCATGAATCATGAATCGAATCATGAATCATGAATCATGAATCGAATCATGCATCATGAATCAAATTATGAATCATGAATTGAATCATGAATCATGAATCATGAATCATGAATCATGAATCATGAATCATGAATTGAATGATGAATCATGAATCGAATCATGAATCATGAATTGAATCATGAATCATGAATCGAATCATGAATCATGAATTGAACAATGAATTCAATCATGAATCATGAATTGAATCATGAATCATGAATCATTAATTGAATCATGAATCATGAATTGAATCATGAATTGAATCATGAATCATGAATTGAATCATGAATCATGAATCATTAAGTGAATCATGAATCATGAATCATGAATTGAATCATGAATCGAATCATGAATCATGAATTGAATAATGAATTCAATCATGAATCATGAATCGAATCATGAATCATGAATTGAATAATGAATTCAATCATGAATCATGAATTGAATCAGGAATCGAATCATGAATTGAATCATGAATCATGAATTGAATCATGAATCATGAATTGAATCATGAATCATGAATTGAATCATGAATTGAATCATGAATAATGAATTGAATCATGAATTGAATCATGAATCATGAATTGAATCATGAATCATGAATCATTAATTGAATCATGAATCATGAATCATGAATTGAATCATGAATTGAATCATGAATCATGAATTGAATCATGAATTGAATCAGATCATGAATCATGAATTGAATCATGAATCATGAATCATGGATCATGAATTAAATCATGAATCATGAATTGAATGATGAATCATGAATCGAATCATGAATCATGAATTGAATCATAAATCATGAATCGAATCATGAATCATGAATTGAATAATGAATTCAATCATGAATCATGAATTGAATCATGAATCATGAATCATTAATTGAATCATGAATCATGAATTGAATCATGAATCATGAATTGAATCATGAATCATGAATTGAATCATGAATCATGAATTGAATCATGAATTGAATCATGAATAATGAATTGAATCATGAATTGAATCATGAATCATGAATTGAATCATGAATCATGAATCATTAATTGAATCATGAATCATGAATCATGAATTGAATCATGAATTGAATCATGAATCATGAATCATTAAGTGAATCATGAATCATGAATCATGAATTGAATCATGAATCGAATCATGAATCATGAATTGAATAATGAATTCAATCATGAATCATGAATCGAATCATGAATCATGAATTGAATAATGAATTCAATCATGAATCATGAATTGAATCAGGAATCGAATCATGAATTGAATCATGAATCATGAATTGAATCATGAATCATGAATTGAATCATGAATCATGAATTGAATCATGAATTGAATCATGAATAATGAATTGAATCATGAATTGAATCATGAATCATGAATTGAATCATGAATCATGAATCATTAATTGAATCATGAATCATGAATCATGAATTGAATCATGAATTGAATCAAGAATCATGAATTGAATCATGAATCATGAATTGAATCAGATCATGAATCATGAATTGAATCATGAATCATGAATCATGGATCATGAATTAAATCATGAATCATGAATTGAATGATGAATCATGAATCGAATCATGAATCATGAATTGAATCATAAATCATGAATCGAATCATGAATCATGAATTGAATAATGAATTCAATCATGAATCATGAATTGAATCATGAATCATGAATCATTAATTGAATCATGAATCATGAATTGAATCATGAATTGAATCATGAATCATGAATTGAATCATGAATCATGAATCATTAAGTGAATCATGAATCATGAATCATGAATTGAATCATGAATCGAATCATGAATCATGAATTGAATAATGAATTCAATCATGAATCATGAATCGAATCATGAATCATGAATTGAATAATGAATTCAATCATGAATCATGAATTGAATCAGGAATCGAATCATGAATTGAATCATGAATCATGAATTGAATCATGAATCATGAATTGAATCATGAATTGAATCATGAATAATGAATTGAATCATAAATTGAATCATGAATCATGAATTGAATCATGAATCATGAATCATTAATTGAATCATGAATCATGAATCATGAATTGAATCATGAATTGAATCAAGAATCATGAATTGAATCATGAATCATGAATTGAATCAGATCATGAATCATGAATTGAATCATGAATCATGAATCATGGATCATGAATTAAATCATGAATCATGAATCATGAATCGAATTATGAATCATGAATCATGAATTATTAATCGAATCATGAATCATGAATCGAATCATGAATCATGAATCATGAATTGAATCATGAATCATGAATCGAATCTTGAATTATGAATCATGAATTGAATCATGAATTGAATCATGAATTGAATCATGAATCGAATCATGAATCATGAATCATGAATCATGAATCATGAATCATGAATTGAATCATGAATCATGAATCGAATCTTGAATTATGAATCATGAATTGAATCATGAATTGATTCATGAATCATGAATTGAATTATGAATCATGAATCATGAATTGAATCATGAATCATGAATTATGAATCATGAATTGAATCATGAATCATGAATTATGAATCATGAATTGAATCATGAATTGAATCATGAATCATGAATCATAAATTGAATCATGAATCATGAATCATGAATTGAATCATGAATTAAATCATGAATCATGAATCATGAATCGAATCATGAATCATGAATTGAATCATGAATTGAATCATGAATCATGAATTGAATCATGAATTGAATCATGAATCATGAATCATGAATTGAATCATGAATAATGAATCATGAATTGAATCATGAATCATAAATCATAAATCGAATTATGAATCATGAATTGAATCAGGAAACTAATCATAAATTGAATCATGAATCATGAATTGAATCATGAATCATGAATTGAATCATGAATTATGAATTATGAATTGAATCATGAATCATTAATCATGAATTGAATCATGAATCATGAATCATGAATTGAATCATGAATTGGATCATGAATTATGAATCATAAATTGAATCATTAATCATGAATCATGAATTCGATCATGAATTAAATCATGAATCATAAATTGAACCATGAATCATGAATTGAATCATGAATCATGAATTAAATCATGAATCATGAATTGAATCATGAATCTTGAATTGATTCATGAATCATGAATTTTGAATCATGAATCATGAATTGAATCATGAATCATGAATCATGAATTAAATCATGAATCATGAATTGAATCATGAATCTTGAATTGATTCATGAATCATGAATTATGAATCATGAATTAAATCATGAATTATGAATTATGAATCATGAATTGAATCATGAATCATGAATCATGAATTGAATCATGAATTGAATCATGAATCATGAATCATGAATCATGAATCATAAATTGAATCATCAATCATAAATCATGAATTGAATCATGAATTGAATCATGAATCATGAATCATGAATTGAATCATGAATCTAATCATGAATCATGATTTGAATCATGAATCATGATTTGAATCATGAATCATGAATCATGAATTGAATCATGAATAATAAATCGAATCATGAATTATGAATCATGAATTGAATCTTGAATCATGAATCATAAATCATGAATTAAATAATGAATCATGAATCATGAATCGAATCATGAATCATGAATCAAGAGTCATGAATCGAATCATGAATCATGAATTGAATCATGAATCATGAATTGAATCATGAATCATGAATCATTAATTGAATCATGAATCATGAATTGAATCATGAATTGAATCATGAATCATGAATTGAATCATGAATCATGAATCATTAAGTGAATCATGAATCATGAATCATGAATTGAATCATGAATCGAATCATGAATCATGAATTGAATAATGAATTCAATCATGAATCATGAATCGAATCATGAATCATGAATTGAATAATGAATTCAATCATGAATCATGAATTGAATCAGGAATCGAATCATGAATTGAATCATGAATCATGAATTGAATCATGAATCATGAATTGAATCATGAATTGAATCATGAATAATGAATTGAATCATAAATTGAATCATGAATCATGAATTGAATCATGAATCATGAATCATTAATTGAATCATGAATCATGAATCATGAATTGAATCATGAATTGAATCAAGAATCATGAATTGAATCATGAATCATGAATTGAATCAGATCATGAATCATGAATTGAATCATGAATCATGAATCATGGATCATGAATTAAATCATGAATCATGAATCATGAATCGAATTATGAATCATGAATCATGAATTATTAATCGAATCATGAATCATGAATCGAATCATGAATCATGAATCATGAATTGAATCATGAATCATGAATCGAATCTTGAATTATGAATCATGAATTGAATCATGAATTGAATCATGAATTGAATCATGAATCGAATCATGAATCATGAATCATGAATCATGAATTGAATCATGAATCATGAATCGAATCTTGAATTATGAATCATGAATTGAATCATGAATTGATTCATGAATCATGAATTGAATTATGAATCATGAATCATGAATTGAATCATGAATCATGAATTATGAATCATGAATTGAATCATGAATCATGAATTATGAATCATGAATTGAATCATGAATTGAATCATGAATCATGAATCATAAATTGAATCATGAATCATGAATCATGAATTGAATCATGAATTAAATCATGAATCATGAATCATGAATCGAATCATGAATCATGAATTGAATCATGAATTGAATCATGAATCATGAATTGAATCATGAATTGAATCATGAATCATGAATCATGAATTGAATCATGAATAATGAATCATGAATTGAATCATGAATCATAAATCATAAATCGAATTATGAATCATGAATTGAATCAGGAAACTAATCATAAATTGAATCATGAATCATGAATTGAATCATGAATCATGAATTGAATCATGAATTATGAATTATGAATTGAATCATGAATCATTAATCATGAATTGAATCATGAATCATGAATCATGAATTGAATCATGAATTGGATCATGAATTATGAATCATAAATTGAATCATTAATCATGAATCATGAATTCGATCATGAATTAAATCATGAATCATAAATTGAACCATGAATCATGAATTGAATCATGAATCATGAATTAAATCATGAATCATGAATTGAATCATGAATCTTGAATTGATTCATGAATCATGAATTTTGAATCATGAATCATGAATTGAATCATGAATCATGAATCATGAATTAAATCATGAATCATGAATTGAATCATGAATCTTGAATTGATTCATGAATCATGAATTATGAATCATGAATTAAATCATGAATTATGAATTATGAATCATGAATTGAATCATGAATCATGAATCATGAATTGAATCATGAATTGAATCATGAATCATGAATCATGAATCATGAATCATAAATTGAATCATCAATCATAAATCATGAATTGAATCATGAATTGAATCATGAATCATGAATCATGAATTGAATCATGAATCTAATCATGAATCATGATTTGAATCATGAATCATGATTTGAATCATGAATCATGAATCATGAATTGAATCATGAATAATAAATCGAATCATGAATTATGAATCATGAATTGAATCTTGAATCATGAATCATAAATCATGAATTAAATAATGAATCATGAATCATGAATCGAATCATGAATCATGAATCAAGAGTCATGAATCGAATCATGAATCATGAATTGAATCATGAATCATGAATTGAATCATGAATCATGAATCATAAATCATGAATCGAATTATGAATCATGAATCATGAATCATGAATCATGAATTGAATCATGAATCATGAATCATGAATCATGAATCATGAATCATGAATCGAATCATGAATCATGAATTGATTCATAAATCATGAATCATGAATTGAATCCTGAATCATGAATTATGAATCGAATCATGAATCAAGAATCATAAATCGAATCATGAATCATGAATTAAATCATGAATCATGAATCGAATCATGAATCATGAATCATGAATCAAGAATCATGAATCGAATCATGAATCATGAATTGAATCATGAATCATGAATCGAATCATGAATCATGAATCATGAATCATGAATCGAATCATGAATCATGAATCATGAATCATGAATCATGAAGTGAATCATGAATCATGAATCGAATCATGAATCATGAATTGAATCATGAATTGAATCATAAATCATGAATCGAATTATGAATCATGAATCGAATCATGAATCATGAATTGAATCATGAATTGTATCATGAATCATGAATCAAATCATGAATTATGAATTGAATAATGAATTCAATCATGAATCATGATTTGAATCTTGAATTGAATCATGAATTGAATCATGAATCATGAATTGAATCATGAATCATGAATCATAAATTGAATCATGAATCATGAATCATAAATTGAATCATCAATCATGAATCATGAATTGATTCATGAATTGAATCATGAATCATGAATCATGAATCGAATCATGAATCATGAATTGAATCATGAATCATGAATCATGAATCATGAATTGAATCATGAATTGAATCATGAATCATGAATCATGAATCATGAATCATGATTCATGACTCATAAATTGAATCATGAATTGAATCATCAATCATGAATCATGAATTGAATCATGAATTTAATCATGAATCATGAATCATGAATTGAATCATAAATCATGAATCGAATCATGAATCATGATTTGAAACATGAATCACGAATCATGAATTAAATCATAAATAATGAATCGAATCATGAATTATGAATCATGAATTGAATCTTGAATCATAAATCATAAATCATGAATTAAATCATGAATCATGAATCATGAATCAAGAATCATGAATCGAATCATGAATCATGAATTGAATCATGAATCATGAATCATAAATCATGAATCGAATCATGAATCATGAATCATGAATTGAATCATGAATCATGAATCATGTATTGAATCATGAATCATGAATCGAATCATGAATCATGAATTGATTCATGAATCATGAATCTTGAATGGAATCATGAATCATGAATCATGAATCATGAATTGAATCATGAATCATGAATTATGAATCGAATCATGAATCAAGAATCATAAATCGAATCATGAATCAGGAATGGAATCATGAATCGAATCATGAATCATGAATCAAGAATCATGAATCGAATCATGAATCATGAATTGAATCATAAATCATGAATCGAATCATGAATCATGAATCGAATCATGAATCATGAATCATGAATCATAAATCATGAAGTGAATCATGAATCATGAATCGAATCAGGAATCATGAATTGAATCATGAATTGAATCATGAATCATGAATCGAATCATGAATCATGAATCAAATTATGAATCATGAATTGAATCATGAATCATGAATCATGAATCAGGAATTAAATGATGAATCATGAATTGAATCATGAATAGAATCATGAATTATGAATCGAATCATGAATCATGAATTGAATAATGAATTAAATCATGAATCATGAATTGAATCAGGAATCGAATCATGAATTGAATCATGAATCATGAATTGAATCATGAATCAAGAATCATAAATCAGCAATCATGAATTGAATCATGAATCATGAATTAAATCATGAATTGAATCATGAATCATGAATTGAATCAGGAATCGAATCATGAATTGAATCATGAATCATGAAATGAATCATGAATTGAATCATGAATCATGAATCATAAATCAGCAATCATGAATTGAATCATGAATCATGAATTAAATCATGAATTGAATCATGAATCATGAATTGAATCATGAATCATGAATCATAAATTGAATCATCAATCATGAATCATGAATTGAATCATGAATTGAATCATGAATCATGAATCATTAATTGAATCATGAATCATGAATTGAATCATGAATTGAATCATGAATCATGAATTGAATCATGAATCATGAATCATGAATCATGAATCATGAATTAAATCATGAATCATGAATCATGAATCGAATCATGAATCATGAATCATGAATCATAAATCGAATCATGAATCATGAATCGAATCATGAATCATGAATTGATTCATGAATCATGAATCATGAATCGAATTATGAATCATGAATCATGAATCATGAATTGAATCATGAATCATGAATTATGAATCGAATCATGAATCATGAATCATAAATCGAATCATGAATCATGAATTGAATCATGAATCGAATCATGAATCATGAATCAAGAATCATGAATCGAATCATGAATCATGAATTGAATCATGAATCATGAATCGAATCATGAATCATGAATCATGAATCGAATCATGAATGATGAATGATGAATCATGAATCAAATTATGAATCATGAATTGAATCATGAATCATGAATCATGAATCATGAATTGAATGATGAATCATGAATCGAATCATGAATCATGAATTAAATCATGAATTGAATCATGAATCATAAATTGAATCATGATTCATGAATTGAATAATGAATTAAATCATAAATCATGAATTCAATCAGGAATCGAATCATGAATTGAATCATGAATCATGAAATGAATCATGAATTGAATCATGAATTATGAATCATAAATCATGAATCATGAATTGAATCATGAATCATGAATCATAAATTGAATCATTATCATGAATCATGAATTGAATCATGAATTGAATCATGAATCATGAATCATTAATTGAATCATCAATCATGAATCATGAATTGATTCATGAATTAAATCATGAATCATGAATCATTAATTGAATCATGAATCATGAATCATGAATTGAATCATGAATCATGAATTGAATCATGAATCATGAATCGAATCATGAATCATGAATCATGAATTGAATCATGAATCATGAATCATGAATTATGAATTGAATCATGAATTGAATCATGAATCATGAATCATGAATCATGAATCATGAATCATAAATTGAATCATCAATCATGAATCATGAATTGAATCATGAATTTTAATCATAAATTACGAATCATGAATTAAATCATGAATAATGAATCGAATCATGAATTATGAATCATGAATTGAATCTTGAATCATAAATCATAAATCATGAATTAAATCATGAATCATGAATCATGAATCAAATCATGAATCATGAATCAAGAATCATGAATCGAATCATGAATCATGAATTGAATCATGAATCATGAATCATAAATCATGAATCGAATCATGAATCATGAATCATGAATCATGAATTGAATCATGAATCATGAATCATGAATTGAATCATGAATCATGAATCATGAATCATGAATCATGAATTGAATCATGAATCATGAATTATGAATCGAATCATGAATCATGAATCATGAATCATGAATTGAATCATGAATCATGAATTATGAATCGAATCATGAATCAAGAATCATAAATCGAATCATGAATCATGAATTGAATCATGAATCGAATCATGAATCATGAATCATGAATCAAGAATCATGAATCGAATCATGAATCATGAATTGAATCATGAATCATAAATCATGAATCGAATCATGAATCATGAATCATGAATTGAATCATGGATCATGAAACATTAATTGAATCATGAATCATGAATCGAATCATGAATCATGAATTGATTCATGAATCATGAATCATGAATGGAATCATGAATCATGAATCATGAATTGAATCATGAATCATGAATTATGAATCGAATCATGAATCAAGAATCATAAATCGAATCATGAATCATGAATTGAATCATGAATCGAATCATGAATCATGAATCAAGAATCATGAATCGAATCATGAATCATGAATTGAATCATGAATCATGAATCGAATCATGAATCATAAATCGAATCATGAATCATGAATCATGAATCATAAATCATGAAGTGAATCATGAATCATGAATCGAATCAGGAATCATAAATTGAATCATGAATTGAATCATGAATCATGAATCGAATCATGAATCATGAATCAAATTATGAATCATGAATTGAATCATGAATCATGAATCATGAATCAGGAATTAAATGATGAATCATGAATTGAATCATGAATAGAATCATGAATTATGAATCGAATCATGAATCATGAATTGAATAATGAATTAAATCATGAATCATGAATTGAATCAGGAATCGAATCATGAATTGAATCATGAATCATGAATTGAATCATGAATCATGAATCATAAATCGGCAATCATGAATTGAATCATGAATCATGAATTAAATCATGAATTGAATCATGAATCATGAATTGAATCAGGAATCGAATCATGAATTGAATCATGAATCATGAAATGAATCATGAATTGAATCATGAATCATGAATCATAAATCAGCAATCATGAATTGAATCATGAATCATGAATTAAATCATGAATTGAATCATGAATCATGAATTGAATCATGAATCATGAATCATAAATTGAATCATCAATCATGAATCATGAATTGAATCATGAATTGAATCATGAATCATGAATCATTAATTGAATCATGAATCATGAATCATGAATTGAATCATGAATTGAATCATGAATCATGAATTGAATCATGAATCATGAATCGAATCATGAATCATGAATCATGAATTGAATCATGAATCATGAATCATGAATCATGAATCATGAATTAAATCATGAATCATGAATCATGAATCGAATCATGAATCATGAATCATAAATCGAATCATGAATCATGAATTGAATCATGAATCATGAATCGAATCATGAATCATGAATCATATATCGAATCATGAATGATGAATCATGAATCATGAATCAAATTATGAATCATGAATTGAATCATGAATCATGAATCATGAATCATGAATCATGAATTGAATGATGAATCATGAATCGAATCATGAATCATGAATTGAATCATGAATTGAATCATGAATCATAAATCGAATCATGAATCATGAATTTAATAATGAATTAAATCATAAATCATGAATTCAATCAGGAATCGAATCATGAATTGAATCATGAATCATGAAATGAATCATGAATTGAATCATGAATTGAATCATGAATTGAATCATGAATCATAAATCGAATCATGAATCATGAATTTAATAATGAATTAAATCATAAATCATGAATTTAATCAGGAATCGAATCATGAATTGAATCATGAATCATGAAATGAATCATGAATTGAATCATGAATCATGAATCATTAATCATGAATCATGAATTGAATCATGAATCATGAATCATAAATTGAATCATTATCATGAATCATGAATTGAATCATGAATTGAATCATGAATCATGAATCATTAATTGAATCATGAATCATGAATCATGAATTGATTCATGAATTGAATCATGAATCATAATTCATTAATTGAATCATCAATCATGAATCATGAATCATGAATTGAATCATGAATCATGAATTGAATCATGAATCATGAATCGAATCATGAATCATGAATCATGAATTGAATCATGAATCATGAATCATGAATCATGAATTGAATCATGAATTGAATCATGAATCATGAATCATGAATCATGAATCATGATTCATGACTCATAAATTGAATCATCAATCATGAATCATGAATTGAATCATGAATTTAATCATAAATCACGAATCATGAATTAAATCATGAATAATGAATCGAATCATGAATTATGAATCATGAATTGAATCTTGAATCATAAATCATAAATCATGAATTAAATCATGAATCATGAATCATGAATCAAATCATGAATCATGAATCAAGAATCATGAATCGAATCATGAATCATGAATTGAATCATGAATCATGAATCATAAATCATGAATCGAATCATGAATCATGAATCATGAATCATGAATTGAATCATGAATCATGAATCATGAATTGAATCATGAATCATGAATCATGAATCGAATCATGAATCATGAATTGATTCATGAATCATGAATCGAATCATGAATCATGAATTGATTCATAAATCATGAATCATGAATTGAATCATGAATCATGAATTGAATCATGAATTGAATCATGAATCATGAATCATTAATTGAATCATGAATCATGAATCATGAATTGAATCATAAATCATGAATCATAAATCATGAATCGAATCATGAATCATGAATCATGAATCATGAATTGAATCATGAATCATGAATCGAATCATGAATCATGAATCATGAATCATGAATTGAATCATGAATCATGAATTGAATCATGAATCATGAATCGAATCATTAATCATGAATCATGAATCGAATCATGAATCATGAATTGATTCATGAATCATGAATCATGAATCGAATCATGAATCATGAATCATGAATTGAATCATGAATCATGAATTATGAATCGAATCATGAATCAAGAATCATAAATCGAATCATGAATCATGAATTGAATCATGAATCATGAGTTATGAATCGAATCATGAATCAAGAATCATAAATCGAATCATGAATCATGAATTGAATCATGAATCGAATCATGAATCATGAATCAAGAATCATGAATCGTATCATGAATCATGAATTGAATCATGAATTATGAATCGAATCATGAATCATGAATCGAATCATGAATCATGAATCGAATCATGAATCATGAATTAAATCATGAATTATGAATCATGAATCATAAATCATGAGGTTAATCATGAATCATGAATCGAATCAGGAATCATGAATTGAATCATGAATCGAATTAGGAATCATGAATCGAATCATGAATCATGAATCAAATTATGACTCATGAATTGAATCATGAATCATGAATCATGAATCATGAATCAGGAATTAAATGATGAATCATGAATTGAATCATGAATTGAATCATGAATCATGAATCATGAATCATGAATCAGGAATTAAATGATGAATCATGAATTGAATCATGAATTAAATTATGAATCGAATCATGAATCATGAATTGAATAATGAATTCAATCATGAATCATGAATTGAATCAGGAATCGAATCATGAATTGAATCATGAATCATGAAATGAATCATGAATTGAATCATGAATTGAATCATGAATTGAATCATGAATCATAAATCGAATCATGAATCATGAATTTAATAATGAATTAAATCATAAATCATGAATTTAATCAGGAATCGAATCATGAATTGAATCATGAATCATGAAATGAATCATGAATTGAATCATGAATCATGAATCATTAATCATGAATCATGAATTGAATCATGAATCATGAATCATAAATTGAATCATTATCATGAATCATGAATTGAATCATGAATTGAATCATGAATCATGAATCATTAATTGAATCATGAATCATGAATCATGAATTGATTCATGAATTGAATCATGAATCATAATTCATTAATTGAATCATCAATCATGAATCATGAATCATGAATTGAATCATGAATCATGAATTGAATCATGAATCATGAATCGAATCATGAATCATGAATCATGAATTGAATCATGAATCATGAATCATGAATCATGAATTGAATCATGAATTGAATCATGAATCATGAATCATGAATCATGAATCATGATTCATGACTCATAAATTGAATCATCAATCATGAATCATGAATTGAATCATGAATTTAATCATAAATCACGAATCATGAATTAAATCATGAATAATGAATCGAATCATGAATTATGAATCATGAATTGAATCTTGAATCATAAATCATAAATCATGAATTAAATCATGAATCATGAATCATGAATCAAATCATGAATCATGAATCAAGAATCATGAATCGAATCATGAATCATGAATTGAATCATGAATCATGAATCATAAATCATGAATCGAATCATGAATCATGAATCATGAATCATGAATTGAATCATGAATCATGAATCATGAATTGAATCATGAATCATGAATCATGAATCGAATCATGAATCATGAATTGATTCATGAATCATGAATCGAATCATGAATCATGAATTGATTCATAAATCATGAATCATGAATTGAATCATGAATCATGAATTGAATCATGAATTGAATCATGAATCATGAATCATTAATTGAATCATGAATCATGAATCATGAATTGAATCATAAATCATGAATCATAAATCATGAATCGAATCATGAATCATGAATTGAATCATGAATCATGAATCGAATCATGAATCATGAATCATGAATCATGAATTGAATCATGAATCATGAATTGAATCATGAATCATGAATCGAATCATTAATCATGAATCATGAATCGAATCATGAATCATGAATTGATTCATGAATCATGAATCATGAATCGAATCATGAATCATGAATCATGAATTGAATCATGAATCATGAATTATGAATCGAATCATGAATCAAGAATCATAAATCGAATCATGAATCATGAATTGAATCATGAATCATGAGTTATGAATCGAATCATGAATCAAGAATCATAAATCGAATCATGAATCATGAATTGAATCATGAATCGAATCATGAATCATGAATCAAGAATCATGAATCGTATCATGAATCATGAATTGAATCATGAATTATGAATCGAATCATGAATCATGAATCGAATCATGAATCATGAATCGAATCATGAATCATGAATTAAATCATGAATTATGAATCATGAATCATAAATCATGAGGTTAATCATGAATCATGAATCGAATCAGGAATCATGAATTGAATCATGAATCGAATTAGGAATCATGAATCGAATCATGAATCATGAATCAAATTATGACTCATGAATTGAATCATGAATCATGAATCATGAATCATGAATCAGGAATTAAATGATGAATCATGAATTGAATCATGAATTGAATCATGAATCATGAATCATGAATCATGAATCAGGAATTAAATGATGAATCATGAATTGAATCATGAATTAAATTATGAATCGAATCATGAATCATGAATTGAATAATGAATTCAATCATGAATCATGAATTGAATCAGGAATCGAATCATGAATTGAATCATGAATCATGAAATGAATCATGAATTGAATCATGAATCATGAATCATAAATCAGGAATCATGAATTGAATCATGAATCATGAATTGAATCATGAATTGAATCATGAATTGAATCATGAATCATGAATTGAATCATGAATCATGAATCATGAATCGAATCATGAATCATGAATTGATTCATGAATCATGAATCATGAATCGAATCATGAATCATGAATCCTGAATCATGAATTGAATCATGAATCATGAATTATGAATCGAATCATGAATCAAGAATCATAAATCGAATCATGAATCATGAATTGAATCATGAATCGAATCATGAATCATGAATCATGAATCAAGAATCATGAATCGAATCATGAATCATGAATCGAATCATGAATCATGAATCGAATCATGAATCATGAATCGAATCATGAATCATAAATCATAAATCATGAAGTGAATCATGAATCATGAATCGAATCAGGAATCATGAATTGAATCATGAATTGAATCATGAATCATGAATTGAAGCATGAATCATGAATCAAATTATGAATCATGAATTGAATCATGAATCATGAATCATGAATCATGAATCAGGAATTAAATGATAAATCATGAATCATTAATTGAATAATGAATTCAATCATGAATCATGAATTGAATCAGGAATCGAATCATGAATTGAATCATGAATCATGAAATGAATCATGAATTGAATCATGAATCATGAATTGAATCATGAATCATGAATTGAATCATGAATTGAATCATGAATTGAATCAGGAATCATGAATTGAAAAATGAATCATGAATTGAATCATGAATTGAATCATGAATCATGAATCATAATTTGAATCATCAATCATGAATCATGAATTGAATCATGAATTGAATCATGAATCATGAATCATTAATTGAATCATGAATCATGAATCATGAATTGAATCATAAATCATGAATCATAAATCATGAATCGAATCATGAATCATGAATCATGAATCATGAATTGAATCATGAATCATGAATTGAATCATGAATCATGAATCATGAATCGAATCATGAATCATGAATTGATTCATGAATCATGAATCATGAATCGAATCATGAATCATGAATCATGAATCATGAATTGAATCATGAATCATGAATTATGAATCGAATCATGAATCAAGAATCATAAATCGAATCATGAATCATGAATTAAATCATGAATCGAATCATGAATCATGAATCAAGAATCATGAATCGAATCATGAATCATGAATTGAATCATGAATTATGAATCGAATCATGAATCATGAATCGAATCATGAATCATGAATCGAATCATGAATCATGAATCGAATCATGAATCATGAATCATGAATCATAAATCATGAAGTTAATCATAAATCATGAATCGAATCAGGAATCATGAATTGAATCATGAATCGAATCAGGAATCATGAATCGAATCATGAATTATGAATCGAATCAGGAATCATGAATTGAATCATGAATCGAATCAGGAATCATGAATCGAATCATGAATTATGAATCAAATTATGAATCATGAATTGAATCATGAATCATGAATCATGAATCATGAATCAGGAATTAAATGATGAATCATGAATTGAATCATGAATTAAATCATGAATTATGAATCGAATCATGAATCATGAATTGAATAATGAATTCAATCATGAATCATGAATTGAATCAGGAATCGAATCATGAATTGAATCATGAATCATGAATCATAAATCAGGAATCATGAATTGAATCATGAATCATGAATTGAATCATGAATTGAATCATGAATTGAATCATGAATCATGAATTGAATCATGAATCATGAATCATAAATTGAATCATCAATCATGAATCATGAATTGAATCATGAATTGAATAATGAATCATGAATCATTAATTGAATCATGAATCATGAATCATGAATTGAATCATGAATCATGAATCATGAATCATGAATTGAATCATGAATCATGAATTATGAATCGAATCATGAATCAAGAATCATAAATCGAATCATGAATCATGAATTGAATCATGAATCGAATCATGAATCATGAATCATGAATCAAGAATCATGAATCGAATCATGAATCATGAATTGAATCATGAATCATGAATCGAATCATGAATCATGAATCGAATCATGAATCATGAATCATAAATCATGAAGTGAATCATGAATCATGAATCGAATCAGGAATCATGAATTGAATCATGAATTGAATCATGAATCATGAATTGAAGCATGAATCATGAATCAAATTATGAATCATGAATTGAATCATGAATCATGAATCATGAATCATGAATCAGGAATTAAATGATAAATCATGAATCATTAATTGAATAATGAATTCAATCATGAATCATGAATTGAATCAGGAATCGAATCATGAATTGAATCATGAATCATGAAATGAATCATGAATTGAATCATGAATCATGAATTGAATCATGAATCATGAATTGAATCATGAATTGAATCATGAATTGAATCAGGAATCATGAATTGAAAAATGAATCATGAATTGAATCATGAATTGAATCATGAATCATGAATCATAATTTGAATCATCAATCATGAATCATGAATTGAATCATGAATTGAATCATGAATCATGAATCATTAATTGAATCATGAATCATGAATCATGAATTGAATCATAAATCATGAATCATAAATCATGAATCGAATCATGAATCATGAATCATGAATCATGAATTGAATCATGAATCATGAATTGAATCATGAATCATGAATCATGAATCGAATCATGAATCATGAATTGATTCATGAATCATGAATCATGAATCGAATCATGAATCATGAATCATGAATCATGAATTGAATCATGAATCATGAATTATGAATCGAATCATGAATCAAGAATCATAAATCGAATCATGAATCATGAATTAAATCATGAATCGAATCATGAATCATGAATCAAGAATCATGAATCGAATCATGAATCATGAATTGAATCATGAATTATGAATCGAATCATGAATCATGAATCGAATCATGAATCATGAATCGAATCATGAATCATGAATCGAATCATGAATCATGAATCATGAATCATAAATCATGAAGTTAATCATAAATCATGAATCGAATCAGGAATCATGAATTGAATCATGAATCGAATCAGGAATCATGAATCGAATCATGAATTATGAATCGAATCAGGAATCATGAATTGAATCATGAATCGAATCAGGAATCATGAATCGAATCATGAATTATGAATCAAATTATGAATCATGAATTGAATCATGAATCATGAATCATTAATCATGAATCAGGAATTAAATGATGAATCATGAATTGAATCATGAATTAAATCATGAATTATGAATCGAATCATGAATCATGAATTGAATAATGAATTCAATCATGAATCATGAATTGAATCAGGAATCGAATCATGAATTGAATCATGAATCATGAATCATAAATCAGGAATCATGAATTGAATCATGAATCATGAATTGAATCATGAATTGAATCATGAATTGAATCATGAATCATGAATTGAATCATGAATCATGAATCATAAATTGAATCATCAATCATGAATCATGAATTGAATCATGAATTGAATAATGAATCATGAATCATTAATTGAATCATGAATCATGAATCATGAATTGAATCATGAATTGAATCATGAATCATGAATTGAATCATGAATCATGAATCGAATCATGGATCATGAATCATGAATTGAATCATGAATCATGAATCATGAATCATGAATCATAAATTGAATCATGAATCATGAATCATGAATCATGAATTGAATCATGAATCATGAATCATGAATTGAATCATGAATCATGAATCGAATCATGAATCATGAATTGATTCATGAATCATGAATCATGAATCGAATCATGAATCAAGAATCATAAATCGAATCATGAATCATGAATTGAATCATGAATCGAATCATGAATCATGAATCATGAATCAAGAATCATGAATCGAATCATGAATCATGAATTGAATCATGAATCGAATCATGAATCATGAATCAAATCATGAATGATGAATCATGAATCATGAATCAAATTATGAATCATGAATTGAATCATGAATCATGAATCATGAATCATGAATCATGAATTGAATGATAAATCATGAATCGAATCATGAATCATGAATTGAATCATGAATTGAATCATGAATCATGAATCGAATCATGAATCATGAATTGAATAATGAATTGAATCATGAATCATGAATTGAATCAGGAATCGAATCATGAATTGAATCATGAATCATGAATCATGAATCGAATCATGAATCATGAATCAAGAATCATGAATCGAATCATGAATCATGAATTGAATCATGAATCATGAATCATAAATCATGAATCGAATCATGAATCATGAATCATGAATTGAATCATGAATCATGAATCATGAATTGAATCATGAATCATGAATCATGAATCGAATCATGAATCATGAATTGATTCATGAATCATGAATCATGAATCGAATCATGAATCATGAATCATGAATCATGAATCATGAATTGAATCATGAATCATGAATTATGAATCGAATCATGAATCAAGAATCATAAATCGAATCATGAATCATGAATTGAATCATGAATCGAATCATGAATCATGAATCAAGAATCATGAATCGAATCATGAATCATGAATTGAATCATGAATCATGAATCGAATCATGAATCATGAATCGAATCATGAATCATGAATCATGAATCATAAATCATGAAGTGAATCATGAATTATGAATCGAATCAGGAATCATGAATTGAATCCTGAATTGAATCATAAATCATGAATCGAATTATGAATCATGAATCAAATTATGAATCATGAATTGAATCATGAATCATGAATCATGAATCATGAATCAGGAATTAAATGATGAATCATGAATTGAATCATGAATTAAATCATGAATTATGAATCGAATCATGAATCATGAATTGAATTATGAATTCAATCATGAATCATGAATTGAATCAGGAATCGAATCATGAATTGAATCATGAATCATGAAATGAATCATGAATTGAATCATGAATCATGAATCATAAATCATGAAGTGAATCATGAATCATGAATTGAATCATGAATCATGAATCATGAATCGAATCATGAATCATGAATTGATTCATGAATCATGAATCATGAATCGAATCATGAATCATGAATCATGAATTGAATCATGAATCATGAATTATGAATCGAATCATGAATCAAGAATCATAAATCGAATCATGAATCATGAATTGAATCATGAATCGAATCATGAATCATGAATCATGAATCAAGAATCATGAATCGAATCATGAATCATGAATTGAATCATGAATCATGAATCGAATCATGAATCATGAATCGAATCATGAATCATGAATCATAAATCATGAAGTGAATCATGAATCATGAATCGAATCAGGAATCATGAATTGAATCATGAATTGAATCATGAATCATGAATCGAATCATGAATCATGAATAAAATTATGAATCATGAATTGAATCATGAATCATGAATCAGGAATTAAATGATAAATCATGAATCATGAATTGAATAATGAATTCAATCATGAATCATGAATTGAATCAGGAATCGAATCATGAATTGAATCATGAATCATGAAATGAATCATGAATTGAATCATGAATCATGAATCATAAATCAGGAATCATGAATTGAATCATGAATCATGAATTGAATCATGAATTGAATCATGAATCATGAATCATAAATTGAATCATCAATCATGAATCATGAATTGAATCATGAATTGAATCATGAATCATGAATCATTAATTGAATCATGAATCATGAATCATGAATTGAATCATAAATCATGAATCATAAATCATGAATCGAATCATGAATCATGAATCATGAATCATGAATTGAATCATGAATCATGAATCATGAATCGAATCATGAATCATGAATTGATTCATGAATCATGAATCATGAATCGAATCATGAATCATGAATCATGAATCATGAATTGAATCATGAATCATGAATTATGAATCGAATCATGAATCAAGAATCATAAATCGAATCATGAATCATGAATTGAATCATGAATCGAATCATGAATCATGAATCAAGAATCATGAATCGAATCATGAATCATGAATTGAATCATGAATTATAAATCGAATCATGAATCATGAATCGAATCATGAATCATGAATCGAATCATGAATCGAATCATGAATCATGAATCATGAATCATAAATCATGAAGTTAATCAGGAATCATGAATTGAATCATGAATCGAATCAGGAATCATGAATCGAATCATGAATTATGAATCAAATTATGAATCATGAATTGAATCATGAATCATGAATCATGAATCATGAATCAGGAATTAAATGATGAATCATGAATTGAATCATGAATTAAATCATGAATTATGAATCGAATCATGAATCATGAATTGAATAATGAATTCAATCATGAATCATGAATTGAATCAGGAATCGAATCATGAATTGAATCATGAATCATGAAATGAATCATGAATTGAATCATGAATCATGAATCATAAATCAGGAATCATGAATTGAATCATGAATCATGAATTGAATCATGAATTGAATCATGAATTGAATCATGAATCATGAATTGAATCATGAATCATGAATCATAAATTGAATCATCAATCATGAATCATGAATTGAATCATGAATTGAATAATGAATCATGAATCAATAATTGAATCATGAATCATGAATCATGAATTGAATCATGAATTGAATCATGAATCATGAATTGAATCATGAATCATGAATCGAATCATGAATCATGAATCATGAATTGAATCATGAATCATGAATCATGAATCATGAATCATAAATTGAATCATGAATCATGAATCATGAATCATGAATTGAATCATGAATCATGAATCATGAATTGAATCATGAATCATGAATCGAATCATGAATCATGAATTGATTCATGAATCATGAATCATGAATCATGAATTGATTCATGAATCATGAATTGAATCATGAATCATGAATTATGAATCGAATCATGAATCAAGAATCATAAATCGAATCATGAATCATGAATCATGAATCAGGAATTAAATGATAAATCATGAATCATGAATTGAATAATGAATTCAATCATGAATCATGAATTGAATCAGGAATCGAATCATGAATTGAATCATGAATCATGAATCATAAATCAGGAATCATGAATTGAATCATGAATCATGAATTGAATCATGAATTGAATCATGAATTGAATCATGAATCATGAATTGAATCATGAATCATGAATCATAAATTGAATCATCAATCATGAATCATGAATTGAATCATGAATTGAATAATGAATCATGAATCATTAATTGAATCATGAATCATGAATCATGAATTGAATCATGAATCATGAATCATGAATCATGAATTGAATCATGAATCATGAATTATGAATCGAATCATGAATCAAGAATCATAAATCGAATCATGAATCATGAATTGAATCATGAATCGAATCATGAATCATGAATCATGAATCAAGAATCATGAATCGAATCATAAATCATAAATTGAATCATGAATCATGAATCGAATCATGAATCATGAATCGAATCATGAATCATGAATCATAAATCATGAAGTGAATCATGAATCATGAATCGAATCAGGAATCATGAATTGAATCATGAATTGAATCATGAATCATGAATTGAAGCATGAATCATGAATCAAATTATGAATCATGAATTGAATCATGAATCATGAATCATGAATCATGAATCAGGAATTAAATGATAAATCATGAATCATTAATTGAATAATGAATTCAATCATGAATCATGAATTGAATCAGGAATCGAATCATGAATTGAATCATGAATCATGAAATGAATCATGAATTGAATCATGAATCATGAATTGAATCATGAATCATGAATTGAATCATGAATTGAATCATGAATTGAATCAGAATTCATGAATTGAAAAATGAATCATGAATTGAATCATGAATTGAATCATGAATCATGAATCATAATTTGAATCATCAATCATGAATCATGAATTGAATCATGAATTGAATCATGAATCATGAATCATTAATTGAATCATGAATCATGAATCATGAATTGAATCATAAATCATGAATCATAAATCATGAATCGAATCATGAATCATGAATCATGAATCATGAATTGAATCATGAATCATGAATTGAATCATGAATCATGAATCATGAATCGAATCATGAATCATGAATTGATTCATGAATCATGAATCATGAATCGAATCATGAATCATGAATCATGAATCATGAATTGAATCATGAATCATGAATTATGAATCGAATCATGAATCAAGAATCATAAATCGAATCATGAATCATGAATTAAATCATGAATCGAATCATGAATCATGAATCAAGAATCATGAATCGAATCATGAATCATGAATTGAATCATGAATTATGAATCGAATCATGAATCATGAATCGAATCATGAATCATGAATCGAATCATGAATCATGAATCGAATCATGAATCATGAATCATAAATCATGAAGTTAATCATAAATCATGAATCGAATCAGGAATCATGAATTGAATCATGAATCGAATCAGGAATCATGAATCGAATCATGAATTATGAATCGAATCAGGAATCATGAATTGAATCATGAATCGAATCAGGAATCATGAATCGAATCATGAATTATGAATCAAATTATGAATCATGAATTGAATCATGAATCATGAATCATGAATCAGGAATTAAATGATGAATCATGAATTGAATCATGAATTAAATCATGAATTATGAATCGAATCATGAATCATGAATTGAATAATGAATTCAATCATGAATCATGAATTGAATCTGGAATCGAATCATGAATTGAATCATGAATCATGAATCATAAATCAGGAATCATGAATTGAATCATGAATCATGAATTGAATCATGAATTGAATCATGAATTGAATCATGAATCATGAATTGAATCATGAATCATGAATCATAAATTGAATCATCAATCATGAATCATGAATTGAATCATGAATTGAATAATGAATCATGAATCATTAATTGAATCATGAATTGAATCATGAATCATGAATTGAATCATGAATCATGAATCGAATCATGGATCATGAATCATGAATTGAATCATGAATCATGAATCATGAATCATGAATCATAAATTGAATCATGAATCATGAATCATGAATCATGAATTGAATCATGAATCATGAATCATGAATTGAATCATGAATCATGAATCGAATCATGAATCATGAATTGATTCATGAATCATGAATCATGAATCGAATCATGAATCAAGAATCATAAATCGAATCATGAATCATGAATTGAATCATGAATCGAATCATGAATCATGAATCATGAATCAAGAATCATGAATCGAATCATGAATCATGAATTGAATCATGAATCGAATCATGAATCATGAATCAAATCATGAATGATGAATCATGAATCATGAATCAAATTATGAATCATGAATTGAATCATGAATCATGAATCATGAATCATGAATCATGAATTGAATGATAAATCATGAATCGAATCATGAATCATGAATTGAATCATGAATTGAATCATGAATCATGAATCGAATCATGAATCATGAATTGAATAATGAATTGAATCATGAATCATGAATTGAATCAGGAATCGAATCATGAATTGAATCATGAATCATGAATCATGAATCGAATCATGAATCATGAATCAAGAATCATGAATCGAATCATGAATCATGAATTGAATCATGAATCATGAATCATAAATCATGAATCGAATCATGAATCATGAATCATGAATTGAATCATGAATCATGAATCATGAATTGAATCATGAATCATGAATCATGAATCGAATCATGAATCATGAATTGATTCATGAATCATGAATCATGAATCGAATCATGAATCATGAATCATGAATCATGAATCATGAATTGAATCATGAATCATGAATTATGAATCGAATCATGAATCAAGAATCATAAATCGAATCATGAATCATGAATTGAATCATGAATCGAATCATGAATCATGAATCAAGAATCATGAATCGAATCATGAATCATGAATTGAATCATGAATCATGAATCGAATCATGAATCATGAATCGAATCATGAATCATGAATCATGAATCATAAATCATGAAGTGAATCATGAATTATGAATCGAATCAGGAATCATGAATTGAATCCTGAATTGAATCATAAATCATGAATCGAATTATGAATCATGAATCAAATTATGAATCATGAATTGAATCATGAATCATGAATCATGAATCATGAATCAGGAATTAAATGATGAATCATGAATTGAATCATGAATTAAATCATGAATTATGAATCGAATCATGAATCATGAATTGAATTATGAATTCAATCATGAATCATGAATTGAATCAGGAATCGAATCATGAATTGAATCATGAATCATGAAATGAATCATGAATTGAATCATGAATCATGAATCATAAATCATGAAGTGAATCATGAATCATGAATTGAATCATGAATCATGAATCATGAATCGAATCATGAATCATGAATTGATTCATGAATCATGAATCATGAATTGAATCATAAATCATGAATCATAAATCATGAATCGAATCATGAATCATGAATCATGAATCATGAATTGAATCATGAATCATGAATTGAATCATGAATCATGAATCATGAATCGAATCATGAATCATGAATTGATTCATGAATCATGAATCATGAATCGAATCATGAATCATGAATCATGAATCATGAATTGAATCATGAATCATGAATTATGAATCGAATCATGAATCAAGAATCATAAATCGAATCATGAATCATGAATTAAATCATGAATCGAATCATGAATCATGAATCAAGAATCATGAATCGAATCATGAATCATGAATTGAATCATGAATTATGAATCGAATCATGAATCATGAATTGAATCATGAATCATGAATCGAATCATGAATCATGAATCGAATCATGAATCATGAATCATGAATCATAAATCATGAAGTTAATCATAAATCATGAATCGAATCAGGAATCATGAATTGAATCATGAATCGAATCAGGAATCATGAATCGAATCATGAATTATGAATCGAATCAGGAATCATGAATTGAATCATGAATCGAATCAGGAATCATGAATCGAATCATGAATTATGAATCAAATTATGAATCATGAATTGAATCATGAATCATGAATCATGAATCATGAATCAGGAATTAAATGATGAATCATGAATTGAATCATGAATTAAATCATGAATTATGAATCGAATCATGAATCATGAATTGAATAATGAATTCAATCATGAATCATGAATTGAATCAGGAATCGAATCATGAATTGAATCATGAATCATGAATCATAAATCAGGAATCATGAATTGAATCATGAATCATGAATTGAATCATGAATTGAATCATGAATTGAATCATGAATCATGAATTGAATCATGAATCATGAATCATAAATTGAATCATCAATCATGAATCATGAATTGAATCATGAATTGAATAATGAATCATGAATCATTAATTGAATCATGAATCATGAATCATGAATTGAATCATGAATTGAATCATGAATCATGAATTGAATCATGAATCATGAATCGAATCATGGATCATGAATCATGAATTGAATCATGAATCATGAATCATGAATCATGAATCATAAATTGAATCATGAATCATGAATCATGAATCATGAATTGAATCATGAATCATGAATCATGAATTGAATCATGAATCATGAATCGAATCATGAATCATGAATTGATTCATGAATCATGAATCATGAATCGAATCATGAATCAAGAATCATAAATCGAATCATGAATCATGAATTGAATCATGAATCGAATCATGAATCATGAATCATGAATCAAGAATCATGAATCGAATCATGAATCATGAATTGAATCATGAATCGAATCATGAATCATGAATCAAATCATGAATGATGAATCATGAATCATGAATCAAATTATGAATCATGAATTGAATCATGAATCATGAATCATGAATCATGAATCATGAATTGAATGATAAATCATGAATCGAATCATGAATCATGAATTGAATCATGAATTGAATCATGAATCATGAATCGAATCATGAATCATGAATTGAATAATGAATTGAATCATGAATCATGAATTGAATCAGGAATCGAATCATGAATTGAATCATGAATCATGAATCATGAATCGAATCATGAATCATGAATCAAGAATCATGAATCGAATCATGAATCATGAATTGAATCATGAATCATGAATCATAAATCATGAATCGAATCATGAATCATGAATCATGAATTGAATCATGAATCATGAATCATGAATTGAATCATGAATCATGAATCATGAATCGAATCATGAATCATGAATTGATTCATGAATCATGAATCATGAATCGAATCATGAATCATGAATCATGAATCATGAATCATGAATTGAATCATGAATCATGAATTATGAATCGAATCATGAATCAAGAATCATAAATCGAATCATGAATCATGAATTGAATCATGAATCGAATCATGAATCATGAATCAAGAATCATGAATCGAATCATGAATCATGAATTGAATCATGAATCATGAATCGAATCATGAATCATGAATCGAATCATGAATCATGAATCATGAATCATAAATCATGAAGTGAATCATGAATTATGAATCGAATCAGGAATCATGAATTGAATCCTGAATTGAATCATAAATCATGAATCGAATTATGAATCATGAATCAAATTATGAATCATGAATTGAATCATGAATCATGAATCATACATCATGAATCAGGAATTAAATGATGAATCATGAATTGAATCATGAATTAAATCATGAATTATGAATCGAATCATGAATCATGAATTGAATTATGAATTCAATCATGAATCATGAATTGAATCAGGAATCGAATCATGAATTGAATCATGAATCATGAAATGAATCATGAATTGAATCATGAATCATGAATCATAAATCATGAAGTGAATCATGAATCATGAATTGAATCATGAATCATGAATCATGAATCGAATCATGAATCATGAATTGATTCATGAATCATGAATCATGAATCGAATCATGAATCATGAATCATGAATTGAATCATGAATCATGAATTATGAATCGAATCATGAATCAAGAATCATAAATCGAATCATGAATCATGAATTGAATCATGAATCGAATCATGAATCATGAATCATGAATCAAGAATCATGAATCGAATCATGAATCATGAATTGAATCATGAATCATGAATCGAATCATGAATCATGAATCGAATCATGAATCATGAATCATAAATCATGAAGTGAATCATGAATCATGAATCGAATCAGGAATCATGAATTGAATCATGAATTGAATCATGAATCATGAATCGAATCATGTATCTGCTGAGTCCCTGGCTTACCTGTATCAACTGATCTACTGTGTACCGACCCGGCTTGTCAATTAACCCTTCTCCTGCTGAATCCCTGGCTTATCTGCACCAACTGATCTACTGTGTACCGACCCGGCTTGTCAGTTAACCCTTCTCCTGCTGAATCCCTGGCTTATCTGCAGCAACTGTTCAACTGTGTACCGACCCGGCTTGTCAGTTAACCCTTCTCCTGCTGAATCCCTGGCTTAACTGCATCAACTGCATATAAAACATTATTTTATATGCCATTATTTTGTTTTTCCTGATTGTACATTTACAAGTTTCTACTTTTTACCTGTTATTATTCTACTATTTATATGCCTTTATCTTGTTTTTCCTGATTTTATATTTACCAGCAACTAGTTTTACCTGTTATTATTCTTGCCTATTTCCATTGTCCTTATTACCTCTCCTTCTATTATTCTTTGCCTTCCACGCCCTAATTGGTTATTGTCCTCCATCTTGCTATTGTCTCCCTGCTTATTCTTACCTGTTATCCGCTGTCCTTATTATCTTACTGTTCTGCTATCATTCTTACCTGTCTTCATTGTCCTTATTATCTCACTGTACTGTTGTTCCATGCCCTCCACGCCCTAATTCGTTATTATCTTCCACCTTTTCATTGTCTTCCTGCCTTTGTTCTTACCTGTTTTTCACTGTCCCCACTATCTCACTGTTCTGTTACTCTCTCTCCCTACTATGCCTCCCCGCTCTCACTCCATACCCATACTCTCCCCCCGCCCTACCTCTCCCGTTCCTCCCCGCCATCCCCCGCGCGCTGCTCATCTTGCTAACCTCATCCCCATTTCCCCCCTCTCCTCTCCCCCTTTCTTCTGTGCCCTCTGGAATGCCAGATCCGTCCGCAACAAGCTGACTGCTATCCACGACCTCTTTCTATCCAACTCCTTTAACCTTCTTGCCGTTACTGAAACCTGGCTCTCCGATTCTGATACTACTTCCCCCGCTGCCCTCTCCTATGGTGGCCTCTCCTTCACCCACTCCGCCAGGCCTGGTGCCCGCCCTGGCGGTGGAGTTGGCCTCCTCCTCTCCTCCACCTGTACTTTTCGTGTCATTCCCCCTGAACCCTCCCTCTCCTTCTCCTCTTTTGAAGCTCACTCCATCCGCCTCTTCTACCCCATCCATCTCCGCGTCACTGTCATCTACCGCCCCCCTGGCCCCACCTCCCTCTTCCTTGACAACTTTGCTAGCTGGCTTCCTCACTACCTCTCCTCCGATCTCCCCTCGATCATTCTCGGTGACTTTAATATCCCCATCGACAACCCCACCTACCCTGCTTCCAGCAAACTGCTCACCCTCTCTTCCTCCCTTGGTCTCACCCAATGGACCTCCTCCTCTACCCACTGCCTTGGTCACTCCCTTGATCTTGTCTTCTCCTACCTATGTAATCTCTCCGACTTCTCCATCTCTCCCTTTCCTCTATCCGACCACCATCTCCTCTCCTTCTCTCTCTCCTCTTCTCCTGCTCCCCTCCCCCTGCCCAAACCTACTCTGTCCATACGCAACCTCGATGCTCTTGACCCTGCCTCTCTGTCCTCCTCTCTCGATACCCTCCTTTCTCCCCTTTCCTCCCAGGCCTGCCCCAACCAGGCGGTCTCCCTCTACAATCACACCCTCACCTCCGCTCTGGACGCGGTTGCCCCTGCCCACTCCGTCCACCCCCGCTGCTCCAAACCCCAACCCTGGCACTCCAAATTTACCCGCTTCCTCCAAAAATGCTCCCGTTCTGCCGAACGTCACTGGAGAAAATCCCGCTCCCTGGCTGACTTCCTCCACTTTAAATTCATCCTTTCATCCTACAGCTCTGCCCTCTCACTCGCTAAACAATCTTTCTTTAAATCCCTCATCTCTTCCCAGTCCTCTAACCCCCGCCGCCTCTTTGCCACCTTTAGCACTCTCCTGGCCCCCTCCCCTCCCCCCACCCCCTCCTCCCTGACTGCCTCTGATTTCGCCTCCTTCTTCTCCTCTAAAATCGAGGCCATCCGACTTGAAATCTCCTCCTCCACTCTCTCTTCCACCCCTCCCACTCTTCTGTCCTCCCCCCCCAACCACCTTCCCCTCCACTCCTTCCGTCCCACCACCGGCGAGGAAGTCCACTCTCTCATTTTATCATCCCCCCCCACTACCTGCCCCCTGGATCCCATCCCCTCCCACCTTCTTCGCTCCCTTTCCCCCACCACCTGCTCCCACCTCGCTCACCTCTTTAATCTCTCCCTCTCCACTGGCATCTTCCCCTCCTCCTTCAAACATGCTCTCGTATCCCCCATTCTTAAGAAACCTAATCTCGACTCCACTTCTCTCTCGAACTATCGCCCCATATCTCTTCTCCCATTTGCCTCCAAAATTCTTGAGAGGCTCGTCTGCAGCCGTCTCACCTCCTACCTTTCTGAATACTCCCTCCTTGATCCTCTCCAGTCTGGTTTCCGCCCCCTCCACTCCACTGAAACTGCCCTGGCTAAAGTCACCAATGACCTCCTCTCTGCAAAAGCCAGGGGCCACTTCTCCCTTCTCATCCTCCTTGACCTCTCTGCAGCCTTTGACACCGTTGACCACCCCCTCCTCCTTCACACCCTCCAGTCTTTCGGCCTCTCCGGCCCAGTCCTGTCCTGGTTCACCTCTTACCTTACTCACCGTTCCTTCTCTGTCACCACCTCTGGGTCTCTCTCCCCCCCATCCACCCTTCCAGTCGGGGTCCCTCAGGGCTCTGTTCTGGGACCCTTACTCTTCTCTCTATACACCTCCTCCCTGGGTGAACTCATCAGCTCCTTCGGCTTCAGCTACCACCTTTACGCTGACGACACTCAACTATACCTCTCCTCTCCTGATCTCTCTCCCTCCCTCCTCTCTAGGGTGTCCGCCTGCCTCTCTGCCATCTCCTCCTGGATGTCCTCTCGATTCCTCAAACTTAACCTTGCCAAAACTGAGCTCATAGTTTTTCCTCCCTCTCATACCCCATCCCCTTCTGACCTCTCCATCACTGTCGACAACACCTCTATCTCCCCTGTCCCCCAACTTCGCTGCCTTGGTGTCATCCTCGACTCCTCTCTCTCCTTTGGCCCCCACATCCTCTCTCTTGCTAAATCCTGCCGCTTCCAGCTGCGCAACATCGCTCGCATCCGGCCCTTCCTCTCCCAAGATGCCACCAAATGCCTTATCCACTCTCTGATCATCTCCCGCCTGGACTACTGCAACCTCCTCCTCACTGGCCTCCCCCACTCTCATCTCGATCCCCTTCGATCCGTCCTTAACGCTGCAGCTAGGCTTATTTTCCTCTCTCGCCGCTCCTCTTTTGTCTCCCCCCTCTACCTAGCCCTTCACTGGCTCCCATTCCCCTTCAGAATCCTCTTTAAGCTCCTCACACTCACCTACAAGGCCCTCGCCAACTCCACTGCGCCCTACATCTCCACCCTCCTCTCTATTCATGCTCCATCCCGCCCTCTCCGTTCTGCCTCTGACCGTCGCCTCTCTTCCCCCCTTATAATCTCCTCCCACGCGCGTATCCAAGACTTCGCCCGCGCTGCCCCCCTCCACTGGAACAAGCTCCCTCCCTCCATCAGAACTTCCCCTAATCTATCCAGCTTCAAACGGGCCCTAAAAACCCACCTTTTTCTTAAAGCCTTTCTGTCTCCCACTTAACTTCCTACCTTATCTTCTGCCTCTGTCCCCCTACTCTCCCTCTCTCCCCTGCGTCTCTCTGTCTGTCCACCCCTCCCCTTAGATTGTACGCTCCTCTGAGCAGGGCCATCTCTCCTCCTGTTTCCACCACTTCTAACTCTGCTCTCCAGCTACTTAGCCCTCCTCCTCAAAGGTCCTCCACCCCACATCCACTTTCGCTCCCTCCTCCCCCCTGGGGGTCTCCCTGTCTTCCACGCCCCCCTTCTTGGGCCCCGTCATTTTCGGATCCTCCCTCCCCCTTCCCCGCCCTCTCTAGCTGTGCATTGAGCGTACTGAGTTGCTGTGTTTACTGTACTGTGCTGTCTCCCATTGTATTGTGATTTTGTTTGTCTCTGTACGGCGCTGCGGATGCCTTGTAGCGCCTTATAAATAAATATTAATAATAATAATAATAATGTATCATGAATAAAATTATGAATCATGAATTGAATCATGAATCATGAATCAGGAATGAAATGATAAATCATGAATCATGAATTGAATAATGAATTCAATCATGAATCATGAATTGAATCAGGAATCGAATCATGAATTGAATCATGAATCATGAAATGAATCATGAATTGAATCATGAATCATGAATCATAAATCAGGAATCATGAATTGAATCATGAATCATGAATTGAATCATGAATTGAATCATGAATCATGAATCATAAATTGAATCATCAATCATGAATCATGAATTGAATCATGAATTGAATCATGAATCATGAATCATTAATTGAATCATGAATCATGAATCATGAATTGAATCATAAATCATGAATCATAAATCATGAATCGAATCATGAATCATGAATCATGAATCATGAATTGAATCATGGATCATGAATTGAATCATGAATCATGAATCGAATCATGAATCATGAATTGATTCATGAATCATGAATCATGAATCGAATCATGAATCATGAATCATGAATCATGAATTGAATCATGAATCATGAATTATGAATCGAATCATGAATCAAGAATCATAAATCGAATCATGAATCATGAATTGAATCATGAATCGAATCATGAATCATGAATCAAGAATCATGAATCGAATCATGAATCATGAATTGAATCATGAATTATAAATCGAATCATGAATCATGAATCGAATCATGAATCATGAATCGAATCATGAATCGAATCATGAATCATGAATCATGAATCATAAATCATGAAGTTAATCATGAATCATGAATCGAATCAGGAATCATGAATTGAATCATGAATCGAATCAGGAATCATGAATCGAATCATGAATTATGAATCAAATTATGAATCATGAATTGAATCATGAATCATGAATCATGAATCATGAATCAGGAATTAAATGATGAATCATGAATTGAATCATGAATTAAATCATGAATTATGAATCGAATCATGAATCATGAATTGAATAATGAATTCAATCATGAATCATGAATTGAATCAGGAATCGAATCATGAATTGAATCATGAATCATGAAATGAATCATGAATTGAATCATGAATCATGAATCATAAATCAGGAATCATGAATTGAATCATGAATCATGAATTGAATCATGAATTGAATCATGAATTGAATCATGAATCATGAATTGAATCATGAATCATGAATCATAAATTGAATCATCAATCATGAATCATGAATTGAATCATGAATTGAATAATGAATCATGAATCAATAATTGAATCATGAATCATGAATCATGAATTGAATCATGAATTGAATCATGAATCATGAATTGAATCATGAATCATGAATCGAATCATGAATCATGAATCATGAATTGAATCATGAATCATGAATCATGAATCATGAATCATAAATTGAATCATGAATCATGAATCATGAATCATGAATTGAATCATGAATCATGAATCATGAATTGAATCATGAATCATGAATCGAATCATGAATCATGAATTGATTCATGAATCATGAATCATGAATCGAATCATGAATCATGAATCATGAATTGAATCATGAATCATGAATTATGAATCGAATCATGAATCAAGAATCATAAATCGAATCATGAATCATGAATCATGAATCAGGAATTAAATGATAAATCATGAATCATGAATTGAATAATGAATTCAATCATGAATCATGAATTGAATCAGGAATCGAATCATGAATTGAATCATGAATCATGAAATGAATCATGAATTGAATCATGAATCATGAATCATAAATCAGGAATCATGAATTGAATCATGAATCATGAATTGAATCATGAATTGAATCATGAATCATGAATCATAAATTGAATCATCAATCATGAATCATGAATTGAATCATGAATCATGAATCATTAATTGAATCATGAATCATGAATCATGAATTGAATCATAAATCATGAATCATAAATCATGAATCGAATCATGAATCATGAATCATGAATTGAATCATGAATCATGAATTGAATCATGAATCATGAATCATGAATCGAATAATGAATCATGAATTGATTCATGAATCATGAATCATGAATCGAATCATGAATCATGAATCATGAATCATGAATTGAATCATGAATCATGAATTATGAATCGAATCATGAATCAAGAATCATAAATCGAATCATGAATCATGAATTGAATCATGAATCGAATCATGAATCATGAATCAAGAATCATGAATCGAATCATGAATCATGAATTGAATCATGAATTATGAATCGAATCATGAATCATGAATCGAATCATGAATCATGAATCGAATCATGAATCATGAATCGAATCATGAATCATGAATCATGAATCATAAATCATGAAGTTAATCATGAATCATGAATCGAATCAGGAATCATGAATTGAATCATGAATCGAATCAGGAATCATGAATCGAATCATGAATTATGAATCAAATTATGAATCATGAATTAAATCATGAATCATGAATCATGAATCAGGAATTAAATGATGAATCATGAATTGAATCATGAATTAAATCATGAATTATGAATCAAATCATGAATCATGAATTGAATAATGAATTCAATCATGAATCATGAATTGAATCAGGAATCGAATCATGAATTGAATCATGAATCATGAAATGAATCATGAATTGAATCATGAATCATAAATCATAAATCAGGAATTATGAATTGAATCATGAATCATGAATTGAATCATGAATTGAATCATGAATTGAATCATGAATCATGAATTGAATCATGAATCATGAATCATAAATTGAATCATCAATCAAGAATCATGAATTGAATCATGAATTGAATAATGAATCATGAATCATTAATTGAATCATGAATCATGAATCATGAATTGAATCATGAATTGAATCATGAATCATGAATTGAATCATGAATCATGAATCGAATCATGAATCATGAATCATGAATTGAATCATGAATCATGAATCATGAATCATGAATCATAAATTGAATCATGAATCATGAATCATGAATCATGAATTGAATCATGAATCATGAATCATGAATTGAATCATGAATCATGAATCGAATCATGAATCATGAATTGATTCATGAATCATGAATCATGAATCGAATCATGAATCATGAATCATGAATTGAATCATGAATCATGAATTATGAATCGAATCATGAATCAAGAATCATAAATCGAATCATGAATCATGAATTGAATCATGAATCGAATCATGAATCATGAATCATGAATCAAGAATCATGAATCGAATCATGAATCATGAATTGAATCATGAATCGAATCATGAATCATGAATCGAATCATGAATGATGAATCATGAATCATGAATCAAATTATGAATCATGAATTGAATCATGAATCATGAATCATGAATCATGAATTGAATGATAAATCATGAATCGAATCATGAATCATGAATTGAATCATGAATTGAATCATGAATCACGAATCGAATCATGAATCATGAATTGAATAATGAATTGAATCATGAATCATGAATTGAATCAGGAATCGAATCATGAATTGAATCATGAATCATGAATCATGAATCGAATCATGAATCATGAATCAAGAATCATGAATCGAATCATGAATCATGAATTGAATCATGAATCATGAATCATAAATCATGAATCGAATCATGAATCATGAATCATGAATTGAATCATGAATCATGAATCATGAATTGAATCATGAATCATGAATCATGAATCGAATCATGAATCATGAATTGATTCATGAATCATGAATCATGAATCGAATCATGAATCATGAATCATGAATCATGAATTGAATCATGAATCATGAATTATGAATCGAATCATGAATCAAGAATCATAAATCGAATCATGAATCATGAATTGAATCATGTATCGAATCATGAATCATGAATCAAGAATCATGAATCGAATCATGAATCATGAATTGAATCATGAATCATGATTCGAATCATGAATCATGAATCGAATCATGAATCATGAATCATGAATCATAAATCATGAAGTGAATCATGAATTATGAATCGAATCAGGAATCATGAATTGAATCCTGAATTGAATCATAAATCATGAATCGAATTATGAATCATGAATCAAATTATGAATCATGAATTGAATCATGAATCATGAATCATGAATCATAAATCAGGAATTAAATGATGACTCATGAATTGAATCATGAATTAAATCATGAATTATGAATCGAATCATGAATCATGAATTGAATTATGAATTCAATCATGAATCATGAATTGAATCAGGAATCGAATCATGAATTGAATCATGAATCATGAAATGAATCATGAATTGAATCATGAATCATGAATCATAAATCAGGAATCATGAATTGAATCATGAATCATGAATTGAATCATGAATTGAATCATGAATTATGAATCGAATCATGAATCAAGAATCATAAATCGAATCATGAATCATGAATTGAATCATGAATCAAATCATGAATCATGAATCATGAATCAAGAATCATAAATCGAATCATGAATCATGAATTGAATCATGAATCATTAATCATGAATTGAATCATGAATCATGAATTATGAATCATGAATTGAATCATGAATTGAATCATGAATCATGAATCATAAATTGAATCATGAATCATGAATTGAATCATGAATTAAATCATGAATCATGAATCATGAATCGAATCATGAATCATGAATTGAATCATGAATTGAATCATGAATCATGAATTGAATCATGAATTGAATCATGAATTAAATCATGAATCATGAATCATGAATTGAATCATGAATAATGAATCATGAATTGAATCATGAATCATAAATCATAAATCGAATTATGAATCATGAATTGAATCAGGAAACGAATCATAAATTGAATCATGAATCATGAATTGAATCATGAATCATGAATCATGAATTGAATCATGAATCATGAATTATGAATTATGATTTGAATCATGAAACATGAATCATGAATTGAATCATGAATTGGATCATGAATTATGAATCATAAATTGAATCATTAATCATGAATCATGAATTCGATCATGAATTAAATCATGAATCATAAATTGAATCATGAATCATGAATTGAATCATGAATCATGAATCATGAATTGAATCATGAATCTTGAATTGAATCATGAATCATGAGTTGAATCATGAATTGAATCATGGATTGATTCATGAATCATGAATTATGAATCATAAATTAAATCATGAATTATGAATTATGAATCATGAATTGAATCATGAATCATGAATTGAATCATGAATTGAATCATGAATCATGAATCATGAATCATGAATCATTAATCATAAATTGAATCATCAATCATAAATCATGAATTGAATCATGAATTGAATCATGAATCATGAATTGAATCATGAATCTAATCATGAATCATGATTTGAATCATGAATCATGAATCATGAATTGAATCATGAATAATAAATCGAATCATGAATTGAATCATGAATTGAATCATGAATCATGAATCATGAATTGAATCATGAATCTAATCATGAATCATGATTTGAATCATGAATCATGAATCATGAATTGAATCATGAATAATAAATTGAATCATGAATTATGAATCATGAATTGAATCTTGAATCATGAATCATAAATCATGAATTAAATAATGAATCATGAATCATGAATCGAATCATGAATCATGAATCAAGAATCATGAATCGAATCATGAATCATGAATTGAATCATGAATCATGAATCATAAATCATGAATCGAATCATGAATCATGAATCATGAATCATGAATCATGAATCGAATCATGAATCATGAATTGATTCATGAATCATGAATCATGAATCATGAATCATGAATCATGAATTAAATCATGAATCATGAATCATAAATCATGAATCGAATCATGAATCATGAATCATGAATCATGAATCGAATCATGAATCATGAATTGAATCATGAATCATGAATCATAAATCATGAATCGAATCATGAATCATGAATCATGAATCATGAATTGAATCATGAATCATGAATCATGAATTGAATCATGAATCATGAATCATGAATCGAATCATGAATCATGAATTGATTCATGAATCATGAATCATGAATCGAATCATGAATCATGAATCATGAATCATGAATTGAATCATGAATCATGAATTATGAATCGAATCATGAATCAAGAATCATAAATCGAATCATGAATCATGAATTGAATCATGAATCGAATCATGAATCATGAATCATGAATCAAGAATCATGAATCGAATCATGAATCATGAATTGAATCATGAATCATGAATCGAATCATGAATCATGAATCGAATCATGAATCATGAATCATAAATCATGAAGTGAATCATGAATCATGAATCGAATCAGGAATCATGAATTGAATCATGAATTGAATCATGAATCATGAATCGAATCATGAATCATGAATCAAATTATGAATCATGAATTGAATCATGAATCATGAATCATGAATCATGAATCAGGAATTAAATGATGAATCATGAATCATGAATTGAATAATGAATTCAATCATGAATCATGAATTGAATCAGGAATCGAATCATGAATTGAATCATGAATCATTTAATGAATCATAAATTGAATCATGAATTATGAATCATAAATCAGGAATCATGAATTGAATCATGAATCATGAATTGAATCATGAATTGAATCATGAATTGAATCATGAATCATGAATCATTAATTGAATCATGAATCATGAATCAAGAATTGAATCATGAATCATGAATCATAAATCATGAATCAAATCATGAATCATGAATCATGAATCATGAATTGAATCATGAATCATGAATTGAATCTTGATTCATGAATCATGAATCGAATCATGAATCATGAATTGATTCATGAATCATGAATCATGAATCTAATCATGAATCATGAATCATGAATCATGAATTGAATCATGAATCATGAATTATGAATCGAATCATGAATCAAGAATCATAAATCGAATCATGAATCATGAATTGAATCATGAATCGAATCATGAATCATGAATCAAGAATCATGAATCGAATCATGAATCATGAATTGAATCATGAATCATGAATCGAATCATGAATCATGAATCGAATCATGAATCATGAATCGAATCATGAATCATGAATCATGAATCATAAATCATGAAGTTAATCATGAATCATGAATCGAATCAGGAATCATGAATTGAATCATGAATCGAATCAGGAATCATGAATCGAATCATGAATCATGAATCAAATTATGAATCATGAATCGAATCATGAATCATGAATCAAATTATGAATCATGAATTGAATCATGAATCATGAATCATGAATGATGAATCAGGAATTAAATGATGAATCATGAATTGAATCATGAATTAAATCATGAATTATGAATCGAATCATGAATCATGAATTGAATAATGAATTCAATCATGAATCATGAATTGAATCAGGAATCGAATCATGAATTGAATCATGAATCATGAAATGAATCATGAATTGAATCATGAATCATGAATCATAAATCAGGAATCATGAATTGAATCATGAATCATGAATTGAATCATGAATCATGAATTGAATCATGAATTGAATCATGAATTGAATCATGAATCATGAATTGAATCATGAATCATGAATCATAAATTGAATCATCAATCATGAATCATGAATTGAATCATGAATTGAATCATGAATCATGAATCATTAATTGAATCATGAATCATGAATCATGAATTGAATCATGAATCATGAATTGAATCATGAATCATGAATCGAATCATGAATCATGAATCATGAATTGAATCATGAATCATGAATCATGAATCATGAATCATGAATTAAATCATGAATCATGAATCATGAATCGAATCATGAATCATGAATCATGAATCATAAATCGAATCATGAATCATGAATTGAATCATGAATCATGAATCATGAATTGAATCATGAATCATGAATCGAATCATGAATCATGAATTGATTCATGAATCATGAATCATGAATCGAATCATGAATCATGAATCATGAATTGAATCATGAATCATGAATTATGAATCGAATCATGAATCAAGAATCATCAATCGAATCATGAATCATGAATTGAATCATGAATCGAATCATGAATCATGAATCATGAATCAAGAATCATGAATCGAATCATGAATCATGAATTGAATCATGAATCGAATCATGAATCATGAATCGAATCATGAATGATGAATCATGAATGATGAATGATGAATCATGAATCAAATTATGAATCATGAATTGAATCATAAATCATGAATCATGAATCATGAATCATGAATTGAATGATAAATCATGAATCGAATCATGAATCATGAATTGAATCATGAATTGAATCATGAATCATGAATCGAATCATGAATCATGAATTGAATAATGAATTGAATCATGAATCATGAATTGAATCAGGAATCGAATCATGAATTGAATCATGAATCATGAATCATGAATCGAATCATGAATCATGAATCATAAATTGAATCATCAATCATGAATCATGAATTGAATCATGAATTGAATCATGAATCATGAATCATTAATTGAATCATGAATCATGAATCATGAATTGAATCATGAATCATGAATTGAATCATGAATCATGAATCGAATCATGAATCATGAATCATGAATTGAATCATGAATCATGAATCATGAATCATGAATCATGAATTAAATCATGAATCATGAATCATGAATCGAATCATGAATCATGAATCATGAATCATAAATCGAATCATGAATCATGAATCGAATCATGAATCATGAATCATGAATTGAATCATGAATCATGAATCGAATCATGAATCATGAATTGATTCATGAATCATGAATCATGAATCGAATCATGAATCATGAATCATGAATTGAATCATGAATTATGAATCGAATCATGAATCAAGAATCATCAATCGAATCATGAATCATGAATTGAATCATGAATCGAATCATGAATCATGAATCATGAATCAAGAATCATGAATCGAATCATGAATCATGAATTGAATCATGAATCGAATCATGAATCATGAATCGAATCATGAATCATGAATCAAGAATCATGAATCGAATCATGAATCATGAATTGAATCATGAATCGAATCATGAATCATGAATCGAATCATGAATGATGAATCATGAATGATGAATGATGAATCATGAATCAAATTATGAATCATGAATTGAATCATAAATCATGAATCATGAATCATGAATCATGAATTGAATGATAAATCATGAATCGAATCATGAATCATGAATTGAATCATGAATTGAATCATGAATCATGAATCGAATCATGAATCATGAATTGAATAATGAATTGAATCATGAATCATGAATTGAATCAGGAATCGAATCATGAATTGAATCATGAATCATGAATCATGAATCGAATCATGAATCATGAATCAAGAATCATGAATCGAATCATGAATCATGAATTGAATCATGAATCATGAATCATAAATCATGAATCGAATCATGAATCATGAATCATGAATCATGAATTGAATCATGAATCATGAATCATGAATTGAATCATGAATCAAGAATCATGAATCGAATCATGAATCATGAATCATGAATCATGAATTGAATCATGAATCATGAATTATGAATTGAATCATGAATCAAGAATCATAAATCGAATCATGAATCATGAATTGAATCATGAATCGAATCATGAATCATGAATCATGAATCAAGAATCATGAATCGAATCATGAATCATGAATTGAATCATGAATCATGAATCGAATCATGAATCATGAATCGAATCATGAATCATGAATCATGAATCATAAATCATGAAGTGAATCATGAATCATGAATCGAATTATGAATCATGAATCAAATTATGAATCATGAATTGAATCATGAATCATGAATCATGAATCATGAATCAGGAATTAAATGATGAATCATGAATTGAATCATGAATTAAATCATGAATTATGAATCGAATCATGAATCATGAATTGAATAATGAATTCAAACATGAATCATGAATTGAATCAGGAATCGAATCATGAATTGAATCATGAATCATTTAATGAATCATAAATTGAATCATGAATCATGAATCATAAATCAGGAATCATGAATTGAATCATGAATCATGAATTGAATCATGAATTGAATCATGAATTGAATCATGAATCATGAATCATAAATTGAATCATCAATCATGAATCATGAATTGAATCATGAATTGAATCATGAATCATGAATCATTAATTGAATCATGAATCATGAATCATGAATTGAATCATGAATCATGAATCATAAATCATGAATCGAATCATGAATCATGAATCATGAATTGAATCATGAATCATGAATTGAATCTTGATTCATGAATCATGAATCGAATCATGAATCATGAATTGATTCATGAATCATGAATCATGAATCGAATCATGAATCATGAATCAGGAATCATGAATCGAATCATGAATCATGAATCGAATCATGAATCATGAATCGAATCATGAATCATGAATCGAATCATGAATCATGAATCGAATCATGAATCATGAATCGAATCATGAATCATGAATCATGAATCATAAATCATGAAGTTAATCATGAATCATGAATCGAATCAGGAATCATGAATTGAATCATGAATCGAATCAGGAATCATGAATCGCATCATGAATCATGAATCAAATTATGAATCATGAATTGAATCATGAATCATGAATCATGAATGATGAATCAGGAATTAAATGATGAATCATGAATTGAATCATGAATTAAATCATGAATTATGAATCGAATCATGAATCATGAATTGAATAATGAATTCAATCATGAATCATGAATTGAATCAGGAATCGAATCATGAATTGAATCATGAATCATGAAATGAATCATGAATTGAATCATGAATCATGAATCATAAATCAGGAATCATGAATTGAATCATGAATCATGAATTGAATCATGAATTGAATCATGAATTGAATCATGAATCATGAATTGAATCATGAATCATAAATTGAATCATCAATCATGAATCATGAATTGAATCATGAATTGAATCATGAATCATGAATCATTAATTGAATCATGAATCATGAATCATGAATTGAATCATGAATTGAATCATGAATCATGAATTGAATCATGAATCATGAATCGAATCATGAATCATGAATCATGTATTGAATCATGAATCATGAATCATGAATCATGAATCATGAATTAAATCATGAATCATGAATCATGAATCGAATCATGAATCATGAATCATGAATCATAAATCGAATCATGAATCATGAATTGAATCATGAATCATGAATCATGAATTGAATCATGAATCATGAATCGAATCATGAATCATGAATTGATTCATGAATCATGAATCATGAATCGAATCATGAATCATGAATCATGAATTGAATCATGAATCATGAATTATGAATCGAATCATGAATCAAGAATCATCAATCGAATCATGAATCATGAATTGAATCATGAATCGAATCATGAATCATGAATCATGAATTGAATCATGAATCGAATCATGAATCATGAATCATGAATCAAGAATCATGAATCGAATCATGAATCATGAATTGAATCATGAATCGAATCATGAATGATGAATCATGAATGATGAATCATGAATCATGAATCAAATTATGAATCATGAATTGAATCATGAATCATAAATCATGAATCATGAATCATGAATCATGAATTGAATGATAAATCATGAATCGAATCATGAATCATGAATTGAATCATGAATTGAATCATGAATCATGAATCGAATCATGAATCATGAATTGAATAATGAATTGAATCATGAATCATGAATTGAATCAGGAATCGAATCATGAATTGAATCATGAATCATGAATCGAATCATGAATCATGAATCAAGAATCATGAATCGAATCATGAATCATGAATTGAATCATGAATCATGAATCATAAATCATGAATCGAATCATGAATCATGAATGATGAATTGAATCATGAATCATGAATCATGAATTGAATCATGAATCAAGAATCATGAATCGAATCATGAATCATGAATCATGAATTGAATCATGAATCATGAATTATGAATTGAATCATGAATCAAGAATCATAAATCGAATCATGAATCATGAATTGAATCATGAATCGAATCATGAATCATGAATCATGAATCAAGAATCATGAATCGAATCATGAATCATGAATTGAATCATGAATCATGAATCGAATCATGAATCATGAATCGAATCATGAATCATGAATCATGAATCATAAATCATGAAGTGAATCATGAATCATGAATCGAATTATGAATCATGAATCAAATTATGAATCATGAATTGAATCATGAATCATGAATCATGAATCATGAATCAGGAATTAAATGATGAATCATGAATTGAATCATGAATTAAATCATGAATTATGAATCGAATCATGAATCATGAATTGAATAATGAATTCAATCATGAATCATGAATTGAATCAGGAATCGAATCATGAATTGAATCATGAATCATGAATTGAATCATGAATTGAATCATGAATTGAATCATGAATCATGAATTGAATCATGAATCATAAATTGAATCATCAATCATGAATCATGAATTGAATCATGAATTGAATCATGAATCATGAATCATTAATTGAATCATGAATCATGAATCATGAATTGAATCATGAATTGAATCATGAATCATGAATTGAATCATGAATCATGAATCGAATCATGAATCATGAATCATGTATTGAATCATGAATCATGAATCATGAATCATGAATCATGAATTAAATCATGAATCATGAATCATGAATCGAATCATGAATCATGAATCATGAATCATAAATCGAATCATGAATCATGAATTGAATCATGAATCATGAATCATGAATTGAATCATGAATCATGAATCGAATCATGAATCATGAATTGATTCATGAATCATGAATCATGAATCGAATCATGAATCATGAATCATGAATTGAATCATGAATCATGAATTATGAATCGAATCATGAATCAAGAATCATCAATCGAATCATGAATCATGAATTGAATCATGAATCGAATCATGAATCATGAATCATGAATCAAGAATCATGAATCGAATCATGAATCATGAATTGAATCATGAATCGAATCATGAATGATGAATCATGAATGATGAATGATGAATCATGAATCAAATTATGAATCATGAATTGAATCATGAATCATAAATCATGAATCATGAATCATGAATCATGAATTGAATGATAAATCATGAATCGAATCATGAATCATGAATTGAATCATGAATTGAATCATGAATCATGAATCGAATCATGAATCATGAATTGAATAATGAATTGAATCATGAATCATGAATTGAATCAGGAATCGAATCATGAATTGAATCATGAATCATGAATCGAATCATGAATCATGAATCAAGAATCATGAATCGAATCATGAATCATGAATTGAATCATGAATCATGAATCATAAATCATGAATCGAATCATGAATCATGAATGATGAATTGAATCATGAATCATGAATCATGAATTGAATCATGAATCAAGAATCATGAATCGAATCATGAATCATGAATCATGAATTGAATCATGAATCATGAATTATGAATTGAATCATGAATCAAGAATCATAAATCGAATCATGAATCATGAATTGAATCATGAATCGAATCATGAATCATGAATCATGAATCAAGAATCATGAATCATGAATCGAATCATGAATCATGAATCGAATCATGAATCATGAATCATGAATCATAAATCATGAAGTGAATCATGAATCATGAATCGAATTATGAATCATGAATCAAATTATGAATCATGAATTGAATCATGAATCATGAATCATGAATCATGAATCAGGAATTAAATGATGAATCATGAATTGAATCATGAATTAAATCATGAATTATGAATCGAATCATGAATCATGAATTGAATAATGAATTCAATCATGAATCATGAATTGAATCAGGAATCGAATCATGAATTGAATCATGAATCATGAAATGAATCATGAATTGAATCATGAATCATGAATCATAAATCAGGAATCATGAATTGAATCATGAATCATCAATTGAATCATGAATTGAATCATGAATTATGAATCGAATCATGAATCAAGAATCATAAATCGAATCATGAATCATGAATTGAATCATGAATCGAATCATGAATCCTGAATCATGAATCAAGAATCATGAATCGAATCATGAATCATGAATTGAATCATGAATCATTAATCATGAATTGAATCATGAATCATGAATCATAAATTGAATCATGAATCATGAATCATAATTTGAATCATGAATCATGAATTGAATCATGAATTGAATCATTAATCATGAATTGAATCATGAATTGAATCATGAATTGAATCATGAATCATGAATCATGAATTGAATCATGAATAATGAATTATGAATTGAATCATGAATCATAAATCATAAATCGAATTATGAATCATGAATTGAATCAGGAAACGAATCATAAATTGAATCATGAATCATGAATTGAATCATGAATCATGAATTGAATCATGAATCATGAATTATGAATTATGAATTGAATCATGAATCATTAATCATGAATTGAATCATGAATCATGAATCATGAATTGAATCATGAATTGGATCATGAATTATGAATCATAAATTGAATCATTAATCATGATTCATGAATTCGATCATGAATTAAATCATGAATCATAAATTGAATCATGAATCATGAATTGAATCATGAATCATGAATCATGAATTGAATCATGAATCTTGAATTGAATCATGAATCATGAGTTGAATCATGAATTAAATCATGGATTGATTCATGAATCATGAATTATGAATCATGAATTAAATCATGAATTATGAATTATGAATCATGAATTGAATCATGAATCATGAATCATGAATTGAATCATGAATTGAATCATGAATCATGAATCATGAATCATGAATCATGAATCATAAATTGAATCATCAATCATAAATCATGAATTGAATTATGAAATGAATCATGAATCATGAATCATGAATTGAATCATGAATCTAATCATGAATCATGATTTGAATCATGAATCATGAATCATGAATTGAATCATGAATAATAAATCGAATCATGAATTGAATCATGAATCATGAATCATGAATTGAATCATGAATCTAATCATGAATCATGATTTGAATCATGAATCATGAATCATGAATTGATTCATGAATCATGAATCATGAATCGAATCATGAATCATGAATCATGAATCATGAATTGAATCATGAATCATGAATTATGAATTGAATCATGAATCAAGAATCATAAATCGAATCATGAATCATGAATTGAATCATGAATCGAATCATGAATCATGAATCATGAATCAAGAATCATGAATCGAATCATGAATCATGAATTGAATCATGAATCATGAATCGAATCATGAATCATGAATCGAATCATGAATCATGAATCATGAATCATAAATCATGAAGTGAATCATGAATCATGAATCGAATTATGAATCATGAATCAAATTATGAATCATGAATTGAATCATGAATCATGAATCATGAATCATGAATCAGGAATTAAATGATGAATCATGAATTGAATCATGAATTAAATCATGAATTATGAATCGAATCATGAATCATGAATTGAATAATGAATTCAATCATGAATCATGAATTGAATCAGGAATCGAATCATGAATTGAATCATGAATCATGAATTGAATCATGAATTGAATCATGAATTGAATCATGAATCATGAATTGAATCATGAATCATAAATTGAATCATCAATCATGAATCATGAATTGAATCATGAATTGAATCATGAATCATGAATCATTAATTGAATCATGAATCATGAATCATGAATTGAATCATGAATTGAATCATGAATCATGAATTGAATCATGAATCATGAATCGAATCATGAATCATGAATCATGTATTGAATCATGAATCATGAATCATGAATCATGAATCATGAATTAAATCATGAATCATGAATCATGAATCGAATCATGAATCATGAATCATGAATCATAAATCGAATCATGAATCATGAATTGAATCATGAATCATGAATCATGAATTGAATCATGAATCATGAATCGAATCATGAATCATGAATTGATTCATGAATCATGAATCATGAATCGAATCATGAATCATGAATCATGAATTGAATCATGAATCATGAATTATGAATCGAATCATGAATCAAGAATCATCAATCGAATCATGAATCATGAATTGAATCATGAATCGAATCATGAATCATGAATCATGAATCAAGAATCATGAATCGAATCATGAATCATGAATTGAATCATGAATCGAATCATGAATGATGAATCATGAATGATGAATGATGAATCATGAATCAAATTATGAATCATGAATTGAATCATGAATCATAAATCATGAATCATGAATCATGAATCATGAATTGAATGATAAATCATGAATCGAATCATGAATCATGAATTGAATCATGAATTGAATCATGAATCATGAATCGAATCATGAATCATGAATTGAATAATGAATTGAATCATGAATCATGAATTGAATCAGGAATCGAATCATGAATTGAATCATGAATCATGAATCGAATCATGAATCATGAATCAAGAATCATGAATCGAATCATGAATCATGAATTGAATCATGAATCATGAATCATAAATCATGAATCGAATCATGAATCATGAATGATGAATTGAATCATGAATCATGAATCATGAATTGAATCATGAATCAAGAATCATGAATCGAATCATGAATCATGAATCATGAATTGAATCATGAATCATGAATTATGAATTGAATCATGAATCAAGAATCATAAATCGAATCATGAATCATGAATTGAATCATGAATCGAATCATGAATCATGAATCATGAATCAAGAATCATGAATCATGAATCGAATCATGAATCATGAATCGAATCATGAATCATGAATCATGAATCATAAATCATGAAGTGAATCATGAATCATGAATCGAATTATGAATCATGAATCAAATTATGAATCATGAATTGAATCATGAATCATGAATCATGAATCATGAATCAGGAATTAAATGATGAATCATGAATTGAATCATGAATTAAATCATGAATTATGAATCGAATCATGAATCATGAATTGAATAATGAATTCAATCATGAATCATGAATTGAATCAGGAATCGAATCATGAATTGAATCATGAATCATGAAATGAATCATGAATTGAATCATGAATCATGAATCATAAATCAGGAATCATGAATTGAATCATGAATCATCAATTGAATCATGAATTGAATCATGAATTATGAATCGAATCATGAATCAAGAATCATAAATCGAATCATGAATCATGAATTGAATCATGAATCGAATCATGAATCCTGAATCATGAATCAAGAATCATGAATCGAATCATGAATCATGAATTGAATCATGAATCATTAATCATGAATTGAATCATGAATCATGAATCATAAATTGAATCATGAATCATGAATCATAATTTGAATCATGAATCATGAATTGAATCATGAATTGAATCATTAATCATGAATTGAATCATGAATTGAATCATGAATTGAATCATGAATCATGAATCATGAATTGAATCATGAATAATGAATTATGAATTGAATCATGAATCATAAATCATAAATCGAATTATGAATCATGAATTGAATCAGGAAACGAATCATAAATTGAATCATGAATCATGAATTGAATCATGAATCATGAATTGAATCATGAATCATGAATTATGAATTATGAATTGAATCATGAATCATTAATCATGAATTGAATCATGAATCATGAATCATGAATTGAATCATGAATTGGATCATGAATTATGAATCATAAATTGAATCATTAATCATGATTCATGAATTCGATCATGAATTAAATCATGAATCATAAATTGAATCATGAATCATGAATTGAATCATGAATCATGAATCATGAATTGAATCATGAATCTTGAATTGAATCATGAATCATGAGTTGAATCATGAATTAAATCATGGATTGATTCATGAATCATGAATTATGAATCATGAATTAAATCATGAATTATGAATTATGAATCATGAATTGAATCATGAATCATGAATCATGAATTGAATCATGAATTGAATCATGAATCATGAATCATGAATCATGAATCATGAATCATGAATCATAAATTGAATCATCAATCATAAATCATGAATTGAATTATGAAATGAATCATGAATCATGAATCATGAATTGAATCATGAATCTAATCATGAATCATGATTTGAATCATGAATCATGAATCATGAATTGAATCATGAATAATAAATCGAATCATGAATTGAATCATGAATCATGAATCATGAATTGAATCATGAATCTAATCATGAATCATGATTTGAATCATGAATCATGAATCATGAATTGAATCATGAATAATAAATCGAATCATGAATTATGAATCATGAATTGAATCTTGAATCATGAATCATAAATCATGAATTAAATAATGAATCATGAATCGAATCATGAATCATGAATCAAGAATCATGAATCGAATCATGAATCATGAATTGAATCATGAATCATGAATCATAAATCATGAATCGAATCATGAATCATGAATCATGAATCATGAATCATGAATCATGAATTGAATCATGAATCATGAATCATGAATCATGAATCATGAATCGAATCATGAATCATGAATCATGAATCATGAATCATGAATCGAATCATGAATCATGAATCATGAATCATGAATCATGAATTGAATCATGAATCATGAATTATGAATCGAATCATGAATCAAGAATCATAAATCGAATCATGAATCATGAATTGAATCATGAATCATGAATCGAATCATGAATCATGAATCATGAATCAAGAATCATGAATCGACTCATGAATTGAATCATGAATCATGAATCGAATCATGAATCATGAATCATGAATCATGAATCGAATCATGAATCATGAATCATGAATCATGAATCATGAAGTGAATCATGAATCATGAATCATGAATCGAATCATGAATCATGAATCGAATCATGAATCATGAATTGAATCATGAATTGTATCATGAATCATGAATCAAATCATGAATTATGAATTGAATAATGAATTCAATCATGAATCATGATTTGAATCTTGAATTGAATCATGAATTGAATCATGAATCATGAATTGAATCATGAATCATGAATCATAAATTGAATCATCAATCATGAATCATGAATTGATTTATGAATTAAATCATGAACCATGAATCATGAATCGAATCATGAATCATGAATCATGAATTGAATCATGAATCATGAATCATGAATCATGAATTGAATCATGAATTGAATCAAGAATCATGAATCATGAATCATGAATCATGATTCATGACTCATAAATTGAATCATGAATTGAATTATGAATCATGAATCATGAATCATGAATCATGAATCATGATTCATGACTCATAAATTGAATCATCAATCATGAATCATGAATTGAATCATGAATTTAATCATGAATCATGAATCATGAATTGAATCATAAATCATAAATCGAATTATGAATCATGATTTGAATCATGAATCATGAATCATGAATTAAATCATGAATAATGAATCGAATCATGAATTATGAATCATGAATTGAATCTTGAATCATAAATCATAAATCATGATTTAAATCATGAATCATGAATCATGAATTGAATCTTGAATCATAAATTATAAATCATGATTTAAATCATGAATCATGAATCATGAATCGAATCATGAATCATGAATCAAGAATCATGAATCGAATCATGAATCATGAATTGAATCATGAATCATGAATCATAAATCATGGATCGAATCATGAATCATGAATCATGAATCATGAATTGAATCATGAATCATGAATCATGAATTGAATCATGAATCATGAATCGAATCATGAATCATGAATTGATTCATGAATCATGAATCATGAATGGAATCATGAATCATGAATCATGAATCATGAATTGAATCATGAATCATGAATTATGAATCGAATCATGAATCAAGAATCATAAATCGAATCATGAATCATGAATTGAATCATGAATCGAATCATGAATCATGAATCAAGAATCATGAATCGAATCATGAATCATGAATTGAATCATGAATCATGAATCGAATCATGAATCATGAATCGAATCATGAATCATGAATCATGAATCATAAATCATGAAGTGAATCATGAATCATGAATCGAATCAGGAATCATGAATTGAATCATGAATTGAATCATGAATCATGGATCGAATCATGAATCATGAATCAAATTATGAATCATGAATTGAATCATGAATCATGAATCATGAATCATGAATCAGGAATTAAATGATGAATCATGAATTGAATCATGAATAGAATCATGAATTATGAATCGAATCATGAATCATGAATTGAATAATGAATTAAATCATGAATCATGAATTGAATCAGGAATCGAATCATGAATCATGAATCATAAATCAGGAATCATGAATTGAATCATGAATCATGAATTGAATCATGAATTGAATCATGAATCATGAATTGAATCATGAATCATGAATCATAAATTGAATCATCAATCATGAATCATGAATTGAATCATGAATTGAATCATGAATCATGAATCATAAATTGAATCATCAATCATGAATCATGAATTGAATCATGAATTGAATCATGAATCATGAATCATTAATTGAATCATGAATCATGAATCATGAATTGAATCATGAATCATGAATTGAATCATGAATCATGAATCGAATCATGAATCATGAATCAAGAATTGAATCATGAATCATGAATCATGAATCATGAATTAAATCATGAATCATGAATCATGAATCGAATCATGAATCATGAATCATGAATCATAAATCGAATCATGAATCATGAATCGAATCATGAATCATGAATTGATTCATGAATCATGAATCATGAATCGAATCATGAATCATGAATCATGAATCATGAATTGAATCATGAATCATGAATTATGAATCGAATCATGAATCATGAATCATAAATCGAATCATGAATCATGAATTGAATCATGAATCGAATCATGAATCATGAATCATGAATCAAGAATCATGAATCGAATCATGAATCATGAATTGAATCATGAATCATGAATCGAATCATGAATCATGAATGATGAATCATGAATCATGAATCAAATTATGAATCATGAATTGAATCATGAATCATGAATCATGAATCATGAATCAGGAATTAAATGATGAATCATGAATCATGAATTGAATAATGAATTCAATCATGAATCACAAATTGAATCAGGAATCGAATCATGAATTGAATCATGAATCATGAAATGAATCATGAATTGAATCATGAATCATGAATCATAAATCAGGAATCATGAATTGAATCATGAATCATGAATTGAATCATGAATTGAATCATGAATCATGAATTGAATCATGAATCATAAATTGAATCATCAATCATGAATCATGAATTGAATCATGAATTGAATCATGAATCATGAATCATGAATTGAATCATGAATCATGAATCATGAATTGAATCATGAAATGAATCATGAATCATGAATCATAAATCATGAATCGAATCATGAATCATGAATCATGAATTGAATCATGAATCATGAATTGAATCATGAATCATGAATCATGAATCGAATCATGAATCATGAATTGATTCATGAATCATGAATCATAAATCGAATCATGAATCATGAATCAAAAATCATGAATTGAATCATGAATCATGAATTATGAATCGAATCATGAATCAAGAATCATAAATCGAATCATGAATCATGAATTGAATCATGAATCGAATCATGAATCATGAATCAAGAATCATGAATCGAATCATGAATCATGAATTGAATCATGAATCATGAATCGAATCATGAATCATGAATCGAATCATGAATCATGAATCATGAATCATAAATCATGAAGTGATTAATGAATCATGAATCGAATCAGGAATCATGAATTGAATCATGAATTGAATCATGAATCATGAATCGAATCATGAATCATGAATCAAATTATGAATCATGAATTGAATCATTAATCATGAATCATGAATCATGAATCAGGAATTAAATGATGAATCATGAATTGAATCATGAATTAAATCATGAATTATGAATCAAATCATGAATCATGAATCGAATCATGAATTGAATCATGAATCATGAAATGAATCATGAATTGAATCATGAATCATGAATCATAAATCAGGAATCATGAATTGAATCATGAATCATGAATTGAATCATGAATTGAATCATGAATTAAATCATGAATCATGAATTGAATCATGAATCATGAATCATAAATTGAATCATCAATCATGAATCATGAATTGAATCATGAATTGAATCATGAATCATGAATCATGAATTGAATCATGAATCATGAATCATGAATTGAATCATGAATTGAATCATGAATCATGAATTGAATCATGAATCATGAATCGAATCATGAATCATGAATCATGAATTGAATCATGAATCATGAATAATAAATCATGAATTAAATCATGAATCATGAATCATGAATCGAATCATGAATCATGAATCATAAATCGAATCATGTATCATGAATCATGAATCATGAATTGAATCATGAATCATGAATCATGAATTGAATCATGAATCATGAATCGAATCATGAATCATGAATTGATTCATGAATCATGAATCATGAATCGAATCATGAATCATGAATTGATTCATGAATCATGAATCATGAATCGAATCATGAATCATGAATCATGAATTGAATCATGAATCATGAATTATGAATCCAATCATGAATCAAGAATCATAAATCGAATCATGAATCATGAATATAATCATGAATCGAATCATGAATCATGAATCATGAATCAAGAATCATGAATCGAATCATGAAGCATGAATTGAATCATGAATCGAATGATGAATCATGAATCGAATCATGAATGATGAATCATGAATCATTAATCAAATTATGAATCATGAATTGAATCATGAATCATGAATCATGAATCATGAATCATGAATTGAATGATGAATCATGAATCGAATCATGAATCATGAATTGAATCATGAATTGAATCATGAATCATGAATCGAATCATGAATCATGAATTGAATACTGAATTGAATCATGAATCATGAATTGAATCAGGAATCGAATCATGAATTGAATCATGAATCATGAATCATGAATCGAATCATGAATCATGAATCAAGAATCATGAATCGAATCATGAATCATGAATTGAATCATGAATCATGAATCATAAATCATGAATCGAATCATGAATCATGAATCATGAATCATGAATTGAATCATGAATCATGAATCATGAATTGAATCATGAATCATGAATCATGAATCGAATCATGAATCATGAATTGATTCATGAATCATGAATCGAATCATGAATCATGAATCATGAATCATGAATTGAATCATGAATCATGAATTATGAATCAAATCATGAATCAAGAATCATAAATTGAATCATGAATCGAATCATGAATCATGAATCATGAATCAAGAATCATGAATCGAATCATGAATCATGAATCGAATCATGAATCATGAATCGAATCATGAATCATGAATCGAATCATGAATCATGAATCATAAATCATAAATCATGAAGTGAATAATGAATCATGAAACGAATCAGGAATCATGAATTGAATCATGAATTGAATCATGAATCATGAATCGAATTATGAATCATGAATCAAATTATGAATCATGAATTGTATCATGAATCATGAATCGAATCAGGAATCATGAATTGAATCATGAATTGAATCATGAATCATGAATCGAATTATGAATCATGGATCAAATTATGAATCATGAATTGAATCATGAATCAGGAATTAAATGATGAATCATGAATTGAATCATGAATTAAATCATGAATTATGAATCGAATCATGAATCATGAATTGAATAATGAATTCAATCATGAATCATGAATTGAATCAGGAAACGAATCATGAATTGAATCATGAATCATGAAATGAATCATGAATTGAATCATGAATCATGAATCATAAATCAGGAATCATGAATTGAATCATGAATCATGAATTGAATCATGAATCGAATCATGAATTATGAATCGAATCATGAATCAAGAATCATAAATCGAATCATGAATCATGAATTGAATCATGAATCGAATCATGAATCATGAATCAAGAAACATGAATCGAATCATGAATCATGAATTGAATCATGAATCATGAATCGAATCATGAATCATGAATCGAATCATGAATCATGAATCATGAATCATAAATCATGAAGTGAATCATGAATCATGAATCGAATCAGGAATCATGAATTGAATCATGAATTGAATCATGAATCATGAATCGAATTATGAATCATGGATCAAATTATGAATCATGAATTGAATCATGAATCATGAATCATGAATCATGAATCAGGAATTAAATGATGAATCATGAATTGAATCATGAATTAAATCATGAATTATGAATCGAATCATGAATCATGAATTAAATAATGAATTCAATCATGAATCATGAATTGAATCAGGAATCGAATCATGAATTGAATCATGAATCATGAAATGAATCATGAATTGAATCATGAATCATGAATCATAAATCAGGAATCATGAATTGAATCATGAATCATGAATTGAATCATGAATTGAATCATGAATCATGAATTGAATCATGAATCATGAATCATAAATTGAATCATCAATCATGAATCATGAATTGAAGCATGAATTGAATCATGAATCATTAATTGAATCATGAATCATGAATCATGAATTGAATCATGAATTGAATCATGAATCATGAATTGAATCATGAATCATGAATCGAATCATGAATCATGAATCATGAATTGAATCATGAATCATGAATCATGAATCATGAATCATGAATCATGATTTAAATCATGAATCATGAATCGAATCATGAATCATGAATCATGAATCATGAATCATGAATCATGAATCATGAATCATGAATCATGAATCATGAATTGAATCATGAATCATGAATTGAATCATGAATCATGAATCGAATCATGAATCATGAATCGAATCATGAATCATGAATCATGAATCATAAATCATGAAGTGAATCATGAATCATGAATCGAATCAGGAATCATGAATTGAATCATGAATTGAATCATGAATCATGAATCGAATCATGAATCATGAATCAAATTATGAATCATGGATCAAATTATGAATCATGAATTGAATCATGAATCAGGAATTAAATGATGAATCATGAATTGAATCATGAATTAAATCATGAATTATGAATCGAATCATGAATCATGAATTGAATAATGAATTCAATCATGAATCATGAATTGAATCAGGAAACGAATCATGAATTGAATCATGAATCATGAAATGAATCATGAATTGAATCATGAATCATGAATCATAAATCAGGAATCATGAATTGAATCATGAATCATGAATTGAATCATGAATCGAATCATGAATTATGAATCGAATCATGAATCAAGAATCATAAATCGAATCATGAATCATGAATTGAATCATGAATCGAATCATGAATCATGAATCAAGAAACATGAATCGAATCATGAATCATGAATTGAATCATGAATCATGAATCGAATCATGAATCATGAATCGAATCATGAATCATGAATCATGAATCATAAATCATGAAGTGAATCATGAATCATGAATCGAATCAGGAATCATGAATTGAATCATGAATTGAATCATGAATCATGAATCGAATTATGAATCATGGATCAAATTATGAATCATGAATTGAATCATGAATCATGAATCATGAATCATGAATCAGGAATTAAATGATGAATCATGAATTGAATCATGAATTAAATCATGAATTATGAATCGAATCATGAATCATGAATTAAATAATGAATTCAATCATGAATCATGAATTGAATCAGGAATCGAATCATGAATTGAATCATGAATCATGAAATGAATCATGAATTGAATCATGAATCATGAATCATAAATCAGGAATCATGAATTGAATCATGAATCATGAATTGAATCATGAATTGAATCATGAATCATGAATTGAATCATGAATCATGAATCATAAATTGAATCATCAATCATGAATCATGAATTGAAGCATGAATTGAATCATGAATCATTAATTGAATCATGAATCATGAATCATGAATTGAATCATGAATTGAATCATGAATCATGAATTGAATCATGAATCATGAATCGAATCATGAATCATGAATCATGAATTGAATCATGAATCATGAATCATGAATCATGAATCATGAATCATGATTTAAATCATGAATCATGAATCGAATCATGAATCATGAATCATGAATCATGAATCATGAATCATGAATCATGAATCATGAATCATGAATCATGAATTGAATCATGAATCATGAATTGAATCATGAATCATGAATCGAATCATGAATCATGAATCGAATCATGAATCATGAATCATGAATCATAAATCATGAAGTGAATCATGAATCATGAATCGAATCAGGAATCATGAATTGAATCATGAATTGAATCATGAATCATGAATCGAATCATGAATCATGAATCAAATTATGAATCATGAATTGAATCATGAATCATAAATCATGAATCATGAATCAGGAATTAAATGATGAATCATGAATTGAATCATGAATTAAATCATGAATTATGAATTGAATCATGAATCATGAATTGAATAATGAATTCAATCATGAATCATGAATTGAATCAGGAATCGAATCATGAATTGAATCATGAATCATGAAATGAATCATGAATTGAATCATGAATCATGAATCATAAATCAGGAATCATGAATTGAATCATGAATCATGAATTGAATCATGAATTGAATCATGAATTGAATCATGAATCATGAATTGAATCATGAATCATGAATCATAAATTGAATCATCAATCATGAATCATGAATTGAATCATGAATTGAATCATGAATCATGAATCATTAATTGAATCATGAATCATGAATCATGAATTGAATCATGAATTGAATCATGAATCATGAATTGAATCATGAATCATGAATTAAATCATTAATCATGAATCATGAATCGAATCATGAATCCTGAATCATGAATCATAAATCGAATCATGAATCATGAATCATGAATTGAATCATGAATCATGAATTGAATCATGAATCATGAATCGAATCATGAATTGATTCATGAATCATGAATCATGAATCGAATCATGAATTATGAATCATGAATTGAATCATGAATCATGAATTATGAATCGAATCATAATTCATGAACTGAATCATGAATCAAATCATGAATCATGAATCAAGAATCATGAATCAAATCATGAATCATGAATTGAATCATGAATCATGAATCGAATCATGAATCATGAATCGAATCATGAATCATGAATCATGAATCATGAATCAAATTATGAATCATGAATTGAATCATGAATCATGAATCATGAATCATGAATCATGAATTGAATGATGAATCATGAATTGAATCATGAATTGAATCATGAATCATGAATCGAATCATGAATCATGAATTGAATAATGAATTGAATCATGAATCATGAATTGAATCAGGAATCGAATCATGAATTAAATCATGAATCATGAATCATGAATCGAATCATGAATCATGAATCAAGAATCATGAATCGAATCATGAATCATGAATTGAATCATGAATCATGAATCATAAATCATGAATCGAATCATGAATCATGAATCATGAATCATGAATTGAATCATGAATCATGAATCATGAATTGAATCATGAATCATGAATCATGAATCGAATCATGAATCATGAATTGATTCATGAATCATGAATCGAATCATGAATCATGAATCATGAATCAAGAATCATGAATCGAATCATGAATCATGAATTGAATCATGAATCATGAATCGAATCATGAATCATGAATCGAATCATGAATCATGAATCGAATCATGAATCATGAATCATGAATCATAAATCATGAAGTGAATCATGAATCATGAATCGAATCAGGAATCATGAATTGAATCATGAATTGAATCATGAATCATGAATCAAATTATGAATCATGAATCAAATTATGAATCATGAATTGAATCATGAATCATGAATCATGAATCATGAATCAGGAATTAAATGATGAATCATGAATTGAATCATGAATTAAATCATGAATTATGAATCGAATCATGAATCATGAATTGAATAATGAATTCAATCATGAATCATGAATTGAATCAGGAATCGAATCATGAATTGAATCATGAATCATGAAATGAATCATGAATTGAATCATGAATCATGAATCATAAATCAGGAATCATGAATTGAATCTTGAATCATGAATTGAATCATGAATTGAATCATGAATCATGAATTGAATCATGAATCATGAATCATAAATTGAATCATCAATCATGAATCATGAATTGAATCATGAATTGAATCATGAATCATGAATCATTAATTGAATCATGAATCATGAATCATGAATTGAATCATGAATTGAATCATGAATCATGAATTGAATCATGAATCATGAATCGAATCATGAATCATGAATCATGAATTGAATCATGAATCATGAATCATGAATCATGAATCATGAATCATGAATTAAATCATGAATCATGAATCATGAATCGAATCATGAATCATGAATCATGAATCATAAATCGAATCATGAATCATGAATCATGAATCATGAATTGAATCATGAATCATGAATCATGAATTGAATCATGAATCATGAATCGAATCATGAATCATGAATCATGAATCGAATCATGAATCATGAATCATGAATTGAATCATGAATCATGAATTATGAATCGAATCATGAATCAAGAATCATAAATCGAATCATGAATCATGAATTGAATCATGAATCGAATCATGAATCATGAATCATGAATCAAGAATCATGAATCGAATCATGAATCATGAATTGAATCATGAATCATGAATCGAATCATGAATCATGAATCATGAATCGAATCATGAATCATGAATCATGAATCATGAATCAAATTATAAATCATGAATTGAATCATGAATCATGAATCATGAATCATGAATTGAATGATGAATCATGAATCGAATCATGAATCATGAATTGAATCATGAATTGAATCATGAATCATGAATCGAATCATGAATCATGAATTGAATAATGAATTGAATCATGAATTGAATCAGGAATCGAATCATGAATTGAATCATGAATCATGAAATGAATCATGAATTGAATCATGAATCATGAATCATAAATCATGAATCATGAATCATAAATCATGAATTATGAATTGAATTATGAATCATGAATTGAATCATGAATTGAATCATGAATCATGAATCATAAATCATGAATCATGAATTGAATCATGAATCATGAATCATAAATCATGAATCATGAATTGAATCATGAATCATGAATTGAATCATGAATTGAATCATGAATCATGAATTGAATCATGAATCATGAATTGAATCATGAATCATGAATCATAAATCATGAATCGAATCATGAATCATGAATCATGAATTGAATCATGAATCATGAATCATGAATTGAATCATGAATCATGAATCATGAATCGAATCATGAATCATGAATTGATTCATGAATCATGAATCGAATCATGAATCATGAATCATGAATCATGAATTGAATCATGAATCATGAATTATGAATCAAATCATGAATCAAGAATCATAAATTGAATCATGAATCGAATCATGAATCATGAATCATGAATCAAGAATCATGAATCGAATCATGAATCATGAATCGAATCATGAATCATGAATCGAATCATGAATCATGAATCGAATCATGAATCATGAATCATAAATCATAAATCATGAAGTGAATAATGAATCATGAATCGAATCAGGAATCATGAATTGAATCATGAATTGAATCATGAATCATGAATCGAATTATGAATCATGAATCAAATTATGAATCATGAATTGTATCATGAATCATGAATCGAATCAGGAATCATGAATTGAATCATGAATTGAATCATGAATCATGAATCGAATTATGAATCATGGATCAAATTATGAATCATTAATTGAATCATGAATCAGGAATTAAATGATGAATCATGAATTGAATCATGAATTAAATCATGAATTATGAATCGAATCATGAATCATGAATTGAATAATGAATTCAATCATGAATCATGAATTGAATCAGGAAACGAATCATGAATTGAATCATGAATCATGAAATGAATCATGAATTGAATCATGAATCATGAATCATAAATCAGGAATCATGAATTGAATCATGAATCATGAATTGAATCATAATTCGAATCATGAATTATGAATCGAATCATGAATCAAGAATCATAAATCGAATCATGAATCATGAGATGAATCATGAATCGAATCATGAATCATGAATCAAGAAACATGAATCGAATCATGAATCATGAATTGAATCATGAATCATGAATCGAATCATGAATCATGAATCGAATCATGAATCATGAATCATAAATCATGAAGTGAATCATGAATCATGAATCGAATCAGGAATCATGAATTGAATCATGAATTGAATCATGAATCATGAATCGAATTATGAATCATGGATCAAATTATGAATCATGAATTGAATCATGAATCATGAATCATGAATCATGAATCAGGAATTAAATGATGAATCATGAATTGAATCATGAATTAAATCATGAATTATGAATCGAATCATGAATCATGAATTAAATAATGAATTCAATCATGAATCATGAATTGAATCAGGAATCGAATCATGAATTGAATCATGAATCATGAAATGAATCATGAATTGAATCATGAATCATGAATCATAAATCAGGAATCATGAATTGAATCATGAATCATGAATTGAATCATGAATTGAATCATGAATCATGAATTGAATCATGAATCATGAATCATAAATTGAATCATCAATCATGAATCATGAATTGAAGCATGAATTGAATCATGAATCATTAATTGAATCATGAATCATGAATCATGAATTGAATCATGAATTGAATCATGAATCATGAATTGAATCATGAATCATGAATCGAATCATGAATCATGAATCATGAATTGAATCATGAATCATGAATCATGAATCATAAATCATGAATCATGATTTAAATCATGAATCATGAATCATGAATCGAATCATGAATCATGAATCATGAATCATGAATCATGAATCATGAATCATGAATTGAATCATGAATCATGAATTGAATCATGAATCATGAATCGAATCATGAATCATGAATCGAATCATGAATCATGAATCATGAATCATAAATCATGAAGTGAATCATGAATCATGAATCGAATCAGGAATCATGAATTGAATCATGAATTGAATCATGAATCATGAATCGAATCATGAATCATGAATCAAATTATGAATCATGAATTGAATCATGAATCATAAATCATGAATCATGAATCAGGAATTAAATGATGAATCATGAATTGAATCATGAATTAAATCATGAATTATGAATTGAATCATGAATCATGAATTGAATAATGAATTCAATCATGAATCATGAATTGAATCAGGAATCGAATCATGAATTGAATCATGAATCATGAAATGAATCATGAATTGAATCATGAATCATGAATCATAAATCAGGAATCATGAATTGAATCATGAATCATGAATTGAATCATGAATCATGAATTGAATCATGAATTGAATCATGAATTGAATCATGAATCATGAATTGAATCATGAATCATGAATCATAAATTGAATCATCAATCATGAATCATGAATTGAATCATGAATTGAATCATGAATCATGAATCATTAATTGAATCATGAATCATGAATCATGAATTGAATCATGAATTGAATCATGAATCATGAATTGAATCATGAATCATGAATTAAATCATTAATCATGAATCATGAATCGAATCATGAATCCTGAATCATGAATCATAAATCGAATCATGAATCATGAATTGAATCATGAATCATGAATTGAATCATGAATCATGAATCGAATCATGAATTGATTCATGAATCATGAATCATGAATCGAATCATGAATTATGAATCATGAATTGAATCATGAATCATGAATTATGAATCGAATCATAATTCATGAACTGAATCATGAATCAAATCATGAATCATGAATCAAGAATCATGAATCAAATCATGAATCATGAATTGAATCATGAATCATGAATCGAATCATGAATCATGAATCGAATCATGAATCATGAATCATGAATCATGAATCAAATTATGAATCATGAATTGAATCATGAATCATGAATCATGAATCATGAATCATGAATTGAATGATGAATCATGAATTGAATCATGAATTGAATCATGAATCATGAATCGAATCATGAATCATGAATTGAATAATGAATTGAATCATGAATCATGAATTGAATCAGGAATCGAATCATGAATTGAATCATGAATCATGAATCATGAATCGAATCATGAATCATGAATCAAGAATCATGAATCGAATCATGAATCATGAATTGAATCATGAATCATGAATCATAAATCATGAATCGAATCATGAATCATGAATCATGAATCATGAATTGAATCATGAATCATGAATCATGAATTGAATCATGAATCATGAATCATGAATCGAATCATGAATCATGAATTGATTCATGAATCATGAATCGAATCATGAATCATGAATCATGAATCAAGAATCATGAATCGAATCATGAATCATGAATTGAATCATGAATCATGAATCGAATCATGAATCATGAATCGAATCATGAATCATGAATCATAAATCATGAAGTGAATCATGAATCATGAATCGAATCAGGAATCATGAATTGAATCATGAATTGAATCATGAATCATGAATCAAATTATGAATCATGAATCAAATTATGAATCATGAATTGAATCATGAATCATGAATCATGAATCATGAATCAGGAATTAAATGATGAATCATGAATTGAATCATGAATTAAATCATGAATTATGAATCGAATCATGAATCATGAATTGAATAATGAATTCAATCATGAATCATGAATTGAATCAGGAATCGAATCATGAATTGAATCATGAATCATGAAATGAATCATGAATTGAATCATGAATTATGAATTGAATCATGAATCGAATCATGAATCATGAATCATGAATTGAATCATGAATCATGAATCATGAATTGAATCATGAATCGAATCATGAATCATGAATCATGAATCATGAATCATGATTCATGACTTATAAATTGAATCATGAATCATGAATCATGAATTGATTCATGAATTGAATCATGAATCATGAATCATTAATTGAATCATGAATCATGAATCATGAATCATGAATCATGAATTGAATCATAATTCATGAATTGAATCATGAATCATGAATCGAATCATGAATCATGAAGCATGAATTGAATCATGAATCATGAATCATAAATCATGAATTGAATCATGAATTGAATCATGAATCATGAATCATGAATCATGAATCATGAATCATGAATCATGATTCATGACTCATAAATTGAATCATCAATCATGAATCATGAATTAAATCATGAATTTAATCATGAATCACGAATCATGAATTAAATCATAAATCATGAATTAAATCATGAATCATGAATCATGAATCGAATCATGAATCATGAATCAAGAATCATGAATCGAATCATGAATCATGAATTGAACCATGAATCATGAATCATAAATCATGAATCGAATCATGAATCATGAATCATGAATCATGAATCATGAATTGAATCATGAATCGAATCATGAATCATGAATTGATTCATGAATCCCGAATCATGAATCGAATCATGAATCATGAATCATGAATCATGAATTGAAACATGAATCATGAATTATGAATCGAATCATGAATCAAGAATCATAAATCGAATCATGAATCATGAATTGAATCATGAATCGAATCATGAATCATGAATCATGAATCAAGAATCATGAATCGAATCATGAATCATGAATCATGAATCAAGAATCATGAATCGAATCATGAATCATGAATTGAATCATGAATCATGAATCGAATCATGAATCATGAATCATAAATCATGAAGTGAATCATGAATCATGAATCGAATCAGGAATCATGAATTGAATCATGAATTGAATCATGAATCATATATCGAATCATGAATCATGAATCGAATCATGAATCATGAATCATAAATCATGAAGTGAATCATGAATCATGAATCGAATCAGGAATCATGAATTGAATCATGAATTGAATCATGAATCATGAATCGAATCATGAATCATGAATCAAATTATGAATCATGAAATGAATCATGAATCATGAATCATGAATCATGAATCAGGAATTAAATGATGAATCATGAATTGAATCATGAATTAAATCATGAATTATGAATCGAATCATGAATCATGAATTGAATAATGAATTCAATCATGAATCATGAATTGAATCAGGAATCGAATCATGAATTGAATCATGAATCATGAAATGAATCATGAATCATGAATCATAAATCATGAATCATGAATTGAATCATGAATTTAATCATGAATCACGAATCATGAATTAAATCATGAATAATGAATCGAATCATGAATTATGAATCATGAATTGAATCTTGAATCATAAATCATAAATCATGAATTAAATCATGAATCATGAATCATGAATCGAATCATGAATCATGAATCAAGAATCATGAATCGAATCATGAATCATGAATTGAATCATGAATCATGAATCATAAATCATGAATCGAATCATGAATCATGAATCATGAATCATGAATTGAATCATGAATCATGAATCATGAATTGAATCATGAATCATGAATCATGTATCGAATCATGAATCATGAATTGATTCATGAATCATGAATCATGAATCGAATCATGAATCATGAATCATGAATTGAAACATGAATCATGAATTATGAATCGAATCATGAATCAAGAATCATAAATCAAATCATGAATCATGAATTGAATCATGAATCGAATCATGAATCATGAATCATGAATCAAGAATCATGAATCGAATCATGAATCATGAATTGAATCATGAATCATGAATCGAATCATGAATCATGAATCATAAATCATGAAGTGAATCATGAATCATGAATCGAATCAGGAATCATGAATTGAATCATGAATTGAATCATGAATCATGAATCGAATCATGAATCATGAATCGAATCATGAATCATAAATCATGAAGTGAATCATGAATCATGAATCGAATCAGGAATCATGAATTGAATCATGAATTGAATCATGAATCATGAATCGAATCATGAATCATGAATCAAATTATGAATCATGAATTGAATCATGAATCATGAATCATGAATTAAATGATGAATCATGAATTGAATCATGAATTAAATCATGAATTATGAATTGAATCATGAATCATGAATTGAATAATGAATTCAATCATGAATCATGAATTGAATCAGGAATCGAATCATGAATTGAATCATGAATCATGAAATGAATCATGAATTGAATCATGAATCATGAATCATAAATCAGGAATCATGAATTGAATCATGAATCATGAATTGAATCATGAATTGAATCATGAATCATGAATCATAAATTGAATCATGAATCATGAATCATGAATTGAATCATGAATTGAATCATGAATCATGAATCATAAATTGAATCATGAATCATGAATCATGAATTGAATCATGAATTGAATCATGAATCATGAATTGAATCATGAATCATGAATTGAATCATGAATCATGAATTGAATCATGAATCATGAATCATGAATTGAATCATGAATCATGAATCATGAATTGAATCATGAATCATGAATCATGAATCATGAATTGAATCATGAATCATGAATCATGAATCGAATCATGAATCATGAATCATAAATCGAATCATGAATCATGAATCATGAATTGAATCATAAATCGAATCATGAATCATGAATTGAATCATGAATCATGAGTCATGAATTGAAACATGAATCATGAATCGAATCATGAATCATGAATTGATTCATGAATCATGAATTGAATCATGAATCATGAATCATAAATCAGGAATCATGAATTGAATCATGAATCATGAATTGAATCATGAATTGAATCATGAATTGAATCATGAATTGAATCATGAATCATGAATTGAATCATGAATCATGAATCATAAATTGAATCATCAATCATGAATCATGAATTGAATCATGAATTGAATAATGAATCATGAATCATTAATTGAATCATGAATCATGAATTGAATCATGAATTGAATCATGAATCATGAATTGAATCATGAATCATGAATCGAATCATGAATCATGAATCATGAATTGAATCATGAATCATGAATTGAATCATGAATCATGAATCATGAATCATGAATTGAATCATGAATCATGAATCATGAATTGAATCATGAATCATGAATCGAATCATGAATCATAAATTGATTCATGAATCATGAATCATGAATCGAATCATGAATCATGAATCATGAATTGAATCATGAATCATGAATTATGAATCGAATCATGAATCAAGAATCATAAATCGAATCATGAATCATGAATCATGAATCAGGAATTAAATGATAAATCATGAATCATGAATTGAATAATGAATTCAATCATGAATCATGAATTGAATCAGGAATCGAATCATGAATTGAATCATGAATCATGAAATGAATCATGAATTGAATCATGAATCATGAATCATAAATCAGGAATCATGAATTGAATCATGAATCATGAATTGAATCATGAATTGAATCATGAATCATGAATCATAAATTGAATCATCAATCATGAATCATGAATTGAATCATGAATTCAATCATGAATCATGAATCATTAATTGAATCATGAATCATGAATCATGAATTGAATCATAAATCATGAATCATAAATCATGAATCGAATCATGAATCATGAATCATGAATCATGAATTGAATCATGAATCATGAATTGAATCATGAATCATGAATCATGAATCGAATCATGAATCATGAATTGATTCATGAATCATGAATTGATTCATGAATCATGAATCATGAATCGAATCATGAATCATGAATCATGAATCATGAATTGAATCATGAATCATGAATTATGAATCGAATCATGAATCAAGAATCATAAATCGAATCATGAATCATGAATTGAATCATGAATCGAATCATGAATCATGAATCAAGAATCATGAATCGAATCATGAATCATGAATTGAATCATGAATTATGAATCGAATCATGAATCATGAATCGAATCATGAATCATGAATCGAATCATGAATCATGAATCGAATCATGAATCATGAATCATGAATCATAAATCATGAAGTTAATCATGAATCATGAATCGAATCAGGAATCATGAATTGAATCATGAATCGAATCAGGAATCATGAATCGAATCATGAATTATGAATCAAATTATGAATCATGAATTGAATCATGAATCATGAATCATGAATCATGAATCAGGAATTAAATGATGAATCATGAATTGAATAATGAATTAAATCATGAATTATGAATCAAATCATGAATCATGAATTGAATAATGAATTCAATCATGAATCATGAATTGAATCAGGAATCGAATCATGAATTGAATCATGAATCATGAAATGAATCATGAATTGAATCATGAATCATGAAATGAATCATGAATTCAATCATGAATCATGAATCATAAATCAGGAATCATGAATTGAATCATGAATCATGAATTGAATCATGAATTAAATCATGAATTGAATCATGAATCATGAATTGAATCATGAATCATGAATCATAAATTGAATCATCAATCATGAATCATGAATTGAATCATGAATTGAATAATGAATCATGAATCATTAATTGAATCATGAATCATGAATCATGAATTGAATCATGAATTGAATCATGAATCATGAATTGAATCATGAATCATGAATCGAATCATGAATCATGAATCATGAATTGAATCATGAATCATGAATCATGAATCATGAATCATAAATTGAATCATGAATCATGAATCATGAATCATGAATTGAATCATGAATCATGAATTGAATCATGAATCATGAATCATGAATTGAATCATGAATCATGAATCGAATCATGAATCATGAATTGATTCATGAATCATGAATCAGGAATCGAATCATGAATCATGAATCATGAATTGAATCATGAATCATGAATTATGAATCGAATCATGAATCAAGAATCATAAATCGAATCATGAATCATGAATTGAATCATGAATCGAATCATGAATCATGAATCATGAATCATGAATTGAATCATGAATCATGAATTATGAATCGAATCATGAATCAAGAATCATAAATCGAATCATGAATCATGAATTGAATCATGAATCGAATCATGAATCATGAATCATGAATCAAGAATCATGAATCGAATCATGAATCATGAATTGAATCATGAATCGAATCATGAATCATGAATTGAATGATAAATCATGAATCGAATCATGAATCATGAATTGAATCATGAATTGAATCATGAATCACGAATCGAATCATGAATCATGAATTGAATAATGAATTGAATCATGAATCATGAATTGAATCAGGAATCGAATCATGAATTGAATCATGAATCATGAATCATGAATCGAATCATGAATCATGAATCAAGATTCATGAATCGAATCATGAATCATGAATTGACTCATGAATCATGAATCATAAATCATGAATCGAATCATGAATCATGAATCATGAATTGAATCATGAATTGAATCATGAATCATGAATCATGAATCGAATCATGAATCATGAATTGATTCATGAATCATGAATCATGAATCGAATCATGAATCATGAATCATGAATCATGAATTGAATCATGAATCATGAATTATGAATCGAATCATGAATCAAGAATCATAAATCGAATCATGAATCATGAATTGAATCATGTATCGAATCATAAATCATGAATCAAGAATCATGAATCGAATCATGAATCATGAATTGAATCATGAATCATGAATCGAATCATGAATCATGAATCGAATCATGAATCATGAATCATGAATCATAAATCATGAAGTGAATCATGAATTATGAATCGAATCAGGAATCATGAATTAAATCCTGAATTGAATCATAAATCATGAATCGAATTATGAATCATGAATCAAATTATGAATCATGAATTGAATCATGAATCATGAATCATGAATCATAAATCAGGAATTAAATGATGAATCATGAATTGAATCATGAATTAAATCATGAATTATGAATCGAATCATGAATCATGAATTGAATTATGAATTCAATCATGAATCATGAATTGAATCAGGAATCGAATCATGAATTGAATCATGAATCATGAAATGAATCATGAATTGAATCATGAATCATGAATCATAAATCAGGAATCATGAATTGAATCATGAATCATGAATTGAATCATGAATTATGAATCGAATCATGAATCAAGAATCATAAATCGAATCATGAATCATGAATTGAATCATGAATCAAATCATGAATCATGAATCATGAATCAAGAATCATAAATCGAATCATGAATCATGAATTGAATCATGAATCATTAATCATGAATTGAATCATGAATCATGAATTATGAATCATGAATTGAATCATGAATTGAATCATGAATCATGAATCATAAATTGAATCATGAATCATGAATCATGAATTGAATCATGAATTAAATCATGAATCATGAATCATGAATCAAATCATGAATCATGAATTGAATCATGAATTGAATCATGAATCATGAATTGAATCATGAATTGAATCATGAATTAAATCATGAATCATGAATCATGAATTGAATCATGAATAATGAATCATGAATTGAATCATGAATCATAAATCATAAATCGAATTATGAATCATGAATTGAATCAGGAAACGAATCATAAATTGAATCATGAATCATGAATTGAATCATGAATCATGAATTATGAATTATGATTTGAATCATGAATCATTAATCATGAATTGAATCATGAAACATGAATCATGAATTGAATCATGAATTGGATCATGAATTATGAATCATAAATTGAATCATTAATCATGAATCATGAATTCGATCATGAATTAAATCATGAATCATAAATTGAATCATGAATCATGAATTGAATCATGAATCATGAATCATGAATTGAATCATGAATCTTGAATTGAATCATGAATCATGAGTTGAATCATGAATTGAATCATGGATTGATTCATGAATCATGAATTATGAATCATGAATTAAATCATGAATTATGAATTATGAATCATGAATTGAATCATGAATCATGAATCATGAATTGAATCATGAATTGAATCATGAATCATGAATCATGAATCATGAATCATTAATCATAAATTGAATCATCAATCATAAATCATGAATTGAATCATGAATTGAATCATAAATCATGAATTGAATCATGAATCTAATCATGAATCATGATTTGAATCATGAATCATGAATTGAATCATGAATAATAAATCGAATCATGAATTGAATCATGAATTGAATCATGAATCATGAATCATGAATTGAATCATGAATCTAATCATGAATCATGATTTGAATCATGAATCATGAATCATGAATTGAATCATGAATAATAAATCGAATCATGAATTATGAATCATGAATTGAATCTTGAATCATGAATCATAAATCATGAATTAAATAATGAATCATGAATCATGAATCGAATCATGAATCATGAATCAAGAATCATGAATCGAATCATGAATCATGAATTGAATCATGAATCATGAATCATAAATCATGAATCGAATCATGAATCATGAATCATGAATCATGAATCATGAATCGAATCATGAATCATGAATTGATTCATGAATCATGAATCATGAATCATGAATCATGAATTGAATCATGAATCTTGAATTGAATCATGAATCTTGAATCATGAATTGAATCATGAATCTTGAATTGAATCATGAATCATGAGTTGAATCATGAATTGAATCATGGATTGATTCATGAATCATGAATTATGAATCATGAATTAAATCATGAATTATGAATTATGAATCATGAATTGAATCATGAATCATGAATCATGAATTGAATCATGAATTGAATCATGAATCATGAATCATGAATCATGAATCATTAATCATAAATTGAATCATCAATCATAAATCATGAATTGAATCATGAATTGAATCATAAATCATGAATTGAATCATGAATCTAATCATGAATCATGATTTGAATCATGAATCATGAATCATGAATTGAATCATGAATAATAAATCGAATCATGAATTGAATCATGAATTGAATCATGAATCATGAATCATGAATTGAATCATGAATCTAATCATGAATCATGATTTGAATCATGAATCATGAATCATGAATTGAATCATGAATAATAAATCGAATCATGAATTATGAATCATGAATTGAATCTTGAATCATGAATCATAAATCATGAATTAAATAATGAATCATGAATCATGAATCGAATCATGAATCATGAATCAAGAATCATGAATCGAATCATGAATCATGAATTGAATCATGAATCATGAATCATAAATCATGAATCGAATCATGAATCATGAATCATGAATCATGAATCATGAATCGAATCATGAATCATGAATTGATTCATGAATCATGAATCATGAATCATGAATCATGAATTAAATCATGAATCATGAATCATAAATCATGAATCGAATCATGAATCATGAATCATGAATCATGAATCGAATCATGAATCATAAATTGAATCATGAATCATGAATCATAAATCATGAATCGAATCATGAATCATGAATCATGAATCATGAATTGAATCATGAATCATGAATCATGAATTGAATCATGAATCATGAATCATGAATCGAATCATGAATCATGAATTGATTCATGAATCATGAATCATGAATCGAATCATGAATCATGAATCATGAATCATGAATTGAATCATGAATCATGAATTATGAATCGAATCATGAATCAAGAATCATAAATCGAATCATGAATCATGAATTGAATCATGAATCGAATCATGAATCATGAATTAAGAATCATGAATCGAATCATGAATCATGAATTGAATCATGAATCATGAATCGAATCATGAATCATGAATCGAATCATGAATCATGAATCATGAATCATAAATCATGAAGTGAATCATGAATCATGAATCGAATCATGAATTAAATCATGAATCATGAATCATGAATCAAATCATGAATCATGAATTGAATCATGAATTGAATCATGAATCATGAATTGAATCATGAATTGAATCATGAATTAAATCATGAATCATGAATCATGAATTGAATCATGAATAATGAATCATGAATTGAATCATGAATCATAAATCATAAATCGAATTATGAATCATGAATTGAATCAGGAAACGAATCATAAATTGAATCATGAATCATGAATTGAATCATGAATCATGAATTGAATCATGAATCATGAATTATGAATTATGATTTGAATCATGAATCATTAATCATAAATTGAATCATGAAACATGAATCATGAATTGAATCATGAATTGGATCATGAATTATGAATCATAAATTGAATCATTAATCATGAATCATGAATTCGATCATGAATTAAATCATGAATCATAAATTGAATCATGAATCATGAATTGAATCATGAATCATGAATCATGAATTGAATCATGAATCTTGAATTGAATCATGAATCATGAGTTGAATCATGAATTGAATCATGGATTGATTCATGAATCATGAATTATGAATCATGAATTAAATAATGAATTATGAATTATGAATCATGAATTGAATCATGAATCATGAATCATGAATTGAATCATGAATTGAATCATGAATCATGAATCATGAATCATGAATCATTAATCATAAATTGAATCATCAATCATAAATCATGAATTGAATCATGAATTGAATCATAAATCATGAATTGAATCATGAATCTAATCATGAATCATGATTTGAATCATGAATCATGAATCATGAATTGAATCATGAATAATAAATCGAATCATGAATTGAATCATGAATCATGAATCATGAATTGAATCATGAATCTAATCATGAATCATGATTTGAATCATGAATCATGAATCATGAATTGAATCATGAATAATAAATCGAATCATGAATTATGAATCATGAATTGAATCTTAATCATGAATCATAAATCATGAATTAAATAATGAATCATGAATCATGAATCGAATCATGAATCATGAATCAAGAATCATGAATCGAATCATGAATCATGAATTGAATCATGAATCATGAATCATAAATCATGAATCGAATCATGAATCATGAATCATGAATCATGAATCATGAATCGAATCATGAATCATGAATTGATTCATGAATCATGAATCATGAATCATGAATCATGAATCATGAATTAAATCATGAATCATGAATCATAAATCATGAATCGAATCATGAATCATGAATCATGAATCATGAATCGAATCATGAATCATAAATTGAATCATGAATCATGAATCATAAATCATGAATCGAATCATGAATCATGAATCATGAATCATGAATTGAATCATGAATCATGAATCATGAATTGAATCATGAATCATGAATCATGAATCGAATCATGAATCATGAATTGATTCATGAATCATGAATCATGAATCTAATCATGAATCATGAATCATGAATCATGAATTGAATCATGAATCATGAATTATGAATCGAATCATGAATCAAGAATCATAAATCGAATCATGAATCATGAATTGAATCATGAATCGAATCATGAATCATGAATCATGAATCAAGAATCATGAATCGAATCATGAATCATGAATTGAATCATGAATCATGAATCATGAATCATAAATCATGAAGTGAATCATGAATCATGAATCGAATCAGGAATCATGAATTGAATCATGAATTGAATCATGAATCATGAATCATAAATCAGGAATCATGAATTGAATAATGAATCATGAATTGAATCATGAATCATGAATTGAATCATGAATTGAATCATGAATTGAATCATGAATCATGAATTGAATCATGAATCATGAATCATAAATTGAATCATCAATCATGAATCATGAATTGAATCATGAATTGAATCATGAATCATGAATCATTAATTGAATCATGAATCATGAATCATGAATTGAATCATGAATTGAATCATGAATCATGAATTGAATCATGAATCATGAATCGAATCATGAATCATGAATCATGAATTGAATCATGAATCATGAATCATGAATCATGAATTAAATCATGAATCATGAATCGAATCATGAATCATGAATCATGAATCATAAATCGAATCATGAATCATGAATTGAATCATGAATCATGAATCATGAATTGAATCATGAATCATGAATCGAATCATGAATCATGAATTGATTCATGAATCATGAATCATGAATCGAATCATGAATCATGAATCATGAATTGAATCATGAATCATGAATTATGAATCGAATCATGAATCAAGAATCATCAATCGAATCATGAATCATGAATTGAATCATGAATCGAATCATGAATCATGAATCATGAATCAAGAATCATGAATCGAATCATGAATCATGAATTGAATCATGAATCGAATCATGAATCATGAATCGAATCATGAATGATGAATCATGAATGATGAATGATGAATCATGAATCAAATTATGAATCATGAATTGAATCATAAATCATGAATCATGAATCATGAATCATGAATTGAATGATAAATCATGAATCGAATCATGAATCATGAATTGAATCATGAATTGAATCATGAATCATGAATCGAATCATGAATCATGAATTGAATAATGAATTGAATCATGAATCATGAATTGAATCAGGAATCGAATCATGAATTGAATCATGAATCATGAATCATGAATCGAATCATAAATCATGAATCAAGAATCATGAATCGAATCATGAATCATGAATTGAATCATGAATCATGAATCATAAATCATGAATCGAATCATGAATCATGAATCATGAATCATGAATTGAATCATGAATCATGAATCATGAATTGAATCATGAATCAAGAATCATGAATCGAATCATGAATCATGAATCATGAATCATGAATTGAATAATGAATCATGAATTATGAATTGAATCATGAATCAAGAATCATAAATCGAATCATGAATCATGAATTGAATCATGAATCGAATCATGAATCATGAATCATGAATCAAGAATCATGAATCGAATCATGAATCATGAATTGAATCATGAATCATGAATCGAATCATGAATCATGAATCGAATCATGAATCATGAATCATGAATCATAAATCATGAAGTGAATCATGAATCATGAATCGAATTATGAATCATGAATCAAATTATGAATCATGAATTGAATCATGAATCATGAATCATGAATCATGAATCAGGAATTAAATGATGAATCATGAATTGAATCATGAATTAAATCATGAATTATGAATCGAATCATGAATCATGAATTGAATAATGAATTCAATCATGAATCATGAATTGAATCAGGAATCGAATCATGAATTGAATCATGAATCATTTAATGAATCATAAATTGAATCATGAATCATGAATCATAAATCAGGAATCATGAATTGAATCATGAATCATGAATTGAATCATGAATTGAATCATGAATTGAATCATGAATCATGAATCATAAATTGAATCATCAATCATGAATCATGAATTGAATCATGAATTGAATCATGAATCATGAATCATTAATTGAATCATGAATCATGAATCATGAATTGAATCATGAATCATGAATCATAAATCATGAATCGAATCATGAATCATGAATCATGAATCATGAATTGAATCATGAATCATGAATTGAATCTTGATTCATGAATCATGAATCGAATCATGAATCATGAATTGATTCATGAATCATGAATCATGAATCGAATCATGAATCATGAATCATGAATCATGAATTGAATCATGAATCATAAATTATGAATCGAATCATGAATCAAGAATCATAAATCGAATCATGAATCATGAATTGAATCATGAATCGAATCATGAATCATGAATCAAGAATCATGAATCGAATCATGAATCATGAATCGAATCATGAATCATGAATCGAATCATGAATCATGAATCGAATCATGAATCATGAATCATGAATCATAAATCATGAAGTTAATCATGAATCATGAATCGAATCAGGAATCATGAATTGTATCATGAATCGAATCAGGAATCATGAATCGAATCATGAATCATGAATCAAATTATGAATCATGAATTGAATCATGAATCATGAATCATGAATCATGAATCAGGAATTAAATGATGAATCATGAATTGAATCATGAATTAAATCATGAATTATGAATCGAATCATGAATCATGAATTGAATAATGAATTCAATCATGAATCATGAATTGAATCAGGAATCGAATCATGAATTGAATCATGAATCATGAAATGAATCATGAATTGAATCATGAATCATGAATCATAAATCAGGAATCATGAATTGAATCATGAATCATGAATTGAATCATGAATTGAATCATGAATTGAATCATGAATCATGAATTGAATCATGAATCATAAATTGAATCATCAATCATGAATCATGAATTGAATCATGAATTGAATCATGAATCATGAATCATTAATTGAATCATGAATCATGAATCATGAATTGAATCATGAATTGAATCATGAATCATGAATTGAATCATGAATCATGAATCGAATCATGAATCATGAATCATGAATTGAATCATGAATCATGAATCATGAATCATGAATCATGAATTAAATCATGAATCATGAATCATGAATCGAATCATGAATCATGAATCATGAATCATAAATCGAATCATGAATCATGAATTGAATCATGAATCATGAATCATGAATTGAATCATGAATCATGAATCGAATCATGAATCATGAATTGATTCATGAATCATGAATCATGAATCGAATCATGAATCATGAATCATGAATTGAATCATGAATCATGAATTATGAATCGAATCATGAATCAAGAATCATCAATCGAATCATAAATCATGAATTGAATCATGAATCGAATCATGAATCATGAATTGAATCATGAATCGAATCATGAATCATGAATCGAATCATGAATGATGAATCATGAATGATGAATCATGAATCATGAATCAAATTATGAATCATGAATTGAATCATAAATCATGAATCATGAATCATGAATCATGAATTGAATGATAAATCATGAATCGAATCATGAATCATGAATTGAATCATGAATTGAATCATGAATCATGAATCGAATCATGAATCATGAATTGAATAATGAATTGAATCATGAATCATGAATTGAATCAGGAATCGAATCATGAATTGAATCATGAATCATGAATCGAATCATGAATCATGAATCAAGAATCATGAATCGAATCATGAATCATGAATTGAATCATGAATCATGAATCATAAATCATGAATCGAATCATGAATCATGAATCATGAATGATGAATTGAATCATGAATCATGAATCATGAATTGAATCATGAATCAAGAATCATGAATCGAATCATGAATCATGAATCATGAATTGAATCATGAATCATGAATTATGAATTGAATCATGAATCAAGAATCATAAATCGAATCATGAATCATGAATTGAATCATGAATCGAATCATGAATCATGAATCATGAATCAAGAATCATGAATCGAATCATGAATCATGAATTGAATCATGAATCATGAATCGAATCATGAATCATGAATCATGAATCGAATTATGAATCATGAATCAAATTATGAATCATGAATTGAATCATGAATCATGAATCATGAATCATGAATCAGGAATTAAATGATGAATCATGAATTGAATCATGAATTAAATCATGAATTATGAATCGAATCATGAATCATGAATTGAATAATGAATTCAATCATGAATCATGAATTGAATCAGGAATCGAATCATGAATTGAATCATGAATCATGAAATGAATCATTAATTGAATCATGAATCATGAATCATAAATCAGGAATCATGAATTGAATCATGAATCATGAATTGAATCATGAATTGAATCATGAATTATGAATCGAATCATGAATCAAGAATCATAAATCGAATCATGAATCATGAATTGAATCATGAATCGAATCATGAATCCTGAATCATGAATCAAGAATCATGAATCGAATCATGAATCATGAATTGAATCATGAATCATTAATCATGAATTGAATCATGAATCATGAATTATGAATCATGAATTGAATCATGAATTGAATCATGAATCATGAATCATAAATTGAATCATGAATCATGAATCATGAATTGAATCATGAATCATGAATTGAATCATGAATTGAATCATTAATCATGAATTGAATCATGAATTGAATCATGAATTGAATCATGAATCATGAATCATGAATTGAATCATGAATAATGAATCATGAATTGAATCATGAATCATAAATCATAAATCGAATTATGAATCATGAATTGAATCATGAATCATTAATCATGAATTGAATCATGAATCATGAATTGAATCATGAATCATGAATTGAATCATGAATCATGAATTATGAATTATGAATTGAATCATGAATCATTAATCATGAATTGAATCATGAATCATGAATTGAATCATGAATTGGATCATGAATTATGAATCATAAATTGAATCATTAATCATGATTCATGAATTCGATCATGAATTAAATCATGAATCATAAATTGAATCATGAATCATGAATTGAATCATGAATCATGAATCATGAATTGAATCATGAATCTTGAATTGAATCATGAATCATGAGTTGAATCATGAATTGAATCATGGATTGATTCATGAATCATGAATTAAATCATGAATTATGAATTATGAATCATGAATTGAATCATGAATCATGAATCATGAATTGAATCATGAATTGAATCATGAATCATGAATCATGAATCATGAATCATAAATTGAATCATCAATCATAAATCATGAATTGAATTATGAATTGAATCAAGAATCATGAATCATGAATTGAATCATGAATCTAATCATGAATCATGATTTGAATCATGAATCATGAATTGAATCATGAATAATAAATCGAATCATGAATTGAATCATGAATCATGAATTGAATCATGAATCTAATCATGAATCATGATTTGAATCATGAATCATGAATCATGAATTGAATCATGAATAATAAATCGAATCATGAATTATGAATCATGAATTGAATCTTGAATCATGAATCATAAATCATGAATTAAATAATGAATCATGAATCGAATCATGAATCATGAATCAAGAATCATGAATCGAATCATGAATCATGAATTGAATCATGAATCATGAATCATAAATCATGAATCGAATCATGAATCATGAATCATGAATCATGAATCATGAATTGAATCATGAATCATGAATCATGAATCATGAATCGAATCATGAATCATGAATCATGAATCATGAATCATGAATCGAATCATGAATCATGAATCATGAATCATGAATCATGAATTGAATCATGAATCATGAATTATGAATCGAATCATGAATCAAGAATCATAAATCGAATCATGAATCATGAATTGAATCATGAATCATGAATCATGAATCATGAATCAAGAATCATGAATCGAATCATGAATCATGAATTGAATCATGAATCATGAATCGAATCATGAATCATGAATCATGAATCATGAATCGAATCATGAATCATGAATCATGAATCATGAATCGAATCATGAATCATGAATCATGAATCATGAATCATGAAGTGAATCATGAATCATGAATCATGAATCGAATCATGAATCATGAATTGAATCATGAATTGAATCATAAATCATGAATCGAATCATGAATCATGAATCGAATCATGAATCATGAATTGAATCATGAAATGTATCATGAATCATGAATCAAATCATGAATTATGAATTGAATAATGAATTCAATCATGAATCATGATTTGAATCTTGAATTGAATCATGAATTGAATCATGAATCATGAATTGAATCATGAATCATGAATCATAAATTGAATCATCAATCATGAATCATGAATTGATTCATGAATTAAATCATGAACCATGAATCATGAATCGAATCATGAATCATGAATCATGAATTGAATCATGAATCATGAATCATGAATCATGAATTGAATCATGAATTGAATCATGAATCATGAATCATGAATCATGAATCATGAATCATGAATCATGAATCATGAATCATGAATCATGAATTGAATCATGAATTGAATCATGAATCATGAATCATGAATCATGAATCATGAATCATGAATCATGATTCATGACTCATAAATTGAATCATCAATCATGAATCATGAATTGAATCATGAATTTAATCATGAATCATGAATCATGAATTGAATCATAAATCATAAATCGAATTATGAATCATGATTTGAATCATGAATCATGAATCATGAATTAAATCATGAATAATGAATCGAATCATGAATTATGAATCATGAATTGAATCTTGAATCATAAATCATAAATCATGATTTAAATCATGAATCATGAATCATGAATCGAATCATGAATCATGAATCAAGAATCATGAATCGAATCATGAATCATGAATTGAATCATGAATCATGAATCATAAATCATGAATCGAATCATGAATCATGAATCATGAATCATGAATTGAATCATGAATCATGAATCATGAATTGAATCATGAATCATGAATCGAATCATGAATCATGAATTGATTCATGAATCATGAATCATGAATGGAATCATGAATCATGAATCATAAATCATGAATTGAATCATGAATCATGAATTATGAATCGAATCATGAATCAAGAATCATAAATCGAATCATGAATCATGAATTGAATCATGAATCGAATCATGAATCATGAATCAAGAATCATGAATCGAATCATGAATCATGAATTGAATCATGAATCATGAATCGAATCATGAATCATGAATCGAATCATGAATCATGAATCATGAATCATAAATCATGAAGTGAATCATGAATCATGAATCGAATCAGGAATCATGAATTGAATCATGAATTGAATAATGAATCATGAATCGAATCATGAATCATGAATCAAATTATGAATCATGAATTGAATCATGAATCATGAATCAGGAATTAAATGATGAATCATGAATTGAATCATGAATAGAATCATGAATTATGAATCGAATCATGAATCATGAATCATGAATTGAATCATGAATAATGAATCATGAATTGAATCATGAATCATAAATCATAAATCGAATTATGAATCATGAATTGAATCATGAATCATTAATCATGAATTGAATCATGAATCATGAATTGAATCATGAATCATGAATTGAATCATGAATCATGAATTATGAATTATGAATTGAATCATGAATCATTAATCATGAATTGAATCATGAATCATGAATTGAATCATGAATTGGATCATGAATTATGAATCATAAATTGAATCATTAATCATGATTCATGAATTCGATCATGAATTAAATCATGAATCATAAATTGAATCATGAATCATGAATTGAATCATGAATCATGAATCATGAATTGAATCATGAATCTTGAATTGAATCATGAATCATGAGTTGAATCATGAATTGAATCATGGATTGATTCATGAATCATGAATTATGAATCATGAATTAAATCATGAATTATGAATTATGAATCATGAATTGAATCATGAATCATGAATCATGAATTGAATCATGAATTGAATCATGAATCATGAATCATGAATCATGAATCATAAATTGAATCATCAATCATAAATCATGAATTGAATTATGAATTGAATCAAGAATCATGAATCATGAATTGAATCATGAATCTAATCATGAATCATGATTTGAATCATGAATCATGAATTGAATCATGAATAATAAATCGAATCATGAATTGAATCATGAATCATGAATTGAATCATGAATCTAATCATGAATCATGATTTGAATCATGAATCATGAATCATGAATTGAATCATGAATAATAAATCGAATCATGAATTATGAATCATGAATTGAATCTTGAATCATGAATCATAAATCATGAATTAAATAATGAATCATGAATCGAATCATGAATCATGAATCAAGAATCATGAATCGAATCATGAATCATGAATTGAATCATGAATCATGAATCATAAATCATGAATCGAATCATGAATCATGAATCATGAATCATGAATCATGAATTGAATCATGAATCATGAATCATGAATCATGAATCGAATCATGAATCATGAATCATGAATCATGAATCATGAATCGAATCATGAATCATGAATCATGAATCATGAATCATGAATTGAATCATGAATCATGAATTATGAATCGAATCATGAATCAAGAATCATAAATCGAATCATGAATCATGAATTGAATCATGAATCATGAATCATGAATCATGAATCAAGAATCATGAATCGAATCATGAATCATGAATTGAATCATGAATCATGAATCGAATCATGAATCATGAATCATGAATCATGAATCGAATCATGAATCATAAATCATGAATCATGAATCGAATCATGAATCATGAATCATGAATCATGAATCATGAAGTGAATCATGAATCATGAATCATGAATCGAATCATGAATCATGAATTGAATCATGAATTGAATCATAAATCATGAATCGAATCATGAATCATGAATCGAATCATGAATCATGAATTGAATCATGAAATGTATCATGAATCATGAATCAAATCATGAATTATGAATTGAATAATGAATTCAATCATGAATCATGATTTGAATCTTGAATTGAATCATGAATTGAATCAAGAATCATGAATTGAATCATGAATCATGAATCATAAATTGAATCATCAATCATGAATCATGAATTGATTCATGAATTAAATCATGAACCATGAATCATGAATCGAATCATGAATCATGAATCATGAATTGAATCATGAATCATGAATCATGAATCATGAATTGAATCATGAATTGAATCATGAATCATGAATCATGAATCATGAATCATGAATCATGAATCATGAATCATGAATCATGAATCATGAATTGAATCATGAATTGAATCATGAATCATGAATCATGAATCATGAATCATGAATCATGATTCATGACTCATAAATTGAATCATCAATCATGAATCATGAATTGAATCATGAATTTAATCATGAATCATGAATCATGAATTGAATCATAAATCATAAATCGAATTATGAATCATGATTTGAATCATGAATCATGAATCATGAATTAAATCATGAATAATGAATCGAATCATGAATTATGAATCATGAATTGAATCTTGAATCATAAATCATAAATCATGATTTAAATCATGAATCATGAATCATGAATCGAATTATGAATCATGAATCAAGAATCATGAATCGAATCATGAATCATGAATTGAATCATGAATCATGAATCATAAATCATGAATCGAATCATGAATCATGAATCATGAATCATGAATTGAATCATGAATCATGAATCATGAATTGAATCATGAATCATGAATCGAATCATGAATCATGAATTGATTCATGAATCATGAATCATGAATGGAATCATGAATCATGAATCATGAATCATGAATTGAATCATGAATCATGAATTATGAATCGAATCATGAATCAAGAATCATAAATCGAATCATGAATCATGAATTGAATCATGAATCGAATCATGAATCATGAATCAAGAATCATGAATCGAATCATGAATCATGAATTGAATCATGAATCATGAATCGAATCATGAATCATGAATCGAATCATGAATCATGAATCATGAATCATAAATCATGAAGTGAATCATGAATCATGAATCGAATCAGGAATCATGAATTGAATCATGAATTGAATAATGAATCATGAATCGAATCATGAATCATGAATCAAATTATGAATCATGAATTGAATCATGAATCATGAATCAGGAATTAAATGATGAATCATGAATTGAATCATGAATAGAATCATGAATTATGAATCGAATCATGAATCATGAATTGAATAATGAATTAAATCATGAATCATGAATTGAATCAGGAATTGAATCATGTATCATGAATCATAAATCAGGAATCATGAATTGAATCATGAATCATGAATTGAATCATGAATTGAATCATGAATCATGAATTGAATCATGAATCATGAATCATAAATTGAATCATCAATCATGAATCATGAATTGAATCATGAATTGAATCATGAATCATGAATCATTAATTGAATCATGAATCATGAATCATGAATTGAATCATGAATCATGAATTGAATCATGAATCATGAATCAAGAATTGAATCATGAATCATGAATCATGAATCATGAATTAAATCATGAATCATGAATCATGAATCGAATCATGAATCATGAATCATGAATCATAAATCGAATCATGAATCATGAATCGAATCATGAATCATGAATTGATTCATGAATCATGAATCATGAATCGAATCATGAATCATGAATTGAATCATGAATCATGAATTATGAATCGAATCATGAATCATGAATCATAAATCGAATCATGAATCATGAATTGAATCATGAATCGAATCATGAATCATGAATCATGAATCAAGAATCATGAATCGAATCATGAATCATGAATTGAATCATGAATCATGAATCGAATCATGAATCATGAATGATGAATCATGAATCATGAATCAAATTATGAATCATGAATTGAATCATGAATCATGAATCATGAATCAGGAATTAAATGATGAATCATGAATCATGAATTGAATAATGAATTCAATCATGAATCACAAATTGAATCAGGAATCGAATCATGAATTGAATCATGAATCATGAAATGAATCATGAATTGAATCATGAATCATGAATCATAAATCAGGAATCATGAATTGAATCATGAATCATGAATTGAATCATGAATTGAATCATGAATCATGAATTGAATCATGAATCATGAATCATAAATTGAATCATCAATCATGAATCATGAATTGAATCATGAATTGAATCATGAATCATGAATCATGAATTGAATCATGAATCATGAATCATGAATTGAATCATGAAATGAATCATGAATCATGAATCATAAATCATGAATCGAATCATGAATCATGAATCATGAATTGAATCATGAATCAGGAATTGAATCATGAATCATGAATCATGAATCGAATCATGAATCATGAATTGATTCATGAATCATGAATCATAAATCGAATCATGAATCATGAATCATAAATCATGAATTGAATCATGAATCATGAATTATGAATCGAATCATGAATCAAGAATCATAAATCGAATCATGAATCATGAATTGAATCATGAATCGAATCATGAATCATGAATCAAGAATCATGAATCGAATCATGAATCATGAATTGAATCATGAATCATGAATCGAATCATGAATCATGAATCGAATCATGAATCATGAATCATGAATCATAAATCATGAAGTGATTAATGAATCATGAATCGAATCAGGAATCATGAATTGAATCATGAATTGAATCATGAATCATGAATCGAATCATGAATCATGAATCAAATTATGAATCATGAATTGAATCATTAATCATGAATCATGAATCATGAATCAGGAATTAAATGATGAATCATGAATTGAATCATGAATTAAATCATGAATTATGAATCAAATCATGAATCATGAATTGAATAATGAATTCAATCATGAATCATGAATTGAATCAGGAATCGAATCATGAATTGAATCATGAATCATGAAATGAATCATGAATTGAATCATGAATCATGAATCATAAATCAGGAATCATGAATTGAATCATGAATCATGAATTGAATCATGAATTGAATCATGAATTAAATCATGAATCATGAATTGAATCATCAATCATGAATCATGAATTGAATCATGAATTGAATCATGAATCATGAATCATTAATTGAATCATGAATCATGAATCATGAATTGAATCATGAATTGAATCATGAATCATGAATTGAATCATGAATCATGAATCGAATCATGAATCATGAATCATGAATTGAATCATGAATCATGAATAATAAATCATGAATTAAATCATGAATCATGAATCATGAATCGAATCATGAATCATGAATCATAAATCGAATCATCAATCATGAATCATGAATTGAATCATGAATCATGAATCATGAATTGAATCATGAATCATGAATCGAATCATGAATCATGAATTGATTCATGAATCATGAATCATGAATCGAATCATGAATCATGAATTGATTCATGAATCATGAATCATGAATCGAATCATGAATCATGAATCATGAATTGAATCATGAATCATGAATTATGAATCCAATCATGAATCAAGAATCATAAATCGAATCATGAATCATGAATATAATCATGAATTGAATCATGAATCATGAATCGAATCATGAATCATGAATCGAATCATGAATCATGAATCATAAATCATAAATCATGAAGTGAATAATGAATCATGAATCGAATCAGGAATCATGAATTGAATCATGAATTGAATCATGAATCATGAATCGAATTATGAATCATGAATCAAATTATGAATCATGAATTGAATCATGAATCAGGAATTAAATGATGAATCATGAATTGAATCATGAATTAAATCATGAATTATGAATCGAATCATGAATCATGAATTGAATAATGAATTCAATCATGAATCATGAATTGAATCAGGAAACGAATCATGAATTGAATCATAAATCATGAAATGAATCATGAATTGAATCATGAATCATGAATCATAAATCAGGAATCATGAATTGAATCATGAATCATGAATTGAATCATGAATCGAATCATGAATTATGAATCGAATCATGAATCAAGAATCATAAATCGAATCATGAATCATGAATTGAATCATGAATCGAATCATGAATCATGAATCAAGAAACATGAATCGAATCATGAATCATGAATCGAATCATGAATCATGAATCGAATCATGAATCATGAATCATGAATCATAAATCATGAAGTGAATCATGAATCATGAATCGAATCAGGAATCATGAATTGAATCATGAATCATGAATCGAATTATGAATCATGAATCAAATTATGAATCATGAATTGAATCATGAATCATGAATCATGAATCATGAATCAGGAATTAAATGATGAATCATGAATTGAATCATAAATTAAATCATGAATTATGAATCGAATCATGAATCATGAATTAAATAATGAATTCAATCATGAATCATGAATTGAATCAGGAATCGAATCATGAATTGAATCATGAATCATGAAATGAATCATGAATTGAATCATGAATCATGAATCATAAATCAGGAATCATGAATTGAATCATGAATCATGAATTGAATCATGAATTGAATCATGAATCATGAATCATAAATTGAATCATCAATCATGAATCATGAATTGAAGCATGAATTGAATCATGAATCATGAATCATTAATTGAATCATGAATCATGAATCATGAATTGAATCATGAATTGAATCATGAATCATGAATTGAATCATGAATCATGAATCGAATCATGAATCATGAATCATGAATTGAATCATGAATCATGAATCATGAATCATGAATCATGAATCATGAATTAAATCATGAATCATGAATCATGAATCGAATCATGAATCATGAATCATGAATCATGAATCATGAATCATGAATCATGAATTGAATCATGAATCATGAATTGAATCATGAATCATGAATCGAATCATGAATCATGAATCGAATCATGAATCATGAATCATGAATCATAAATCATGAAGGGAATCATGAATCATGAATCGAATCAGGAATCATGAATTGAATCATGAATTGAATCATGAATCGAATCATAAATCATGAATCAAATTATGAATCATGAATTGAATCATGAATCATAAATCATGAATCAGGAATCAGGAATTAAATGATGAATCATGAATTGAATCATGAATTAAATCATGAATTATGAATTGAATCATGAATCATGAATTGAATCAGGAATCGAATCATGAATTGAATCATGAATCATGAAATGAATCATGAATTGAATCATGAATCATGAATCATAAATCAGGAATCATGAATTGAATCATGAATCATGAATTGAATCATGAATTGAATCATGAATTGAATCATGAATCATGAATTGAATCATGAATCATGAATCATAAATTGAATCATAAATCATGAATCATGAATTGAATCATGAATTGAATCATGAATCATGAATCATTAATTGAATCATGAATCATGAATCATGAATTGAATCATGAATTGAATCATGAATCATGAATCATGAATCATGAATCATGAATTGAATCATTAATCATGAATCATGAATCGAATCATGAATCCCGAATCATGAATCATAAATCGAATCATGAATCATGAATCATGAATCATGAATTGAATCATGAATCATGAATTGAATCATGAATCATGAATCGAATCATGAATTGATTCATGAATCATGAATCATGAATCGAATCATGAATTATGAATCATGAATTGAATAATGAATCATGAATTATGAATCGAATCATGAATCATGAACTGAATCATGAATCGAATCATGAATCATGAATCAAGAATCATGAATCAAATCATGAATCATGAATTGAATCATGAATCATGAATCGAATCATGAATCATGAATCAAATTATGAATCATGAATTGAATCATGAATCAGGAATTAAATGATGAATCATGAATTGAATCATGAATTAAATCATGAATTATGAATCGAATCATGAATCATGAATTGAATAATGAATTCAATCATGAATCATGAATTGAATCAGGAAACGAATCATGAATTGAATCATAAATCTTGAAATGAATCATGAATTGAATCATGAATCATGAATCATAAATCAGGAATCATGAATTGAATCATGAATCATGAATTGAATCATGAATCGAATCATGAATTATGAATCGAATCATGAATCAAGAATCATAAATCGAATCATGAATCATGAATTGAATCATGAATCGAATCATGAATCATGAATCAAGAAACATGAACCGAATTATGAATCATGAATCGAATCATGAATCATGAATCGAATCATGAATCATGAATCATGAATCATAAATCATGAAGTGAATCATGAATCATGAATCGAATCAGGAATCATGAATTGAATCATGAATCATGAATCGAATTATGAATCATGAATCAAATTATGAATCATGAATTGAATCATGAATCATGAATCATGAATCATGAATCAGGAATTAAATGATGAATCATGAATTGAATCATAAATTAAATCATGAATTATGAATCGAATCATGAATCATGAATTAAATAATGAATTCAATCATGAATCATGAATTGAATCAGGAATCGAATCATGAATTGAATCATGAATCATGAAATGAATCATGAATTGAATCATGAATCATGAATCATAAATCAGGAATCATGAATTGAATCATGAATCATGAATTGAATCATGAATTGAATCATGAATCATGAATCATAAATTGAATCATCAATCATGAATCATGAATTGAAGCATGAATTGAATCATGAATCATGAATCATTAATTGAATCATGAATCATGAATCATGAATTGAATCATGAATTGAATCATGAATCATGAATTGAATCATGAATCATGAATCGAATCATGAATCATGAATCATGAATTGAATCATGAATCATGAATCATGAATCATGAATCATGAATCATGAATTAAATCATGAATCATGAATCATGAATCGAATCATGAATCATGAATCATGAATCATGAATCATGAATCATGAATTGAATCATGAATCATGAATTGAATCATGAATCATGAATCGAATCATGAATCATGAATCGAATCATGAATCATAAATCATGAAGGGAATCATGAATCATGAATCGAATCAGGAATCATGAATTGAATCATGAATTGAATCATGAATCATGAATCGAATCATAAATCATGAATCAAATTATGAATCATGAATTGAATCATGAATCATAAATCATGAATCAGGAATCAGGAATTAAATGATGAATCATGAATTGAATCATGAATTAAATCATGAATTATGAATTGAATCATGAATCATGAATTGAATCAGGAATCGAATCATGAATTGAATCATGAATCATGAAATGAATCATGAATTGAATCATGAATCATGAATCATAAATCAGGAATCATGAATTGAATCATGAATCATGAATTGAATCATGAATTGAATCATGAATTGAATCATGAATCATGAATTGAATCATGAATCATGAATCATAAATTGAATCATAAATCATGAATCATGAATTGAATCATGAATTGAATCATGAATCATGAATCATTAATTGAATCATGAATCATGAATCATGAATTGAATCATGAATTGAATCATGAATCATGAATCATGAATCATGAATCATGAATTGAATCATTAATCATGAATCATGAATCGAATCATGAATCCCGAATCATGAATCATAAATCGAATCATGAATCATGAATCATGAATCATGAATTGAATCATGAATCATGAATTGAATCATGAATCATGAATCGAATCATGAATTGATTCATGAATCATGAATCATGAATCGAATCATGAATTATGAATCATGAATTGAATAATGAATCATGAATTATGAATCGAATCATGAATCATGAACTGAATCATGAATCGAATCATGAATCATGAATCAAGAATCATGAATCAAATCATGAATCATGAATTGAATCATTAATCATGAATCGAATCATGAATCATGAATCGAATCATGAATCATGAATCATGAATCATGAATCAAATTATGAATCATGAATTGAATCATGAATCATGAATCATGAATCATGTATCATGAATTGAATGATGAATCATGAATTGAATCATGAATTGAATCATGAATCATGAATCGAATCATGAATCATGAATTGAATAATGAATTGAATCATGAATCATGAATTGAATCAGGAATCGAATCATGAATTGAATCATGAATCATGAATCATGAATCGAATCATGAATCATGAATCAAGAATCATGAATCGAATCATGAATCATGAATTGAATCATGAATCATGAATCATAAATCATGAATCGAATCATGAATCATGAATCATGAATCATGAATTGAATCATGAATCATGAATCATGAATTGAATCATGAATCATGAATCATGAATCGAATCATGAATCATGAATTGATTCATGAATCATGAATCGAATCATGAATCATGAATCATGAATCAAGAATCATGAATCGAATCATGAATCATGAATTGAATCATGAATCATGAATCGAATCATGAATCATGAATCGAATCATGAATCATGAATCATGAATCATAAATCATGAAGTGAATCATGAATCATGAATCAAATCAGGAATCATGAATTGAATCATGAATTGAATCATGAATCGAATTATGAATCATGAATCAAATTATGAATCATGAATTGAATCATGAATCATGAATCATGAATCATGAATCAGGAATTAAATGATGAATCATGAATTGAATCATGAATTAAATCATGAATTATGAATCGAATCATGAATCATGAATTGAATAATGAATTCAATCATGAATCATGAATTGAATCAGGAATCGAATCATGAATTGAATCATGAATCATGAAATGAATCATGAATTGAATCATGAATCATAAATCAGGAATCATGAATTGAATCTTGAATCATGAATTGAATCATGAATTGAATCATGAATCATGAATTGAATCATGAATCATGAATCATAAATTGAATCATCAATCATGAATCATGAATTGAATCATGAATTGAATCATGAATCATGAATCATTAATTGAATCATGAATCATGAATCATGAATTGAATCATGAATTGAATCATGAATCATGAATTGAATCATGAATCATGAATCGAATCATGAATCATGAATCATGAATTGAATCATGAATCATGAATCATGAATCATGAATCATGAATTAAATCATGAATCATGAATCATGAATCGAATCATGAATCATGAATCATGAATCATAAATCGAATCATGAATCATGAATCATGAATCATGAATTGAATCATGAATCATGAATCATGAATTGAATCATGAATCATGAATCGAATCATGAATCATGAATCATGAATCGAATCATGAATCATGAATCATGAATTGAATCATGAATCATGAATTATGAATCGAATCATGAATCAAGAATCATAAATCGAATCATGAATTGAATCATGAATCGAATCATGAATCATGAATCATGAATCAAGAATCATGAATTGAATCATGAATCATGAATTGAATCATGAATCATGAATCGAATCATGAATCATGAATCATGAATCGAATCATGAATCATGAATCATGAATCATGAATCAAATTATAAATCATGAATTGAATCATGAATCATGAATCATGAATCATGAATTGAATGATGAATCATGAATCGAATCATGAATCATGAATTGAATCATGAATTGAATCATGAATCATGAATCGAATCATGAATCATGAATTGAATAATGAATTGAATCATGAATCATGAATTGAATCAGGAATCGAATCATGAATTGAATCATGAATCATGAAATGAATCATGAATTGAATCATGAATCATGAATCATAAATCATGAATCATGAATCATAAATCATGAATTATGAATTGAATTATGAATCATGAATTGAATCATGAATTGAATCATGAATCATGAATCATAAATTGAATCATTATCATGAATCATGAATTGAATCATGAATCGAATCATGAATCATGAATCATGAATTGAATCATGAATCATGAATCATGAATCATGAATTGAATCATGAATTATGAATTGAATCATGAATCGAATCATGAATCATGAATCATGAATTGAATCATGAATCATGAATCATGAATCATGAATTGAATCATGAATTGAATCATAAATCATGAATCATGAATCATGAATCATGATTCATGACTTATAAATTGAATCATGAATCATGAATCATGAATTGATTCATGAATTGAATCATGAATCATGAATCATTAATTGAATCATGAATCATGAATCATGAAGCATGAATCATGAATCATGAATTGAATTATGAATCATGAATTGAATCATGAATCATGAATCGAATCATGAATCATGAAGCATGAATTGAATCATGAATCATGAATCATGAATCATGAATTGAATCATGAATTGAATCATGAATCATGAATCATGAATCATGAATCATGATTCATGACTCATAAATTGAATCATCAATCATGAATCATGAATTAAATCATGAATTTAATCATGAATCACGAATCATGAATTAAATCATAAATCATGAATTAAATCATGAATCATGAATCATGAATCGAATCATGAATCATGAATCAAGAATCATGAATCGAATCATGAATCATGAATTGAATCATGAATCATGAATCATGAATCATGAATCATGAATTGAATCATGAATCGAATCATGAATCATGAATTGATTCATGAATCCCGAATCATGAATCGAATCATGAATCATGAATTATGAATCATGAATTGAAACATGAATCATGAATTATGAATCGAATCATGAATCAAGAATCATAAATCGAATCATGAATCATGAATTGAATCATGAATCGAATCATGAATCATATATCATGAATCAAGAATCATGAATCGAATCATGAATCATGAATTGAATCATGAATCATGAATCGAATCATGAATCATGAATCATAAATCATGAAGTGAATCATGAATCATGAATCGAATCAGGAATCATGAATTGAATCATGAATTGAATCATGAATCATGAATCGAATCATGAATCATGAATCGAATCATGAATCATGAATCATAAATCATGAAGTGAATCATGAATCATGAATCGAATCAGGAATCATGAATTGAATCATGAATCATGAATCGAATCATGAATCATGAATCAAATTATGAATCATGAAATGAATCATGAATCATGAATCATGAATCATGAATCAGGAATTAAATGATGAATCATGAATTGAATCATGAATTAAATCATGAATTATGAATCGAATCATGAATCATGAATTGAATAATGAATTCAATCATGAATCATGAATTGAATCGTTGAATTGAATCATGAATCATGAATCGAATCATGAATCATGAATTGAATAATGAATTGAATCATGAATCATGAATTGAATCAGGAATCGAATCATGAATTGAATCATGAATCATGAAATGAATCATGAATTGAATCATGAATCATGAATCATAAATCATGAATCATGAATCATAAATCATGAATTATGAATTGAATTATGAATCATGAATTGAATCATGAATTGAATCATGAATCATGAATCATAAATCATGAATCATGAATTGAATCATGAATCATGAATTGAATCATGAATTGAATCATGAATCATGAATTGAATCATGAATCATGAATCATAAATTGAATCATTATCATGAATCATGAATTGAATCATGAATCGAATCATGAATCATGAATCATGAATTGAATCATGAATCATGAATCATGAATCATGAATTGAATCATGAATTATGAATTGAATCATGAATCGAATCATGAATCATGAATCATGAATTGAATCATGAATCATGAATCATGAATCATGAATTGAATCATGAATTGAATCATGAATCATGAATCATGAATCATGAATCATGATTCATGACTTATAAATTGAATCATGAATCATGAATCATGAATTGATTCATGAATTGAATCATGAATCATGAATCATTAATTGAATCATGAATCATGAATCATGAAGCATGAATCATGAATCATGAATTGAATCATGAATCATGAATTGAATCATGAATCATGAATCGAATCATGAATCATGAAGCATGAATTGAATCATGAATCATGAATCATGAATCATGAATTGAATCATGAATTGAATCATGAATCATGAATCATGAATCATGAATCATGATTCATGACTCATAAATTGAATCATCAATCATGAATCATGAATTAAATCATGAATTTAATCATGAATCACGAATCATGAATTAAATCATAAATCATGAATTAAATCATGAATCATGAATCATGAATCGAATCATGAATCATGAATCAAGAATCATGAATCGAATCATGAATCATGAATTGAATCATGAATCATGAATCATAAATCATGAATCGAATCATGAATCATGAATCATGAATCATGAATCATGAATTGAATCATGAATCGAATCATGAATCATGAATTGATTCATGAATCCCGAATCATGAATCGAATCATGAATCATGAATTATGAATCATGAATTGAAACATGAATCATGAATTATGAATCGAATCATGAATCAAGAATCATAAATCGAATCATGAATCATGAATTGAATCATGAATCGAATCATGAATCATGAATCAAGAATCATGAATCGAATCATGAATCATGAATTGAATCATGAATCATGAATCGAATCATGAATCATGAATCATAAATCATGAAGTGAATCATGAATCATGAATCGAATCAGGAATCATGAATTGAATCATGAATTGAATCATGAATCATGAATCGAATCATGAATCATGAATCGAATCATGAATCATGAATCATAAATCATGAAGTGAATCATGAATCATGAATCGAATCAGGAATCATGAATTGAATCATGAATCATGAATCGAATCATGAATCATGAATCAAATTATGAATCATGAAATGAATCATGAATCATGAATCATGAATCATGAATCAGGAATTAAATGATGAATCATGAATTGAATCATGAATTAAATCATGAATTATGAATTGAATCATGAATCATGAATTGAATAATGAATTCAATCATGAATCATGAATTGAATCAGGAATCGAATCTTGAATTGAATCATGAATCATGAAATGAATCATGAATTGAATCATGAATCATAAATCATGAATCATGAATTGAATCATGAATTTAATCATGAATCACGAATCATGAATTAAATCATGAATAATGAATCGAATCATGAATTATGAATCATGAATTGAATCTTGAATCATAAATCATAAATCATGAATTAAATCATGAATCATGAATCATGAATCGAATCATGAATCATGAATCAAGAATCATGAATCGAATCATGAATCATGAATTGAATCATGAATCATGAATCATAAATCATGAATCGAATCATGAATCATGAATCATGAATCATGAATTGAATCATGAATCATGAATCATGTATGGAATCATGAATCATGAATTGATTCATGAATCATGAATCATGAATCGAATCATGAATCATGAATCATGAATTGAAACATGAATCATGAATTATGAATCGAATCATGAATCAAGAATCATAAATCAAATCATGAATCATGAATTGAATCATGAATCGAATCATGAATCATGAATCATGAATCAAGAATCATGAATCGAATCATGAATCATGAATTGAATCATGAATCATGAATCGAATCATGAATCATGAATCATAAATCATGAAGTGAATCATGAATCATGAATCGAATCAGGAATCATGAATTGAATCATGAATTGAATCATGAATCATGAATCGAATCATGAATCATGAATCGAATCATGAATCATGAATCATAAATCATGAAGTGAATCATGAATCATGAATCGAATCAGGAATCATGAATTGAATCATGAATTGAATCATGAATCATGAATCGAATCATGAATCAAATTATGAATCATGAATTAAATCATGAATTATGAATTGAATCATGAATCATGAATTGAATAATGAATTCAATCATGAATCATGAATTGAATCAGGAATCGAATCATGAATTGAATCATGAATCATGAAATGAATCATGAATTGAATCATGAATCATGAATCATAAATCAGGAATCATGAATCATGAATTGAATCATGAATTGAATCATGAATCATGAATCATAAATTGAATCATCAATCATGAATCATGAATTGAATCATGAATTGAATCATGAATCATGAATCATTAATTGAATCATGAATCATGAATCATGAATTGAATCATGAATTGAATCATGAATCATGAATTGAATCATGAATCATGAATTGAATCATGAATCATGAATTGAATCATGAATCATGAATTGAATCATGAATCATGAATCATGAATTGAATCATGAATCATGAATCATGAATCATGAATTAAATCATGAATCATGAATCATGAATCGAATCATGAATCATGAATCATGAATCATAAATCGAATCATGAATCATGAATCATGAATTGAATCATAAATCAAATCATGAATCATGAATCATGAATCATGAATTGAATCATGAATCATGAGTCATGAATTGAAACATGAATCATGAATCGAATCATGAATCATGAATTGATTCATGAATCATGAATCATGAATCATGAATCGAATCATGAATCATAAATCATGAATCATGAATTGAATCATGAATCATGAATTATGAATCGAATCATGAATCAAGAATCATAAATCGAATCATGAATCATGAATTGAATCATGAATTGAATCATGAATCATGAATCATGAATCAAGAATCATGAATCGAATCATGAATCATGAATTGAATTATGAATCGAATCATGAATCATGAATTGAATAATGAATTCAATCATGAATCATGAATTGAATCAGGAATCGAATCATGAATTGAATCATGAATCATGAAATGAATCATGAATTGAATCATGAATCATGAATCATAAATCAGGAATCATGAATTGAATCATGAATCATGAATTGAATCGTGAATTGAATCATGAATCATGAATTGAATCATGAATCATGAATCATAAATTGAATCATCAATCATGAATCAGGAATTGAATCATGAATTTAATCATGAATCATGAATCATTAATTGAATCATGAATCATGAATCATGAATTGAATCATGAATTGAATCATGAATCATGAATTGAATCATGAATCATGAATTGAATCATGAATCATGAATCATGAATTGAATCATGAATCATGAATCATGAATTAAATCATGAATCATGAATTATGAATCGAATCATGAACCATGAATCATGAATCATAAATCGAATCATGAATCATGAATCATGAATTGAATCATAAATCGAATCATGAATCATGAATCATGAATCATGAATTGAATCATGAATCATGAGTCATGAATTGAATCATGAATCATGAATCGAATCATGAATCATGAATTGATTCATGAATCATGAATCATGAATCGAATCATGAATCATGAATCATGAATTGAATCATGAATCATGAATTATGAATCGAATCATGAATCAAGAATCATAAATCGAATCATGAATCATGAATTGAATCATGAATTGAATCATGAATCATGAATCATGAATCATGAATCGAATCATGATTTATGAATCGAATCATGAATCATGAATTGAATCATGAATTGAATCATGAATCATGAATCGAATCATGAATCATGAATTGAATAATGAATTGAATCATGAATCATGAATTGAATCAGGAATCGAATCATGAATTGAATCATGAATCATGAAATGAATCATGAATTGAATCATGAATCATGAATCATAAATCATGAATCATGAATTGAATCATAAATCATGAATTGAATCATGAATCATGAATTGAATTATGAATCATGAATCATAAATTGAATCATTATCATGAATCATGAATTGAATCATGAATTGAATCACGAATCATGAATTGAATCATGAATCATGAATTGAATCATGAATCATGAATTGAAATCGAATCATGAATCATGAATTGAATCATGAATCATGAATCATGAATCAAGAATCATGATTCGAATCATGAATCATGAATTGAATCATGAATCATGAATCATAAATCATGAATCGAATCATGAATCATGAATCATGAATCATGAATCATGAATTGAATCATGAATCATGAATTGAATCATGAATCATGAATCATGAATCGAATCATGAATCATGAATTGATTCATGAATCATGAATCATGAATCAAATCATGAATCATGAATCATGAATCATGAATTGAATCATGAATCATGAATTATGAATCGAATCATGAATCAAGAATCATAAATCGAATCATGAATCATGAATTGAATCATGAATCATGAATCGAATCATGAATCATGAATTGAATCATGAATCATGAATCGAATCATGAATCATGAATCATGAATCATGAATCATGAATCATGAATCATGAATCATGAAGTGAATCATGAATCATGAATCGAATCATGAATCATGAATTGAATCATGAATTGAATCACAAATCATGAATCGAATCATGAATCATGAATCGAATTATGAATCATGAATTGAATCATGAATCATGAATCATGAATCATGAATCATGAATTGAATGATGAATAATCAATCGAATCATGAATCATGAATTAAATCATGAATTGTATCATGAATCATGAATCGAATCATGAATTATGAATTGAATAATGAATTCAATCATGAATCATGATTTGAATCTTGAATTGAATCATGAATTGAATCATGAATCATGAATTGAATCATGAATCATAAATTGAATCATCAATCATGAATCATGAATTGAATCATGAATTGAATCATGAATCATGAATCATGAATTGAATCATGAATCATGAATTGAATCATGAATCATGAATTGAATCATGAATTATGAATTTAGTCATGAATCGAATCATGAATCATGAATCATGAATGGAATCATGAATCATGAATCATGAATTAAATCATGAATCATGAATCATGAATCGAATCATGAATCATTAATAATGAATCATGAATCGAATCATGAATCATGAATTGAATCATGAATCGAATCATGAATCATGAATTGAATCATGAATCATGAATTATGAATCGAATCATGAATCATGAATCATGAATTGAATCATGATTCATAAATCGAATCTTGAATTATGAATCATGAATTGAATCATGAATTGAATCATGAATCATGAATCGAATCATGAATCATGAATTGAATCATGAATCATGAATCATGAATTGAATCATGATTCATAAATCGAATCTTGAATTATGAATCATGAATTGAATCATGAATTGAATCATGAATCATGAATCGAATCATGAATCATGAATTGAATCATGAATCATGAATCATGAATCGAATCATGAATCATAAATCGAATATTGAATTATGAATCATGAATTGAATCATGAATTGAATCGTGAATCATGAATCATAAATTGAATCATGAATCATGAATTGAATCATGAATTGAATCATGAATCATGAATTGAATCATGAATCGAATCATGAATCATGAATCATGAATTGAATCATGAATAATTAATCATGAATCGAATCATGAATCATGAATCATGAATCATGAATCATGAATTGAATCATGAATCATGAATCGAATCTTGAATTATGAATCATGAATTGAATCATGAATTGAATCTCGAATCATGAATCATGAATTGAATCAGGAAACGGATCATGAATTGAATCATGAATCATGAATTGAATTATGAATCATTAATCATGAATTGAATTATGAATCATGAATTATGAATCATGAATTGAATCATGAATCATTAATCATGAATTGAATCATGAATCATGAATTATGAATCATGAATTGAATCATGAATCATGAATCATAAATTGAATCATGAATCATGAATCATAAATTGAATCATGAATCATGAATCATGAATTGAATCATGAATCATGAATCATAAATCGAATTATGATTAATGAAATGAATCAGGAAACGAATCATAAATTGAATCATGAATCATAAATTGAATCATGAATCATGAATTGAATCATGAATCATGAATTATGAATCATGAATTGAATCATGAATCATGAATCATGAATTATGAATTAAATCAAGAATTGGATCATGAATTGGATCATGAATCATGAATCATAAATTGAATCATTAATCATGAATCATGAATTGGATCATGAATTAAATCATGAATCATAAATTGAATCATGAATTGAATCATGAATCATGAATTAAATCATTAATCATGAATTCAATCATGAATCTTGAATTGAATCATGAATCATGAGTTGAATCATGAATTAAATCATGGATTGATTCATGAATCATGAATCATGAATTAAATCATGAATCATGAATCATGAATTAAATCATGAATCATGAATCATAAATCATGAATCATGAATTGATTCATGAATCATGAATTATGAATCATGAATTGAATCATGAATTATGAATCATGAATTGAATCATGAATTGAATCATGAATCATGAATCATGAATCATGACTCATAAATTGAATCATCAATCATGAATCATGAATTGAATCATGAATCATGAATTGAATCATGAATCATGATTTGAATCATGAATCACGAATCATGAATTGAATCATGAATAATGAATCGAATCATGAATTGAATCATCAATCATGAATCATGAATTGAATCATGAATCATGAATTGAATCATGAATCATGATTTGAATCATGAATCACGAATCATGAATTGAATCATGAATAATGAATCGAATCATGAATTATGAATCATGAATTGAATCTTAAATCATAAATCATAAATCATAAATTTAATCAAGAATCATGAATCATGAATCGAATCATGAATCATGAATCAAGAATCATGAATCGAATCATGAATCATGAATTGAATCATGAATCATGAATCACAAATCATGAATCGAATCATGAATCATGAATCATGAATCATGTATCATGAATTGAATCATGAATCATGAATCATGAATTGAATCATGAATCATGAATCATGAATCGAATCATGAATCATGAATTGATTCATGAATCATGAATCATGAATCAAATCATGAATCATGAATCATGAATCATGAATTGAATCATGAATCATGAATTGTGAATCGAATCATGAATCAAGAATCATAAATCGCATCATGAATCATGAATTGAATCATGAATCGAATCATAAATCATGAATCATGAATCAAGAATCATGAATCATGAATCAAGAATCATGAATCGAATCATTAATCATAAATTGAATCATGAATCATGAATCGAATCATGAATCATGAATCATGAATCGAATCATGAATCATGAATCATTAATCATGAATCATGAATCATGAATCATAAATTGAATTATGAATCATGAATCGAATCATGAATCATGAATTGAATCATGAATTGAATCATGAATTATAAATCGAATCATGAATCATGAATTGAATAATGAATTCACTCATGAATCATAAATTGAATAGTGAATTCAATCATGAATCATGAATTGAATAAGGAATCGAATCATGAATTGAATCATGAATCATGAAATGAATCATGAATTCAATCATGAATCATGAATCATGAATCGAATCATGAATCATGAATTGAATCATGAATCATAAATCGAATATTGAATTATGAATCATGAATTGAATCATGAATTGAATCGTGAATCATGAATCATAAATTGAATCATGAATCATGAATTGAATCATGAATTGAATCATGAATCATGAATTGAATCATGAATCGAATCATGAATCATGAATCATGAATTGAATCATGAATAATTAATCATGAATCGAATCATGAATCATGAATCATGAATCATGAATCATGAATTGAATCATGAATCATGAATCGAATCTTGAATTATGAATCATGAATTGAATCATGAATTGAATCTCGAATCATGAATCATGAATTGAATCAGGAAACGGATCATGAATTGAATCATGAATCATGAATTGAATTATGAATCATTAATCATGAATTGAATTATGAATCATGAATTATGAATCATGAATTGAATCATGAATCATTAATCATGAATTGAATCATGAATCATGAATTATGAATCATGAATTGAATCATGAATCATGAATCATAAATTGAATCATGAATCATGAATCATAAATTGAATCATGAATCATGAATCATGAATTGAATCATGAATCATGAATCATAAATCGAATTATGATTAATGAAATGAATCAGGAAACAAATCATAAATTGAATCATGAATCATAAATTGAATCATGAATCATGAATTGAATCATGAATCATGAATTATGAATCATGAATTGAATCATGAATCATGAATCATGAATTATGAATTAAATCAAGAATTGGATCATGAATTGGATCATGAATCATGAATCATAAATTGAATCATTAATCATGAATCATGAATTGGATCATGAATTAAATCATGAATCATAAATTGAATCATGAATTGAATCATGAATCATGAATCATGAATTAAATCATTAATCATGAATTCAATCATGAATCTTGAATTGAATCATGAATCATGAGTTGAATCATGAATTAAATCATGGATTGATTCATGAATCATGAATCATGAATTAAATCATGAATCATGAATCATGAATTAAATCATGAATCATGAATCATAAATCATGAATCATGAATTGATTCATGAATCATGAATTATGAATCATGAATTGAATCATGAATTATGAATCATGAATTGAATCATGAATTGAATCATGAATCATGAATCATGAATCATGACTCATAAATTGAATCATCAATCATGAATCATGAATTGAATCATGAATCATGAATTGAATCATGAATCATGATTTGAATCATGAATCACGAATCATGAATTGAATCATGAATAATGAATCGAATCATGAATTGAATCATCAATTGAATCGTGAATCATGAATCATAAATTGAATCATGAATCATGAATTGAATCATGAATTGAATCATGAATCATGAATTGAATCATGAATCGAATCATGAATCATGAATCATGAATTGAATCATGAATAATTAATCATGAATCGAATCATGAATCATGAATCATGAATCATGAATCATGAATTGAATCATGAATCATGAATCGAATCTTGAATTATGAATCATGAATTGAATCATGAATTGAATCTCGAATCATGAATCATGAATTGAATCAGGAAACGGATCATGAATTGAATCATGAATCATGAATTGAATTATGAATCATTAATCATGAATTGAATTATGAATCATGAATTATGAATCATGAATTGAATCATGAATCATTAATCATGAATTGAATCATGAATCATGAATTATGAATCATGAATTGAATCATGAATCATGAATCATAAATTGAATCATGAATCATGAATCATAAATTGAATCATGAATCATGAATCATGAATTGAATCATGAATCATGAATCATAAATCGAATTATGATTAATGAAATGAATCAGGAAACGAATCATAAATTGAATCATGAATCATAAATTGAATCATGAATCATGAATTGAATCATGAATCATGAATTATGAATCATGAATTGAATCATGAATCATGAATCATGAATTATGAATTAAATCAAGAATTGGATCATGAATTGGATCATGAATCATGAATCATAAATTGAATCATTAATCATGAATCATGAATTGGATCATGAATTAAATCATGAATCATAAATTGAATCATGAATTGAATCATGAATCATGAATCATGAATTAAATCATTAATCATGAATTCAATCATGAATCTTGAATTGAATCATGAATCATGAGTTGAATCATGAATTAAATCATGGATTGATTCATGAATCATGAATCATGAATTAAATCATGAATCATGAATCATGAATTAAATCATGAATCATGAATCATAAATCATGAATCATGAATTGATTCATGAATCATGAATTATGAATCATGAATTGAATCATGAATTATGAATCATGAATTGAATCATGAATTGAATCATGAATCATGAATCATGAATCATGACTCATAAATTGAATCATCAATCATGAATCATGAATTGAATCATGAATCATGAATTGAATCATGAATCATGATTTGAATCATGAATCACGAATCATGAATTGAATCATGAATAATGAATCGAATCATGAATTGAATCATCAATCATGAATCATGAATTGAATCATGAATCATGAATTGAATCATGAATCATGATTTGAATCATGAATCACGAATCATGAATTGAATCATGAATAATGAATCGAATCATGAATTATGAATCATGAATTGAATCTTAAATCATAAATCATAAATCATAAATTTAATCATGAATCATGAATCATGAATCGAATCATGAATCATGAATCAAGAATCATGAATCGAATCATGAATCATGAATTGAATCATGAATCATGAATCACAAATCATGAATCGAATCATGAATCATGAATCATGAATCATGAATCATGAATTGAATCATGAATCATGAATCATGAATTGAATCATGAATCATGAATCATGAATCGAATCATGAATCATGAATTGATTCATGAATCATGAATCATGAATCAAATCATGAATCATGAATCATGAATCATGAATTGAATCATGAATCATGAATTGTGAATCGAATCATGAATCAAGAATCATAAATCGCATCATGAATCATGAATTGAATCATGAATCGAATCATAAATCATGAATCATGAATCAAGAATCATGAATCATGAATCAAGAATCATGAATCGAATCATTAATCATAAATTGAATCATGAATCATGAATCGAATCATGAATCATGAATCATGAATCGAATCATGAATCATGAATCATTAATCATGAATCATGAATCATGAATCATAAATTGAATTATGAATCATGAATCGAATCATGAATCATGAATTGAATCATGAATTGAATCATGAATTATAAATCGAATCATGAATCATGAATTGAATAATGAATTCAATCATGAATCATAAATTGAATAGTGAATTCAATCATGAATCATGAATTGAATAAGGAATCGAATCATGAATTGAATCATGAATCATGAAATGAATCATGAATTCAATCATGAATCATGAATCATAAATCATGAATCATGAATTGAATAATGAATCATGAATTGAATCATGAATTGAATCATGAATCATGAATTGAATCTTGAATCATGAATCATAAATTGAATCATGAATCATGAATCATGAATTGAATCATGAATTGAATCATGAATCATGAATCATGAATTGAATCATGAATCATGAATTGAATCATGAATTGAATCATGAATCATGAATTGAATCATGAATCATGAATCGAATCATGAATCATGAATTGAATCATAAATCATGAATCATGAATCATGAATTAAATCATGAGTCATGAATCATGAATCAAATCATGAATCATGAATCGAATCATGAATCATGAATTGAATCATGAATCATGAATCATGAATTAAATCATGAATCAGGAATCATGAATCGAATCATGAATCAAGAATCATGAATCATGAATTGCATCATGAATCATGAATCATGAATTAAATCATGAATGAGGAATCATGAATCGAATCATGAATCATGAATCATGAATCCTGAATTGAATCATGAATCATGAATTATAATTCGAATCATGAATCATGAATCATGAATCGAATCATGAATCATGAATTGAATCATGAATCGATTCATGAATCATGAATCATGAATCAAGAATCATGAATCGAATCATGAATCATGAATTGAATGATGAATCATAAATCGAATCATGAATCATGAATCATGAATCGAATCATGAATCATGAATCATGAATCATAAATCATGAAGTTAATCATGAATCGAATCATGAATCAAATTATGAATCATGAATTGAATCATGAATCATGAATCATGAATCATGAATCATGAATCATGAATTGAATGATGAATCATGAATCGAATCATGAATCATGAATTGAATCATGAATTGAATCATGAATCATGAATCGAATCATGAATCATGAATTGAATAATGAATTCAATCATGAATCATGAATTGAATCAGGAATCGAATCATGAATTGAATCATGAATCATGAAATGAATCATGAATTGAATCATGAATCATGAATCATAAATCATGAATCATGAATTGAATCATGAATCATGAATTGAATCATGAATTGAATCATGAATCATGAATTGAAACATGAATCATGAATCATAAATTGAATCATGAATCATGAATCATGAACTGAATCATGAATTGAATCATGAATCATGAATTGAATCATGAATCATGAATTGAATCATGAATCATGAATTGAATCGAATCATGAATCATGAATCATGAATTGAATCATGAATCATGAATCATGAATCATGAATTAAATCATGAATCATGAATCATGAATCAAATCATGAATCATGAATCATGAATCATGAATCGAATCATGAATCATGAATTGAATCATGAATCATGAATTGAATCATGAATTGAATCATGAATCATGAATTGAATCATGAATCATCAATCATTAATTGAATCATGAATCATGAATCATGAATTGAATCATGAATTGAATCATGAATCATGAATTGAATCATGAATCATGAATTGAATCGAATCATGAATCATGAATTGAATCATGAATCATGAATCATGAATCATGAATTAAATCATGAATAGTGAATCATGAATCGAATCATAATTCATGAATCATGAATCGAATCATGAATCATGAATTGAATCATGAATCATGAATCATGAATCGAATCATGAATCATGAATCATGAATTGAATCATGATTCATAAATCGAATCTTGAATTATGAATCATGAATTGAATCAAGATTCATAAATCGAATCTTGAATTATGAATCATGAATTAAATCATGAATTGAATCATGAATCATGAATCGAATCATGAATCATGAATTGAATCATGAATAATTAATCATGAATCGAATCATGAATCATGAATCATGAATCATGAATCATGAATCATGAATCATGAATTGATTCATGAATCATGAATCGAATCTTGAATTATGAATCATGAAGTGAATCATGAATTGAATCTCGAATCATGAATCATGAATTGAATCATGAATCATAAATCGAATCATGAATCATGAATCGAATCATGAATCATGAATTGAATCATGAATCATGAATTATGAATCGAATCATGAATCAAGAATCATAAATCGAATCATGAATCATGAATTGAATCATGAATTGAATCATGAATCATGAATCATGAATCAAGAATCATGAATCGAATCATGAATCATGAATTGAATAATGAATTCAATGATGAATCATGAATTGAATCAGGAATCGAATCATGAATTGAATCATGAATCATGAAATGAATCATGAATTGAATCATGAATCATGAATCATAAATCAGGAATCATGAATTGAATCATGAATCATGAATTGAATCGTGAATTGAATCATGAATCATGAATTGAATCATGAATCATGAATCATAAATTGAATCATCAATCATGAATCAGGAATTGAATCATGAATTGAATCATCAATCATGAATCATGAATTGAATCATGAATCATGAATTGAATCATGAATCATGAATTGAATCATGAATCATGAATCATGAATTGAATCATGAATCATGAATCATGAATTAAATCATGAATCATGAATCATGAATCGAATCATGAATCATGAATCATGAATCATAAATCGAATCATGAATCCTGAATCATGAATTGAATCATAAATCGAATCATGAATCATAAATCATGAATCATGAATTGAATCATGAATCATGAGTCATGAATTGAATCATGAATCATGAATCGAATCATGAATCATGAATTGATTCATGAATCATGAATCATGAATCGAATCATGAATCATGAATCATGAATCATGAATTGAATCATGAATCATGAATTATGAATCGAATCATGAATCAAGAATCATAAATCGAATCATGAATCATGAATTGAATCATGAATTGAATCATGAATCATGAATCATGAATCATGAATTGAATAATGAATTGAATCATGAATTGAATCATGAATTGAATCATGAATTGAATCATGAATCATGAATTGAATCATGAATCATGAATCGAATCATGAATCATGAATCATGAATTGAATCATGAATAATTAATCATGAATCGAATCATGAATCATGAATCATGAATCATGAATTGAATCATGAATCATGAATCGAATCTTGAATTATGAATCATGAATTGAATCATGAATTGAATCTCGAATCATGAATCATGAATTGAATCAGGAAACGGATCATGAATTGAATCATGAATCATGAATTGAATTATGAATCATTAATCATGAATTGAATCATGAATCATGAATTATGAATCATGAATTGAATCATGAATCATTAATCATGAATTGAATCATGAATCATGAATTATGAATCATGAATTGAATCATGAATCATGAATCATAAATTGAATCATGAATCATGAATCATAAATTGAATCATGAATCATGAATCATGAATTGAATCATGAATCATGAATCATAAATCGAATTATGATTAATGAATTGAATCAGGAAACGAATCATAAATTGAATCATGAATCATAAATTGAATCATGAATCATGAATTGAATCATGAATCATGAATTATGAATCATGAATTGAATCATGAATCATGAATCATGAATTATGAATTAAATCAAGAATTGGATCATGAATTGGATCATGAATCATGAATCATAAATTGAATCATTAATCATGAATCATGAATTGGATCATGAATTAAATCATGAATCATAAATTGAATCATGAATTGAATCATGAATCATGAATCATGAATTAAATCATTAATCATGAATTCAATCATGAATCTTGAATTGAATCATGAATCATGAGTTGAATCATGAATTAAATCATGGATTGATTCATGAATCATGAATCATGAATTAAATCATGAATCATGAATCATGAATTAAATCATGAATCATGAATCATAAATCATGAATCATGAATTGATTCATGAATCATGAATTATGAATCATGAATTGAATCATGAATTATGAATCATGAATTGAATCATGAATTGAATCATGAATCATGAATCATGAATCATGACTCATAAATTGAATCATCAATCATGAATCATGAATTGAATCATGAATTGAATCATCAATCATGAATCATGAATTGAATCATGAATCATGAATTGAATCATGAATCATAATTTGAATCATGAATCACGAATCATGAATTGAATCATGAATAATGAATCGAATCATGAATTGAATCATCAATCATGAATCATGAATTGAATCATGAATCATGAATTGAATCATGAATCATGATTTGAATCATGAATCACGAATCATGAATTGAATCATGAATAATGAATCGAATCATGAATTATGAATCATGAATTGAATCTTAAATCATAAATCATAAATCATAAATTTAATCATGAATCATGAATCATGAATCGAATCATGAATCATGAATCAAGAATCATGAATCGAATCATGAATCATGAATTGAATCATGAATCATGAATCATAAATCATGAATCGAATCATGAATCATGAATCATGAATCATGAATCATGAATTGAATCATGAATCATGAATCATGAATTGAATCATGAATCATGAATCATGAATCGAATCATGAATCATGAATTGATTCATGAATCATGAATCATGAATCAAATCATGAATCATGAATCATGAATCATGAATTGAATCATGAATCATGAATTGTGAATCGAATCATGAATCAAGAATCATAAATCGCATCATGAATCATGAATTGAATCATGAATCGAATCATGAATCATGAATCATGAATCAAGAATCATGAATCATGAATCAAGAATCATGAATCGAATCATTAATCATAAATTGAATCATGAATCATGAATCGAATCATGAATCATGAATCATGAATCGAATCATGAATCATGAATCATTAATCATGAATCATGAATCATGAATCATAAATTGAATTATGAATCATGAATCGAATCATGAATCATGAATTGAATCATGAATTGAATCATGAATTATGAATCGAATCATGAATCATGAATTGAATAATGAATTCAATCATGAATCATAAATTGAATAGTGAATTCAATCATGAATCATGAATTGAATAAGGAATCGAATCATGAATTGAATCATGAATATTGAAATGAATCATGAATTCAATCATGAATCATGAATCATAAATCATGAATCATGAATTGAATAATGAATCATGAATTGAATCATGAATTGAATCATGAATCATGAATTGAATCTTGAATCATGAATCATAAATTGAATCATGAATCATGAATCATGAATTGAATCATGAATTGAATCATGAATCATGAATCATGAATTGAATCATGAATCATGAATTGAATCATGAATTGAATCATGAATCATGAATTGAATCATGAATCATGAATCGAATCATGAATCACGAATTGAATCATAAATCATGAATCATGAATCATGAATTAAATCATGAGTCATGAATCATGAATCAAATCATGAATCATGAATCATGAATCATGAATCGAATCATGAATCATGAATTGAATCATGAATCATGAATCATGAATTAAATCATGAATCAGGAATCATGAATCGAATCATGAATCATGAATCATGAATCATGAATTGCATCATGAATCATGAATTAAATCATGAATGAGGAATCATGAATCGAATCATGAATCATGAATCATGAATCCTGAATTGAATCATGAATCATGAATTATAATTCGAATCATGAATCAAGAATCATAAATCGAATCATGAATCATGAATTGAATCATGAATCGATTCATGAATCATGAATCATGAATCAAGAATCATGAATCGAATCATGAATCATGAATTGAATGATGAATCATAAATCGAATCATGAATCATGAATCGAATCATGAATCATGAATCATGAATCATAAATCATGAAGTGAATCATGAATCGAATCATGAATCAAATTATGAATCATGAATTGAATCATGAATCATGAATCATGAATCATGAATCATGAATCATGAATAATGAATTGAATGATGAATCATGAATCATGAATTGAATCATGAATTGAATCATGAATCATGAATCGAATCATGAATCATGAATTGAATAATGAATTCAATCATGAATCATGAATTGAATCAGGAATCGAATCATGAATTGAATCATGAATCATGAAATGAATCATGAATTGAATCATGAATCATGAATCATAAATCATGAATCATGAATTGAATCATGAATCATGAATTGAATCATGAATTGAATCATGAATCATGAATTGAAACATGAATCATGAATCATAAATTGAATCATGAATCATGAATCATGAATTGAATCATGAATTGAATCATGAATCATGAATTGAATCATGAATCATGAATTGAATCATGAATCATGAATTGAATCGAATCATGAATCATGAATCATGAATTGAATCATGAATCATGAATCATGAATCATGAATTAAATCATGAATCATGAATCATGAATCAAATCATGAATCATGAATCATGAATCATGAATCGAATCATGAATCATGAATTGAATCATGAATCATGAATTGAATCATGAATTGAATCATGAATCATGAATTGAATCATGAATCATCAATCATTAATTGAATCATGAATCATGAATCATGAATTGAATCATGAATTGAATCATGAATCATGAATTGAATCATGAATCATGAATTGAATCGAATCATGAATCATGAATTGAATCATGAATCATGAATCATGAATCATGAATTAAATCATGAATCATGAATCATGAATCGAATCATAATTCATGAATCATGAATCGAATCATGAATCATGAATTGAATCATGAATCATGAATCATGAATCGAATCATGAATCATGAATCATGAATTGAATCATGATTCATAAATCGAATCTTGAATTATGAATCATGAATTGAATCAAGATTCATAAATCGAATCTTGAATTATGAATCATGAATTAAATCATGAATTGAATCATGAATCATGAATCGAATCATGAATCATGAATTGAATCATGAATCATGAATCATGAATCGAATCATGAATCATGAATCATGAATTGAATCAAGATTCATAAATCGAATCTTGAATTATGAATCATGAATTAAATCATGAATCGAATCATGAATCATGAATCGAATCATGAATCATGAATCATGAATTGAATCATGAATCATAAATCGAATCTTGAATTATGAATCATGAATTTAAACATGAATTGAATCGTGAATCATGAATCATGAACCATAAATTGAATCATGAATCATGAATTGAATCATGAATTGAATCATGAATTGAATCATGAATCATGAATCGAATCATGAATCATGAATTGAATCATGAATAATTAATCATGAATCGAATCATGAATCATGAATCATGAATCATAAATCATGAATCATGAATCATGAATTGATTCATGAATCATGAATCGAATCTTGAATTATGAATCATGAAGTGAATCATGAATTGAATCTCGAATCATGAATCATGAATTGAATCATGAATCATAAATCGAATCATGAATCATGAATCGAATCATGAATCATGAATTGAATCATGAATCATGAATTATGAATCGAATCATGAATCAAGAATCATAAATCGAATCATGAATCATGAATTGAATCATGAATTGAATCATGAATCATGAATCATGAATCAAGAATCATGAATCGAATCATGAATCATGAATTGAATAATGAATTCAATCATGAATCATGAATTGAATCAGGAATCGAATCATGAATTGAATCATGAATCATGAAATGAATCATGAATTGAATCATGAATCATAAATCAGGAATCATGAATTGAATCATGAATCATGAATTGAATCGTGAATTGAATCATGAATCATGAATTGAATCATGAATCATGAATCATAAATTGAATCATCAATCATGAATCAGGAATTGAATCATGAATTGAATCATGAATCATGAATCATAAATTGAATCATCAATCATGAATCAGGAATTGAATCATGAATTGAATCATGAATCATGAATTGAATCATGAATCATGAATTGAATCATGAATCATGAATCATGAATTGAATCATGAATCATGAATCATGAATTAAATCATGAATCATGAATCATGAATTAAATCATGAATCATGAATCATGAATCGAATCATGAATCATGAATCATGAATCATAAATCGAATCATGAATCATGAATCATGAATTGAATCATAAATCGAATCATGAATCATAAATCATGAATCATGAATTGAATCATGAATCATGAGTCATGAATTGAATCATTAATCATGAATCGAATCATGAATCATGAATTGATTCATGAATCATGAATCATGAATCGAATCATGAATCATGAATCATGAATCATGAATTGAATCATGAATCATGAATTATGAATCGAATCATGAATCAAGAATCATAAATCGAATCATGAATCATGAATTGAATCATGAATTGAATCATGAATCATGAATCATTAATCATGAATCGAATCATGAATCGAATCATGAATCATGAATTGAATCATGAATTGAATCATGAATCATGAATCGAATCATGAATCATGAATTGAATAATGAATTGAATCATGAATCATGAATTGAATCATGAATTGAATCATGAATTGAATCATGAATCATGAATTGAATCATGAATCATGAATCGAATCATGAATCATGAATCATGAATTGAATCATGAATAATTAATCATGAATCGAATCATGAATCATGAATCATGAATCATGAATTGAATCATGAATCATGAATCGAATCTTGAATTATGAATCATGAATTGAATCATGAATTGAATCTCGAATCATGAATCATGAATTGAATCAGGAAACGGATCATGAATTGAATCATGAATCATGAATTGAATTATGAATCATTAATCATGAATTGAATCATGAATCATGAATTATGAATCATGAATTGAATCATGAATCATTAATCATGAATTGAATCATGAATCATGAATTATGAATCATGAATTGAATCATGAATCATGAATCATAAATTGAATCATGAATCATGAATTGAATCATGAATCATGAATTATGAATCATGAATTGAATCATGAATCATGAATCATGAATTATGAATTAAATCAAGAATTGGATCATGAATTGGATCATGAATCATGAATCATAAATTGAATCATTAATCATGAATCATGAATTGGATCATGAATTAAATCATGAATCATAAATTGAATAATGAATTGAATCATGAATCATGAATCATGAATTAAATCATTAATCATGAATTCAATCATGAATCTTGAATTGAATCATGAATCATGAGTTGAATCATGAATTAAATCATGGATTGATTCATGAATCATGAATCATGAATTAAATCATGAATCATGAATCATGAATTAAATCATGAATCATGAATCATAAATCATGAATCATGAATTGATTCATGAATCATGAATTGTGAATCATGAATTGAATCATGAATCATGAATCATGAATTGAATCATGAATTGAATCATGAATCATGAATCATGAATCATGACTCATAAATTGAATCATCAATCATGAATCATGAATTGAATCATGAATTGAATCATGAATCATGAGTTGAATCATGAATCATGATTTGAATCATGAATCACGAATCATGAATTGAATCATGAATAATGAATCGAATCATGAATTGAATCATCAATCATGAATCATGAATTGAATCATGAATCATGAATTGAATCATGAATCATGATTTGAATCATGAATCACGAATCATGAATTGAATCATGAATAATGAATCGAATCATGAATTATGAATCATGAATTGAATCTTAAATCATAAATCATAAATCATAAATTTAATCATGAATCATGAATCATGAATCGAATCATGAATCATGAATCAAGAATCATGAATCGAATCATGAATCATGAATTGAATCATGAATCATGAATCATAAATCATGAATCGAATCATGAATCATGAATCATGAATCATGAATCATGAATTGAATCATGAATCATGAATCATGAATTGAATCATGAATCATGAATCATGAATCGAATCATGAATCATGAATTGATTCATGAATCATGAATCATGAATCAAATCATGAATCATGAATCATGAATCATGAATTGAATCATGAATCATGAATTGTGAATCGAATCATGAATCAAGAATCATAAATCGCATCATGAATCATGAATTGAATCATGAATCGAATCATGAATCATGAATCATGAATCAAGAATCATGAATCATGAATCAAGAATCATGAATCGAATCATTAATCATAAATTGAATCATGAATCATGAATCGAATCATGAATCATGAATCATGAATCGAATCATGAATCATGAATCATTAATCATGAATCATGAATCATGAATCATAAATTGAATTATGAATCATGAATCGAATCATGAATCATGAATTGAATCATGAATTGAATCATGAATTATGAATCGAATCATGAATCATGAATTGAATAATGAATTCAATCATGAATCATAAATTGAATAGTGAATTCAATCATGAATCATGAATTGAATAAGGAATCGAATCATGAATTGAATCATGAATCATGAAATGAATCATGAATTCAATCATGAATCATGAATCATAATTCATGAATCATGAATTGAATAATGAATCATTAATTGAATCATGAATTGAATCATGAATCATGAATTGAATCTTGAATCATGAATCATAAATTGAATCATGAATCATGAATTGAATCATGAATTGAATCATGAATCATGAATCATGAATTGAATCATGAATCATGAATTGAATCATGAATTGAATCATGAATCATGAATTGAATCATGAATCATGAATCGAATCATGAATCATGAATTGAATCATAAATCATGAATCATGAATCATGAATTAAATCATGAGTCATGAATCATGAATCAAATCATGAATCATGAATCATGAATCATGAAACGAATCATGAATCATGAATTGAATCATGAATCATGAATCATGAATTAAATCATGAATCAGGAATCATGAATCGAATCATGAATCATGAATCATGAATCATGAATTGCATCATGAATCATGAATCATGAATTAAATCATGAATGAGGAATCATGAATCGAATCATGAATCATGAATCATGAATTATAAATCGAATCATGAATCATGAATTGAATCATGAATCGATTCATGAATCATGAATCATGAATCAAGAATCATGAATCGAATCATGAATCATGAATTGAATGATGAATCATAAATCGAATCATGAATCATGAATCATGAATCGAATCATGAATCATGAATCATGAATCATAAATCATGAAGTGAATCATGAATCGAATCATGAATCAAATTATGAATCATGAATTGAATCATGAATAATGAATCATGAATCATGAATCATGAATCATGAATTGAATGATGAATCATGAATCGAATCATGAATCATGAATTGAATCATGAATTGAATCATGAATCATGAATCGAATCATGAATCATGAATTGAATAATGAATTCAATCATGAATCATGAATTGAATCAGGAATCGAATCATGAATTGAATCATGAATCATGAAATGAATCATGAATTGAATCATGAATCATGAATCATAAATCATGAATCATGAATTGAATCATGAATCATGAATTGAATCATGAATTGAATCATGAATCATGAATTGAAACATGAATCATGAATCATAAATTGAATCATGAATCATGAATCATGAATTGAATCATGAATTGAATCATGAATCATGAATTGAATCATGAATCATGAATTGAATCATGAATCATGAATTGAATCGAATCATGAATCATGAATCATGAATTGAATCATGAATCATGAATCATGAATCATGAATTAAATCATGAATCATGAATCATGAATCAAATCATGAATCATGAATCATGAATCATGAATCGAATCATGAATCATGAATTGAATCATGAATCATGAATTGAATCATGAATTGAATCATAAATCATGAATTGAATCATGAATCATGAATCATGAATTGAATCATGAATCATGAATCATGAATTGAATCATGAATTGAATCATGAATCATGAATTGAATCATGAATCATGAATTGAATCGAATCATGAATCATGAATTGAATCATGAATCATGAATTAAATCATGAATCATGAATCATGAATCGAATCATAATTCATGAATCATGAATCGAATCATGAATCATGAATTGAATCATGAATCATGAATCATGAATCGAATCATGAATCATGAATCATGAATTGAATCATGATTCATAAATCGAATCTTGAATTATGAATCATGAATTGAATCAAGATTCATAAATCGAATCTTGAATTATGAATCATGAATTAAATCATGAATTGAATCATGAATCATGAATCGAATCATGAATCATGAATTGAATCATGAATCATGAATCATGAATCGAATCATGAATCATGAATCATGAATTGAATCAAGATTCATAAATCGAATCTTGAATTATGAATCATGAATTAAATCATGAATCGAATCATGAATCATGAATCGAATCATGAATCATGAATCATGAATTGAATCATGAATCATAAATCGAATCTTGAATTATGAATCATGAATTTAAACATGAATTGAATCGTGAATCATGAATCATGAATCATAAATTGAATCATGAATCATGAATTGAATCATGAATTGAATCATGAATCATGAATCGAATCATGAATCATGAATTGAATCATGAATAATTAATCATGAATCGAATCATGAATCATGAATCATGAATCATGAATCATGAATCATGAATTGATTCATGAATCATGAATCGAATCTTGAATTATGAATCATGAAGTGAATCATGAATTGAATCTCGAATCATGAATCATGAATTGAATCATGAATCATAAATCGAATCATGAATCATGAATCGAATCATGAATCATGAATTGAATCATGAATCATGAATTATGAATCGAATCATGAATCAAGAATCATAAATCGAATCATGAATCATGAATTGAATCATGAATTGAATCATGAATCATGAATCATGAATCAAGAATCATGAATCGAATCATGAATCATGAATTGAATAATGAATTCAATCATGAATCATGAATTGAATCAGGAATCGAATCATGAATTGAATCATGAATCATGAAATGAATCATGAATTGAATCATGAATCATGAATCATAAATCAGGAATCATGAATTGAATCATGAATCATGAATTGAATCGTGAATTGAATCATGAATCATGAATTGAATCATGAATCAAGAATCATAAATCGAATCATGAATCATGAATTGAATCATGAATCATGAATCATGAATCAAGAATCATGAATCGAATCATGAATCATGAATTGAATAATGAATTCAATCATGAATCATGAATTGAATCAGGAATCGAATCATGAATTGAATCATGAATCATGAAATGAATCATGAATTGAATCATGAATCATGAATCATAAATCAGGAATCATGAATTGAATCATGAATCATGAATTGAATCGTGAATTGAATCATGAATCATGAATTGAATCATGAATCATAAATTGAATCATCAATCATGAATCAGGAATTGAATCATGAATTGAATCATGAATCATGAATCATTAATTGAATCATGAATCATGAATCATGAATTGAATCATGAATCATGAATCATGAATTAAATCATGAATCATGAATCATGAATCGAATCATGAATCATGAATAATGAATTGAATCATGAATCATAAATCGAATATTGAATTATGAATCATGAATTGAATCATGAATTGAATCGTGAATCATGAATCATAAATTGAATCATGAATCATGAATTGAATCATGAATTGAATCATGAATTGAATCATGAATCATGAATCGAATCATGAATCATGAATCATGAATCGAATCTTGAATTATGAATCATGAATTGAATCATGAATTGAATCTCGAATCATGAATCATGAATTGAATCATGAATCATGAATCGAATCATGAATCATGAATCATGAATTGAATCATGAATCATGAATCATGAATTAAATCATGAATCATGAATCATGAATCGAATCATGAATCATGAATAATGAATCATGAATCGAATCATGAATCATGAATTGAATCATGAATCATGAATTGAATCATAAATCGAATCATGAATCATAAATCATGAATCATGAATTGAATCATGAATCATGAGTCATGAATTGAATCATGAATCATGAATCGAATCATGAATCATGAATTGATTCATGAATCATGAATCATGAATCATGAATCATGAATTGAATCATGAATCATGAATTATGAATCGAATCATGAATCAAGAATCATAAATCGAATCATGAATCATGAATTGAATCATGAATTGAATCATGAATCATGAATCATGAATTGAATCATGAATTGAATCATGAATCATGAATCATTAATTGAATCATGAATCATGAATTGAATCATGAATTGAATCACGAATCATGAATTGAATCATGAATCATGAATTGAAATCGAATCATGAATCATGAATTGAATCATGAATCATGAATCATGAATCAAGAATCATGAATCGAATCATGAATCATGAATTGAATCATGAATCATGAATCATAAATCATGAATCGAATCATGAATCATGAATCATGAATCATGAATTGAATCATGAATCATGAATCATGAATTGAATCATGAATCATGAATTATGAATCGAATCATGAATCAAGAATCATAAATCGAATCATGAATCATGAATTGAATCATGAATCATGAATCATGAATTGAATCGAATCATGAATCATGAATCATGAATTGAATCATGAATCATGAATTATGAATCGAATCATGAATCAAGAATCATAAATCGAATCATGAATCATGAATTGAATCATGAATCATGAATCGAATCATGAATCATGAATCATGAATCAAGAATAATGAATCGAAACATGAATCATGAATTGAATCATGAATCATGAATTGAATCATGAATCATGAATTGAATCATAAATCGAATCATGAATCATAAATCATGAATCATGAATTGAATCATGAATCATGAGTCATGAATTGAATCATGAATCATGAATCGAATCATGAATCATGAATTGATTCATGAATCATGAATCATGAATCGAATCATGAATCATGAATCATGAATCATGAATTGAATCATGAATCATGAATTATGAATCGAATCATGAATCAAGAATCATAAATCGAATCATGAATCATGAATTGAATCATGAATTGAATCATTATCATGAATCATGAATTGAATCATGAATTGAATCATGATTCATGAATCATTAATTGAATCATGAATCATGAATTGAATCATGAATTGAATCACGAATCATGAATTGAATCATGAATCATGAATTGAAATCGAATCATGAATCATGAATTGAATCATGAATCATGAATCATGAATCAAGAATCATGAATCGAATCATGAATCATGAATTGAATCATGAATCATGAATCATAAATCATGAATCGAATCATAATTCATGAATCATGAATCATGAATCATGAACTGAATCATGAATCATGAATCATGAATCATGAATTGAATCATGAATCATGAATTATGAATCGAATCATGAATCAAGAATCATAAATCGAATCATGAATCATGAATTGAATCATGAATCATGAATCATGAATTGAATCGAATCATGAATCATGAATTGAATCATGAATCATGAATCATGAATTATGAATCGAATCATGAATCAAGAATCATAAATCGAATCATGAATCATGAATTGAATCATGAATCATGAATCGAATCATGAATCATGAATCATGAATCAAGAATAATGAATCGAAACATGAATCATGAATTGAATCATGAATCATGAATCGAATCATGAATCATGAATCATGAATCGAATCATGAATCATGAATCATGAATCGAATCATGAATCATGAATCAAGAATAATGAATCGAAACATGAATCATGAATTGAATCATAAATCATGAATCGAATCATGAATCATGAATCATGAATCATGAAGTGAATCATGAATCATGAATCGAATCATGAATCATGAATTGAATCATGAATTGAATCACAAATCATGAATCGAATCATGAATCATGAATCGAATTATGAATCATGAATTGAATCATGAATCATGAATCATGAATCATGAATCATGAATCATGAATCATGAATTGAATGATGAATAATCAATCGAATCATGAATCATGAATTGAATCATGAATTGTATCATGAATCATGAATCGAATCATGAATTATGAATTGAATAATGAATTCAATCATGAATCATGATTTGAATCTTGAATTGAATCATGAATTGAATCATGAATTGAATCATGAATCATAAATTGAATCATCAATCATGAATCATGAATTGAATCATGAATTGAATCATGAATCATGAATCATTAATTGAATCATGAATCATGAATCATGAATTGAATCATGAATCATGAATCATGAATTAAATCATGAATCATGAATCATGAATCGAATCATGAATCATGAATAATGAATTGAATCATGAATCATAAATCGAATATTGAATTATGAATCATGAATTGAATCATGAATCATGAATTGAATCATGAATTGAATCATGAATTGAATCATGAATCATGAATCGAATCATGAATCATGAATCATGAATCGAATCTTGAATTATGAATCATGAATTGAATCATGAATTGAATCTCGAATCATGAATCATGAATTGAATCATGAATCATGAATCGAATCATGAATCATGAATCATGAATTGAATCATGAATCATGAATCATGAATTAAATCATGAATCATGAATCATGAATCGAATCATGAATCATGAATAATGAATCATGAATCGAATCATGAATCATGAATTGAATCATGAATCATGAATTGAATCATAAATCGAATCATGAATCATAAATCATGAATCATGAATTGAATCATGAATCATGAGTCATGAATTGAATCATGAATCATGAATCGAATCATGAATCATGAATTGATTCATGAATCATGAATCATGAATCATGAATCATGAATTGAATCATGAATCATGAATTATGAATCGAATCATGAATCAAGAATCATAAATCGAATCATGAATCATGAATTGAATCATGAATTGAATCATGAATCATGAATCATGAATTGAATCATGAATTGAATCATGAATCATGAATCATTAATTGAATCATGAATCATGAATTGAATCATGAATTGAATCACGAATCATGAATTGAATCATGAATCATGAATTGAAATCGAATCATGAATCATGAATTGAATCATGAATCATGAATCATGAATCAAGAATCATGAATCGAATCATGAATCATGAATTGAATCATGAATCATGAATCATAAATCATGAATCGAATCATGAATCATGAATCATGAATCATGAATTGAATCATGAATCATGAATCATGAATCATGAATTGAATCATGAATCATGAATTATGAATCGAATCATGAATCAAGAATCATAAATCGAATCATGAATCATGAATTGAATCATGAATCATGAATCATGAATTGAATCGAATCATGAATCATGAATCATGAATTGAATCATGAATCATGAATTATGAATCGAATCATGAATCAAGAATCATAAATCGAATCATGAATCATGAATTGAATCATGAATCATGAATCGAATCATGAATCATGAATCATGAATCAAGAATAATGAATCGAAACATGAATCATGAATTGAATCATGAATCATGAATTGAATCATGAATCATGAATTGAATCATAAATCGAATCATGAATCATAAATCATGAATCATGAATTGAATCATGAATCATGAGTCATGAATTGAATCATGAATCATGAATCGAATCATGAATCATGAATTGATTCATGAATCATGAATCATGAATCGAATCATGAATCATGAATCATGAATCATGAATTGAATCATGAATCATGAATTATGAATCGAATCATGAATCAAGAATCATAAATCGAATCATGAATCATGAATTGAATCATGAATTGAATCATTATCATGAATCATGAATTGAATCGTGAATTGAATCATGATTCATGAATCATTAATTGAATCATGAATCATGAATTGAATCATGAATTGAATCACGAATCATGAATTGAATCATGAATCATGAATTGAAATCGAATCATGAATCATGAATTGAATCATGAATCATGAATCATGAATCAAGAATCATGAATCGAATCATGAATCATGAATTGAATCATGAATCATGAATCATAAATCATGAATCGAATCATGAATCATGAATCATGAATCATGAATCATGAACTGAATCATGAATCATGAATCATGAATTGAATCATGAATCATGAATTATGAATCGAATCATGAATCAAGAATCATAAATCGAATCATGTATCATGAATTGAATCATGAATCATGAATCATGAATTGAATCGAATCATGAATCATGAATTGAATCATGAATCATGAATCATGAATTATGAATCGAATCATGAATCAAGAATCATAAATCGAATCATGAATCATGAATTGAATCATGAATCATGAATCGAATCATGAATCATGAATCATGAATCAAGAATAATGAATCGAAACATGAATCATGAATTGAATCATGAATCATGAATCGAATCATGAATCATGAATGATGAATCGAATCATGAATCATGAATCATGAATCGAATCATGAATCATGAATCAAGAATAATGAATCGAAACATGAATCATGAATTGAATCATAAATCATGAATCGAATCATGAATCATGAATCATGAATCATGAAGTGAATCATGAATCATGAATCGAATCATGAATCATGAATTGAATCATGAATTGAATCACAAATCATGAATCGAATCATGAATCATGAATCGAATTATGAATCATGAATTGAATCATGAATCATGAATCATGAATCATGAATCATGAATTGAATGATGAATAATCAATCGAATCATGAATCATGAATTGAATCATGAATTGTATCATGAATCATGAATCGAATCATGAATTATGAATTGAATAATGAATTCAATCATGAATCATGATTTGAATCTTGAATTGAATCATGAATTGAATCATGAATTGAATCATGAATCATAAATTGAATCATCAATCATGAATCATGAATTGAATCATGAATTGAATCATGAATCATGAATCATTAATTGAATCATGAATCATGAATCATGAATTGAATCATGAATCATGAATCATGAATTAAATCATGAATCATGAATCATGAATCGAATCATGAATCATGAATAATGAATTGAATCATGAATCATAAATCGAATATTGAATTATGAATCATGAATTGAATCGTGAATCATGAATCATAAATTGAATCATGAATCATGATTTGAATCATGAATTGAATCATGAATTGAATCATGAATCATGAATCGAATCATGAATCATGAATCATGAATCGAATCTTGAATTATGAATCATGAATTGAATCATGAATTGAATCTCGAATCATGAATCATGAATTGAATCATGAATCATGAATCGAATCATGAATCATGAATCATGAATTGAATCATGAATCATGAATCATGAATTAAATCATGAATCATGAATCATGAATCGAATCATGAATCATGAATAATGAATCATGAATCGAATCATGAATCATGAATTGAATCATGAATCATGAATTGAATCATAAATCGAATCATGAATCATAAATCATGAATCATGAATTGAATCATGAATCATGAGTCATGAATTGAATCATGAATCATGAATCGAATCATGAATCATGAATTGATTCATGAATCATGAATCATGAATCGAATCATGAATCATGAATCATGAATCATGAATTGAATCATGAATCATGAATTATGAATCGAATCATGAATCAAGAATCATAAATCGAATCATGAATCATGAATTGAATCATGAATTGAATCATGAATCATGAATCATGAATCATGAATCGAATCATGAATCATGAATCGAATCATGAATCATGAATTGAATCATGAATTGAATCATGAATCATGAATCGAATCATGAATCATGAATTGAATAATGAATTGAATCATGAATCATGAATTGAATCAGGAATCGAATCATGAATTGAATCATGAATCATGAAATGAATCATGAATTGAATCATGAATCATGAATCATAAATCATGAATCATGATTGAATCTAAATCATGAATTGAATCATGAATTGAATCATGAATCATGAATTTAATTATGAATCATGAATCATAAATTGAATCATTATCATGAATCATGAATTGAATCATGAATCATGAATCATTAATTGAATCATGAATCATGAATTGAATCATGAATTGAATCACGAATCATGAATTGAATCATGAATCATGAATTGAAATCGAATCATGAATCATGAATTGAATCATGAATCATGAATCATGAATCAAGAATCATGAATCGAATCATGAATCGTGAATTGAATCATGAATCATGAATCATAAATCATGAATTGAATCATGAATCATGAATCATGAATCGAATCATGAATCATGAATTGATTCATGAATCATGAATCATGAATCGAATCATGAATCATGAATCATGAATCATGAATTGAATCATGAATCATGAATTATGAATCGAATCATGAATCAAGAATCATAAATCGAATCATGAATCATGAATTGAATCATGAATCGAATCATGAATCATGAATCATGAATCAAGAATAATGAATCGAAACATGAATCATGAATTGAATCATGAATCATGAATCGAATCATGAATCATGAATCATAAATCATGAATCGAATCATGAATCATGAATCATGAATCAGAATAATAAATCGAAACATGAATCATGAATTGAATCATGAATCATGAATTGAATCATGAATCATGAATCGAATCATGAATCATGAATCATGAATCATGAATCATGAATTCATGAAGTGAATCATGAATCATGAATCGAATCATGAATCATGAATTGAATCATGAATTGAATCACAAATCATGAATCGAATCATGAATCATGAATCGAATTATGAATCATGAATTGAATCATGAATCATGAATCATGAATCATGAATCATGAATTGAATGATGAATAATCAATCGAATCATGGAATCATGAATTGAATCATGAATTGTATTATGAATCATGAATCGAATCATGAATTATGAATTGAATAATGAATTCAATCATGAATCATGATTTGAATCTTGAATTGAATCATGAATTGAATCATGAATCATGAATTGAATCATGAATCATAAATTGAATCATCAATCATGAATCATGAATTGAATCATGAATTGAATCATGAATCATGAATCATTAATTGAATCATGAATCATGAATCATGAATTGAATCATGAATCATGAATTGAATCATGAATCGTGAATCGAATTAATGAATCATGAATCATGAATTGAATCATGAATCATGAATCATGAATCATGAATTAAATCATGAATCATGAATCATGAATCGAATCATGAATCATGAATAATGAATCATGAATCGAATCATGAATCATGAATTGAATCATGAATCATGAATTATGAATCGAATCATGAATCATGAATCATGAATTGAATCATGAATTGAATCATGAATCATGAATCGAATCATGAATCATGAATCGAATCATGAATCATGAATTGAATCATGAATCATGAATCATGAATCGAATCATTAATCATGAATTGAATCATGAATCATAAATCGAATCATGAATCATGAATCGAATCATGAATCATGAATTGAATTATGAATCGAATCATGAATCATGAATTGAATAATGAATTCAATCATGAATCATGAATTGAATCAGGAATCGAATCATGAATTGAATCATGAATCATGAAATGAATCATGAATTGAATCATGAATCATGAATCATAAATCAGGAATCATGAATTGAATCATGAATCATGAATTGAATCATGAATCATGAATTGAATCATGAATCATGAATTGAATCATGAATCATGAATCATAAATTGAATCATCAATCATGAATCAGGAATTGAATCATGAATTGAATCATGAATCATGAATTGAATCATGAATCATGAATTGAATCATGAATCATGAATTGAATCATGAATCATGAATCATGAATTGAATCATGAATCATGAATCATGAATTAAATCATGAATCATGAATCATGAATCGAATCATGAATCATGAATCATGAATCATAAATCGAATCATGAAGCATGAATCATGAATTGAATCATAAATCGAATCATGAATCATGAATCATGAATTGAATCATGAATCATGAGTCATGAATTGAATCATGAGTCATGAATCGAATCATGAATCATGAATTATGAATCGAATCATGAATCAAGAATCATAAATCGAATCATGAATCATGAATTATGAATCGAATCATGAATCAAGAATCATAAATCGAATCATGAATCATGAATTGAATCATGAATTGAATCATGAATCATGAATCATGAATCATGAATCGAATCATGAATCATGAATCGAATCATGAATCATGAATTGAATCATGAATTGAATCATGAATCATGAATCGAATCATGAATCATGAATTGAATAATGAATTGAATCATGAATCATGAATTGAATCAGGAATCGAATCATGAATTGAATCATGAATCATGAAATGAATCATGAATTGAATCATGAATCATGAATCATAAATCATGAATCATGAATTGAATCATGAATCATGAATTGAATCATGAATTGAATCATGAATCATGAATTGAATTATGAATCATGAATCATAAATTGAATCATTATCATGAATCATGAATTGAATCATGAATTGAATCATGAATCATGAATCATTAATTGAATCATGAATCATGAATTGAATCATGAATTGAATCACGAATCATGAATTGAATCATGAATCATGAATTGAAATCGAATCATGAATCATGAATTGAATCATGAATCATGAATCATGAATCAAGAATCATGAATCGAATAATGAATCATGAATTGAATCATGAATCATAAATCATGAATCGAATCATGAATCATGAATCATGAATCATGAATTGAATCATGAATCATGAATCATGAATCATGAATTGAATCATGAATCATGAATTATGAATCGAATCATGAATCAAGAATCATAAATCGAATCATGAATCATGAATTGAATCATGAATCATGAATCATGAATTGAATCGAATCATGAATCATGAATCATGAATTGAATCATGAATCATGAATTATGAATCGAATCATGAATCAAGAATCATAAATCGAATCATGAATCATGAATTGAATCATGAATCATGAATCGAATCATGAATCATGAATCATGAATCAAGAATAATGAATCGAAACATGAATCATGAATTGAATCATGAATCATGAATCGAATCATGAATCATGAATCATGAATCGAATCATGAATCATGAATCATGAATCGAATCATGAATCATGAATCAAGAATAATGAATCGAAACATGAATCATGAATTGAATCATAAATCATGAATCGAATCATGAATCATGAATCATGAATCATGAAGTGAATCATGAATCATGAATCGAATCATGAATCATGAATTGAATCATGAATTGAATCACAAATCATGAATCGAATCATGAATCATGAATCGAATTATGAATCATGAATTGAATCATGAATCATGAATCATGAATCATGAATCATGAATTGAATGATGAATAATCAATCGAATCATGAATCATGAATTGAATCATGAATTGTATCATGAATCATGAATCGAATCATGAATTATGAATTGAATAATGAATTCAATCATGAATCATGATTTGAATCTTGAATTGAATCATGAATTGAATCATGAATCATGAATTGAATCATGAATCATAAATTGAATCATTAATCATGAATCATGAATTGAATCATGAATTGAATCATGAATCATGAATCATTAATTGAGTCATGAATCATGAATCATGAATTGAATCATGAATCATGAATCATGAATTAAATCATGAATCATGAATCATGAATTAAATCATGAATCATGAATCATGAATCGAATCATGAATCATGAATCATGAATTAAATCATGAATCATGAATCATGAATCGAATCATGAATCATGAATAATGAATTGAATCATGAATCATAAATCGAATATTGAATTATGAATCATGAATTGAATCATGAATTGAATCGTGAATCATGAATCATAAATTGAATCATGAATCATGAATTGAATCATGAATTGAATCATGAATTGAATCATGAATCATGAATCGAATCATGAATCATGAATCATGAATCGAATCTTGAATTATGAATCATGAATTGAATCATGAATTGAATCTCGAATCATGAATCATGAATTGAATCATGAATCATGAATCGAATCATGAATCATGAATCATGAATTGAATCATGAATCATGAATCATGAATTAAATCATGAATCATGAATCATGAATCGAATCAAGAATCATGAATAATGAATCATGAATCGAATCATGAATCATGAATTGAATCATGAATCATGAATCATGAATTAAATCATGAATCATGAATCATGAATTAAATCATGAATCATGAATCATGAATTGAATCATGAATCATGAATCATGAATTAAATCATGAATCATGAATCATGAATCGAATCATGAATCATGAATAATGAATTGAATCATGAATCATAAATCGAATATTGAATTATGAATCATGAATTGAATCATGAATTGAATCGTGAATCATGAATCATAAATTGAATCATGAATCATGAATTGAATCATGAATTGAATCATGAATTGAATCATGAATCATGAATCGAATCATGAATCATGAATCATGAATCGAATCTTGAATTATGAATCATGAATTGAATCATGAATTGAATCTCGAATCATGAATCATGAATTGAATCATGAATCATGAATCGAATCATGAATCATGAATCATGAATTGAATCATGAATCATGAATCATGAATCGAATCATGAATCATGAATTGAATCATGAATCATGAATTATGAATCGAATCATGAATCATGAATTGAATCATGATTCATAAATCGAGTCTTGAATTATGAATCATAAATTGAATCATGAATTGAATCATGAATCATGAATCGAATCATGAATCATGAATTGAATCATGAATCATGAATCATGAATCGAATCATGAATCATGAATTGAATCATGAATCATAAATCGAATCATGAATCATGAATCGAATCATGAATCATGAATTGAATCATGAATCATGAATCATGAATCGAATCATGAATCATGAATTGAATCATGAATCATAAATCGAATATTGAATTATGAATCATGAATTGAATCATGAATTGAATCGTGAATCATGAATCATAAATTGAATCATGAATCATGAATTGAATCATGAATTGAATCATGAATTGAATCATGAATCATGAATCGAATCATGAATCATGAATCATGAATCGAATCTTGAATTATGAATCATGAATTGAATCATGAATTGAATCTCGAATCATGAATCATGAATTGAAACAGGAAACGGATCATGAATTGAATCATGAATCATGAATTGAATTATGAATCATGAATTGAATCATGAATCATGAATTATGAATCATGAATTGAATCATGAATCATGAATCATAAATTGAATCATGAATCATAAATTGAATCATGAATCATGAATCATGAATTGAATCATGAATCATGAATCATAAATCGAATTATGATTAATGAATTGAATCAGGAAACGAATCATAAATTGAATCATGAATCATAAATTGAATCATGAATCATGAATTGAATCATGAATCATGAATTATGAATCATGAATTGAATCATGAATCATGAATCAGGAATCATGAATTGAATCATGAATCATGAATTGAATCGTGAATTGAATCATGAATCATGAATTGAATCATGAATCATGAATCATAAATTGAATCATCAATCATGAATCAGGAATTGAATCATGAATCATGAATTGAATCAGGAAACGAATCATAAATTGAATCATGAATCATAAATTGAATCATGAATCATGAATTGAATCATGAATCATGAATTATGAATCATGAATTGAATCATGAATCATAAATCAGGAATCATGAATTGAATCATGAATCATGAATTGAATCGTGAATTGAATCATGAATCATGAATTGAATCATGAATCATGAATCATAAATTGAATCATCAATCATGAATCAGGAATTGAATCATGAATTGAATCATGAATCATGAATTGAATCATGAATCATGAATTGAATCATGAATCATGAATTGAATCATGAATCATGAATCATGAATTGAATCATGAATCATGAATCATGAATTAAATCATGAATCATGAATCATGAATCGAATCATGAATCATGAATCATGAATCATAAATCGAATCATGAAGCATGAATCATGAATTGAATCATAAATCGAATCATGAATCATGAATCATGAATTGAATCATGAATCATGAGTCATGAATTGAATCATGAGTCATGAATCGAATCATGAATCATGAATTATGAATCGAATCATGAATCAAGAATCATAAATCGAATCATGAATCATGAATTGAATCATGAATTGAATCATGAATCATGAATCATGAATCATGAATCGAATCATGAATCATGAATCGAATCATGAATCATGAATTGAATCATGAATTGAATCATGAATCATGAATCGAATCATGAATCATGAATTGAATAATGAATTGAATCATGAATCATGAATTGAATCAGGAATCGAATCATGAATTGAATCATGAATCATGAAATGAATCATGAATTGAATCATGAATCATGAATCATAAATCATGAATCATGAATTGAATCATGAATCATGAATTGAATCATGAATTGAATCATGAATCATGAATTGAATTATGAATCATGAATCATAAATTGAATCATTATCATGAATCATGAATTGAATCATGAATTGAATCATGAATCATGAATCATTAATTGAATCATGAATCATGAATTGAATCATGAATTGAATCACGAATCATGAATTGAATCATGAATCATGAATTGAAATCGAATCATGAATCATGAATTGAATCATGAATCATGAATCATGAATCAAGAATCATGAATCGAATCATGAATCATGAATTGAATCATGAATCATAAATCATGAATCGAATCATGAATCATGAATCATGAATCATGAATCATGAATTGAATCATGAATCATGAATCATGAATCATGAATTGAATCATGAATCATGAATTATGAATCGAATCATGAATCAAGAATCATAAATCGAATCATGAATCATGAATTGAATCATGAATCATGAATCATGAATTGAATCGAATCATGAATCATGAATCATGAATTGAATCATGAATCATGAATTATGAATCGAATCATGAATCAAGAATCATAAATCGAATCATGAATCATGAATTGAATCATGAATCATGAATCGAATCATGAATCATGAATCATGAATCAAGAATAATGAATCGAAACATGAATCATGAATTGAATCATGAATCATGAATCAAATCATGAATCATGAATCATGAATCGAATCATGAATCATGAATCATGAATCGAATCATGAATCATGAATCAAGAATAATGAATCGAAACATGAATCATGAATTGAATCATAAATCATGAATCGAATCATGAATCATGAATCATGAATCATGAAGTGAATCATGAATCATGAATCGAATCATGAATCATGAATTGAATCATGAATTGAATCACAAATCATGAATCGAATCATGAATCATGAATCGAATTATGAATCATGAATTGAATCATGAATCATGAATCATGAATCATGAATCATGAATTGAATGATGAATAATCAATCGAATCATGAATTATGAATTGAATCATGAATTGTATCATGAATCATGAATCGAATCATGAATTATGAATTGAATAATGAATTCAATCATGAATCATGATTTGAATCTTGAATTGAATCATGAATTGAATCATGAATCATGAATTGAATCATGAATCATAAATTGAATCATTAATCATGAATCATGAATTGAATCATGAATTGAATCATGAATCATGAATCATTAATTGAGTCATGAATCATGAATCATGAATTGAATCATGAATCATGAATCATGAATTAAATCATGAATCATGAATCATGAATTAAATCATGAATCATGAATCATGAATCGAATCATGAATCATGAATCATGAATTAAATCATGAATCATGAATCATGAATCGAATCATGAATCATGAATAATGAATTGAATCATGAATCATAAATCGAATATTGAATTATGAATCATGAATTGAATCATGAATTGAATCGTGAATCATGAATCATAAATTGAATCATGAATCATGAATTGAATCATGAATTGAATCATGAATTGAATCATGAATCATGAATCGAATCATGAATCATGAATCATGAATCGAATCTTGAATTATGAATCATGAATTGAATCATGAATTGAATCTCGAATCATGAATCATGAATTGAATCATGAATCATGAATCAAATCATGAATCATGAATCATGAATTGAATCATGAATCATGAATCATGAATTAAATCATGAATCATGAATCATGAATCGAATCAAGAATCATGAATAATGAATCATGAATCGAATCATGAATCATGAATTGAATCATGAATCATGAATCATGAATTAAATCATGAATCATGAATCATGAATTAAATCATGAATCATGAATCATGAATTGAATCATGAATCATGAATCATGAATTAAATCATGAATCATGAATCATGAATCGAATCATGAATCATGAATAATGAATTGAATCATGAATCATAAATCGAATATTGAATTATGAATCATGAATTGAATCATGAATTGAATCGTGAATCATGAATCATAAATTGAATCATGAATCATGAATTGAATCATGAATTGAATCATGAATTGAATCATGAATCATGAATCGAATCATGAATCATGAATCATGAATCGAATCTTGAATTATGAATCATGAATTGAATCATGAATTGAATCTCGAATCATGAATCATGAATTGAATCATGAATCATGAATCGAATCATGAATCATGAATCATGAATTGAATCATGAATCATGAATCATGAATCGAATCATGAATCATGAATTGAATCATGAATCATGAATTATGAATCGAATCATGAATCATGAATTGAATCATGATTCATAAATCGAGTCTTGAATTATGAATCATAAATTGAATCATGAATTGAATCATGAATCATGAATCGAATCATGAATCATGAATTGAATCATGAATCATGAATCATGAATCGAATCATGAATCATGAATTGAATCATGAATCATAAATCGAATCATGAATCATGAATCGAATCATGAATCATGAATTGAATCATGAATCATGAATCGAATCATGAATCATGAATTGAATCATGAATCATAAATCGAATATTGAATTATGAATCATGAATTGAATCATGAATTGAATCGTGAATCATGAATCATAAATTGAATCATGAATCATGAATTGAATCATGAATTGAATCATGAATTGAATCATGAATCATGAATCGAATCATGAATCATGAATCATGAATCGAATCTTGAATTATGAATCATGAATTGAATCATGAATTGAATCTCGAATCATGAATCATGAATTGAATCAGGAAACGGATCATGAATTGAATCATGAATCATGAATTGAATTATGAATCATGAATCATGAATTGAATCATGAATCATGAATTATGAATCATGAATTGAATCATGAATCATGAATCATAAATTGAATCATGAATCATAAATTGAATCATGAATCATGAATCATGAATTGAATCATGAATCATGAATCATAAATCAAATTATGATTAATGAATTGAATCAGGAAACGAATCATAAATTGAATCATGAATCATAAATTGAATCATGAATCATGAATTGAATCATGAATCATGAATTATGAATCATGAATTGAATCATGAATCATGAATCATGAATTATGAATTAAATCATGAATTGGATCATGAATTGGATCATGAATCATGAATCATAAATTGAATCATTAATCATGAATCATGAATTGGATCATGAATTAAATCATGAATCATAAATTGAATCATGAATTGAATCATGAATCATGAATCATGAATTAAATCATTAATCATGAATTCAATCATGAATTGAATCATGAATCATGAATCATGAATCATGACTCATAAATTGAATCATCAATCATGAATCATGAATTGAATCATGAATTGAATCATCAATCATGAATCATGAATTGAATCATGAATCATGAATTGAATCATGAATCATGATTTGAATCATGAATCACGAATCATAAATTGAATCATGAATAATGAATCGAATCATGAATTGAATCATCAATCATGAATCATGAATTGAATCATGAATCATGAATTGAATCACGAATCATGAATTGAATCATGAATAATGAATCGGATCATGAATCATGAATCATGAATTGAATCATGAATCATGAATTGTGAATCGAATCATGAATCAAGAATCATAAATCGCATCATGAATCATGAATTGAATCATGAATCGAATCATGAATCATGAATAATGAATCAAGAATCATGAATCATGAATCAAGAATCATGAATCGAATCATTAATCATGAATTCAATCATGAATCATGAATCCAATCATGAATCATGAATCATGAATCGAATCATGAATCATGAATCATGAATCATGAATCATGAATCATGAATCATAAATTGAATTATGAATCATGAATCGAATCATGAATCATGAATTGAATCATGAATTGAATCATGAATTATGAATCGAATCATGAATCATGAATTGAATAATGAATTCAATCATGAATCATAAATTGAATAGTGAATTCAATCATGAATCATGAATTGAATAAGGAATCGAATCATGAATTGAATCATGAATCATGAAATGAATCATGAATTCAATCATGAATCATGAATCATAAATCATGAAACATGAATTGAATAATGAATCATGAATTGAATCATGAATTGAATCATGAATCATGAATTGAATCTTGAATCATGAATCATAAATTGAATCATGAATCATGAATCATGAATTGAATCATGAATTGAAACATGAATCATGAATCATGAATTGAATCATGAATCATGAATTGAATCATGAATTGAATCATGAATTGAATCATGAATCATGAATCTAATCATGAATCATGAATTGAATCATAAATCATGAATCATGAATCATGAATCATGAATTAAATCATGAATCATGAATCATGAATCAAATCATGAATCATGAATCATGAATCATGAATCGAATCATGAATCATGAATTGAATCATGAATCATGAATCATGAATTAAATCATGAATCAGGAATCATGAATCGAATCATGAATCATGAATCATGAATCATGAATTGAATCATGAATCATGAATCATGAATTAAATCATGAATCAGGAATCATGAATCGAATCATGAATCATGAATCATGAATCATGAATTGAATCATGAATCATGAATTATAATTCGAATCATGAATCAAGAATCATAAATCGAATCATGAATTGAATCATGAATCGATTCATGAATCATGAATCAAGAATCATGAATCGAATCATGAATCATGAATTGAATGATGAATCATAAATTGAATCATGAATCATGAATCATGAATCGAATCATGAATCATGAATCAAATTATGAATCATGAATTGAATCATGAATCATGAATTATGAATCATGAATCATGAATTGAATGATGAATCATGAATCGAATCATGAATCATGAATTGAATCATGAATTGAATCATGAATCATGAATCGAATCATGAATCATGAATTGAATAATGAATTCAATCATGAATCATGAATTGAATCAGGAATCGAATCATGAATTGAATCATGAATCATGAAATGAATCATGAATTGAATCATGAATCATGAATCATAAATCATGAATCATGAATTGAATCATGAATCATAAATTGAATCATGAATCATGAATCATGAATTGAATCATGAATTGAATCATGAATCATGAATTGAATCATGAATCATGAATTGAATCATGAATCATGAATTGAATCGAATCATGAATCATGAATTATGAATTAAATCATGAATCATGAATCAAATCATGAATCATGAATCATGAATCATGAATCGAATCATGAATCATGAATTGAATCATGAATCATGAATTGAATCATGAATTGAATCATGAATCATGAATTGAATCATGAATCATCAATCATTAATTGAATCATGAATCATGAATCATGAATTGAATCATGAATCATGAATTGAATCATGAATCATGAATTGAATCGAATCATGAATTGAATCATGAATCTTGAATCATGAATCATGAATCATGAATTAAATCATGAATCATGAATCGAATCATGAATCATGAATCATGAATCATGAATCGAATCATGAATCATGAATTGAATCATGAATCATGAATCATGAATCGAATTATGAATCATGAATCATGAATTGAATCATGATTCATAAATCGAATCTTGAATTATGAATCATGAATTGAATCATGAATTGAATCATGAATCATGAATCGAATCATGAATCATGAATTGAATCATGAATCATGAATCATGAATCGAATCATGAATCATGAATCATGAATTGAATCAAGATTCATAAATCGAATCTTGAATTATGAATCATGAATTAAATCATGAATCGAATCATGATTCATAAATCGAATCTTGAATTATGAATCATGAATTAAATCATGAATCGAATCATGAATCATGAATCGAATCATGAATCATGAATCATGAATTGAATCATGAATCATAAATCGAATCTTGAATTATGAATCATGAATTTAATCATGAATTGAATCGTGAATCATGAATCATGAATCATAAATTGAATCATGAATCATGAATTGAATCATGAATTGAATCATGAATTTAATCATGAATCATGAATCGAATCATGAATCATGAATCATGAATCGAATCTTGAATTATGAATCATGAATTGAATCATAAATTGAATCTCGAATCATGAATCATGAATTGAATCATGAATTGAATCATGAATCATGAATCGAATCATGAATCATGAATTGAATCATGAATCATGAATCATGAATCGAATCATGAATCATGAATTGAATCATGAATCATAAATCGAATATTGAATTATGAATCATGAATTGAATCATGAATTGAATCGTGAATCATGAATCATAAATTGAATCATGAATCATGAATTGAATCATGAATTGAATCATGAATTGAATCATGAATCATGAATCGAATCATGAATCATGAATCATGAATCGAATCTTGAATTATGAATCATGAATTGAATCATGAATTGAATCTCGAATCATGAATCATGAATTGAATCAGGAAACAGATCATGAATTGAATCATGAATCATGAATTGAATTATGAATTATGAATCATGAATTGAATCATGAATTGAATCAGGAAACGGATCATGAATTGAATCATGAATCATGAATTGAATTATGAATTATGAATCATGAATTGAATCATGAATCATTAATCATGAATTGAATCATGAATCATGAATTATGAATCATGAATTGAATCATGAATCATGAATCATAAATTGAATCATGAATCATGAATCATAAATTGAATCATGAATCATGAATCATGAATTGAATCATGAATCATGAATCATAAATCGAATTATGATTAATGAATTGAATCAGGAAACGAATCATAAATTGAATCATGAATCATAAATTGAATCATGAATCATGAATTGAATCATGAATCATGAATTATGAATCATGAATTGAATCATGAATCATGAATCATGAATTATGAATTAAATCATGAATTGGATCATGAATTGGATCATGAATCATGAATCATATATTGAATCATTAATCATGAATCATGAATTGAATCATGAATCATGAATCATGAATTAAATCATGAATCAGGAATCATGAATCGAATCATGAATCATGAATCATGAATTATGAATTGAATCATGAATCATGAATCATGAATTAAATCATGAATCAGGAATCATGAATCGAATCATGAATCATGAATCATGAATCATGAATTGAATCATGAATCATGAATTATAATTCGAATCATGAATCAAGAATCATAAATCGAATCATGAATTGAATCATGAATCGATTCATGAATCATGAATCAAGAATCATGAATCGAATCATGAATCATGAATTGAATGATGAATCATAAATTGAATCATGAATCATGAATCATGAATCGAATCATGAATCATGAATCAAATTATGAATCATGAATTGAATCATGAATCATGAATTATGAATCATGAATCATGAATTGAATGATGAATCATGAATCGAATCATGAATCATGAATTGAATCATGAATTGAATCATGAATCATGAATCGAATCATGAATCATGAATTGAATAATGAATTCAATCATGAATCATGAATTGAATCAGGAATCGAATCATGAATTGAATCATGAATCATGAAATGAATCATGAATTGAATCATGAATCATGAATCATAAATCATGAATCATGAATTGAATCATGAATCATAAATTGAATCATGAATCATGAATCATGAATTGAATCATGAATTGAATCATGAATCATGAATTGAATCATGAATCATGAATTGAATCATGAATCATGAATTGAATCGAATCATGAATCATGAATTATGAATTAAATCATGAATCATGAATCAAATCATGAATCATGAATCATGAATCATGAATCGAATCATGAATCATGAATTGAATCATGAATCATGAATTGAATCATGAATTGAATCATGAATCATGAATTGAATCATGAATCATCAATCATTAATTGAATCATGAATCATGAATCATGAATTGAATCATGAATCATGAATTGAATCATGAATCATGAATTGAATCGAATCATGAATCATGAATTGAATCATGAATCTTGAATCATGAATCATGAATCATGAATTAAATCATGAATCATGAATCGAATCATGAATCATGAATCATGAATCATGAATCGAATCATGAATCATGAATTGAATCATGAATCATGAATCATGAATCGAATTATGAATCATGAATCATGAATTGAATCATGATTCATAAATCGAATCTTGAATTATGAATCATGAATTGAATCATGAATTGAATCATGAATCATGAATCGAATCATGAATCATGAATTGAATCATGAATCATGAATCATGAATCATGAATCATGAATTGAATCAAGATTCATAAATCGAATCTTGAATTATGAATCATGAATTAAATCATGAATCGAATCATGATTCATAAATCGAATCTTGAATTATGAATCATGAATTAAATCATGAATCGAATCATGAATCATGAATCGAATCATGAATCATGAATCATGAATTGAATCATGAATCATAAATCGAATCTTGAATTATGAATCATGAATTTAATCATGAATTGAATCGTGAATCATGAATCATGAATCATAAATTGAATCATGAATCATGAATTGAATCATGAATTGAATCATGAATTTAATCATGAATCATGAATCGAATCATGAATCATGAATCATGAATCGAATCTTGAATTATGAATCATGAATTGAATCATAAATTGAATCTCGAATCATGAATCATGAATTGAATCATGAATTGAATCATGAATCATGAATCGAATCATGAATCATGAATTGAATCATGAATCATGAATCATGAATCGAATCATGAATCATGAATTGAATCATGAATCATAAATCGAATATTGAATTATGAATCATGAATTGAATCATGAATTGAATCGTGAATCATGAATCATAAATTGAATCATGAATCATGAATTGAATCATGAATTGAATCATGAATTGAATCATGAATCATGAATCGAATCATGAATCATGAATCATGAATCGAATCTTGAATTATGAATCATGAATTGAATCATGAATTGAATCTCGAATCATGAATCATGAATTGAATCAGGAAACGGATCATGAATTGAATCATGAATCATGAATTGAATTATGAATTATGAATCATGAATTGAATCATGAATTGAATCAGGAAACGGATCATGAATTGAATCATGAATCATGAATTGAATTATGAATTATGAATCATGAATTGAATCATGAATCATTAATCATGAATTGAATCATGAATCATGAATTATGAATCATGAATTGAATCATGAATCATGAATCATAAATTGAATCATGAATCATGAATCATAAATTGAATCATGAATCATGAATCATGAATTGAATCATGAATCATGAATCATAAATCGAATTATGATTAATGAATTGAATCAGGAAACGAATCATAAATTGAATCATGAATCATAAATTGAATCATGAATCATGAATTGAATCATGAATCATGAATTATGAATCATGAATTGAATCATGAATCATGAATCATGAATTATGAATTAAATCATGAATTGGATCATGAATTGGATCATGAATCATGAATCATAAATTGAATCATTAATCATGAATCATGAATTGAATCATGAATCATGAATCATGAATTATGAATTAAATCATGAATTGGATCATGAATTGGATCATGAATCATGAATCATAAATTGAATCATTAATCATGAATCATGAATTGGATCATGAATTAAATCATGAATCATAAATTGAATCATGAATTGAATCATGAATCATGAATCATGAATTAAATCATTAATCATGAATTCAATCATGAATCTTGAATTGAATCATGAATCATGAGTTGAATCATGAATTAAATCATGGATTGATTCATGAATCATGAATCATGAATTAAATCATGAATCATGATTCATGAATTAAATCATGAATCATGAATCATAAATCATGAATCATGAATTGATTCATGAATCATGAATTATGAATCATGAATTGAATCATGAATCATGAATCATGAATTGAATCATGAATTGAATCATGAATCATGAATCATGAATCATGACTCATAAATTGAATCATCAATCATGAATCATGAATTGAATCATGAATTGAATCATCAATCATGAATCATGAATTGAATCATGAATCATGAATTGAATCATGAATCATGATTTGAATCATGAATCACGAATCATGAATTGAATCATGAATAATGAATCGAATCATGAATTGAATCATCAATCATGAATCATGAATTGAATCATGAATCATGAATTGAATCATGAATCATGATTTGAATCATGAATCACGAATCATGAATTGAATCATGAATAATGAATCGGATCATGAATTATGAATCATGAATTGAATCTTAAATTATAAATCATAAATCATAAATTTAATCATGAATCATGAATCATGAATCGAATCATGAATCATGAATCAAGAATCATGAATCGAATCATGAATCATGAATTGAATCATGAATCATGAATCATAAATCATGAATCGAATCATGAATCATGAATCATGAATCATGAATCATGAATTGAATCATGAATCATGAATCATGAATTGAATCATGAATCATGAATCATGAATCGAATCATGAATCATGAATTGATTCATGAATCATGAATCATGAATCAAATCATGAATCATGAATCATGAATTGAATCATAAATCATGAATTGTGAATCGAATCATGAATCAAGAATCATAAATCGCATCATGAATCATGAATTGAATCATGAATCGAATCATGAATCATGAATCATGAATCATGAATCAAGAATCATGAATCATGAATCAAGAATCATGAATCGAATCATTAATCATGAATTCAATCATGAATCATGAATCATGAATCGAATCATGAATCATGAATCATGAATCATGAATCATGAATCATGAATCATAAATTGAATTATGAATCATGAATCGAATCATGAATCATGAATTGAATCATGAATTGAATCATGAATTATGAATCGAATCATGAATCATGAATTGAATAATGAATTCAATCATGAATCATAAATTGAATAGTGAATTCAATCATGAATCATGAATTGAATAAGGAATCGAATCATGAATTGAATCATGAATCATGAAATGAATCATGAATTCAATCATGAATCATGAATCATAAATCATGAAACATGAATTGAATAATGAATCATGAATTGAATCATGAATTGAATCATGAATCATGAATTGAATCTTGAATCATGAATCATAAATTGAATCATGAATCATGAATCATGAATTGAATCATGAATTGAATCATGAATCATGAATCATGAATCATGAATTGAATCATGAATTGAATCATGAATTGAATCATGAATCATGAATCTAATCATGAATCATGAATTGAATCATAAATCATGAATCATGAATCATGAATCATGAATTAAATCATGAATCATGAATCATGAATCAAATCATGAATCATGAATCATGAATCGAATCATGAATCATGAATTGAATCATGAATCATGAATTAAATCATGAATCAGGAATCATGAATCGAATCATGAATCATGAATCATGAATCATGAATTGAATCATGAATCATGAATCATGAATTAAATCATGAATCAGGAATCATGAATCGAATCATGAATCATGAATTATAATTCGAATCATGAATCAAGAATCATAAATCGAATCATGAATCATGAATTGAATCATGAATCGATTCATGAATCATGAATCATGAATCAAGAATCATGAATCGAATCATGAATCATGAATTGAATGATGAATCATAAATCGAATCATGAATCATGAATCATGAATCGAATCATGAATCATGAATCATAAATCATGAAGTGAATCATGAATCGAATCATGAATCATGAATCAAATTATGAATCATGAATTGAATCATGAATCATGAATCATGAATCATGAATCATGAATCATGAATTGAATGATGAATCATGAATCGAATCATGAATCATGAATTGAATCATGAATTGAATCATGAATCATGAATCGAATCATGAATCATGAATTGAATAATGAATTCAATCATGAATCATGAATTGAATCAGGAATCGAATCATGAATTGAATCATAAATCATGAAATGAATCATGAATTGAATCATGAATCATGAATCATAAATCATGAATCATGAATTGAATTATGAATCATAAATTGAATCATGAATCATGAATCATGAATTGAATCATGAATTAAATCATGAATCATGAATTGAATCATGAATCATGAATTGAATCATGAATCATGAATTGAATCGAATCATGAATCATGAATTAAATCATGAATCATGAATCATGAATCAAATCATGAATCATGAATCATGAATCGAATCATGAATCATGAATTGAATCATGAATCATGAATTGAATCATGAATTGAATCATGAATCATGAATTGAATCATGAATCATCAATCATTAATTGAATCATGAATCATGAATCATGAATTGAATCATGAATCATGAATTGAATCGAATCATGAATCATGAATTGAATCATGAATCTTGAATCATGAATCATGAATCATGAATTAAATCATGAATCATGAATCATGAATCGAATCATGAATCATGAATCATGAATCGAATCATGAATCATGAATTGAATCATGAATCATGAATCATGAATCGAATCATGAATCATGAATCATGAATTGAATCATGATTCATAAATCGAATCTTGAATTATGAATCTTGAATTGAATCATGAATTGAATCATGAATCATGAATCGAATCATGAATCATGAATTGAATAATGAATCATGAATTGAATCATGAATTGAATCATGAATCATGAATTGAATCTTGAATCATGAATCATAAATTGAATCATCAATCATGAATCATGAATTGAATCAGGAATTGAATCATGAATCATGAATCATGAATTGAATCATGAATCATGAATTGAATCATGAATTGAATCATGAATCATGAATTGAATCATGAATCATGAATCGAATCATGAATCATGAATTGAATCATAAATCATGAATCATGAATCATGAATCATGAATTAAATCATGAATCATGAATCATGAATCAAATCATGAATCATGAATCATGAATCGAATCATGATTCATGAATCATGAATCATGATTTGAATCATGAATCATGAATCATGAATTAAATCATGAATCAGGAATCATGAATCGAATCATGAATCATGAATCATGAATTGAATCATGAATCATGAATTATAATTCGAATCATGAATCAAGAATCATAAATCGAATCATGAATCATGAATTGAATCATGAATCGAATCATGAATCATGAATCATGAATCAAGAATCATGAATCGAATCATGAATCATGAATTGAATCATGAATCATAAATCGAATCATGAATCATGAATCATGAATCGAATCATGAATCATGAATCATAAATCATGAAGTGAATCATAATTCGAATCATGAATCATGAATCAAATTATGAATCATGAATTGAATCATGAATCATGAATCATGAATCATGAATTGAATGATGAATCATGAATCGAATCATGAATCATGAATTGAATCATGAATTGAATCATGAATCATGAATCGAATCATGAATCATGAATTGAATAATGAATTCAATCATGAATCATGAATTGAATCAGGAATCGAATCATGAATTGAATCATGAATCATGAAATGAATCATGAATTGAATCATGAATCATGAATCATAAATCATGAATCATGAATTGAATCATGAATCATGAATTGAATCATGAATTGAATCATGAATCATGAATTGAAACATGAATCATGAATCATAAATTGAATCATGAATAATTAATTGAATCATGAATTGAATCATGAATCATGAATCATGAATCATGAATCATGAATTAAATCATGAATCATGAATCAAATCATGAATCATGAATCATGAATCGAATCATGAATCATGAATTGAATCATGAATCATGAATCATGAATCTAATCATGAATCATGAATTGAATCATGATTCATAAATCGAATCTTGAATTATGAATCATGAATTGAATCATGAATTGAATCATTAATCATGAATCGAATCATGAATCATGAATTGAATCATGAATCATGAATCATGAATTGAATAATGAATCATAAATCGAATCTTGAATTATGAATCATGAATTGAATCATGAATTGAATCGTGAATCATAAATCATAAATTGAATCATGAATCATGAATTAAATCATGAATTGAATCATGAATTAAATCATGAACTGAATCATGAATCATGAATTATGAATCATGAATTGAATCATGAATCATTAATCATGAATTGAATCATGAATCATGAATTATGAATCATGAATTGAATTAATGAATTGAATCATGAATCATGAATTGAATCATGAATTAAATCATGAATCATGAATTGAATCATGAATTAAATCATGAATCATGAATCATGAATTGAATCATGAATCATGAATCATGATTTAAATCATGAATCATGAATCATAAATCGAATTATGAATCATGAATTTAATCAGGAAACGAATCATAAATTGAATCATGAATCATGAATTGAATCATGAATCATGAATTGAATTATGAATCATGAATTATGAATCATGAATTGAATCATGAATCATGAATTATAATTCGAATCATGAATCAAGAATCATAAATCGAATCATGAATCATGAATTGAATCATGAATCGAATCATGAATCATGAATTGAATCATGAATCATAAATCGAATCATAAATCATGAATCATGAATCGAATCATGAATCATGAATCATGAATCATGAAGTGAATCATGAATCGAATCATGAATCATGAATCAAATTATGAATCATGAATTGAATCATGAATCATGAATCGAATCATGAATCATGAATTGAATCATGAATTGAATCATGAATCATGAATCGAATCATAAATCATGAATTGAATAATGAATTCAATCATGAATCATGAATCATAAATCATGAATCATGAATTGAATCATGAATCATGAATTGAATCATGAATTGAATCATGAATCATGAATTGAATCATGAATCATGAATCATAAATTGAATCATCAATCATGAATCATGAATTGAATCATGAATTAAATCATGAATTGAATCATGAATTGAATCATGAATCATGAATTGAATCATGAATCATGAATTGAATCGAATCATGAATCATGAATCATGAATTGAATCATGAATCATGAATCATGAATCATGAATCATGAATCATGAATTAAATCATGAATCATGAATCATGAATCGAATCATGAATCATGAATCATGAATCATGAATCGAATCATGAATCATGAATTGAATCATGAATCATGAATCATGAATCGAATCATGAATCATGAATTGAATCATGAATTGAATCATGAATCATGAATCGAATCATGAATCATGAATTGAATCATGAATCATGAATCATGAATTGAATCATGAATCATAAATCGAATCTTGAATAATGAATCATGAATTGAATCATGAATTGAATCGTGAATCATGAATCATAAATTGAATCATGAATCATGAATTCAATCATGAATAATTAATCATGAATCGAATCATGAATCATGAATCATGAATCATGAATCATGAATTGAATTATGAGTCATGAATCGAATCTTGAATTATGAATCATGAATTGAATCATGAATTGAATCTCGAATCATGAATCATGAATTGAATCAGGAAACGGATCATGAATTAAATCATGAATCTTGAATTGAATTATGAATCATGAATCATGAATTGAATCATGAATCATGAATTATGAATCATGAATTGAATCATGAATCATTAATCATGAATTGAATCATGAATTATGAATCATGAATTTAATTAATGAATTAAATCATGAATCGAATCTCGAATCTTGAATCATGAATTGAATCAGGAAACGGATCATGAATTAAATCATGAATCTTGAATTGAATTATGAATCATGAATCATGAATTGAATCATGAATCATGAATTATGAATCATGAATTGAATCATGAATCATTAATCATGAATTGAATCATGAATTGAATCATGAATCATGAATCATGAATTGAATCATGAATCATGAGTCATGAATTGAATCATGAATCATGAATCATAAATCGAATTATGAATCATGAATTGAATCAGGAAATGAATCATAAATTGAATCATGAATCATGAATTGAATCATGAATCATGAATCATGAATCATGAATTGAATCATGAATTGGATCATAAATTATGAATCATAAATTGAATCATTAATCATGAATCATGAATTGGATCATGAATTAAATCATGAATCATAAATTGAATCATGAATCATGAATTGAATCATGAATCATGAATCATGAATTAAATCATGAATCATGAATCATGAATCATGAATTATGAATTGAATCATGAATCATGAATCATGAATCATGAATCATGAATCATGAATCGAATCATGAATTAAATCATGAATCATGAATCATAAATCATGAATCGAATCATGAATTATTAATCATGAATCATGAATTGAATCATGAATCATGAATCGAATCATGAATCATGAATTGATTCATGAATCATGAATCGAATCATGAATCATGAATCAAGAATCATAAATGGAATCATGAATCATGAATCAAATTATGAATCATGAATTGAATCATGAATCATGAATCATGAATCATGAATTGAATGATGAATCATGAATCGAATCATGAATTGAATCATGAATTGAATCATGAATCATGAATCGACTCATGAATCATGAATTGAATAATGAATTCAATCATGAATCATGAATTGAATAAGGAATCGAATCATGAATTGAATCATGAATCATGAAATGAATCATGAATTGAATAATGAATCATGAATCATAAATCATGAATCATGAATTGAATCATGAATCATGAATCATGAATTGAATCATGAATCATGAATTTAATCATGAATCATGAATCATAAATTGAATCATGAATCATGAATCATGAATTGAATCATGAATTAAATCATGAATCATGAATCATGAATTGAATCATGAATTGAATCATGAATCATGAATTGAATCATGAATCATGAATTGAATCATGAATCATGAATTGAATCGAATCATAAATCATGAATCATGAATTGAATCATGAATCATGAATCATGAATCATGAATTAAATCATGAATCATGAATCACGATTCGAATCATGAATCATGAATCATGAATCATGAATCGAATCATGAATCATGAATTGAATCATGAATCATGAATCGAATCATGAATCATGAATTGAATCATGAATTATTAATCATGAATTGAATCATGAATTGAATCGTGAATCATGAATCATAAATTGAATCATGAATCATGAATTGAATCATGAATTGAATCATGAATTGAATCATGAACTGAATCATGAATCATGAATCGAATCATGAATCATGAATTCAATCATGAATAATTAATCATTAATCATGAATTGAATCATGAATCATGAATCGAATCTTGAATTATGAATCATGAATTGAATCATGAATCATGAATTATGAATCATGAATTGAATCAGGAATCATGAATCATGAATTGAATCAGGAAACGGATCATGAATTGAATCATGAATCATGAATTGAATTATGAATCATGAATCATGAATTGAATTATGAATCATGAATTATGAATCATGAATTGAATCATGAATCATTAATCATGAATTGAATCATAAATCATGAATTATCAATCATGAATTGAATTAATGAATTGAATCATGAATCATAAATTGAATCATGAATCATGAATTGATTCATGAATTAAATCATGAATCATAAATCAAATCATGAATCATGAATTGAATCATGAATTGAATCATGAATCATGAATTGAATCATGAATTGAATCATGAATCATGAATTGAATCATGAATCATGAATTGAATCATGAATCATGAATTGAATCATGAATCATGAATCATAAATCGAATTATGAATCATGAATTGAATCAGGAAATGAATCATGAATTGAATCATGAATCATGAATTGAATCATGAATCATGAATTATGAATCATGAATTAAATCATGAATCATTAATCATGAATTAAATCATAAATCATGAATCATGAATCATGAATTGAATCATGAATTGGATCATGAATTATGAATCATAAATTGAATCATTAATCATGAATCATGAATTGGATCATGAATTAAATCATGAATCATAAATTGAATCATGAATCATAAATTGAATCATGAATCATGAATTATGAATTAAATCATGAATCATGAATTGAATCATGAATCTTGAATTGAATCATGAATCATGAGTTGAATCATGAATTGAATCATGGATTGATTCATGAATCATGAATCATGAATTGAATCATGAATCATGAATTATGAATCATGAATTGAATCATGAATTATGAATTATGAACCATGAATTGAATCATGAATCATGAATCATGAATTGAATCATGAATTGAATCCTGAATCATGAATTGAATCAAGAATCTAATCATGAATCATGATCTGAATCATGAATCATGAATCATGAATTGAATCTTGAATCATGAATCATAAATCATGAATTAAATCATGAATCATGAATCATGAATCATGAATCATGAATCATGAATCGAATCATGAATCATGAATTGAATCATGAATCATGAATCATAAATCATGAATCGAATCATGAATCATGAATCATGAATCATGAATCGAATCATGAATCATGAATCATGAATCGAATCACGAATCATGAATTGATTCATGAATCATGAATCATGAATCGAATCATGAATCATGAATCATGAATTGAATCATGAATCATGAATCATGAATCATGATTCATGAATTGAATCATGAATCATGAATTATGAATCATGAATTGAATCATGAATCATGAATTGAATCATGAATCATGAATTGAATCATGAATCATGAATCATGAATCAAGAATCATGAATCGAATCATGAATCATGAATTGAATCATGAATCATGAATCGAATCATTAATCATGAATCATGAATCATGAATCATGAATCATAAATCATGAATCATGAAGTGAATCATGAATCATGAATCATGAATCGAATCATGAATCATGAATTGAATCATGAATTGAATCATAAATCATGAATTGAATCATGAATCGAATTATGAATCATGAATTGAATCATGAATCATGAATCATGAATCATGAATTGAATGATGAATCATCAATCGAATCATGAATCATGAATTGAATCATGAATTGAATAATGAATTCAATCATGAATCATGAATTATGAATTGAATAATGAATTCAATCATGAATCATGAATTGAATCTTGAATTGAATTATGAATCATGAATCATGAATTGACTCATGAATCAGGAATTCAATCATGGATAAAGAATCATAAATCGAATCATGAATCAAGAATCATAAATCGAATCATGAATAATGAAATGAATCAGGAATCGAATCATGAATTGAATCATGAATCACGAATTGAATTATGAATCATGAATTGAATCATGAATCATGAATCATGAATCATGAATTGAATCATGAATCATGAATCAAGAATCATGAATCGAATCATGAATCATGAATTGAATCATGAATTATGAATTATGAATCATGAATTGAATCATGAATCATGAATCATGAATTGAATCATGAATTGAATCCTGAATCATGAATTGAATCAAGAATCTAATCATGAATCATGATTTGAATCATGAATCATGAATCATGAATTGAATCTTGAATCATGAATCATAAATCATGAATTAAATCATGAATCATGAATCATGAATCAAATCATGAATCATGAATTGAATCATGAATCATGAATCATAAATCATGAATCGAATCATGAATCATGAATCATGAATCGAATCATGAATCATGAATCATGAATCGAATCACGAATCATGAATTGATTCATGAATCATGAATCATGAATCGAATCATGAATCATGAATTGAATCATGAATCATGAATCATGAATCATGAATTGAATCATGAATCATGAATTATGAATCATGAATTGAATCATGAATCATGAATTGAATCATGAATCATGAATTGAATCATGAATCATGAATCATGAATCAAGAATCATGAATCGAATCATGAATCATGAATTGAATCATGAATCATGAATCGAATCATTAATCATGAATCATGAATCATGAATCATGAATCATGAATCATGAAGTGAATCATGAATCATGAATCATGAATCGAATCATGAATCATGAATTGAATCATGAATTGAATCATAAATCATGAATTGAATCATGAATCGAATTATGAATCATGAATTGAATCATGAATCATGAATCATGAATCATGAATTGAATGATGAATCATCAATCGAATCATGAATCATGAATTGAATCATGAATTAAATAATGAATTCAATCATGAATCATGAATTATGAATTGAATAATGAATTCAATCATGAATCATGAATTGAATCTTGAATTGAATTATGAATCATGAATCATGAATTGACTCATGAATCAGGAATTCAATCATGGATCAAGAATCATAAATCGAATCATGAATCAAGAATCATAAATCGAATCATGAATAATGAAATGAATCAGGAATCGAATCATGAATTGAATCATGAATCACGAATTGAATTATGAATCATGAATTGAATCATGAATCATGAATCATGAATCATGAATTGAATCATGAATCATGAATCAAGAATCATGAATCGAATCATGAATCATGAATTGAATCATGAATCATGAATCATGAATCATGAATCGAATCATGAATCATGAATCATGAATCGAATCATGAATCATGAATCATGAATCATGAATCATAAATTAAATCATGAATCATGAATCGAATCTTGAATCATGAATCATAAATTGAATCATGAATTGAATCATGAATTGAATCATGAATCATGAATCATGAATTGAATCATGAATCATGAATCATGAATTGAATCATAAATTGAATCATGAATCATGAATCATGAATTGAATCATGAATCATGAATCAAGAATCATGAATCGAATCATGAATCATGAATTGAATCATGAATCATGAATCATGAATCGAATCATGAATCATGAATCATGAATCATGAATCATAAATTGAATCATGAATCATGAATCGAATCTTGAATCATGAATCATGAATTGAATCATGAATTGAATCATGAATTGAATCATGAATCATGAATCATGAATTGAATCATGAATCATGAATCATGAATCATGAATTGAATCATGAATCATGAATCATGAATTCAATCATGAATCATGAATTATGAATCGAATCATGAATCAAGAATAATAAATTGAATCATGAATCATGAATTAAATCATGAATCTTGAATTGAATCATGAACCATGAGTTGAATCATGAATTGAATCATGGATTGATTCATGAATCATGAATCATGAATTGAATCATGAATCATGAATTATGAATCATGAATTGAATAATGAATTATGAATTATGAATCATGAATTGAATCATGAATCATGAATTGAATCATGAACTGAATCATGAATCATGAATCATGAATCATGAATCATAAATCATAAATTGAATCATCAATCATAAATCATGAATTGAATCATGAATTGAATCATGAATCATGAATTGAATCATGAATCTAATCATGAATCATGATTTGAATCATGAATCATGAATCATGATTTGAATCATGAATTGAATCATGAATAATGAATTGAATCATGAATTATGAATCATGAATTGAAACTTGAATCATGAATCATAATTCATGAATTAAATCATGAATCATGAATCATGAATCATGAATTATGAATTGAATCACGAATCATGAATCATGAATCATGAATCGAATCATGAATCATGAATTAAATCATGAATCATGAATCATAAATCATGAATTGAATCATGAATTATGAATCATGAATCATGAATCGAATCATGAATCATGAATCGAATCATGAATCATGAATTGATTCATGAATCATGAATCATGAATCGAATCATGAATCAAGAATCATGAATCATGAATTGAATCATGAATCATGAATTATGAATCGAATCATGAATCAAGAATCATAAATGGAATCATGAATCATGAATCAAATTATGAATCATGAATTGAATCATGAATCATGAATCATGAATCATGAATTGAATGATGAATCATGAATCGAATCATGAATTGAATCATGAATTGAATCATGAATCATGAATCGACTCATGAATCATGAATTGAATAATGAATTCAATCATGAATCATGAATCATGAATTGAATGATGAATCATGAATCGAATCATGAATTGAATCATGAATTGAATCATGAATTGAATCATGAATCATGAATTGAATAATGAATTCAATCATGAATCATGAATTGAATAAGGAATCGAATCATGAATTGAATCATGAATCATGAAATGAATCATGAATTGAATAATGAATCATGAATCATAAATCATGAATCATGAATTGAATCATGAATCATGAATCATGAATTGAATCATGAATCATGAATTGAATCATGAATCATGAATCATAAATTGAATCATGAATCATGAATCATGAATTGAATCATGAATTAAATCATGAATCATGAATCATGAATTAAATCATGAATTGAATCATGAATCATGAATTGAATCATGAATCATGAATTGAATCGAATCATAAATCATGAATCATGAATTGAATCATGAATCATGAATCATGAATCATGAATTAAATCATGAATCATGAATCACGAATCGAATCATGAATCATGAATCATGAATCATGAATCGAATCATGAATCATGAATTGAATCATGAATCATGAATCGAATCATGAATCATGAATTATGAATCATGAATTGAATCATGAATCATTAATCATGAATTGAATCATGAATTGAATCATGAATCATGAATCATGAATTGAATCATGAATCATGAGTCATAAATTGAATCATGAATCATGAATCATAAATCGAATTATGAATCATGAATTGAATCAGGAAATGAATCATAAATTGAATCATGAATCATGAATTGAATCATGAATCATGAATCATGAATCATGAATTGAATCATGAATTGGATCATAAATTATGAATCATAAATTGAATCATTAATCATGAATCATGAATTGGATCATGAATTAAATCATGAATCATAAATTGAATCATGAATCATGAATTGAATCATGAATCATGAATCATGAATTAAATCATGAATCATGAATTGAATCATGAATCTTGAATTGAATCATGAACCATGAGTTGAATCATGAATTGAATCATGGATTGATTCATGAATCATGAATCATGAATTGAATCATGATTCATGAATTATGAATCATGAATTGAATAATGAATTATGAATTATGAATCATGAATTGAATCATGAATCATGAATTGAATCATGAATTGAATCATGAATCATGAATCATGAATCATAAATCATAAATTGAATCATCAATCATAAATCATGAATTGAATCATGAATTGAATCATGAATCATGAATTGAATCATGAATCTAATCATGAATCATGATTTGAATCATGAATCATGAATCATGATTTGAATCATGAATCATGAATCATGAATTGAATCATGAATAATGAATCGAATCATGAATTATGAATCATGAATTGAATCTTGAATCATGAATCATAATTCATGAATTAAATCTTGAATCATGAATCATGAATCATGAATTATGAATTGAATCACGAATCATGAATCATGAATCATGAATCGAATCATGAATCATGAATTAAATCATGAATCATGAATCATAAATCATGAATCGAATCATGAATTATGAATCATGAATCATGAATTGAATCATGAATCATGAATCGAATCATGAATCATGAATTGATTCATGAATCATGAATCATGAATCGAATCATGAATCAAGAATCATGAATCATGAATTGAATCATGAATCATGAATTATGAATCGAATCATGAATCAAGAATCATAAATGGAATCATGAATCATGAATCAAATTATGAATCATGAATTGAATCATGAATCATGAATCATGAATCATGAATTGAATGATGAATCATGAATCGAATCATGAATTGAATCATGAATTGAATCATGAATCATGAATCGACTCATGAATCATGAATTGAATAATGAATTCAATCATGAATCATGAATTGAATAAGGAATCGAATCATGAATTGAATCATGAATCATGAAATGAATCATGAATTGAATAATGAATCATGAATCATAAATCATGAATCATGAATTGAATCATGAATAATGAATCATGAATTGAATCATGAATCATGAATTGAATCATGAATCATGAATCATAAATTGAATCATGAATCATGAATCATGAATTGAATCATGAATTAAATCATGAATCATGAATTGAATCATGAATTGAATCATGAATCATGAATTGAATCATGAATCATGAATTGAATCGAATCATAAATCATGAATCATGAATTGAATCATGAATCATGAATCATGAATCATGAATTAAATCATGAATCATGAATCACGAATCGAATCATGAATCATGAATCATGAATCGAATCATGAATCATGAATTGAATCATGAATCATGAATCGAATCATGAATCATGAATTGAATCATAATTCATAAATCGAATCTTGAATTATGAATCATGAATTGAATCATGAATTGAATCATGAATCATGAATCGAATCATGAATCATGAATTGAATCATGAATCATGAATCATGAATTGATTCATGAATCATAAATCAAATCTTGAATTATTAATCATGAATTGAATCATGAATTGAATCGTGAATCATGAATCATAAATTGAATCATGAATCATGAATTGAATCATGAATTGAATCATGAATTGAATCATGAACTGAATCATGAATCATGAATCGAATCATGAATCATGAATTCAATCATGAATAATTAATCATTAATCATGAATTGAATCATGAATCATGAATCGAATCTTGAATTATGAATCATGAATTGAATCATGAATCATGAATTATGAATCATGAATTGAATCATGAATCATGAATCATGAATTGAATCAGGAAACGGATCATGAATTGAATCATGAATCATGAATTGAATTATGAATCATGAATCATGAATTGAATCATGAATCATGAATTATGAATCATGAATTGAATCATGAATCATTAATCATGAATTGAATCATAAATCATGAATTATCAATCATGAAATGAATTAATGAATTGAATCATGAATCATAAATTGAATCATGAATCATGAATCATGAATTGATTCATGAATTAAATCATGAATCATGAATCATGAATCAAATCATGAATCATGAATTGAATCATGAATTGAATCATGAATCATGAATTGAATCTTGAATCATGAATCATGAATTGAATCATGAATCATGAATTGAATCATGAATCATGAATCATAAATCGAATTATGAATCATGAATTGAATCAGGAAACGAATCATGAATTGAATCATGAATCATGAATTGAATCATGAATCATGAATTATGAATCATGAATTGAATCATGAATCATTAATCATGAATTAAATCATAAATCATGAATCATGAATCATGAATTGAATCATGAATTGGATCATGAATTATGAATCATAAATTGAATCATTAATCATGAATCATGAATTGGATCATGAATTAAATCATGAATCATAAATTGAATCATGAATCATGAATTGAATCATGAATCATGAATTATGAATTAAATCATGAATCATGAATTGAATCATGAATCTTGAATTGAATCATGAATCATGAGTTGAATCATGAATTGAATCATGGATTGATTCATGAATCATGAATCATGAATTGAATCATGAATCATGAATTATGAATCATGAATTGAATCATGAATTATGAATTATGAATCATGAATTGAATCATGAATCATGAATCATGAATTGAATCATGAATTGAATCCTGAATCATGAATTGAATCAAGAATCTAATCATGAATCATGATTTGAATCATGAATCATGAATCATGAATTGAATCTTGAATCATGAATCATAAATCATGAATTAAATCATGAATCATGAATCATGAATCATGAATCATGAATCGAATCATGAATCATGAATTAAATCATGAATCATGAATCATAAATCATGAATCGAATCATTAATCATGAATCATGAATCATGAATTGAATCATGAATCATAAATCATGAATCGAATCACGAATCATGAATTGATTCTGGAATCATGAATCATGAATCGAATCATGAATCATGAATCATGAATTGAATCATGAATCATGAATCATGAATCATGAATTGAATCATGAATCATGAATTATGAATCATGAATTGAATCATGAATCATGAATTGAATCATGAATCATGAATTGAATCATGAATCATGAATCATGAATCAAGAATCATGAATTGAATCATGAATCATGAATCATGAATCAAGAATCATGAATCGAATCATGAATCATGAATTGAATCATGAATCATGAATCGAATCATTAATCATGAATCATGAATCATGAATCATGAATCATGAAGTGAATCATGAATCATGAATCATGAATCGAATCATGAATCATGAATTGAATCATGAATTGAATCATAAATCATGAATTGAATCATGAATCGAATTATGAATCATGAATTGAATCATGAATCATGAATCATGAATCATGAATTGAATGATGAATCATCAATCGAATCATGAATCATGAATTGAATAATGAATTGAATAATGAATTCAATCATGAATCATGAATTATGAATTGAATAATGAATTCAATCATGAATCATGAATTGAATCTTGAATTGAATTATGAATCATGAATCATGAATTGAATCATGAATCAGGAATTCAATCATGGATCAAGAATCATAAATCGAATCATGAATCAAGAATCATAAATCGAATCATGAATAATGAAATGAATCAGGAATCGAATCATGAATTGAATCATGAATCACGAATTGAATCATGAATCATGAATTGAATCATGAATCATGAATCATGAATCATGAATTGAATCATGAATCATGAATCAAGAATCATGAATCGAATCATGAATCATGAATTGAATCATGAATCATGAATCATGAATCGAATCATGAATCATGAATCATGAATCGAATCATGAATCATGAATCATGAATCATGAATCATAAATTAAATCATGAATCATGAATCGAATCTTGAATCATGAATCATAAATTGAATCATGAATTGAATCATGAATTGAATCATGAATCATGAATCATGAATTGAATCAGGAATCATGAATCATGAATTGAATCATGAATTGAATCATGAATCATGAATCATGAATTGAATCATGAATTGAATCATGAATCATGAATCATGAATTGAATCATGAATCATGAATCAAGAATCATGAATCGAATTATGAATCATGAATTGAATCATGAATCATGAATCATGAATCGAATCATGAATCATGAATCATGAATCATGAATCATAAATTGAATCATGAATCATGAATCGAATCTTGAATCATGAATCATGAATTGAATCATGAATTGAATCATGAATTGAATCATGAATCATGAATCATGAATTGAATCATGAATCATGAATCATGAATCATGAATTGAATCATGAATCATGAATCATGAATTCAATCATGAATCATGAATTATGAATCGAATCATGCATCAAGAATAATAAATCGAATCATGAATCATGAATTAAATCATGAATCATGAATCGAATCATGAATCATGAATCATGAATCAAGAATCATGAATCGAATCATGAATCATGAATTGAATCATGAATCATGAATCGAATCATGAATCATGAATCATGAATCGAATCATATATCATGAATCATGAATCATGAATCATGAAGTGAATCATGAATCATGAATCATGAATTGAATGATGAATTGAATCATAAATCATGAATCGAATCATGAATCATGAATCAAAATATGAATCATGAATTGAATCATGAATCATGAATCATGAATCATGAATCATGAATTGAATGATGAATCATCAATCGAATCATGAATCATGAATTGAATCATGAATTGAATCATAAATCATGAATCATGAATTGAATCATGCATCATGAATCAGGAATTGAATCATGGATCAAGAATCATAAATCGAATCATGAATCAAGAATCATAAATCGAATCATGAATAATGAAATGAATCAGGAATCGAATCATGAATTGAATCATGAATCACGAATTGAATCATGAATCATGAATCATGAATTGAATCATGAATCATGAATCATGAATCAAATCATGAATCATGAATCATGAATCATGAATCATAAATTGAATCATGAATCATGAATCATGAATCATGAATCGAATCATGAATCATGAATTGATTCATGAATCATGAATCATGAATCGAATCATGAATCATGAATCATGAATCATGAATTGAATCATGAATCATGAATCATGAATCGAATCATGAATCATGAATTGATTCATGAATCATGAATCATGAATCATGAATCGAATCATGAATCATTAATCAAGAATCATGAATCGAATCATGAATCATGAATTGAATCATGAATCATGAATCGAATCATGAATCATGAATCATGAATCGAATCATGAATCATGTATCATGAATCATGAATCATGAATCGAATCATGAATCATGTATCATGAATCATGAATCATGAAGTGAATCATGAATCATGAATCATGAATCGAATTATGAATCATGAATTGAATCATGAATCATGAATCATGAATCATGAATTGAATGATGAATCATCAATCGAATCATGAATCATGAATTGAATCATGAATCATGAATCGAATCATGAATTATGACAAGAATCATAAATCGAATCATGAATAATGAAATGAATCAGGAATCGAATCATGAATTGAATCATGAATCACGAATTGAATCATGAATCATGAATTGAATCATGAATCATGAATCATAAATTGAATCATGAATCATGAATCAAGAATCATGAATCGAATTATGAATCATGAATTGAATCATGAATCATGAATCATGAATCGAATCATGAATCATGAATCATGAATCATGAATCATAAATTGAATCATGAATCATGAATCGAATCTTGAATCATGAATCATAAATTGAATCATGAATTGAATCATGAATTGAATCATGAATCATGAATCATGAATTGAATCATGAATCATGAATCATGAATCATGAATTGAATCATGAATCATGAATCATGAATTAAATCATGAATAATGAATCAAGAATCATGAATCGAATCATGAATCATGAATTGAATCATGAATCATGAATCATGCATCGAATCATGAATCATGAATCATGAATCATGAATCATGAAGTGAATCATGTATCATGAATCATGAATTGAATTATGAATTGAATCATAAATCATGAATCGAATCATCAATTATGAATCGAATTATGAATCATGAATTGAATCATGAATCATGAATCATGGATTGAATGATGAATCATCAATCGAATCATGAATCATGAATTGAATCATGAATTGAATCATGAATCATGAATCGATTCATGAATTATGAATTGAATAATGAATTCAATCATAATTCATGAATTGAATCTTGAATTGAATCATAAATCATGAATCATGAATTGAATCATGAATCATGAATCAGGAATTAAATCATGGATCAAGAATCATAAATCGAATCATGAATCAAGAATCATAAATCGAATCATGAATAATGAAATGAATCAGGAATCGAATCATGAATTGAATCATGAATCACGAATTGAATCATGAATCATGAATCATGAATTAAATCAGGAATCATGAATCAAATCATGAATCATGAATCATGAATCATGAATCATAAATTGAATCATGAATCATGAATCATGAATCATGAATTGAATCTTGAATCATGAATCATGAATCGAATCATGAATCATGAATTGATTCATGAATCATGAATCATGAATCGAATCATGAATCATGAATCATGAATCATGAATCATGAATCATGAATCGAATCATGAATCATGAATCATGAATCATGAATCATGAAGTGAATCATGTATCATGAATCATGAATTGAATTATGAATTGAATCATAAATCATGAATCGAATCATCAATTATGAATCGAATTATGAATCATGAATTGAATCATGAATCATGAATCATGGATTGAATGATGAATCATCAATCGAATCATGAATCATGAATTGAATCATGAATTGAATCATGAATCATGAATCGATTCATGAATTATGAATTGAATAATGAATTCAATCATAATTCATGAATTGAATCTTGAATTGAATCATAAATCATGAATCATGAATTGAATCATGAATCATGAATCAGGAATTAAATCATGGATCAAGAATCATAAATCGAATCATGAATCAAGAATCATAAATCGAATCATGAATAATGAAATGAATCAGGAATCGAATCATGAATTGAATCATGAATCACGAATTGAATCATGAATCATGAATCATGAATTAAATCAGGAATCATGAATCAAATCATGAATCATGAATCATGAATCATGAATCATAAATTGAATCATGAATCATGAATCATGAATCATGAATTGAATCTTGAATCATGAATCATGAATCGAATCATGAATCATGAATTGATTCATGAATCATGAATCATGAATCGAATCATGAATCATGAATCATGAATCATGAATTGAATCATGAATCATGAATTATGAATCGAATCATGAATCAAGAATCATAAATCGAATCATGAATCATGAATTGAATCATGAATCATGAATCGAATCATGAATCATGAATCATGAATCGAATCATGAATCATGAATCATGAATCATGAATTGAATCATGAATCATGAATCATGAATCGAATCATGAATCATGAATTGATTCATGAATCATGAATCATGAATCGAATCATGAATCATGAATCATGAATCGAATCATGAATCATTAATCAAGAATCATGAATCGAATCATGAATCATGAATTGAATCATGAATCATGAATCGAATCATGAATCATGAATCATGAATCGAATTATGAATCATGTATCATGAATCATGAATCATGAAGTGAATCATGAATCATGAATCATGAATCGAATCATGAATCATGAATTGAATCATGAATTGAATCATAAATCATGAATCGAATCATGAATCATGAATCGAATTATGAATCATGAATTGAATCATGAATCATGAATCATGAATCATGAATCATGAATTGAATGATGAATCATCAATCGAATCATGAATCATGAATTGAATCATGAATCATGAATCGAATCATGAATTATGAATTGAATAATGAATTCAATCATGAATCATGAATTGAATCTTGAATTGAATCATGAATCATGAATCATGAATTGAATCATGAATCAGGAATTGAATCATGGATCAAGAATCATAAATCGAATCATGAATCAAGAATCATAAATCGAATCATGAATAATGAAATGAATCAGGAATCGAATCATGAATTGAATCATGAATCACGAATTGAATCATGAATCATGAATTGAATCATGAATCATGAATCATAAATTGAATCATGAATCATGAATCAAGAATCATGAATCGAATTATGAATCATGAATTGAATCATGAATCATGAATCATGAATCGAATCATGAATCATGAATCATGAATCATGAATCATAAATTGAATCATGAATCATGAATCGAATCTTGAATCATGAATCATAAATTGAATCATGAATTGAATCATGAATTGAATCATGAATCATGAATCATGAATTGAATCATGAATCATGAATCATGAATCATGAATTGAATCATGAATCATGAATCATGAATTAAATCATGAATCATGAATCAAGAATCATGAATCAAATCATGAATCATGAATTGAATCATGAATCATGAATAATGAATCGAATCATGAATCATGAATCATGAATCATGAATCATGAAGTGAATCATGTATCATGAATCATGAATTGAATCATAAATCATGAATCGAATCATGAATTATGAATCGAATTATGAATCATGAATTGAATCATGAATCATGAATCATGGATTGAATGATGAATCATCAATCGAATCATGAATCATGAATTGAATCATGAATTGAATCATGAATCATGAATCGATTCATGAATTATGAATTGAATAATGAATTCAATCATAATTCATGAATTGAATCTTGAATTGAATCATAAATCATGAATCATGAATTGAATCATGAATCATGAATCAGGAATTAAATCATGGATCAAGAATCATAAATCGAATCATGAATCAAGAATCATAAATCGAATCATGAATAATGAAATGAATCAGGAATCGAATCATGAATTATTAATCAAGAATCATGAATCGAATCATGCATCATGAATTGAATCATGAATCATGAATCGAATCATGAATCATGAATCATGAATCGAATCATGAATCATGTATCATGAATCATGAATCATGAAGTAAATCATGAATCATGAATCATGAATCGAATCATGAATCATGAATTGAATCATGAATTGAATCATAAATCATGAATCGAATCATGAATCATGAATCGAATTATGAATCATGAATTGAATCATGAATCATGAATCATGAATCATGAATCATGAATTGAATGATGAATCATCAATCGAATCATGAATCATGAATTGAATCATGAATCATGAATCGAATCATGAATTATGAATTGAATAATGAATTCAATCATGAATTATGAATTGAATCTTGAATTGAATCATGAATCATGAATTGAATCATGAATCAGGAATTGAATCATGGATCAAGAATCATAAATCGAATCATGAATCAAGAATCATAAATCGAATCATGAATAATGAAATGAATCAGGAATCGAATCATGAATTGAATCATGAATCACGAATTGAATCATGAATCATGAATTGAATCATGAATCATGAATCATAAATTGAATCATGAATCATGAATCAAGAATCATGAATCGAATTATGAATCATGAATTGAATCATGAATCATGAATCATGAATCGAATCATGAATCATGAATCATGAATCATGAATCATAAATTGAATCATGAATCATGAATCGAATCTTGAATCATGAATCATAAATTGAATCATGAATTGAATCATGAATTGAATCATGAATCATGAATCATGAATTGAATCATGAATCATGAATCATGAATCATGAATTGAATCATGAATCATGAATCATGAATTAAATCATGAATCATGAATCAAGAATCATGAATCGAATCATGAATCATGAATTGAATCATGAATCATGAATAATGAATCGAATCATGAATCATGAATCATGAATCATGAATCATGAAGTGAATCATGTATCATGAATCATGAATTGAATCATGAATTGAATCATAAATCATGAATCGAATCATGAATTATGAATCGAATTATGAATCATGAATTGAATCATGAATCATGAATCATGGATTGAATGATGAATCATCAATCGAATCATGAATCATGAATTGAATCATGAATCATGAATCGATTCATGAATTATGAATTGAATAATGAATTCAATCATAATTCATGAATTGAATCTTGAATTGAATCATAAGTCATGAATCATGAATTGAATCATGAATCATGAATCAGGAATTAAATCATGGATCAAGAATCAGGAATTAAATCATGGATCAAGAATCATAAATCGAATCATGAATCAAGAAATGAATCAGGAATCGAATCATGAATTGAATCATGAATCACGAATTGAATCATGAATCATGAATTAAATCATGAATCATGAATCAAATCATGAATCATGAATCATGAATCATGAATCATAAATTGAATCATGAATCATGTATCATGAATCATGAATCATGAATCGAATCATGAATCATGTATCATGAATCATGAATCATGAAGTGAATCATGAATCATGAATCATGAATCGAATTATGAATCATGAATTGAATCATGAATCATGAATCATGAATCATGAATTGAATCATGAATCATGAATCATGAATTAAATCATGAATAATGAATCAAGAATCATGAATCGAATCATGAATCATGAATTGAATCATGAATCATGAATCATGCATCGAATCATGAATCATGAATCATGAATCATGAATCATGAAGTGAATCATGTATCATGAATCATGAATTGAATTATGAATTGAATCATAAATCATGAATCGAATCATCAATTATGAATCGAATTATGAATCATGAATTGAATCATGAATCATGAATCATGGATTGAATGATGAATCATCAATCGAATCATGAATCATGAATTGAATCATGAATTGAATCATGAATCATGAATCGATTCATGAATTATGAATTGAATAATGAATTCAATCATAATTCATGAATTGAATCTTGAATTGAATCATAAATCATGAATCATGAATTGAATCATGAATCATGAATCAGGAATTAAATCATGGATCAAGAATCATAAATCGAATCATGAATCAAGAATCATAAATCGAATCATGAATAATGAAATGAATCAGGAATCGAATCATGAATTGAATCATGAATCACGAATTGAATCATGAATCATGAATTAAATCAGGAATCATGAATCAAATCATGAATCATGAATCATGAATCATGAATCATAAATTGAATCATGAATCATGAATCATGAATCATGAATTGAATCTTGAATCATGAATCATGAATCGAATCATGAATCATGAATTGATTCATGAATCATGAATCATGAATGGAATCATGAATCATGAATCATGAATCATGAATCATGAATCATGAATCGAATCATGAATCATGAATCATGAATCATGAATCATGAAGTGAATCATGTATCATGAATCATGAATTGAATTATGAATTGAATCATAAATCATGAATCGAATCATCAATTATGAATCGAATTATGAATCATGAATTGAATCATGAATCATGAATCATGGATTGAATGATGAATCATCAATCGAATCATGAATCATGAATTGAATCATGAATTGAATCATGAATCATGAATCGATTCATGAATTATGAATTGAATAATGAATTCAATCATAATTCATGAATTGAATCTTGAATTGAATCATAAATCATGAATCATGAATTGAATCATGAATCATGAATCAGGAATTAAATCATGGATCAAGAATCATAAATCGAATCATGAATCAAGAATCATAAATCGAATCATGAATAATGAAATGAATCAGGAATCGAATCATGAATTGAATCATGAATCACGAATTGAATCATGAATCATGAATCATGAATTAAATCAGGAATCATGAATCAAATCATGAATCATGAATCATGAATCATGAATCATAAATTGAATCATGAATCATGAATCATGAATCATGAATTGAATCTTGAATCATGAATCATGAATCGAATCATGAATCATGAATTGATTCATGAATCATGAATCATGAATCGAATCATGAATCATGAATCATGAATCATGAATTGAATCATGAATCATGAATTATGAATCGAATCATGAATCAAGAATCATAAATCGAATCATGAATCATGAATTGAATCATGAATCATGAATCGAATCATGAATCATGAATCATGAATCGAATCATGAATCATGAATCATGAATCATGAATTGAATCATGAATCATGAATCATGAATCGAATCATGAATCATGAATTGATTCATGAATCATGAATCATGAATCGAATCATGAATCATGAATCATGAATCGAATCATGAATCATTAATCAAGAATCATGAATCGAATCATGAATCATGAATTGAATCATGAATCATGAATCGAATCATGAATCATGAATCATGAATCGAATCATGAATCATGTATCATGAATCATGAATCATGAAGTGAATCATGAATCATGAATCATGAATCGAATCATGAATCATGAATTGAATCATGAATTGAATCATAAATCATGAATCGAATCATGAATCATGAATCGAATTATGAATCATGAATTGAATCATGAATCATGAATCATGAATCATGAATCATGAATTGAATGATGAATCATCAATCGAATCATGAATTAATGAATTGAATCATGAATCATGAATCGAATCATGAATTATGAATTGAATAATGAATTCAATCATGAATCATGAATTGAATCTTGAATTGAATCATGAATCATGAATCAGGAATTGAATCATGAATCAGGAATTGAATCATGGATCAAGAATCATAAATCGAATCATGAATCAAGAATCATAAATCGAATCATGAATAATGAAATGAATCAGGAATCGAATCATGAATTGAATCATGAATCACGAATTGAATCATGAATCATGAATTGAATCATGAATCATGAATCATAAATTGAATCATGAATCATGAATCAAGAATCATGAATCGAATTATGAATCATGAATTGAATCATGAATCATGAATCATGAATCATGAATCATGAATCATGAATCATAAATTGAATCATGAATCATGAATCGAATCTTGAATCATGAATCATAAATTGAATCATGAATTGAATCATGAATTGAATCATGAATCATGAATCATGAATTGAATCATGAATCATGAATCATGAATCATGAATTGAATCATGAATCATGAATCATGAATTAAATCATGAATCATGAATCAAGAATCATGAATCAAATCATGAATCATGAATTGAATCATGAATCATGAATAATGAATCGAATCATGAATCATGAATCATGAATCATGAAGTGAATCATGTATCATGAATCATGAATTGAATCATAAATCATGAATCGAATCATGAATTATGAATCGAATTATGAATCATGAATTGAATCATGAATCATGAATCATGGATTGAATGATGAATCATCAATCGAATCATGAATCATGAATTGAATCATGAATTGAATCATGAATCATGAATCGATTCATGAATTATGAATTGAATAATGAATTCAATCATAATTCATGAATTGAATCTTGAATTGAATCATAAATCATGAATCATGAATTGAATCATGAATCATGAATCAGGAATTAAATCATGGATCAAGAATCATAAATCGAATCATGAATCAAGAATCATAAATCGAATCATGAATAATGAAATGAATCAGGAATCGAATCATGAATTATTAATCAAGAATCATGAATTGAATCATGCATCATGAATTGAATCATGAATCATGAATCGAATCATGAATCATGAATCATGAATCGAATCATGAATCATGTATCATGAATCATGAATCATGAAGTGAATCATGAATCATGAATCATGAATCGAATCATGAATCATGAATTGAATCAAGAATTGAATCATAAATCATGAATCGAATCATGAATCATGAATCGAATTATGAATCATGAATTGAATCATGAATCATGAATCATGAATCATGAATCATGAATTGAATGATGAATCATCAATCGAATCATGAATCATGAATTGAATCATGAATCATGAATCGAATCATGAATTATGAATTGAATAATGAATTCAATCATGAATCATGAATTGAATCTTGAATTGAATCATGAATCATGAATTGAATCATGAATCAGGAATTGAATCATGGATCAAGAATCATAAATCGAATCATGAATCAAGAATCATAAATCGAATCATGAATAATGAAATGAATCAGGAATCGAATCATGAATTGAATCATGAATCACGAATTGAATCATGAATCATGAATTGAATCATGAATCATGAATCATAAATTGAATCATGAATCATGAATCAAGAATCATGAATCGAATTATGAATCATGAATTGAATCATGAATCATGAATCATGAATCGAATCATGAATCATGAATCATGAATCATGAATCATAAATTGAATCATGAATCATGAATCGAATCTTGAATCATGAATCATAAATTGAATCATGAATTGAATCATGAATTGAATCATGAATCATGAATCATGAATTGAATCATGAATCATGAATCATGAATCATGAATTGAATCATGAATCATGAATCATGAATTAAATCATGAATCATGAATCAAGAATCATGAATCGAATCATGAATCATGAATTGAATCATGAATCATGAATAATGAATCGAATCATGAATCATGAATCATGAATCATGAATCATGAAGTGAATCATGTATCATGAATCATGAATTGAATCATGAATTGAATCATAAATCATGAATCGAATCATGAATTATGAATCGAATTATGAATCATGAATTGAATCATGAATCATGAATCATGGATTGAATGATGAATCATCAATCGAATCATGAATCATGAATTGAATCATGAATTGAATCATGAATCATGAATCGATTCATGAATTATGAATTGAATAATGAATTCAATCATAATTCATGAATTGAATCTTGAATTGAATCATAAGTCATGAATCATGAATTGAATCATGAATCATGAATCAGGAATTAAATCATGGATCAAGAATCATAAATCGAATCATGAATCAAGAATCATAAATCGAATCATGAATAATGAAATGAATCAGGAATCGAATCATGAATTGAATCATGAATCACGAATTGAATCATGAATCATGAATTAAATCATGAATCATGAATCAAATCATGAATCATGAATCATGAATCATGAATCATAAATTGAATCATGAATCATGTATCATGAATCATGAATCATGAATCGAATCATGAATCATGTATCATGAATCATGAATCATGAAGTGAATCATGAATCATGAATCATGAATCATGAATCGAATTATGAATCATGAATTGAATCATGAATCATGAATCATGAATCATGAATTGAATCATGAATCATGAATCATGAATTAAATCATGAATAATGAATCAAGAATCATGAATCGAATCATGAATCATGAATTGAATCATGAATCATGAAACATGCATCGAATCATGAATCATGAATCATGAATCATGAATCATGAAGTGAATCATGTATCATGAATCATGAATTGAATTATGAATTGAATCATAAATCATGAATCGAATCATCAATTATGAATCGAATTATGAATCATGAATTGAATCATGAATCATGAATCATGGATTGAATGATGAATCATCAATCGAATCATGAATCATGAATCATGAATCATGAATCATGAATTGAATCTTGAATCATGAATCATGAATCGAATCATGAATCATGAATTGATTCATGAATCATGAATCATGAATCGAATCATGAATCATGAATCATGAATCATGAATTGAATCATGAATCATGAATTATGAATCGAATCATGAATCAAGAATCATAAATCGAATCATGAATCATGAATTGAATCATGAATCATGAATCGAATCATGAATCATGAATCATGAATCGAATCATGAATCATGAATCATGAATCATGAATTGAATCATGAATCATGAAATATGAATCGAATCATGAATCAAGAATCATAAATCGAATAATGAATCATGAATTGAATCATGAATCATGAATCGAATCATGAATCATGAATTGAATCATGAATCATGAATCGAATCATGAATCATGAATCATGAATCATAAATCGAATCATGAATCATGTATCATGAATCATGAATCATGAAGTGAATCATGAATCATGAATCGAATCATGAATCATAAATTGAATCATGAATTGAATCATAAATCATGAATCGAATCATGAATCATGAATCAAATTATGAATCATGAATTGAATCATGAATCATGAATCATGAATCATGAATCATGAATCATGAATCATGAATCATGAATTGAATGATGAATCATCAATCGAATCATGAATCATGAATTGAATCATGAATTGAATCATGAATCATGAATCGAATCATGAATTGTGAATTGAATAATGAATTCAATCATGAATCATGAATTTAATCTTGAATTGAATCATGAATCATGAATCATGAATTGAATCATGAATCATGAATCAGGAATTGAATCATAGATCAAGAATCATAAATCGAATCATGAATCAAGAATCATAAATGGAATCATGAATAATGAAATGAATCATAAATCGAATCATGAATTAAGAATCATAAATCGAATCATGAATTAAGAATCATAAATCGAATCATGAATAATGAAATGAATCAGGAATCGAATCATGAATTGAATCATGAATCACGAATTGAATCATGAATCATGAATTGAATCATGAATCATGAATCATGAATCATAAATTGAATCATAAATCAAGAATCATGAATCGAATCATGAATCATGAATTGAATCATGAATCATGAATCATGAATCGAATCATGAATCATGAATCGAATCTTGAATCATGAATCATAAATTGAATCATGAATTGAATCATGAATCATGAATTGAATCATGAATCATGAATAGTAACATAGTTACATAGTAACATAGTAACATAGTTGATGAGGTTGAAAAAAGACACCAGTCCATCAAGTTCAACCTATTTTGGATCTCCTGCGATCCTGCACTTATATTTGAAATTAATCCAGAGTAGGCAACCGCCCATCTGTTTCAATTTTGAAAATCACCCCAGACTCAATATTGCAATCCAATTTTTACCCTATATCCACTACTATCCTTTATTTTAAATTAACGGTCGTATCCCTGGATACACCTTTCCGCTAAAAATTTGTCTAACCCTTTCTTAAACATATCTATTGAATCTGCCATCACAACCTTCCCTGGCAATAAATTCCATATCTTGACTGCCCTTACTGTAAAGAAACCCTTCCTTTGCTGGTTGTGAAATTTCCTCTCCTCTAACCTTAGGGGATGACCACGTGTCCTGTGTATGGTCCTTGGGGTAAAAAGTTCCCATGAATCATAAATTGAATCATGAATCATGAATCGAATCTTGAATCATGAATCATGAATTGAATCATGAATCATTAATCATGATTTGAATCATGAATCATGAATAATAAATCGAATCATGAATCATGAATTGAATCAGGAATCAAATCATGAATTGAATCATGATTCATGAAATGAATCATGAATTGAATTATGAATCATGATTCATAAATCATGAATTATGAATTGAATCATGAATCATGAATTATGAATCATGAATTGAATCATGAATCATGAATTGAATCATGAATTGAATCATGAATCATGAATCATGAATTGAATCATGAATCATGAATCATAAATTGAATTATCAATCATGAATCATGAATTGAATCATGAATTGAATCATGAATCATGAATTGAATCATGAATCATAAATCATGAATTGAATCATGAATCATGAATCGAATCATGAATCATGAATCATGAATCGAATCATGAATCGAATCATGAATCATGAATTGAATCATGAATCATGAATCATTATTTGAATCATAAATCATGAATCATGATTAGAATCATGAATCATGAATCATGAATTGAATCATGAATCATAAATCAAATCTTGAATTATGAATCATGAATTGAATAATGAATTAAATCATGAATTGAATCATGAATCATGAATCATAAATGGAATCATGAATTGAATCATGAATTGAATCATGTATCATGAATTGAATCATGAATCATGAATCATAAATCATGAATTGAATCATGAATAATGAATCATGAATTGAATCATGAATCATGAATCATGAATCATGAATCATGAATTGAATCATGAATCATGAATCAAATCTTAAATTATGAATCATGAATTGAATCATGAATTGAATCTCGCATCATGAATCATGAATTGAATCAGGAATCATGAACTATGAATCATGAATATAATCATGAATCATGAATCATGAATTGAATCATGAATTAAATCATGAATCATGAATCATGAATCGAATCATGAATCATGAATTGAATCATGAATTGAATCTCGCATCATGAATCATGAATTGAATCAGGAATCATGAATATAATCATGAATCATGAATCATGAATTGAATCATGAATCATGAATTATGAATCATGAATTGAATCATGAATTAAATCATGAATCATGAATCATGAATTGAATCACGAATCATGAATTGAATCATGAATTGAATCATGAATCATGAATTGAATCATGAATTGAATCATGAATTTATTCATGAATCATGAATCATAAATCGAATCATGAATCATGAATTGAATCAGGAAACAAATCATAAATTGAATCATGAATCATGAATTGAATCATGAATCATGAATCATGAATCGAATCATGAATCATGAATCAAGAATCATAAATCGAATCATGAATCATGAATCAAGAATCATAAATCGAATCATGAAACATGAATTGAATCATGAATCATTAATCATGAATTGAATCATGAATCATGAATTGATTTATGAATCATGAATCATGAATCGAATCATGAATCATGAATCATGAATCACGAATTGAATCATGAATCATGAATCATGAATCGTTTCATAAATCATGAATCATGAATCGTGAATTGAATCATGAATCATGAATTAAATCTTCAATCATGAATCATGAATTGAATCATGAATTGAATCATTAATCATAAATTGAATCATGAATCATGAATCATAAATCATGAATTGAATCATGAATAATGAATCATGAATCGAATCATGAATCATGAATCATGAATCATGAATCATGAATTGAATCATGAATCATGAATCAAATCTTAAATTATGAATCATGAATTGAATCATGAATTGAATCTCGCATCATGAATCATGAATTGAATCAGGAATCATGAATATAATCAATAATCATGAATCAAATCTTAAATTATGAATCATGAATTGAATCATAAATCATGAATCATGAATCATGAATTGAATCATGAATCATTAATCTTGAATCAAATCATGAATCATGAATCAAGAATCATGAACCATGAATCATGAATTGAATCATGAATCATGAATTGATTCATGAATTGAATCATTAATAATGAATCATGAATCATGAATTGAATTATAATTTGAATCATGAATCATGAATTAAATTATGAATTGAATCATGAATCATGAATCATGAATTGAATCATGAATCATGAATCATAAATCGAATCATGAATCATGAATTGAATCATGAAACGAATCATAAATTGAATCATGAATCATGAATTGAATCATGAATCATGAATCATGAATTGAATCATGAATCATGAATTATGAATCATGAATTGAATCATGAATCATTAATCATGAATTGAATCATGAATCATGAATTGAATCATGAATTAAATCATGAATCATGAATCATAAATTGAATCATGAATCATGAATCATAAATTGAATCATGAATCATGAATTGATTCATGAATTAAATCATGAATCATGAATTGAATCATGAATCATGAATCATGAATTGAATCATGAATCATGAATCATGAATTGAATCATGAATCATGAATCATGAATCGAATCATGAATCATGAATTGAATCATGAATCATGAATCGAATCATGAATCATGAATTGAAGCATGAATCATGAATAGAATCATGAATCATGAATTGAATCATGAATCATGAATCATGAATAGAATCATGAATCATGAATCGTGAATTGAATCATGAATCGAATCATGAATCATGAATTGAATCATGAATCATGAATCATGAATAGAATCATGAATCATGAATCATGAATTGAATCATGAATCATGAATCATGAATTGAATCATGAATCATTAATCGAATCATGAATCATGAATTGAATCATGAATCATGAATCATGAATAGAATCATGAATCATGAATCATGAATTGAATCATGAATCATGAATCGAATCATGAATCATGAATTGAATCATGAATCATGAATCGAATCATGAATCATGAATTGAATCATGAATCATGAATCATGAATCGAATCATGAATCATGAATTGAATCATGAATCATGAATCGAATCATGAATCATGAATTGAATCATGAATCATGAATCATGAATAGAATCATGAATCATGAATCATGAATTGAATCATGAATCATGAATCGAATCATGAATCATGAATTGAATCATGAATTGAATCATGAATCATGAATCATGAATAGAATCATGAATCATGAATCATGAATCATGAATTGAATCATGAATCATGAATAGAATCATGAATCATAAATTGAATCATGAATCATTAATTGAATCATGAATCATGAATCATGAATTGAATCATGAATTAAATCATGAATCATGGATTGAATCATGAATCATGAATCATGAATAATGAATCATGAATTAAAACATGAATCATGAATCATGAATCGAATCATGAATCATGAATTAAATCATGAATCATGAATTGAATCATGAATCATGAATCATGAATTGAATCATGAATCATGAATCATGAATCGAATCATGAATCATGAATTGAATCATGAATCATGAATCGAATCATGAATCATGAATTGAAGCATGAATCATGAATCGAATCATGAATCATGAATTGAATCATGAATCATGAATCATGAATAGAATCATGAATCATGAATCGTGAATTGAATCATGAATCAAATCATGAATCATGAATTGAATCATGAATCATGAATCATGAATAGAATCATGAATCATGAATCATGAATTGAATCATGAATCATGAATCATGAATTGAATCATGAATCATGAATCGAATCATGAATCATGAATTGAATCATGAATCATGAATAGAATCATGAATCATGAATCATGAATTGAATCATGAATCATGAATCGAATCATGAATCATGAATTGAATCATGAATCGAATCATGAATCATGATTTGAATCATGAATCATGAATCATGAATCGAATCATGAATCATGAATTGAATCATGAATCATGAATCGAATCATGAATCATGAATTGAATCATGAATCATGAATCATGAATAGAATCATGAATCATGAATCATGAATTGAATCATGAATCATGAATCGAATCATGAATCATGAATTGAATCATGAATCATGAATCATGAATAGAATCATGAATCATGAATTGAATCATGAATCATGAATTGAATCATGAATCATGAATCATGAATTGAATCATGAATCATGAATAGAATCATGAATCATAAATTGAATCATGAATCATTAATTGAATCATGAATCATGAATCATGAATCATGAATTGAATCATGAATTAAATCATGAATCATGGATTGAATCATGAATCATGAATCATGAATCATGAATTAAAACATGAATCATGAATCATGAATCGAATCATGAATCATGAATTGAATCATGAATCATGAATTGAATCATGAATCATGAATCATGAATTGAATCATGAATCACGAATGGAATCATGAATCATGAATTGAATCATGAATCATGAATCATGAATAGAATCATGAATCATGAATCATGAAATGAATTATGAATCATGAATCGAATCATGAATCATGAATTAAATCATGAATCATGAATCATGAATTGAATCATGAATCATGAATCGAATCATGAATCATGAATTGAATCATGAATCATGAATCATGAATCAAATCTTAAATTATGAATCATGAATTGAATCATGAATTGAATCAGGAATCATGAACTATGAATCATGAATATAATCATGAATCATGAATCATGAATTGAATCATGAATAATGAATTGAAAAATGAATTAAATCATGAATCATGAATCGAATCACGAATCATGAATTGAATCATGAATTGAATCATGAATCATGAATTGAATCATGAATTGAATCATGAATTTATTCATGAATCATGCATCATAAATCGAATCATGAATCATGAATTGAATCAGGAAACAAATCATAAATTGAATCATGAATCATGAATTGAATCATGAATCATGAATCATGAATCGAATCATGAATCATGATTCAAGAATCATAAATCGAATCATGAAACATGAATTGAATCATGAATTGCATCATGAATCATGAATTGATTTATGAATCATGAATCATGAATCGAATCATGAATCATGAATCATGAATTGAATCATGAATCATGAATCGTTTCATAAATCATGAATCATGAATCGTGAATTGAATCATGAATCATAAATTAAAACTTGAATCATGAATCATTAATTGAATCATGAATTGAATCATGAATCATAAATTGAATCATGAATCATAAATCATGAATTGAATCATAAATCATGAATCATGAATCATGAATTGAATCATGAATCATTAATCTTGAATCAAATCATGAATCATGAATCAAGAATCATGAATCATGAATCATGAATCATGAATTGATTCATGAATTGAATCATTAATAATGAATCATGAATCATGAATTGAATTATAATTTGAATCATGAATCATGAATTAAATTATGAATTGAATCATGAATCATGAATCATGAATTGAATCATGAAACATGAATCATAAATCGAATCATGAATCATGAATTGAATCATGAAACGAATCATAAATTGAATCATGAATCATGAATTGAATCATGAATCATGAATCATGAATTGAATCATGAATCATGAATTATGAATCATGAATTGAATCTTGAATCATGAATCATGAATCGAATCATGAATTATGAATCATGAATTGAATCTTGAATCATGAATCATGAATCGAATCATGAATCATGAATTGATTCATGAATCATGAATCATGAATCGAATCATGAATCATGAATCATGAATCATGAATTGAATCATGAATCATTAATTATGAATCGAATCATGAATCAAGAATCATAAATCGAATCATTAATCATGATTTGAATCATGAATCATGAATCGAATCATGAATCATGAATCATGAATCAAGAATCATGAATCGAATCATGAATCATGAATTGAATCATGAATCATGAATCGAATCATGAATCATGAATCATGAATCATATATCGAATCATGAATCATGTATCATGAATCATGAATCATGTATCATGAATCATGAATCATGAAGTGAATCATGAATCATGAATCATGAATCGAATCATGAATCATAAATTGAATCATGAATTGAATCATAAATCATGAATCGAATCATGAATCATGAATCAAATTATGAATCATGAATTGAATCATGAATCATGAATCATGAATCATGAATCATGAATTGAATGATGAATCATCAATCGAATCATGAATCATGAATTGAATCATGAATCATGAATCGAATCATGAATTGTGAATTGAATAATGAATTCAATCATGAATCATGAATTTAATCTTGAATTGAATCATGAATCATGAATCATGAATTGAATCATGAATCATGAATCAGGAATTGAATCATGGATCAAGAATCATAAATCGAATCATGAATCAAGAATCATAAATGGAATCATGAATAATGAAATGAATCATAAATCGAATCATGAATTAAGAATCATAAATCGAATCATGAAAAATGAAATGAATCAGGAATCGAATCATGAATTGAATCATGAATCACGAATTGAATCATGAATCATGAATTGAATCATGAATCATGAATCATGAATCATAAATTGAATCATGAATCATGAATCAAGAATCATGAATCGAATCATGAATCATGAATTGAATCATGAATCATGAATCATGAATCGAATCATGAATCATGAATCGAATCTTGAATCATGAATCATAAATTGAATCATGAATTGAATCATGAATTGAATCATGAATCATGAATCATGAATCATGAATTGCATCATGAATAATGAATCATGAATTGAATCATGAATAATGAATCATGAATTGAATCATGAATCCTGAATCAAGAATCATGAATTGAATCATGAATCATGAATTGAATCATGAATCATGAATCATGAATCGAATCATGAATCATGAATCATGAATTCAATCATGAATCATGAATCATGAATTCAATTAAGAATTATTAATCGAATCATGAATCAAGAATCATAAATCGAATCATGAATCATGAAATGAATCAGGAATCGAATCATGAATTGAATCATGAATCATGAATTCAATCATCAATCATGAATCATGAATCATGAATTGAATCATGAATCATGAATCAGGAATTGAATCATGGATCAAGAATCATAAATCAAATCATGAATCAAGAATCATAAATCGAATCATGAATAATGAAATGAATAAGGAATCGAATCATGAATTGAATCAGGAATCATGAACTATGAATCATGAATATAATCATGAATCATGAATCATGAATTGAATCATGAATCATGAATTGAATCATGAATTAAATCATGAATCATGAATCATGAATTGAATCATGAATCATGAATTGAATCATGAATTGAATCTCGCATCATGAATCATGAATTGAATCAGGAATCATGAACTATGAATCATGAATATAATCATGAATCATGAATCATGAATTGAATCATGAATCATGAATTGAATCATGAATTAAATCATGAAACATGAATCATGAATCGAATCACAAATCATGAATTGAATCATGAATTGAATCATGAATCATGAATTGAATCATGAATTGAATCATGAATTTATTCATGAATCATGAATCATAAATCGAATCATGAATCATGAATTGAATCAGGAAACAAATCATAAATTGAATCATGAATCATGAATTGAATCATGAATCATGAATCATGAATCGAATCATGAATCATGTATCAAGAATCATAAATCGAATCATGAAACATGAATTGAATCATGAATCATTAATCATGAATTGAATCATGAATCATGAATTGATTTATGAATCATGAATCATGAATCGAATCATGAATCATGAATCATGAATCATGAATTGAATCATGAATCATGAATCATGAATCGTTTCATAAATCATGAATCATGAATCGTGAATTGAATCATGAATCATGAATTAAATCTTCAATCATGAATCATGAATTGAATCATGAATCATGAATCAGGAATTGAATCATGGATCAAGAATCATAAATCAAATCATGAATCAAGAATCATAAATCGAATCATGAATAATGAAATGAATAAGGAATCGAATCAAGAATTGAATCAGGAATCATGAACTATGAATCATGAATATAATTATGAATCATGAATCATGAATTGAATCATGAATCATGAATTGAATCATGAATTAAATCATGAATCATGAATCATGAATTGAATCATGAATCATGAATTGAATCATGAATTGAATCTCGCATCATGAATCATGAATTGAATCAGGAATCATGAACTATGAATCATGAATATAATCATGAATCATGAATCATGAATTGAATCATGAATCATGAATTGAATCATGAATCATGAATTGAATCATGAATTAAATCATGAATCATGAATCATGAATCGAATCACGAATCATGAATTGAATCATGAATCATGAATTGAATCATGAATCATGAATTGAATCATGAATTGAATCATAAATTTATTCATGAATCATGAATCATAAATCGAATCATGAATCATGAATTGAATCAGGAAACAAATCGAAAATTGAATCATGAATCATGAATTGAATCATGAATCATGAATCATGAATCGAATCATGAATCATGAATCAAGAATCATAAATCGAATCATGAAACATGAATTGAATCATGAATCATTAATCATGAATTGAATCATGAATCATGAATTGATTTATGAATCATGAATCATGAATCGAATCATGAATCATGAATCATGAATCATGAATTGAATCATGAATCATGAATCATGAATCGTTTCATAAATCATGAATCATGAATCGTGAATTGAATCATGAATCATCAATTAAATCTTCAATCATGAATCATGAATTGAATCATGAATTGAATCATAAACCATGAATAATGAATCATGAATTGAATCATGAATCATTAATCTTGAATCAAATCATGAATCATGAATCAAGAATCATGAATCATGAATCATGAATTGAATCATGAATCATGAATTGATTCATGAATTGAATCATTAATAATGAATCATGAATCATGAATTGAATTATAATTTGAATCATGAATCATGAATTAAATTATGAATTGAATCATGAATCATGAATCATGAATTGAATTATAATTTGAATCATGAATCATGAATTAAATTATGAATTGAATCATGAATCATGAATCATAAATCGAATCATGAATCATGAATTGAATCATGAAACGAATCATAAATTGAATCATGAATCATGAATTGAATCATGAATCATGAATCATGAATTGAATCATGAATCATGAATTATGAATCATGAATTGAATCATAAATCATTAATCATGAATTGAATCATGAATCATGAATCATGAATTGAATCATGAAACGAATCATAAATTGAATCATGAATCATGAATTGAATCATGAATCATGAATCATGAATTGAATCATGAATCATGAATTATGAATCATGAATTGAATCATAAATCATTAATCATGAATTGAATCATGAATCATGAATCATGAATCATGAATTGAATCATGTATTAAATCATGAATCATGAATCATAAATTGAATCATGAATCATGAATTGATTCATGAATTAAATCATGAATCATGAATTGAATCATGAATCATGAATCATGAATCGAATCATAAATCATGAATTGAATCATGAATCAAATCATGAATCATGAATTGAATCATGAATCATGAATCATGAATAGAATCATGAATCATGAATTGAATCATGAATCATGAATCATGAATAGAATCATGAATCATGAATCATGAATTGAATCATGAATCGAATCATGAATCATGAATCATGAATAGAATCATGAATCATGAATTGAATCATGAATCATGAATCATGAATTGAATCATGAATCATGAATCGAATCATGAATCATGAATTGAATCATGAATCATGAATAGAATCATGAATCATGAATCATTAATTGAATCATGAATCATGAATCGAATCATGAATCATGAATTGAATCATGAATCATGAATCATGAATAGAATCATGAATCATGAATCATGAATTGAATCATGAATCATGAATCATAAATTGAATCATGAATCATGAATTGAATCATGAATCATGAATCATGAATCATGAATTAAATCATGAATCATGAATTGAATCATGAATCATGAATCATGAATCATGAATTAAATCATGAATCATGAATCATGAATCGAATCATGAATCATGAATTGAATCATGAATCATGAATTGAATCATGAATCATGAATCATGAATTGAATCATGAATCACGAATCGAATTATGAATCATGAATTGAATCATGAATCATGAATCATGAATAGAATCATGAATCATGAATCATGAAATGAATCATGTATCATGAATCGAATCATAAAACATGAATTGAATCATGAATCATGAATCATGAATTGAATCATGAATCATGAATAGAATCATGAATCATGAATTGAATCATGAATCATGAATCATGAATCAAATCTTAAATTATGAATCATGAATTGAATCATGAATTGAATCTCGCATCATGAATCATGAATTGAATCAGGAATCATGAACTATGAATCATGAATATAATCATGAATCATGAATCATGAATTGAATCATGAATAATGAATTGAATAATGAATTAAATCATGAATCATGAATCATGAATCGAATCACGAATCATGAATTGAATCATGAATCATGAATTGAATCATGAATTGAATCATGAATTTATTCATGAATCATGAATCATAAATCGAATCATGAATCATGAATTGAATCAGGAAACAAATCATAAATTGAATCATGAATCATGAATTGAATCATGAATCATGAATCATGAATCGAATCATGAATCATGAATCAAGAATCATAAATCGAATCATGAAACATGAATTGAATCATGAATTATTAATCATGAATTGCATCATGAATCATGAATTGATTTATGAATCATGAATCATGAATCGAATCATGAATCATGAATCATGAATCATGAATTGAATCATGAATCATGAATCATGAATCATGAATCGTTTCATAAATCATGAGTCATGAATCGTGAATTGAATCATGAATCATGAATTAAATCTTCAATCATGAATCATGAATTGAATCATGAATTGAATCATGAATCATAAATTGAATCATGAACCATAAATCATGAATTGAATCATAAATCATGAATCATGAATTGAATCATGAATCATGAATCGAATCATGAATCATGAAATGAATCATGAATCGAATCATGAATCATGAATTGAATCATGAATCATGAATCATGAATAGAATCATGAATCATGAATTGAATCATGAATCATGAATCATGAATTGAATCATGAATCATGAATCATGAATAGAATCATGAATCATGAATCATGAATTGAATCATGAATCATGAATCGAATCATGAATCATGAATTGAATCATGAATCATGAATCATGAATAGAATCATGAATCATGAATTGAATCATGAATCATGAATCATGAATTGAATCATGAATCATGAATCATGAATAGAATCATGAATCATGAATCATGAATCGAATCATGAATCATGAATTGAATCATGAATCATGAATCGAATCATTAATCATGAATTGAATCATGAATCATGAATCATGAATAGAATCATGAATCATGAATTGAATCATGAATCAAGAATCATGAATCATGAATCATGAATTGAATCATGAATCATGAATTGATTCATGAATTGAATCATTAATAATGAATCATGAATCATGAATTGAATTATAATTTGAATCATGAATCATGAATCATGAATCATAAATTGAATCATGAATCATGAATTGAATCATGAAACGAATCATAAATTGAATCATGAATCATGAATTGAATCATGAATCATGAATCATGAATTGAATCATGAATCATGAATTATGAATCATGAATTGAATCATGAATCATTAATCTTGAATCAAATCATGAATCATGAATCAAGAATCATGAATCATGAATCATGAATTGAATCATGAATCATGAATTGATTCATGAATTGAATCTTTAATAATGAATCATGAATCATGAATTGAATTATGAATTGAATCATGAATCATGAATCATGAATCATAAATTGAATCATGAATCATGAATTGAATCATGAAACGAATCATAAATTGAATCATGAATCATGAATTGAATCATGAATCATGAATCATGAATTGAATCATGAATCATGAATTATGAATCATGAATTGAATCATGAATCATTAATCATGAATTGAATCATGAATCATGAATCATGAATTGAATCATGAATTAAATCATGAATCATGAATCATGAATTGAATCATGAATCATGAATCATGAATTGAATCATGAATCATGAATCATGAATCGAATCATGAATCATGAATTAAATCATGAATCATTAATCGAATCATGAATCATGAATTGAATCATGAATCATAAATCAAGAATCATAAATCGAATCATGAAACATGAATTGAATCATGAATCATTAATCATGAATTGCATCATGAATCATGAATTGAATCATGAATCATGAATCATGAATCGAATCATGAATCATGAATCATGAATCATGATTTGAATCATGAATCATGAATCATGAATCGTTTCATAAATCATGAATCATGAATCGTGAATTGAATCATGAATCATGAATTAAATCTTCAATCATGAATCATGAATTGAATCATGAATTGAATCATGAATCATAAATTGAATCATGAATCATAAATTGAATCATGAATCATAAATCATGAATTGAATCATAAATCATGAATCATGAATCATGAATTGAATCATGAATCATTAATCTTGAATCAAATCATGAATCATGAATCAAGAATCATGAATTGAATTATAATTCGAATCATGAATCATGAATTAAACTATGAATTGAATCATGAATCATGAATCATGAATCATAAATCGAATCATGAATCATGAATTGAATCATGAAACGAATCATAAATTGAATCATGAATCATGAATTGAATCATGAATCATGAATTATGAATCATGAATTGAATCATGAATCATTAATCATGAATTGAATCATGAATCATGAATCATGAATCATGAATTGAATCATGAATTAAATCATGAATCATGAATCATGAATTGAATCATGAATCATGAATCGAATCATGAATCATGAATTGAATCATGAATCATAATTCATGAATATAATCATGAATCATGAATCATGATTAGAATCATGAATCATGAATCATGAATTGAATCATGAATAGAATCATGAATCATGAATTGAATCATGAATCATGAATAGAATCATGAATCATGAATCATGAATTGAATCATGAATCATGAATCATGAATTGAATCATGAATCATGAATCGAATCATGAATCATGAATCATGAATTGAATCATGAATCATGAATCGAATCATGAATCATGAATTAAATCATGAATCATGAATCATGAATAGAATCATGAATCATGAATCATGAATTGAATCATGAATCATGAATCGAATCATGAATCATGAATTGAATCATGAATCATGAATCATGAATAGAATCATGAATCATGAATCATGAATTGAATCATGAATCATGAATCATAAATTGAATCATGAATCATGAATTGAATCATGAATCATGAATCATGAATCATGAATTGAATCATGAATTAAATCATGAATCATGGATTGAATCATGAATCATGAATCATGAATCATAAATTAAATCATGAATCATGAATGATGAATCGAATCATGAATCATGAATCATAAATTAAATCATGAATCATGAATGATGAATCGAATCATGAATCATGAATTGAATCATGAATCATGAATTGAATCATGAATCATGAATCATGAATTTAATCATGAATCACGAATCGAATCATGAATCATGAATTGAATCATGAATCATGAATCATGAATAGAATCATGAATCATGAAATGAGCCATGAATCATGAATCGAATCATGAATCATGAATTGAATCATGAATCATGAATCATGAATTGAATCATGAATCATGAATCGAATCATGAATCATGAATTGAATCATGAATCATGAATCATGAATCAAATCTTAAATTATGAATCATGAATTGAATCTCGCATCATGAATCATGAATTGAATCAGGAATCATGAACTATGAATCATGAATATAATCATGAATCATGAATTGAATCATGAATAATGAATTGAATAATGAATTAAATCATGAATCATGAATCATGAATCGAATCACGAATCATGAATTGAATCATGAATTGAATGATGAATCATGAATTGAATCATGAATTGAATCATGAATCATGAATCGAATCATGAATCATGAATCGAATCATGAATCATGAATCAAGAATCATAAATCGAATCATGAAACATGAATTGAATCATGAATCATTAATCATGAATTGCATCATGAATCATGAATTGAATCATGAATCATGAATCATGAATCGAATCATGAATCATGAATCATGAATCATGAATTGAATCATGAATCATGAATCATGAATCGTTTCATAAATCATGAATCATGAATCAAGAATTGAATCATGAATCATGAATTAAATCTTCAATCATGAATCATGAATTGAATCATGAATTGAATCATGAATCATAAATTGAATCATGAATCATAAATCATGAATTGAATCATAAATCATGAATCATGAATCATGAATTGAATCATGAATCATTAATCTTGAATCAAATCATGAATCATGAATCAAGAATCATGAATCATGAATCATGAATTGAATCATGAATCATGAATTGATTCATGAATTGAATCATGAATCATGAATCGAATCATGAATCATGAATTAAATCATGAATCATGAATCATGAATAGAATCATGAATCATGAATCATGAATTGAATCATGAATCATGAATCGAATCATGAATCATGAATTGAATCATGAATCATGAATCATGAATAGAATCATGAATCATGAATCATGAATTGAATCATGAATCATGAATCATAAATTGAATCATGAATCATGAATTGAATCATGAATCATGAATCATGAATCATGAATTGAATCATGAATTAAATCATGAATCATGGATTGAATCATGAATCATGAATCATGAATCATAAATTAAATCATGAATCATGAATGATGAATCGAATCATGAATCATGAATCATAAATTAAATCATGAATCATGAATGATGAATCGAATCATGAATCATGAATTGAATCATGAATCATGAATTGAATCATGAATCATGAATCATGAATTTAATCATGAATCACGAATCGAATCATGAATCATGAATTGAATCATGAATCATGAATCATGAATAGAATCATGAATCATGAAATGAGCCAGGAATCATGAATCGAATCATGAATCATGAATTGAATCATGAATCATGAATCATGAATTGAATCATGAATCATGAATCGAATCATGAATCATGAATTGAATCATGAATCATGAATCATGAATCAAATCTTAAATTATGAATCATGAATTGAATCTCGCATCATGAATCATGAATTGAATCAGGAATCATGAACTATGAATCATGAATATAATCATGAATCATGAATTGAATCATGAATAATGAATTGAATAATGAATTAAATCATGAATCATGAATCATGAATCGAATCACGAATCATGAATTGAATCATGAATTGAATGATGAATCATGAATTGAATCATGAATTGAATCATGAATCATGAATCGAATCATGAATCTTGAATCAAGAATCATAAATCGAATCATGAAACATGAATTGAATCATGAATCATTAATCATGAATTGCATCATGAATCATGAATTGAATCATGAATCATGAATCATGAATCGAATCATGAATCATGAATCATGAATCATGAATTGAATCATGAATCATGAATCATGAATCGTTTCATAAATCATGAATCATGAATCAAGAATTGAATCATGAATCATGAATTAAATCTTCAATCATGAATCATGAATTGAATCATGAATTGAATCATGAATCATAAATTGAATCATGAATCATAAATCATGAATTGAATCATAAATCATGAATCATGAATCATGAATTGAATCATGAATCATTAATCTTGAATCAAATCATGAATCATGAATCAAGAATCATGAATCATGAATCATGAATTGAATCATGAATCATGAATTGATTCATGAATTGAATCATTAATAATGAATCATAAATCATGAATTGAATTATAATTTGAATCATGAATCATGAATTAAATTATGAATTGAATCATGAATCATGAATCATGAATCATAAATCGAATCATGAATCATGAATTGAATCATGAAACGAATCATAAATTGAATCATGAATCATGAATTGAATCATGAATCATGAATCATGAATTAAATCATGAATCATGAATTATGAATCATGAATTGAATCATGAATCATTAATCATGAATTGAATCATGAATCATGAATTGAATCATGAATTAAATCATGAAGCATGAATCATGAATTGAATCATGAATCATGAATCATGAATTGAATCATGAATCATGAATCATGAATCGAATCATGAATCATGAATTGAATCATGAATCATGAATCGAATCATGAATCATGAATTGAATCATGAATCATGAATCATGAATAGAATCATGAATCATGAATTGAATCATGAATCATGAATCATGAATAGAATCATGAATCATGAATCATGAATTGAATCATGAATCGAATCATGAATCATGAATTGAATCATGAATCATGAATCATGAATAGAATCATGAATCATGAATTGAATCATGAATCGAATCATGAATCATGAATTGAATCATGAATCATGAATCATGAATAGAATCATGAATCATGAATCATGAATTCAATCATGAATCATGAATCACGAATTGAATCATGAATCATGAATCGAATCATGAATCATGAATTGAATCATGAATCATGAATAGAATCATGAATCATGAATCATGAATTGAATCATGAATCATGAATCGAATCATAAATCATGAATTGAATCATGAATCATGAATCATGAATAGAATCATGAATCATGAATCATGAATTGAATCATGAATCATGAATCATGAATCATGAATCATGAATTGAATCATGAATTGAATCATGAATCATGAATCATGAATCATGAATTGAATCATGAATTAAATCATGAATCATGGATTGAATCATGAATCATGAATCATGAATCATGAATTAAATCATGAATCATGAATCATGAATCGAATCATGAATCATGAATTGAATCATGAATCATGAATTGAATCATGAATCATGAATCATGAATAGAATCATGAATCATGAATCATGAATAGAATCATGAATCATGAATCATGAAATGAATCATGAATCATGAATCGAATCATGAATCATGAATTGAATCATGAATCATGAATCATGAATTGAATCATGAATCATGAATCGAATCATGAATCATGAATTGAATCATGAATCATGAATCATGAATCAAATCTTAAATTATGAATCATGAATTGAATCATGAATTGAATCTTGCATCATGAATCATGAATTGAATCAGGAATCATGAACTATGAATCATGAATATAATCATGAATCATGAATCATGAATTGAATCATGAATAATGAATTGAATAATGAATTAAATCATGAATCATGAATCGAATCATGAATCATAAATCGAATCATGAATCATGAATTGAATCATGAAACGAATCATAAATTGAATCATGAATCATGAATTGAATCATGAATCATGAATTATGAATCATGAATTGAATCATGAATCATTAATCATGAATTGAATCATGAATCATGAATCATGAATCATGAATTGAATCATGAATTAAATCATGAATCATGAATCATGAATTGAATCATGAATCATGAATCATGAATTGAATCATGAATCATGAATCATGAATCGAATCATGAATCATGAATTGAATCATGAATCATGAATCGAATCATGAATCATGAATTGAATCATGAATCATGAATCATGAATAGAATCATGAATCATGAATTGAATCATGAATCATGAATCATGAATAGAATCATGAATCATGAATCATGAATAGAATCATGAATCATGAATCATGAAATGAATCATGAATCGAATCATGAATCATGAATTGAATCATGAATCATGAATCATGAATTGAATCATGAATCATGAATCGAATCATGAATCATGAATTGAATCATGAATCATGAATCATGAATCAAATCTTAAATTATGAATCATGAATTGAATCATGAATTGAATCTTGCATCATGAATCATGAATTGAATCAGGAATCATGAACTATGAATCATGAATATAATCATGAATCATGAATCATGAATTGAATCATGAATAATGAATTGAATAATGAATTAAATCATGAATCATGAATCATGAATCGAATCACGAATCATGAATTGAATCATGAATTGAATCATGAATCATGAATTGAATCATGAATTTATTCATGAATCATGAATCATAAATCGAATCATGAATCATGAATTGAATCAGGAAACAAATCATAAATTGAATCATGAATCATGAATTGAATCATGAACCATGAATCATGAATCGAATCATGAATCATGAATCAAGAATCATAAATCGAATCATGAAACATGAATTGAATCATGAATCATTAATCATGAATTGCATCATGAATCATGAATTGATTTATGAATCATGAATCATGAATCGAATCATGAATCATGAATCATGAATCATGAATTGAATCATGAATCATGAATCATGAATCGTTTCATAAATCATGAATCATGAATCGTGAATTGAATCATGAATCATGAATTAAATCTTCAATCATGAATCATGAATTGAATCATGAATTGAATCATGAATCATAAATTGAATCATGAATCATAAATCATGAATTGAATCATAAATCATGAATTATGAATCATGAATTGAATCAAGAATCATTAATCTTGATTCAAATCATGAATCATGAATCAAGAATCATGAATCATGAATCATGAATTGAATCATGAATCATGAATTGATTCATGAATTGAATCATTAATAATGAATCATGAATCATGAATTGAATTATAATTTGAATCATGAATCATGAATTAAATTATGAATTGAATCATGAATCATGAATCATGAATTGAATCATGAATCATGAATCATGAATCATAAATTGAATCATGAATCATGAATTGAATCATGAAACGAATCATAAATTGAATCATGAATCATGAATTGAATCATGAATCATGAATCATGAATTGAATCATGAATCATGAATTATGAATCATGAATTGAATCATGAATCATTAATCATGAATTGAATCATGAATCATGAATCATGAATTGAATCATGAATTAAATCATGAATCATGAATCATGAATTGAATCATGAATCATGAATCATGAATCGAATCATGAATCATGAATTGAATCATGAATCATGAATCGAATCATGAATCATGAATTGAATCATGAATCATGAATAGAATCATGAATCATGAATTGAATCATGAATCATGAATAGAATCATGAATCATGAATCGAATCATGAATCAAAAATCAAGAATCATAAATCGAATCATGAAACATGAATTGAATCATGAATCATTAATCATGAATTGCATCATGAATCATGAATTGAATCATGAATCATGAATCATGAATCGAATCATGAATCATGAATCATGAATCATGATTTGAATCATGAATCATGAATCATGAATCGTTTCATAAATCATGAATCATGAATCGTGAATTGAATCATGAATCATGAATTAAATCTTCAATCATGAATCATGAATTGAATCATGAATTGAATCATGAATCATAAATTGAATCATGAATAATAAATTGAATCATGAATCATAAATCATGAATTGAATCATAAATCATGAATCATGAATCATGAATTGAATCATGAATCATTAATCTTGAATCAAATCATGAATCATGAATCAAGAATCATGAATTGAATTATAATTCGAATCATGAATCATGAATTAAACTATGAATTGAATCATGAATCATGAATCATGAATCATAAATCGAATCATGAATCATGAATTGAATCATGAAACGAATCATAAATTGAATCATGAATCATGAATTGAATCATGAATCATGAATTGAATCATGAATCATTAATCATGAATTGAATCATGAATCATGAATCATGAATCATGAATTGAATCATGAATTAAATCATGAATCATGAATCATGAATTGAATCATGAATCATGAATCATGAATTGAATCATGAATCATGAATCATGAATCGAATCATGAATCATAAATTGAATCATGAATCATGAATCGAATCATGAATCATGAATTGAATCATGAATCATGAATCATGAATAGAATCATGAATCATGAATTGAATCATGAATCATGAATCATGAATAGAATCATGAATCATGAATCATGAATAGAATCATGAATCATGAATCATGAAATGAATCATGAATCATGAATCGAATCATGAATCATGAATTGAATCATGAATCATGAATCATGAATTGAATCATGAATCATGAATCGAATCATGAATCATGAATTGAATCATGAATCATGAATCATGATTAAAATCTTAAATTATGAATCATGAATTGAATCATGAATTGAATCTTGAATCATGAATCATGAATTGAATCATGAATCATGAATCATGAATCGAATCATGAATCATGAATTGAATCATGAATCATGAATCGAATCATGAATCATGAATTGAATCATGAATCATGAATCATGAATAGAATCATGAATCATGAATTGAATCATGAATCATGAATCATGAATAGAATCATGAATCATGAATCATGAATAGAATCATGAATCATGAATCATGAAATGAATCATGAATCGAATCATGAATCATGAATTGAATCATGAATCATGAATCATGAATTGAATCATGAATCATGAATCGAATCATGAATCATGAATTGAATCATGAATCATGAATCATGAATCAAATCTTAAATTATGAATCATGAATTGAATCATGAATTGAATCTTGCATCATGAATCATGAATTGAATCAGGAATCATGAACTATGAATCATGAATATAATCATGAATCATGAATCATGAATTGAATCATGAATAATGAATTGAATAATGAATTAAATCATGAATCATGAATCATGAATCGAATCACGAATCATGAATTGAATCATGAATTGAATCATGAATCATGAATTGAATCATGAATTTATTCATGAATCATGAATCATAAATCGAATCATGAATCATGAATTGAATCAGGAAACAAATCATAAATTGAATCATGAATCATGAATTGAATCATGAACCATGAATCATGAATCGAATCATGAATCATGAATCAAGAATCATAAATCGAATCATGAAACATGAATTGAATCATGAATCATTAATCATGAATTGCATCATGAATCATGAATTGATTTATGAATCATGAGACATGAATCGAATCATGAATCATGAATCATGAATCATGAATTGAATCATGAATCATGAATCATGAATCGTTTCATAAATCATGAATCATGAATCGTGAATTGAATCATGAATCATGAATTAAATCTTCAATCATGAATCATGAATTGAATCATGAATTGAATCATGAATCATAAATTGAATCATGAATCATAAATCATGAATTGAATCATAAATCATGAATTATGAATCATGAATTGAATCAAGAATCATTAATCTTGAATCAAATCATGAATCATGAATCAAGAATCATGAATCATGAATCATGAATTGAATCATGAATCATGAATTGATTCATGAATTGAATCATTAATAATGAATCATGAATCATGAATTGAATTATAATTTGAATCATGAATCATGAATTAAATTATGAATTGAATCATGAATCATGAATCATGAATTGAATCATGAATCATGAATCATGAATCATAAATTGAATCATGAATCATGAATTGAATCATGAAACGAATCATAAATTGAATCATGAATCATGAATTGAATCATGAATCATGAATCATGAATTGAATCATGAATCATGAATTATGAATCATGAATTGAATCATGAATCATTAATCATGAATTGAATCATGAATCATGAATCATGAATTGAATCATGAATTAAATCATGAATCATGAATCATGAATTGAATCATGAATCATGAATCATGAATTGAATCATGAATCATGAATCATGAATCGAATCATGAATCATGAATTGAATCATGAATCATGAATCGAATCATGAATCATGAATTGAATCATGAATCATGAATAGAATCATGAATCATGAATCGAATCATGAATCAAAAATCAAGAATCATAAATCGAATCATGAAACATGAATTGAATCATGAATCATTAATCATGAATTGCATCATGAATCATGAATTGAATCATGAATCATGATTCATGAATCGAATCATGAATCATGAATCATGAATCATGATTTGAATCATGAATCATGAATCATGAATCGTTTCATAAATCATGAATCATGAATCGTGAATTGAATCATGAATCATGAATTAAATCTTCAATCATGAATCATGAATTGAATCATGAATTGAATCATGAATCATAAATTGAATCATGAATAATAAATTGAATCATGAATCATAAATCATGAATTGAATCATAAATCATGAATCATGAATCATGAATTGAATCATGAATCATTAATCTTGAATCAAATCATGAATCATGAATCAAGAATCATGAATTGAATTATAATTCGAATCATGAATCATGAATTAAACTATGAATTGAATCATGAATCATGAATCATGAATCATAAATCGAATCATGAATCATGAATTGAATCATGAAACGAATCATAAATTGAATCATGAATCATGAATTGAATCATGAATCATGAATTGAATCATGAATCATGAATTATGAATCATGAATTGAATCATGAATCATTAATCATGAATTGAATCATGAATCATGAATCATGAATCATGAATTGAATCATGAATTAAATCATGAATCATGAATCATGAATTGAATCATGAATCATGAATCATGAATTGAATCATGAATCATGAATCATGAATCGAATCATGAATCATAAATTGAATCATGAATCATGAATCGAATCATGAATCATGAATTGAATCATGAATCATGAATCATGAATAGAATCATGAATCATGAATTGAATCATGAATCATGAATCATGAATAGAATCATGAATCATGAATCATGAATAGAATCATGAATCATGAATCATGAAATGAATCATGAATCATGAATCGAATCATGAATCATGAATTGAATCATGAATCATGAATCATGAATTGAATCATGAATCATGAATCGAATCATGAATCATGAATTGAATCATGAATCATGAATCATGATTAAAATCTTAAATTATGAATCATGATTTGAATCATGAATTGAATCTCGCATCATGAATCATGAATTGAATCAGGAATCATGAACTATGAATCATGAATATAATCATGAATCATGAATTGAATCATGAATAATGAATTGAATAATGAATTAAATCATGAATCATGAATCATGAATCGAATCACGAATCATGAATTGAATCATGAATTGAATCATGAATCATGAATTGAATCATGAATTGAATCATGAATTTATTCATGAATCATGAATCATAAATCGAATCATGAATCATGAATTGAATCAGGAAACAAATCATAAATTGAATCATGAATCATGAATTGAATCATGAACCATGAATCATGAATCGAATCATGAATCATGAATCAAGAATCATAAATCGAATCATGAAACATGAATTGAATCATGAATCATTAATCATGAATTGCATCATGAATCATGAATTGATTTATGAATCATGAATCATGAATCGAATCATGAATCATGAATCATGAATCATGAATTGAATCATGAATCATGAATCCTGAATCATGAATCGTTTCATAAATCATGAATCATGAATCGTGAATTGAATCATGAATCATGAATTAAATCTTCAATCATGAATCATGAATTTAATCATGAATTGAATCATGAATCATAAATTGAATCATGAATCATAAATCATGAATTGAATCATAAATCATGAATCATGAATTGAATCATAAATCATGAATCATGAATCATGAATTGAATCAAGAATCATGAATCATGAATTGAATCATGAATCATGAATTGATTCATGAATTGAATCATTGATAATGAATCATGAATCATGAATTGAATTATAATTTGAATCATGAATCATGAATTAAATTATGAATTGAATCATGAATCATGAATCAAGAATTGAATCATGAATCATGAATCATAAATCGAATCATGAATCATGAATTGAATCATGAAACGAATCATAAATTGAATCATGAATCATGAATTGAATCATGAATCATGAATCATGAATTGAATCATGAATCATGAATTATGAATCATGAATTGAATCATGAATCATTAATCATGAATTGAATCATGAATCATGAATCATGAATCATGAATTGAATCATGAATTAAATCATGAATCATGAATCATGAATTGAATCATGAATCATGAATCATGAATTGAATCATGAATCATGAATCATGAATCGAATCATGAATCAAATCATGAATCATGAATCGAATCATGAATCATGAATTGAATCATGAATCATGAATCATGAATAGAATCACGAATCATGAATTGAATCATGAATCATGAATCATGAATCATGAATTGAATCATGAATCGAATCATGAATCATGAATTGAATCATGAATCATGAATCATGACTAGAATCATGAATCATGAATCATGAAATCGAATCATGAATCATGAATCATGAATTGAATCATGAATCATGAATTGAATCTTGAATCATGAATCATGAATCATGAATTGAATCATGAATCATGATTTATGAATCATGAATTGAATCATGAATCATGAATCATGAATTGAATCATGAATTAAATCATGAATCATGAATCATAAATTGAATCATGAATCATGAATCATAAATTGAATCATGAATCATGAATTGATTCATGAATTAAATCATGAATCATGAATTGAATCATGAATCATGAATGATGAATTGAATCATGAATCATGAATCATGAATCAAATCATGAATCATGAATTGAATCATGAATCATGAATCGAATCATGAATCATGAATTGAATCATGAATTATGAATCATGAATAGAATCATGAATCATGAATCATGATTAGAATCATGAATCATGAATCATGAATTGAATCATGAATAGAATCATGAATCACAAATTGAATCATGAATCATGAATGATGAATTGAATCATGAATCATGAATCATGAATCGAATCATGAATCATGAATTGAATCATGAATCATGAATCGAATCATGAATCATGAATTGAATCATGAATCATGAATCATGAATAGAATCATGAATCATGAATCATGATTAGAATCATGAATCATGAATCATGAATTGAATCATGAATAGAATCATGAATCATGAATTGAATCATGAATCATGAATAGAATCATGAATCATGAATTGAATCATGAATCATGAATAGAATCATGAATCATGAATCATGAATTGAATCATGAATCATGAATCATGAATTGAATCATGAATCATGAATCGAATCATGAATCATGAATCATGAATCATGAATTGAATCATGAATCATGAATCGAATCATGAATCATGAATTAAATCATGAATCATGAATCATGAATAGAATCATGAATCATGAATCATGAATTGAATCATGAATCATGAATCGAATCATGAATCATGAATTGAATCATGAATCATGAATCATGAATAGAATCATGAATCATGAATCATGAATTGAATCATGAATCATGAATCATAAATTGAATCATGAATCATGAATTGAATCATGAATCATGAATCATGAATCATGAATTGAATCATGAATTAAATCATGAATCATGGATTGAATCATGAATCATGAATCATGAATCATAAATTAAATCATGAATCATGAATGATGAATCGAATCATGAATCATGAATCATAAATTAAATCATGAATCATGAATGATGAATCGAATCATGAATCATGAATTGAATCATGAATCATGAATTGAATCATGAATCATGAATCATGAATTTAATCATGAATCACGAATCGAATCATGAATCATGAATTGAATCATGAATCATGAATCATGAATAGAATCATGAATCATGAAATGAGCCATGAATCATGAATCGAATCATGAATCATGAATTGAATCATGAATCATGAATCATGAATTGAATCATGAATCATGAATCGAATCATGAATCATGAATTGAATCATGAATCATGAATCATGAATCAAATCTTAAATTATGAATCATGAATTGAATCTCGCATCATGAATCATGAATTGAATCAGGAATCATGAACTATGAATCATGAATATAATCATGAATCATGAATTGAATCATGAATAATGAATTGAATAATGAATTAAATCATGAATCATGAATCATGAATCGAATCACGAATCATGAATTGAATCATGAATTGAATGATGAATCATGAATTGAATCATGAATTGAATCATGAATCATGAATCGAATCATGAATCATGAATCAAGAATCATAAATCGAATCATGAAACATGAATTGAATCATGAATCATTAATCATGAATTGCATCATGAATCATGAATTGAATCATGAATCATGAATCATGAATCGAATCATGAATCATGAATCATGAATCATGAATTGAATCATGAATCATGAATCATGAATCGTTTCATAAATCATGAATCATGAATCAAGAATTGAATCATGAATCATGAATTAAATCTTCAATCATGAATCATGAATTGAATCATGAATTGAATCATGAATCATAAATTGAATCATGAATCATAAATCATGAATTGAATCATAAATCATGAATCATGAATCATGAATTGAATCATGAATCATTAATCTTGAATCAAATCATGAATCATGAATCAAGAATCATGAATCATGAATCATGAATTGAATCATGAATCATGAATTGATTCATGAATTGAATCATTAATAATGAATCATAAATCATGAATTGAATTATAATTTGAATCATGAATCATGAATTAAATTATGAATTGAATCATGAATCATGAATCATGAATCATAAATCGAATCATGAATCATGAATTGAATCATGAAACGAATCATAAATTGAATCATGAATCATGAATTGAATCATGAATCATGAATCATGAATTAAATCATGAATCATGAATTATGAATCATGAATTGAATCATGAATCATTAATCATGAATTGAATCATGAATCATGAATCATGAATTGAATCATGAATTAAATCATGAAGCATGAATCATGAATTGAATCATGAATCATGAATCATGAATTGAATCATGAATCATGAATCATGAATCGAATCATGAATCATGAATTGAATCATGAATCATGAATCGAATCATGAATCATGAATTGAATCATGAATCATGAATCATGAATAGAATCATGAATCATGAATTGAATCATGAATCATGAATCATGAATAGAATCATGAATCATGAATCATGAATTGAATCATGAATCGAATCATGAATCATGAATTGAATCATGAATCATGAATCATGAATAGAATCATGAATCATGAATTGAATCATGAATCGAATCATGAATCATGAATTGAATCATGAATCATGAATCATGAATAGAATCATGAATCATGAATCATGAATTCAATCATGAATCATGAATCACGAATTGAATCATGAATCATGAATCGAATCATGAATCATGAATTGAATCATGAATCATGAATAGAATCATGAATCATGAATCATGAATTGAATCATGAATCATGAATCGAATCATAAATCATGAATTGAATCATGAATCATGAATCATGAATAGAATCATGAATCATGAATCATGAATTGAATCATGAATCATGAATCATAAATTGAATCATGAATCATGAATTGAATCATGAATCATGAATCATGAATCATGAATTGAATCATGAATTAAATCATGAATCATGGATTGAATCATGAATCATGAATCATGAATCATGAATTAAATCATGAATCATGAATCATGAATCGAATCATGAATCATGAATTGAATCATGAATCATGAATTGAATCATGAATCATGAATCATGAATAGAATCATGAATCATGAATCATAAATAGAATCATGAATCATGAATCATGAAATGAATCATGAATCATGAATCGAATCATGAATCATAAATTGAATCATTAATCATGAATCATGAATTGGATCATGAATTAAATCATGAATCATAAATTGAATCATGAATTGAATCATGAATCATGAATCATGAATTAAATCATTAATCATGAATTCAATCATGAATTGAATCATGAATCATGAATCATGAATCATGACTCATAAATTGAATCATCAATCATGAATCATGAATTGAATCATGAATTGAATCATCAATCATGAATCATGAATTGAATCATGAATCATGAATTGAATCATGAATCATGATTTGAATCATGAATCACGAATCATAAATTGAATCATGAATAATGAATCGAATCATGAATTGAATCATCAATCATGAATCATGAATTGAATCATGAATCATGAATTGAATCACGAATCATGAATTGAATCATGAATAATGAATCGGATCATGAATCATGAATCATGAATCATGAATTGAATCATGAATCATGAATTGTGAATCGAATCATGAATCAAGAATCATAAATCGCATCATGAATCATGAATTGAATCATGAATCGAATCATGAATCATGAATAATGAATCAAGAATCATGAATCATGAATCAAGAATCATGAATCGAATCATTAATCATGAATTCAATCATGAATCATGAATCCAATCATGAATCATGAATCATGAATCGAATCATGAATCATGAATCATGAATCATGAATCATGAATCATGAATCATGAATCATAAATTGAATTATGAATCATGAATCGAATCATGAATCATGAATTAAATCATGAATTGAATCATGAATTATGAATCGAATCATGAATCATGAATTGAATAATGAATTCAATCATGAATCATAAATTGAATAGTGAATTCAATCATGAATCATGAATTGAATAAGGAATCGAATCATGAATTGAATCATGAATCATAAATTGAATAGTGAATTCAATCATGAATCATGAATTGAATAAGGAATCGAATCATGAATTGAATCATGAATCATGAAATGAATCATGAATTCAATCATGAATCATGAATCATAAATCATGAAACATGAATTGAATAATGAATCATGAATTGAATCATGAATTGAATCATGAATCATGAATTGAATCTTGAATCATGAATCATAAATTGAATCATGAATCATGAATCATGAATTGAATCATGAATTGAATCATGAATCATGAATCATGAATCATGAATCATGAATTGAATCATGAATCATGAATTGAATCATGAATTGAATCATGAATTGAATCATGAATCATGAATCTAATCATGAATCATGAATTGAATCATAAATCATGAATCATGAATCATGAATCATGAATTAAATCATGAATCATGAATCATGAATCAAATCATGAATCATGAATCATGAATCATGAATCGAATCATGAATCATGAATTGAATCATGAATCATGAATCATGAATTAAATCATGAATCAGGAATCATGAATCGAATCATGAATCATGAATCATGAATCATGAATTGAATCATGAATCATGAATCATGAATTAAATCATGAATCAGGAATCATGAATCGAATCATGAATCATGAATTATAATTCGAATCATGAATCAAGAATCATAAATCGAATCATGAATTGAATCATGAATCGATTCATGAATCATGAATCAAGAATCATGAATCGAATCATGAATCATGAATTGAATGATGAATCATAAATTGAATCATGAATCATGAATCATGAATCAAATCATGAATCATGAATCAAGAATCATAAATCATGAAGTGAATCATGAATCGAATCATGAATCATGAATCAAATTATGAATCATGAATTGAATCATGAATCATGAATCATGAATTATGAATCATGAATCATGAATTGAATGATGAATCATGAATCGAATCATGAATCATGAATTGAATCATGAATTGAATCATGAATCATGAATCGAATCATGAATCATGAATTGAATAATGAATTCAATCATGAATCATGAATTGAATCAGGAATCGAATCATGAATTGAATCATGAATCATGAAATGAATCATGAATTGAATCATGAATCATGAATCATAAATCATGAATCATGAATTGAATCATGAATCATAAATTGAATCATGAATCATGAATCATGAATTGAATCATGAATTGAATCATGAATCATGAATTGAATCATGAATCATGAATTGAATCATGAATCATGAATTGAATCGAATCATGAATCATGAATTATGAATTAAATCATGAATCATGAATCATGAATCAAATCATGAATCATGAATCATGAATCATGAATCGAATCATGAATCATGAATTGAATCATGAATCATGAATTGAATCATGAATTGAATCATGAATCATGAATTGAATCATGAATCATCAATCATTAATTGAATCATGAATCATGAATCATGAATTGAATCATGAATCATGAATTGAATCATGAATCATGAATTGAATCGAATCATGAATCATGAATTGAATCATGAATCATGAATCGAATCATGAATCATGAATTGAATCATGAATCATGAATCATGAATCGAATTATGAATCATGAATCATGAATTGAATCATGATTCATAAATCGAATCTTGAATTATGAATCATGAATTGAATCATGAATTGAATCATGAATCATGAATCGAATCATGAATCATGAATTGAATCATGAATCATGAATCATGAATCGAATCATGAATCATGAATCATGAATTGAATCAAGATTCATAAATCGAATCTTGAATTATGAATCATGAATTAAATCATGAATCGAATCATGATTCATAAATCGAATCTTGAATTATGAATCATGAATTAAATCATGAATCGAATCATGAATCATGAATCGAATCATGAATCATGAATCATGAATCTAATCATGAATCATAAATCGAATCTTGAATTATGAATCATGAATTTAATCATGAATTGAATCGTGAATCATGAATCATGAATCATAAATTGAATCATGAATCATGAATTGAATCATGAATTGAATCATGAATTTAATCATGAATCATGAATCGAATCATGAATCATGAATCATGAATCGAATCTTGAATTATGAATCATGAATTGAATCATGAATTGAATCTCGAATCATGAATCATGAATTGAATCATGAATTGAATCATGAATCATGAATCGAATCATGAATCATGAATTGAATCATGAATCATGAATCATGAATCGAATCATGAATCATGAATTGAATCATGAATCATAAATCGAATATTGAATTATGAATCATGAATTGAATCATGAATTGAATCGTGAATCATGAATCATAAATTGAATCATGAATCATGAATTGAATCATGAATTGAATCATGAATTGAATCATGAATCATGAATCGAATCATGAATCATGAATCATGAATCGAATCTTGAATTATGAATCATGAATTGAATCATGAATTGAATCTCGAATCATGAATCATGAATTGAATCAGGAAACGGATCATGAATTGAATCATGAATCATGAATTGAATTATGAATTATGAATCATGAATTGAATCATGAATCATTAATCATGAATTGAATCATGAATCATGAATTATGAATCATGAATTGAATCATGAATCATGAATCATAAATTGAATCATGAATCATGAATCATAAATTGAATCATGAATCATGAATCATGAATTGAATCATGAATCATGAATCATAAATCGAATTATGATTAATGAATTGAATCAGGAAACGAATCATAAATTGAATCATGAATCATAAATTGAATCATGAATCATGAATTGAATCATGAATCATGAATTATGAATCATGAATTGAATCATGAATCATGAATCATGAATTATGAATTAAATCATGAATTGGATCATGAATTGGATCATGAATCATGAATCATAAATTGAATCATTAATCATGAATCATGAATTGAATCATGAATCATGAATCATGAATTATGAATTAAATCATGAATTGGATCATGAATTGGATCATGAATCATGAATCATAAATTGAATCATTAATCATGAATCATGAATTGGATCATGAATTAAATCATGAATCATAAATTGAATCATGAATTGAATCATGAATCATGAATCATGAATTAAATCATTAATCATGAATTCAATCATGAATCTTGAATTGAATCATGAATCATGAGTTGAATCATGAATTAAATCATGGATTGATTCATGAATCATGAATCATGAATTAAATCATGAATCATGATTCATGAATTAAATCATGAATCATGAATCATAAATCATGAATCATAAATCATGAATCATGAATTGATTCATGAATCATGAATTATGAATCATGAATTGAATCATGAATCATGAATCATGAATTGAATCATGAATTGAATCATGAATCATGAATCATGAATCATGACTCATAAATTGAATCATCAATCATGAATCATGAATTGAATCATGAATTGAATCATCAATCATGAATCATGAATTGAATCATGAATCATGAATTGAATCATGAATCATGATTTGAATCATGAATCACGAATCATGAATTGAATCATGAATAATGAATCGAATCATGAATTGAATCATCAATCATGAATCATGAATTGAATCATGAATCATGAATTGAATCATGAATCATGATTTGAATCATGAATCACGAATCATGAATTGAATCATGAATAATGAATCGGATCATGAATTATAAATCATGAATTGAATCTTAAATTATAAATCATAAATCATAAATTTAATCATGAATCATGAATCATGAATCGAATCATGAATCATGAATCAAGAATCATGAATCGAATCATGAATCATGAATCAAGAATCATGAATCGAATCATGAATCATGAATTGAATCATGAATCATGAATCATAAATCATGAATCGAATCATGAATCATGAATCATGAATCATGAATCATGAATTGAATCATGAATCATGAATCATGAATTGAATCATGAATCATGAATCATGAATCGAATCATGAATCATGAATTGATTCATGAATCATGAATCATGAATCAAATCATGAATCATGAATCATGAATTGAATCATAAATCATGAATTGTGAATCGAATCATGAATCAAGAATCATAAATCGCATCATGAATCATGAATTGAATCATGAATCGAATCATGAATCATGAATCATGAATCATGAATCATGAATCAAGAATCATGAATCATGAATCAAGAATCATGAATCGAATCATTAATCATGAATTCAATCATGAATCATGAATCCAATCATGAATCATGAATCATGAATCGAATCATGAATCATGAATCATGAATCATGAATCATGAATCATGAATCATGAATCATAAATTGAATTATGAATCATGAATCGAATCATGAATCATGAATTGAATCATGAATTGAATCATGAATTATGAATCGAATCATGAATCATGAATTGAATAATGAATTCAATCATGAATCATAAATTGAATAGTGAATTCAATCATGAATCATGAATTGAATAAGGAATCGAATCATGAATTGAATCATGAATCATGAAATGAATCATGAATTCAATCATGAATCATGAATCATAAATCATGAAACATGAATTGAATAATGAATCATGAATTGAATCATGAATTGAATCATGAATCATGAATTGAATCTTGAATCATGAATCATAAATTGAATCATAAATCATGAATCATGAATTGAATCATGAATTGAATCATGAATCATGAATCATGAATCATGAATTGAATCATGAATTGAATCATGAATTGAATCATGAATCATGAATCTAATCATGAATCATGAATTGAATCATAAATCATGAATCATGAATCATGAATCATGAATTAAATCATGAATCATGAATCATGAATCAAATCATGAATCATGAATCATGAATCGAATCATGAATCATGAATTGAATCATGAATCATGAATCATGAATTAAATCATGAATCAGGAATCATGAATCGAATCATGAATCATGAATCATGAATCATGAATTGAATCATGAATCATTAATCATGAATTAAATCATGAATCAGGAATCATGAATCGAATCATGAATCATGAATTATAATTCGAATCATGAATCAAGAATCATAAATCGAATCATGAATCATGAATTGAATCATGAATCGATTCATGAATCATGAATCATGAATCAAGAATCATGAATCGAATCATGAATCATGAATTGAATGATGAATCATAAATCGAATCATGAATCATGAATCATGAATCGAATCATGAATCATGAATCATAAATCATGAAGTGAATCATGAATCGAATCATGAATCATGAATCAAATTATGAATCATGAATTGAATCATGAATCATGAATCATGAATCATGAATCATGAATCATGAATTGAATGATGAATCATGAATCGAATCATGAATCATGAATTGAATCATGAATTGAATCATGAATCATGAATCGAATCATGAATCATGAATTGAATAATGAATTCAATCATGAATCATGAATTGAATCAGGAATCGAATCATGAATTGAATCATAAATCATGAAATGAATCATGAATTGAATCATGAATCATGAATCATAAATCATGAATCATGAATTGAATTATGAATCATAAATTGAATCATGAATCATGAATCATGAATTGAATCATGAATTAAATCATGAATCATGAATTGAATCATGAATCATGAATTGAATCATGAATCATGAATTGAATCGAATCATGAATCATGAATTAAATCATGAATCATGAATCATGAATCAAATCATGAATCATGAATCATGAATCGAATCATGAATCATGAATTGAATCATGAATCATGAATTGAATCATGAATTGAATCATGAATCATGAATTGAATCATGAATCATCAATCATTAATTGAATCATGAATCATGAATCATGAATTGAATCATGAATCATGAATTGAATCATGAATCATGAATTGAATCGAATCATGAATCATGAATTGAATCATGAATCTTGAATCATGAATCATGAATCATGAATTAAATCATGAATCATGAATCATGAATCGAATCATGAATCATGAATCATGAATCGAATCATGAATCATGAATTGAATCATGAATCATGAATCATGAATCGAATCATGAATCATGAATCATGAATTGAATCATGATTCATAAATCGAATCTTGAATTATGAATCTTGAATTGAATCATGAATTGAATCATGAATCATGAATCGAATCATGAATCATGAATTGAATAATGAATCATGAATTGAATCATGAATTGAATCATGAATCATGAATTGAATCTTGAATCATGAATCATAAATTGAATCATCAATCATGAATCATGAATTGAATCAGGAATTGAATCATGAATCATGAATCATGAATTGAATCATGAATCATGAATTGAATCATGAATTGAATCATGAATCATGAATTGAATCATGAATCATGAATCGAATCATGAATCATGAATTGAATCATGAATCATGAATCATGAATCATGAATCATGAATTAAATCATGAATCATGAATCATGAATCAAATCATGAATCATGAATCATGAATCGAATCATGATTCATGAATCATGAATCATGATTTGAATCATGAATCATGAATCATGAATTAAATCATGAATCAGGAATCATGAATCGAATCATGAATCATGAATCATGAATTGAATCATGAATCATGAATTATAATTCGAATCATGAATCAAGAATCATAAATCGAATCATGAATCATGAATTGAATCATGAATCGAATCATGAATCATGAATCATGAATCAAGAATCATGAATCGAATCATGAATCATGAATTGAATCATGAATCATAAATCGAATCATGAATCATGAATCATGAATCGAATCATGAATCATGAATCATAAATCATGAAGTGAATCATAATTCGAATCATGAATCATGAATCAAATTATGAATCATGAATTGAATCATGAATCATGAATCATGAATCATGAATTGAATGATGAATCATGAATCGAATCATGAATCATGAATTGAATCATGAATTGAATCATGAATCATGAATCGAATCATGAATCATGAATTGAATAATGAATTCAATCATGAATCATGAATTGAATCAGGAATCGAATCATGAATTGAATCATGAATCATGAAATGAATCATGAATTGAATCATGAATCATGAATCATAAATCATGAATCATGAATTGAATCATGAATCATGAATTGAATCATGAATTGAATCATGAATCATGAATTGAAACATGAATCATGAATCATAAATTGAATCATGAATAATTAATTGAATCATGAATTGAATCATGAATCATGAATCATGAATCATGAATCATGAATTAAATCATGAATCATGAATCAAATCATGAATCATGAATCATGAATCGAATCATGAATCATGAATTGAATCATGAATCATGAATCATGAATCTAATCATGAATCATGAATTGAATCATGATTCATAAATCGAATCTTGAATTATGAATCATGAATTGAATCATGAATTGAATCATTAATCATGAATCGAATCATGAATCATGAATTGAATCATGAATCATGAATCATGAATTGAATAATGAATCATAAATCGAATCTTGAATTATGAATCATGAATTGAATCATGAATTGAATCGTGAATCATAAATCATAAATTGAATCATGAATCATGAATTAAATCATGAATTGAATCATGAATTAAATCATGAACTGAATCATGAATCATGAATTATGAATCATGAATTGAATCATGAATCATTAATCATGAATTGAATCATGAATCATGAATTATGAATCATGAATTGAATTAATGAATTGAATCATGAATCATGAATTGAATCATGAATTAAATCATGAATCATGAATTGAATCATGAATTAAATCATGAATCATGAATCATGAATTGAATCATGAATCATGAATCATGATTTAAATCATGAATCATGAATCATAAATCGAATTATGAATCATGAATTTAATCAGGAAACGAATCATAAATTGAATCATGAATCATGAATTGAATCATGAATCATGAATTGAATTATGAATCATGAATTATGAATCATGAATTGAATCATGAATCATGAATTATAATTCGAATCATGAATCAAGAATCATAAATCGAATCATGAATCATGAATTGAATCATGAATCGAATCATGAATCATGAATTGAATCATGAATCATAAATCGAATCATAAATCATGAATCATGAATCGAATCATGAATCATGAATCATGAATCATGAAGTGAATCATGAATCGAATCATGAATCATGAATCAAATTATGAATCATGAATTGAATCATGAATCATGAATCGAATCATGAATCATGAATTGAATCATGAATTGAATCATGAATCATGAATCGAATCATAAATCATGAATTGAATAATGAATTCAATCATGAATCATGAATCATAAATCATGAATCATGAATTGAATCATGAATCATGAATTGAATCATGAATTGAATCATGAATCATGAATTGAATCATGAATCATGAATCATAAATTGAATCATCAATCATGAATCATGAATTGAATCATGAATTAAATCATGAATTGAATCATGAATTGAATCATGAATCATGAATTGAATCATGAATCATGAATTGAATCGAATCATGAATCATGAATCATGAATTGAATCATGAATCATGAATCATGAATCATGAATCATGAATCATGAATTAAATCATGAATCATGAATCATGAATCGAATCATGAATCATGAATCATGAATCATGAATCGAATCATGAATCATGAATTGAATCATGAATCATGAATCATGAATCGAATCATGAATCATGAATTGAATCATGAATTGAATCATGAATCATGAATCGAATCATGAATCATGAATTGAATCATGAATCATGAATCATGAATTGAATCATGAATCATAAATCGAATCTTGAATAATGAATCATGAATTGAATCATGAATTGAATCGTGAATCATGAATCATAAATTGAATCATGAATCATGAATTCAATCATGAATAATTAATCATGAATCGAATCATGAATCATGAATCATGAATCATGAATCATGAATTGAATTATGAGTCATGAATCGAATCTTGAATTATGAATCATGAATTGAATCATGAATTGAATCTCGAATCATGAATCATGAATTGAATCAGGAAACGGATCATGAATTAAATCATGAATCTTGAATTGAATTATGAATCATGAATCATGAATTGAATCATGAATCATGAATTATGAATCATGAATTGAATCATGAATCATTAATCATGAATTGAATCATGAATTATGAATCATGAATTTAATTAATGAATTAAATCATGAATCGAATCTCGAATCTTGAATCATGAATTGAATCAGGAAACGGATCATGAATTAAATCATGAATCTTGAATTGAATTATGAATCATGAATCATGAATTGAATCATGAATCATGAATTATGAATCATGAATTGAATCATGAATCATTAATCATGAATTGAATCATGAATTGAATCATGAATCATGAATCATGAATTGAATCATGAATCATGAGTCATGAATTGAATCATGAATCATGAATCATAAATCGAATTATGAATCATGAATTGAATCAGGAAATGAATTATAAATTGAATCATGAATCATGAATTGAATCATGAATCATGAATCATGAATCATGAATTGAATCATGAATTGGATCATAAATTATGAATCATAAATTGAATCATTAATCATGAATCATGAATTGGATCATGAATTAAATCATGAATCATAAATTGAATCATGAATCATGAATTGAATCATGAATCATGAATCATGAATTAAATCATGAATCATGAATCATGAATTATGAATTGAATCATGAATCATGAATCATGAATCATGAATCATGAATCATGAATCGAATCATGAATTAAATCATGAATCATGAATCATAAATCATGAATCAAATCATGAATTATTAATCATGAATCATGAATTGAATCATGAATCATGAATCGAATCATGAATCATGAATTGATTCATGAATCATGAATCGAATCATGAATCATGAATCAAGAATCATAAATGGAATCATGAATCATGAATCAAATTATGAATCATGAATTGAATCATGAATCATGAATCATGAATCATGAATTGAATGATGAATCATGAATCGAATCATGAATTGAATCATGAATTGAATCATGAATCATGAATCGACTCATGAATCATGAATTGAATAATGAATTCAATCATGAATCATGAATTGAATAAGGAATCGAATCATGAATTGAATCATGAATCATGAAATGAATCATGAATTGAATAATGAATCATGAATCATAAATCATGAATCATGAATTGAATCATGAATCATGAATCATGAATTGAATCATGAATCATGAATTTAATCATGAATCATGAATCATAAATTGAATCATGAATCATGAATCATGAATTGAATCATGAATTAAATCATGAATCATGAATCATGAATTGAATCATGAATTGAATCATGAATCATGAATTGAATCATGAATCATGAATTGAATCATGAATCATGAATTGAATCGAATCATAAATCATGAATCATGAATTGAATCATGAATCATGAATCATGAATCATGAATTAAATCATGAATCATGAATCATGAATTGAATCATGAATCGAATCATGAATCATGAATTGAATCATGAATCATGAATCGAATCATGAATCATGAATTGAATCATGAATTATTAATCATGAATTGAATCATGAATTGAATCGTGAATCATGAATCATAAATTGAATCATGAATCATGAATTGAATCATGAATTGAATCATGAATTGAATCATGAACTGAATCATGAATCATGAATCGAATCATGAATCATGAATTCAATCATGAATAATTAATCATTAATCATGAATTGAATCATGAATCATGAATCGAATCTTGAATTATGAATCATGAATTGAATCATGAATCATGAATTATGAATCATGAATTGAATCAGGAATCATGAATCATGAATTGAATCAGGAAACGGATCATGAATTGAATCATGAATCATGAATTGAATTATGAATCATGAATCATGAATTGAATTATGAATCATGAATTATGAATCATGAATTGAATCATGAATCATTAATCATGAATTGAATCATAAATCATGAATTATCAATCATGAATTGAATTAATGAATTGAATCATGAATCATAAATTGAATCATGAATCATGAATTGATTCATGAATTAAATCATGAATCATAAATCAAATCATGAATCATGAATTGAATCATGAATTGAATCATGAATCATGAATTGAATCATGAATTGAATCATGAATCATGAATTGAATCATGAATCATGAATTGAATCATGAATCATGAATTGAATCATGAATCATGAATCATAAATCGAATTATGAATCATGAATTGAATCAGGAAATGAATCATGAATTGAATCATGAATCATGAATTGAATCATGAATCATGAATCGAATCATGAATCATGAATTGAATCATGAATCATGAATCATGAATTGAATCATGAATCATAAATCGAATCTTGAATAATGAATCATGAATTGAATCATGAATTGAATCGTGAATCATGAATCATAAATTGAATCATGAATCATGAATTCAATCATGAATAATTAATCATGAATCGAATCATGAATCATGAATCATGAATCATGAATCATGAATTGAATTATGAGTCATGAATCGAATCTTGAATTATGAATCATGAATTGAATCATGAATTGAATCTCGAATCATGAATCATGAATTGAATCAGGAAACGGATCATGAATTAAATCATGAATCTTGAATTGAATTATGAATCATGAATCATGAATTGAATCATGAATCATGAATTATGAATCATGAATTGAATCATGAATCATTAATCATGAATTGAATCATGAATTATGAATCATGAATTTAATTAATGAATTAAATCATGAATCGAATCTCGAATCTTGAATCATGAATTGAATCAGGAAACGGATCATGAATTAAATCATGAATCTTGAATTGAATTATGAATCATGAATCATGAATTGAATCATGAATCATGAATTATGAATCATGAATTGAATCATGAATCATTAATCATGAATTGAATCATGAATTGAATCATGAATCATGAATCATGAATTGAATCATGAATCATGAGTCATGAATTGAATCATGAATCATGAATCATAAATCGAATTATGAATCATGAATTGAATCAGGAAATGAATCATAAATTGAATCATGAATCATGAATTGAATCATGAATCATGAATCATGAATCATGAATTGAATCATGAATTGGATCATAAATTATGAATCATAAATTGAATCATTAATCATGAATCATGAATTGGATCATGAATTAAATCATGAATCATAAATTGAATCATGAATCATGAATTGAATCATGAATCATGAATCATGAATTAAATCATGAATCATGAATCATGAATCATGAATTATGAATTGAATCATGAATCATGAATCATGAATCATGAATCATGAATCATGAATCGAATCATGAATTAAATCATGAATCATGAATCATAAATCATGAATCGAATCATGAATTATTAATCATGAATCATGAATTGAATCATGAATCATGAATCGAATCATGAATCATGAATTGATTCATGAATCATGAATCGAATCATGAATCATGAATCAAGAATCATAAATGGAATCATGAATCAAATTATGAATCATGAATTGAATCATGAATCATGAATCATGAATCATGAATTGAATGATGAATCATGAATCGAATCATGAATTGAATCATGAATTGAATCATGAATCATGAATCGACTCATGAATCATGAATTGAATAATGAATTCAATCATGAATCATGAATTGAATAAGGAATCGAATCATGAATTGAATCATGAATCATGAAATGAATCATGAATTGAATAATGAATCATGAATCATAAATCATGAATCATGAATTGAATCATGAATCATGAATCATGAATTGAATCATGAATCATGAATTTAATCATGAATCATGAATCATAAATTGAATCATGAATCATGAATCATGAATTGAATCATGAATTAAATCATGAATCATGAATCATGAATTGAATCATGAATTGAATCATGAATCATGAATTGAATCATGAATCATGAATTGAATCATGAATCATGAATTGAATCGAATCATAAATCATGAATCATGAATTGAATCATGAATCATGAATCATGAATCATGAATTAAATCATGAATCATGAATCACGATTCGAATCATGAATCATGAATCATGAATCATGAATCGAATCATGAATCATGAATTGAATCATGAATCATGAATCGAATCATGAATCATGAATTGAATCATGAATTATTAATCATGAATTGAATCATGAATTGAATCGTGAATCATGAATCATAAATTGAATCATGAATCATGAATTGAATCATGAATTGAATCATGAATTGAATCATGAACTGAATCATGAATCATGAATCGAATCATGAATCATGAATTCAATCATGAATAATTAATCATTAATCATGAATTGAATCATGAATCGAATCTTGAATTATGAATCATGAATTGAATCATGAATCATGAATTATGAATCATGAATTGAATCAGGAATCATGAATCATGAATTGAATCAGGAAACGGATCATGAATTGAATCATGAATCATGAATTGAATTATGAATCATGAATCATGAATTGAATTATGAATCATGAATTATGAATCATGAATTGAATCATGAATCATTAATCATGAATTGAATCATAAATCATGAATTATCAATCATGAATTGAATTAATGAATTGAATCATGAATCATAAATTGAATCATGAATCATGAATTGATTCATGAATTAAATCATGAATCATAAATCAAATCATGAATCATGAATTGAATCATGAATTGAATCATGAATCATGAATTGAATCATGAATTGAATCATGAATCATGAATTGAATCATGAATCATGAATTGAATCATGAATCATGAATTGAATCATGAATCATGAATCATAAATCGAATTATGAATCATGAATTGAATCAGGAAATGAATCATGAATTGAATCATGAATCATGAATTGAATCATGAATCATGAATTATGAATCATGAATTAAATCATGAATCATTAATCATGAATTAAATCATAAATCATGAATCATGAATCATGAATTGAATCATGAATTGGATCATGAATTATGAATCATAAATTGAATCATTAATCATGAATCATGAATTGGATCATGAATTAAATCATGAATCATAAATTGAATCATGAATCATAAATTGAATCATGAATCATGAATTATGAATTAAATCATGAATCATGAATTGAATCATGAATCTTGAATTGAATCATGAATCATGAGTTGAATCATGAATTGAATCATGGATTGATTCATGAATCATGAATCATGAATTGAATCATGAATCATGAATTATGAATCATGAATTGAATCATGAATTATGAATTATGAACCATGAATTGAATCATGAATCATGAATCATGAATTGAATCATGAATTGAATCCTGAATCATGAATTGAATCAAGAATCTAATCATGAATCATGATCTGAATCATGAATCATGAATCATGAATTGAATCTTGAATCATGAATCATAAATGATGAATTAAATCATGAATCATGAATCATGAATCATGAATCATGAATCATGAATCGAATCATGAATCATGAATTGAATCATGAATCATGAATCATAAATCATGAATCGAATCATGAATCATGAATCATGAATCATGAATCGAATCATGAATCATGAATCATGAATCGAATCACGAATCATGAATTGATTCATGAATCATGAATCATGAATCGAATCATGAATCATGAATCATGAATTGAATCATGAATCATGAATCATGAATCATGAATCATGAATTGAATCATGAATCATGAATTATGAATCATGAATTGAATCATGAATCATGAATTGAATCATGAATCATGAATTGAATCATGAATCATGAATCATGAATCAAGAATCATGAATCGAATCATGAATCATGAATTGAATCATGAATCATGAATCGAATCATTAATCATGAATCATGAATCATGAATCATGAATCATAAATCATGAATCATGAAGTGAATCATGAATCATGAATCATGAATCGAATCATGAATCATGAATTGAATCATGAATTGAATCATAAATCATGAATTGAATCATGAATCGAATTATGAATCATGAATTGAATCATGAATCATGAATCATGAATCATGAATTGAATGATGAATCATCAATCGAATCATGAATCATGAATTGAATCATGAATTGAATAATGAATTCAATCATGAATCATGAATTATGAATTGAATAATGAATTCAATCATGAATCATGAATTGAATCTTGAATTGAATTATGAATCATGAATCATGAATTGACTCATGAATCAGGAATTCAATCATGGATAAAGAATCATAAATCGAATCATGAATCAAGAATCATAAATCGAATCATGAATAATGAAATGAATCAGGAATCGAATCATGAATTGAATCATGAATCACGAATTTAATTATGAATCATGAATTGAATCATGAATCATGAATCATGAATCATGAATTGAATCATGAATCATGAATCAAGAATCATGAATCGAATCATGAATCATGAATTGAATCATGAATTATGAATTATGAATCATGAATTGAATCATGAATCATGAATCATGAATTGAATCATGAATTGAATCCTGAATCATGAATTGAATCAAGAATCTAATCATGAATCATGATTTGAATCATGAATCATGAATCATGAATTGAATCTTGAATCATGAATCATAAATCATGAATTAAATCATGAATCATGAATCATGAATCATGAATCGAATCATGAATCATGAATTGAATCATGAATCATGAATCATAAATCATGAATCGAATCATGAATCATGAATCATGAATCATGAATCGAATCATGAATCATGAATCATGAATCGAATCACGAATCATGAATTGATTCATGAATCATGAATCATGAATCGAATCATGAATCATGAATCATGAATTGAATCATGAATCATGAATCATGAATCATGAATTGAATCATGAATCATGAATTATGAATCATGAATTGAATCATGAATCATGAATTGAATCATGAATCATGAATTGAATCATGAATCATGAATCATGAATCAAGAATCATGAATCGAATCATGAATCATGAATTGAATCATGAATCATGAATCGAATCATTAATCATGAATCATGAATCATGAATCATGAATCATGAATCATGAAGTGAATCATGAATCATGAATCATGAATCGAATCATGAATCATGAATTGAATCATGAATTGAATCATAAATCATGAATTGAATCATGAATCGAATTATGAATCATGAATTGAATCATGAATCATGAATCATGAATCATGAATTGAATGATGAATCATCAATCGAATCATGAATCATGAATTGAATCATGAATTAAATAATGAATTCAATGATGAATCATGAATTATGAATTGAATAATGAATTCAATCATGAATCATGAATTGAATCTTGAATTGAATTATGAATCATGAATCATGAATTGACTCATGAATCAGGAATTCAATCATGGATCAAGAATCATAAATCGAATCATGAATCAAGAATCATAAATCGAATCATGAATAATGAAATGAATCAGGAATCGAATCATGAATTGAATCATGAATCACGAATTGAATTATGAATCATGAATTGAATCATGAATCATGAATCATGAATCATGAATTGAATCATGAATCATGAATCAAGAATCATGAATCGAATCATGAATCATGAATTGAATCATGAATCATGAATCATGAATCGAATCATGAATCATGAATCATGAATCGAATCATGAATCATGAATCATGAATCATGAATCATAAATTAAATCATGAATCATGAATCGAATCTTGAATCATGAATCATAAATTGAATCATGAATTGAATCATGAATTGAATCATGAATCATGAATCATGAATTGAATCATGAATCATGAATCATGAATTGAATCATGAATTGAATCATGAATCATGAATCATGAATTGAATCATGAATCATGAATCAAGAATCATGAATCGAATCATGAATCATGAATTGAATCATGAATCATGAATCATGAATCGAATCATGAATCATGAATCATGAATCATGAATCATAAATTGAATCATGAATCATGAATCGAATCTTGAATCATGAATCATGAATTGAATCATGAATTGAATCATGAATTGAATCATGAATCATGAATCATGAATTGAATCATGAATCATGAATCATGAATCATGAATTGAAACATGAATCATGAATCATGAATTCAATCATGAATCATGAATTATGAATCGAATCATGAATCAAGAATAATAAATCGAATCATGAATCATGAATTAAATCATGAATCTTGAATTGAATCATGAACCATGAGTTGAATCATGAATTGAATCATGGATTGATTCATGAATCATGAATCATGAATTGAATCATGAATCATGAATTATGAATCATGAATTGAATAATGAATTATGAATTATGAATCATGAATTGAATCATGAATCATGAATTGAATCATGAACTGAATCATGAATCATGAATCATGAATCATGAATCATAAATCATAAATTGAATCATCAATCATAAATCATGAATTGAATCATGCATTGAATCATGAATCATGAATTGAATCATGAATCTAATCATGAATCATGATTTGAATCATGAATCATGAATCATGATTTGAATCATGAATTGAATCATGAATAATGAATTGAATCATGAATTATGAATCATGAATTGAAACTTGAATCATGAATCATAATTCATGAATTAAATCATGAATCATGAATCATGAATCATGAATTATGAATTGAATCACGAATCATGAATCATGAATCATGAATCGAATCATGAATCATGAATTAAATCATGAATCATGAATCATAAATCATGAATTGAATCATGAATTATGAATCATGAATCATGAATCGAATCATGAATCATGAATCGAATCATGAATCATGAATTGATTCATGAATCATGAATCATGAATCGAATCATGAATCAAGAATCATGAATCATGAATTGAATCATGAATCATGAATTATGAATCGAATCATGAATCAAGAATCATAAATGGAATCATGAATCATGAATCAAATTATGAATCATGAATTGAATCATGAATCATGAATCATGAATCATGAATTGAATGATGAATCATGAATCGAATCATGAATTGAATCATGAATTGAATCATGAATCATGAATCGACTCATGAATCATGAATTGAATAATGAATTCAATCATGAATCATGAATCATGAATTGAATGATGAATCATGAATCGAATCATGAATTGAATCATGAATTGAATCATGAATCATGAATTGAATAATGAATTCAATCATGAATCATGAATTGAATAAGGAATCGAATCATGAATTGAATCATGAATCATGAAATGAATCATGAATTGAATAATGAATCATGAATCATAAATCATGAATCATGAATTGAATCATGAATCATGAATCATGAATTGAATCATGAATCATGAATTGAATCATGAATCATGAATCATAAATTGAATCATGAATCATGAATCATGAATTGAATCATGAATTAAATCATGAATCATGAATCATGAATTAAATCATGAATTGAATCATGAATCATGAATTGAATCATGAATCATGAATTGAATCGAATCATAAATCATGAATCATGAATTGAATCATGAATCATGAATCATGAATCATGAATTAAATCATGAATCATGAATCACGAATCGAATCATGAATCATGAATCATGAATCATGAATCGAATCATGAATCATGAATTGAATCATGAATCATGAATCGAATCATGAATCATGAATTATGAATCATGAATTGAATCATGAATCATTAATCATGAATTGAATCATGAATTGAATCATGAATCATGAATCATGAATTGAATCATGAATCATGAGTCATAAATTGAATCATGAATCATGAATCATAAATCGAATTATGAATCATGAATTGAATCAGGAAATGAATCATAAATTGAATCATGAATCATGAATTGAATCATGAATCATGAATCATGAATCATGAATTGAATCATGAATTGGATCATAAATTATGAATCATAAATTGAATCATTAATCATGAATCATGAATTGGATCATGAATTAAATCATGAATCATAAATTGAATCATGAATCATGAATTGAATCATGAATCATGAATCATGAATTAAATCATGAATCATGAATTGAATCATGAATCTTGAATTGAATCATGAACCATGAGTTGAATCATGAATTGAATCATGGATTGATTCATGAATCATGAATCATGAATTGAATCATTAATCATGAATTATGAATCATGAATTGAATAATGAATTATGAATTATGAATCATGAATTGAATCATGAATCATGAATTGAATCATGAATTGAATCATGAATCATGAATCATGAATCATAAATCATAAATTGAATCATCAATCATAAATCATGAATTGAATCATGAATTGAATCATGAATCATGAATTGAATCATGAATCTAATCATGAATCATGATTTGAATCATGAATCATGAATCATGATTTGAATCATGAATCATGAATCATGAATTGAATCATGAATAATGAATCGAATCATGAATTATGAATCATGAATTGAATCTTGAATCATGAATCATAATTCATGAATTAAATCTTGAATCATGAATCATGAATCATGAATTATGATTTGAATCACGAATCATGAATCATGAATCATGAATCGAATCATGAATCATGAATTAAATCATGAATCATGAATCATAAATCATGAATCGAATCATGAATTATGAATCATGAATCATGAATTGAATCATGAATCATGAATCGAATCATGAATCATGAATTGATTCATGAATCATGAATCATGAATCGAATCATGAATCAAGAATCATGAATCATGAATTGAATCATGAATCATGAATTATGAATCGAATCATGAATCAAGAATCATAAATGGAATCATGAATCATGAATCAAATTATGAATCATGAATTGAATCATGAATCATGAATCATGAATCATGAATTGAATGATGAATCATGAATCGAATCATGAATTGAATCATGAATTGAATCATGAATCATGAATCGACTCATGAATCATGAATTGAATAATGAATTCAATCATGAATCATGAATTGAATAAGGAATCGAATCATGAATTGAATCATGAATCATGAAATGAATCATGAATTGAATAATGAATCATGAATCATAAATCATGAATCATGAATTGAATCATGAATAATGAATCATGAATTGAATCATGAATCATGAATTGAATCATGAATCATGAATCATAAATTGAATCATGAATCATGAATCATGAATTGAATCATGAATTAAATCATGAATCATGAATTGAATCATGAATTGAATCATGAATCATGAATTGAATCATGAATCATGAATTGAATCGAATCATAAATCATGAATCATGAATTGAATCATGAATCATGAATCATGAATCATGAATTAAATCATGAATCATGAATCACGAATCGAATCATGAATCATGAATCATGAATCGAATCATGAATCATGAATTGAATCATGAATCATGAATCGAATCATGAATCATGAATTGAATCATAATTCATAAATCGAATCTTGAATTATGAATCATGAATTGAATCATGAATTGAATCATGAATCATGAATCGAATCATGAATCATGAATTGAATCATGAATCATGAATCATGAATTGATTCATGAATCATAAATCAAATCTTGAATTATTAATCATGAATTGAATCATGAATTGAATCGTGAATCATGAATCATAAATTGAATCATGAATCATGAATTGAATCATGAATTGAATCATGAATTGAATCATGAACTGAATCATGAATCATGAATCGAATCATGAATCATGAATTCAATCATGAATAATTAATCATTAATCATGAATTGAATCATGAATCATGAATCGAATCTTGAATTATGAATCATGAATTGAATCATGAATCATGAATTATGAATCATGAATTGAATCATGAATCATGAATCATGAATTGAATCAGGAAACGGATCATGAATTGAATCATGAATCATGAATTGAATTATGAATCATGAATCATGAATTGAATCATGAATCATGAATTATGAATCATGAATTGAATCATGAATCATTAATCATGAATTGAATCATAAATCATGAATTATCAATCATGAAATGAATTAATGAATTGAATCATGAATCATAAATTGAATCATGAATCATGAATCATGAATTGATTCATGAATTAAATCATGAATCATGAATCATGAATCAAATCATGAATCATGAATTGAATCATGAATTGAATCATGAATCATGAATTGAATCTTGAATCATGAATCATGAATTGAATCATGAATCATGAATTGAATCATGAATCATGAATCATAAATCGAATTATGAATCATGAATTGAATCAGGAAACGAATCATGAATTGAATCATGAATCATGAATTGAATCATGAATCATGAATTATGAATCATGAATTGAATCATGAATCATTAATCATGAATTAAATCATAAATCATGAATCATGAATCATGAATTGAATCATGAATTGGATCATGAATTATGAATCATAAATTGAATCATTAATCATGAATCATGAATTGGATCATGAATTAAATCATGAATCATAAATTGAATCATGAATCATGAATTGAATCATGAATCATGAATTATGAATTAAATCATGAATCATGAATTGAATCATGAATCTTGAATTGAATCATGAATCATGAGTTGAATCATGAATTGAATCATGGATTGATTCATGAATCATGAATCATGAATTGAATCATGAATCATGAATTATGAATCATGAATTGAATCATGAATTATGAATTATGAATCATGAATTGAATCATGAATCATGAATCATGAATTGAATCATGAATTGAATCCTGAATCATGAATTGAATCAAGAATCTAATCATGAATCATGATTTGAATCATGAATCATGAATTGAATCTTGAATCATGAATCATAAATCATGAATTAAATCATGAATCATGAATCATGAATCATGAATCATGAATCGAATCATGAATCATGAATTAAATCATGAATCATGAATCATAAATCATGAATCGAATCATTAATCATGAATCATGAATCATGAATTGAATCATGAATCATAAATCATGAATCGAATCACGAATCATGAATTGATTCTGGAATCATGAATCATGAATCGAATCATGAATCATGAATCATGAATTGAATCATGAATCATGAATCATGAATCATGAATTGAATCATGAATCATGAATTATGAATCATGAATTGAATCATGAATCATGAATTGAATCATGAATCATGAATTGAATCATGAATCATGAATCATGAATCAAGAATCATGAATTGAATCATGAATCATGAATCATGAATCAAGAATCATGAATCGAATCATGAATCATGAATTGAATCATGAATCATGAATCGAATCATTAATCATGAATCATGAATCATGAATCATGAATCATGAAGTGAATCATGAATCATGAATCATGAATCGAATCATGAATCATGAATTGAATCATGAATTGAATCATAAATCATGAATTGAATCATTAATCGAATTATGAATCATGAATTGAATCATGAATCATGAATCATGAATCATGAATTGAATGATGAATCATCAATCGAATCATGAATCATGAATTGAATAATGAATTGAATAATGAATTCAATCATGAATCATGAATTATGAATTGAATAATGAATTCAATCATGAATCATGAATTGAATCTTGAATTGAATTATGAATCATGAATCATGAATTGAATCATGAATCAGGAATTCAATCATGGATCAAGAATCATAAATCGAATCATGAATCAAGAATCATAAATCGAATCATGAATAATGAAATGAATCAGGAATCGAATCATGAATTGAATCATGAATCACGAATTGAATCATGAATCATGAATTGAATCATGAATCATGAATCATGAATCATGAATTGAATCATGAATCATGAATTGAATCATGAATCATGAATCATGAATCGAATCATGAATCATGAATCATGAATCGAATCATGAATCATGAATCATGAATCATGAATCATAAATTAAATCATGAATCATGAATCGAATCTTGAATCATGAATCATAAATTGAATCATGAATTGAATCATGAATTGAATCATGAATCATGAATCATGAATTGAATCAGGAATCATGAATCATGAATTGAATAATGAATTGAATCATGAATCATGAATCATGAATTGAATCATGAATTGAATCATGAATCATGAATCATGAATTGAATCATGAATCATGAATCAAGAATCATGAATCGAATTATGAATCATGAATTGAATCATGAATCATGAATCATGAATCGAATCATGAATCATGAATCATGAATCATGAATCATAAATTGAATCATGAATCATGAATCGAATCTTGAATCATGAATCATGAATTGAATCATGAATTGAATCATGAATTGAATCATGAATCATGAATCATGAATTGAATCATGAATCATGAATCATGAATCATGAATTGAATCATGAATCATGAATCATGAATTCAATCATGAATCATGAATTATGAATCGAATCATGCATCAAGAATAATAAATCGAATCATGAATCATGAATTAAATCATGAATCATGAATCGAATCATGAATCATGAATCATGAATCAAGAATCATGAATCGAATCATGAATCATGAATTGAATCATGAATCATGAATCGAATCATGAATCATGAATCATGAATCGAATCATATATCATGAATCATGAATCATGAATCATGAAGTGAATCATGAATCATGAATCATGAATTGAATGATGAATTGAATCATAAATCATGAATCGAATCATGAATCATGAATCAAAATATGAATCATGAATTGAATCATGAATCATGAATCATGAATCATGAATCATGAATTGAATGATAAATCATCAATCGAATCATGAATCATGAATTGAATCATGAATTGAATCATAAATCATGAATCATGAATTGAATCATGCATCATAAATCAGGAATTGAATCATGGATCAAGAATCATAAATCGAATCATGAATCAAGAATCATAAATCGAATCATGAATAATGAAATGAATCAGGAATCGAATCATGAATTGAATCATGAATCACGAATTGAATCATGAATCATGAATCATGAATTGAATCATGAATCATGAATCATGAATCAAATCATGAATCATGAATCATGAATCATGAATCATAAATTGAATCATGAATCATGAATCATGAATCATGAATCGAATCATGAATCATGAATTGATTCATGAATCATGAATCATGAATCGAATCATGAATCATGAATCATGAATCATGAATTGAATCATGAATCATGAATCATGAATCGAATCATGAATCATGAATTGATTCATGAATCATGAATCATGAATCATGAATCGAATCATGAATCATTAATCAAGAATCATGAATCGAATCATGAATCATGAATTGAATCATGAATCATGAATCGAATCATGAATCATGAATCATGAATCGAATCATGAATCATGTATCATGAATCATGAATCATGAATCGAATCATGAATCATGTATCATAAATCATGAATCATGAAGTGAATCATGAATCATGAATCATGAATCGAATTATGAATCATGAATTGAATCATGAATCATGAATCATGAATCATGAATTGAATGATGAATCATCAATCGAATCATGAATCATGAATTGAATCATGAATCATGAATCGAATCATGAATTATGAATTGAATAATGAATTCAATCATGAATCATGAATTGAATCTTGAATTGAATCATGAATCATGAATCATGAATTGAATCATGAATCAGGAATTGAATCATGGATCAAGAATCATAAATCGAATCATGAATCAAGAATCATAAATCGAATCATGAATAATGAAATGAATCAGGAATCGAATCATGAATTGAATCATGAATCACGAATTGAATCATGAATCATGAATTGAATCATGAATCATGAATCATAAATTGAATCATGAATCATGAATCAAGAATCATGAATCGAATTATGAATCATGAATTGAATCATGAATCATGAATCATGAATCGAATCATGAATCATGAATCATGAATCATGAATCATAAATTGAATCATGAATCATGAATCGAATCTTGAATCATGAATCATAAATTGAATCATGAATTGAATCATGAATTGAATCATGAATCATGAATCATGAATTGAATCATGAATCATGAATCATGAATCATGAATTGAATCATGAATCATGAATCATGAATTAAATCATGAATAATGAATCAAGAATCATGAATCGAATCATGAATCATGAATTGAATCATGAATCATGAATCATGCATCGAATCATGAATCATGAATCATGAATCATGAATCATGAAGTGAATCATGTATCATGAATCATGAATTGAATTATGAATTGAATCATAAATCATGAATCGAATCATCAATTATGAATCGAATTATGAATCATGAATTGAATCATGAATCATGAATCATGGATTGAATGATGAATCATCAATCGAATCATGAATCATGAATTGAATCATGAATTGAATCATGAATCATGAATCGATTCATGAATTATGAATTGAATAATGAATTCAATCATAATTCATGAATTGAATCTTGAATTGAATCATAAATCATGAATCATGAATTGAATCATGAATCATGAATCAGGAATTAAATCATGGATCAAGAATCATAAATCGAATCATGAATCAAGAATCATAAATCGAATCATGAATAATGAAATGAATCAGGAATCGAATCATGAATTGAATCATGAATCACGAATTGAATCATGAATCATGAATCATGAATTAAATCAGGAATCATGAATCAAATCATGAATCATGAATCATGAATCATGAATCATAAATTGAATCATGAATCATGAATCATGAATCATGAATTGAATCTTGAATCATGAATCATGAATCGAATCATGAATCATGAATTGATTCATGAATCATGAATCATGAATCGAATCATGAATCATGAATCATGAATCATGAATCATGAATCATGAATCGAATCATGAATCATGAATCATGAATCATGAATCATGAAGTGAATCATGTATCATGAATCATGAATTGAATTATGAATTGAATCATAAATCATGAATCGAATCATCAATTATGAATCGAATTATGAATCATGAATTGAATCATGAATCATGAATCATGGATTGAATGATGAATCATCAATCGAATCATGAATCATGAATTGAATCATGAATTGAATCATGAATCATGAATCGATTCATGAATTATGAATTGAATAATGAATTCAATCATAATTCATGAATTGAATCTTGAATTGAATCATAAATCATGAATCATGAATTGAATCATGAATCATGAATCAGGAATTAAATCATGGATCAAGAATCATAAATCGAATCATGAATCAAGAATCATAAATCGAATCATGAATAATGAAATGAATCAGGAATCGAATCATGAATTGAATCATGAATCACGAATTGAATCATGAATCATGAATTGAATCATGAATCATGAATCATAAATTGAATCATGAATCATGAATCAAGAATCATGAATCGAATTATGAATCATGAATTGAATCATGAATCATGAATCATGAATCGAATCATGAATCATGAATCATGAATCATGAATCATAAATTGAATCATGAATCATGAATCGAATCTTGAATCATGAATCATAAATTGAATCATGAATTGAATCATGAATTGAATCATGAATCATGAATCATGAATTGAATCATGAATCATGAATCATGAATCATGAATTGAATCATGAATCATGAATCATGAATTAAATCATGAATAATGAATCAAGAATCATGAATCGAATCATGAATCATGAATTGAATCATGAATCATGAATCATGCATCGAATCATGAATCATGAATCATGAATCATGAATCATGAAGTGAATCATGTATCATGAATCATGAATTGAATTATGAATTGAATCATAAATCATGAATCGAATCATCAATTATGAATCGAATTATGAATCATGAATTGAATCATGAATCATGAATCATGGATTGAATGATGAATCATCAATCGAATCATGAATCATGAATTGAATCATGAATTGAATCATGAATCATGAATCGATTCATGAATTATGAATTGAATAATGAATTCAATCATAATTCATGAATTGAATCTTGAATTGAATCATAAATCATGAATCATGAATTGAATCATGAATCATGAATCAGGAATTAAATCATGGATCAAGAATCATAAATCGAATCATGAATCAAGAATCATAAATCGAATCATGAATAATGAAATGAATCAGGAATCGAATCATGAATTGAATCATGAATCACGAATTGAATCATGAATCATGAATCATGAATTAAATCAGGAATCATGAATCAAATCATGAATCATGAATCATGAATCATGAATCATAAATTGAATCATGAATCATGAATCATGAATCATGAATTGAATCTTGAATCATGAATCATGAATCGAATCATGAATCATGAATTGATTCATGAATCATGAATCATGAATCGAATCATGAATCATGAATCATGAATCATGAATCATGAATCATGAATCGAATCATGAATCATGAATCATGAATCATGAATCATGAAGTGAATCATGTATCATGAATCATGAATTGAATTATGAATTGAATCATAAATCATGAATCGAATCATCAATTATGAATCGAATTATGAATCATGAATTGAATCATGAATCATGAATCATGGATTGAATGATGAATCATCAATCGAATCATGAATCATGAATTGAATCATGAATTGAATCATGAATCATGAATCGATTCATGAATTATGAATTGAATAATGAATTCAATCATAATTCATGAATTGAATCTTGAATTGAATCATAAATCATGAATCATGAATTGAATCATGAATCATGAATCAGGAATTAAATCATGGATCAAGAATCATAAATCGAATCATGAATCAAGAATCATAAATCGAATCATGAATAATGAAATGAATCAGGAATCGAATCATGAATTGAATCATGAATCACGAATTGAATCATGAATCATGAATCATGAATTAAATCAGGAATCATGAATCAAATCATGAATCATGAATCATGAATCATGAATCATAAATTAAATCATGAATCATGAATCATGAATCATGAATTGAATCTTGAATCATGAATCATGAATCGAATCATGAATCATGAATTGATTCATGAATCATGAATCATGAATCGAATCATGAATCATGAATCATGAATCATGAATTGAATCATGAATCATGAATTATGAATCGAATCATGAATCAAGAATCATAAATCGAATCATGAATCATGAATTGAATCATGAATCATGAATCGAATCATGAATCATGAATCATGAATCGAATCATGAATCATGAATCATGAATCATGAATTGAATCATGAATCATGAATCATGAATCGAATCATGAATCATGAATTGATTCATGAATCATGAATCATGAATCGAATCATGAATCATGAATCATGAATCGAATCATGAATCATTAATCAAGAATCATGAATCGAATCATGAATCATGAATTGAATCATGAATCATGAATCGAATCATGAATCATGAATCATGAATCGAATCATGAATCATGTATCATGAATCATGAATCATGAAGTGAATCATGAATCATGAATCATGAATCGAATCATGAATCATGAATTGAATCATGAATTGAATCATAAATCATGAATCGAATCATGAATCATGAATCGAATTATGAATCATGAATTGAATCATGAATCATGAATCATGAATCATGAATCATGAATTGAATGATGAATCATCAATCGAATCATGAATCATGAATTGAATCATGAATCATGAATCGAATCATGAATTATGAATTGAATAATGAATTCAATCATGAATCATGAATTGAATCTTGAATTGAATCATGAATCATGAATCATGAATTGAATCATGAATCAGGAATTGAATCATGGATCAAGAATCATAAATCGAATCATGAATCAAGAATCATAAATCGAATCATGAATAATGAAATGAATCAGGAATCGAATCATGAATTGAATCATGAATCACGAATTGAATCATGAATCATGAATTGAATCATGAATCATGAATCATAAATTGAATCATGAATCATGAATCAAGAATCATGAATCGAATTATGAATCATGAATTGAATCATGAATCATGAATCATGAATCGAATCATGAATCATGAATCATGAATCATGAATCATAAATTGAATCATGAATCATGAATCGAATCTTGAATCATGAATCATAAATTGAATCATGAATTGAATCATGAATTGAATCATGAATCATGAATCATGAATTGAATCATGAATCATGAATCATGAATCATGAATTGAATCATGAATCATGAATCATGAATTAAATCATGAATCATGAATCAAGAATCATGAATCAAATCATGAATCATGAATTGAATCATGAATCATGAATAATGAATCGAATCATGAATCATGAATCATGAATCATGAATCATGAAGTGAATCATGTATCATGAATCATGAATTGAATCATAAATCATGAATCGAATCATGAATTATGAATCGAATTATGAATCATGAATTGAATCATGAATCATGAATCATGGATTGAATGATGAATCATCAATCGAATCATGAATCATGAATTGAATCATGAATTGAATCATGAATCATGAATCGATTCATGAATTATGAATTGAATAATGAATTCAATCATAATTCATGAATTGAATCTTGAATTGAATCATAAATCATGAATCATGAATTGAATCATGAATCATGAATCAGGAATTAAATCATGGATCAAGAATCATAAATCGAATCATGAATCAAGAATCATAAATCGAATCATGAATAATGAAATGAATCAGGAATCGAATCATGAATTATTAATCAAGAATCATGAATCGAATCATGCATCATGAATTGAATCATGAATCATGAATCGAATCATGAATCATGAATCATGAATCGAATCATGAATCATGTATCATGAATCATGAATCATGAAGTGAATCATGAATCATGAATCATGAATCGAATCATAATTCATGAATTGAATCATGAATTGAATCATAAATCATGAATCGAATCATGAATCATGAATCGAATTATGAATCATGAATTGAATCATGAATCATGAATCATGAATCATGAATCATGAATTGAATGATGAATCATCAATCGAATCATGAATCATGAATTGAATCATGAATCATGAATCGAATCATGAATTATGAATTGAATAATGAATTCAATCATGAATCATGAATTGAATCTTGAATTGAATCATGAATCATGAATTGAATCATGAATCAGGAATTGAATCATGGATCAAGAATCATAAATCGAATCATGAATCAAGAATCATAAATCGAATCATGAATAATGAAATGAATCAGGAATCGAATCATGAATTGAATCATGAATCACGAATTGAATCATGAATCATGAATTGAATCATGAATTGAATCATGAATCATGAATCATAAATTGAATCATGAATCATGAATCAAGAATCATGAATCGAATTATGAATCATAAATTGAATCATGAATCATGAATCATGAATCGAATCATGAATCATGAATCATGAATCATGAATCATAAATTGAATCATGAATCATGAATCGAATCTTGAATCATGAATCATAAATTGAATCATGAATTGAATCATGAATTGAATCATGAATCATGAATCATGAATTGAATCATGAATCATGAATCATGAATCATGAATTGAATCATGAATCATGAATCATGAATTAAATCATGAATCATGAATCAAGAATCATGAATCGAATCATGAATCATGAATTGAATCATGAATCATGAATAATGAATCGAATCATGAATCATGAATCATGAATCATGAATCATGAAGTGAATCATGTATCATGAATCATGAATTGAATCATAAATCATGAATCGAATCATGAATTATGAATCGAATTATGAATCATGAATTGAATCATGAATCATGAATCATGGATTGAATGATGAATCATCAATCGAATCATGAATCATGAATTGAATCATGAATTGAATCATGAATCATGAATCGATTCATGAATTATGAATTGAATAATGAATTCAATCATAATTCATGAATTGAATCTTGAATTGAATCATAAGTCATGAATCATGAATTGAATCATGAATCATGAATCAGGAATTAAATCATGGATCAAGAATCATAAATCGAATCATGAATCAAGAATCATAAATCGAATCATGAATAATGAAATGAATCAGGAATCGAATCATGAATTGAATCATGAATCACGAATTGAATCATGAATCATGAATTAAATCATGAATCATGAATCAAATCATGAATCATGAATCATGAATCATGAATCATAAATTGAATCATGAATCATGAATCATGAATCATGAATTGAATCTTGAATCATGAATCATGAATCGAATCATGAATCATGAATTGATTCATGAATCATGAATCATGAATCGAATCATGAATCATGAATCATGAATCATGAATTGAATCATGAATCATGAATTATGAATCGAATCATGAATCAAGAATCATAAATCGAATCATGAATCATGAATTGAATCATGAATCATGAATCGAATCATGAATCATGAATCATGAATCGAATCATGAATCATGAATCATGAATCATGAATTGAATCATGAATCATGAAATATGAATCGAATCATGAATCAAGAATCATAAATCGAATAATGAATCATGAATTGAATCATGAATCATGAATCGAATCATGAATCGAATCATGAATCATGAATTGAATCATGAATCATGAATCGAATCATGAATCATGAATCATGAATCATAAATCGAATCATGAATCATGTATCATGAATCATGAATCATGAAGTGAATCATGAATCATGAATCGAATCATGAATCATAAATTGAATCATGAATTGAATCATAAATCATGAATCGAATCATGAATCATGAATCAAATTATGAATCATGAATTGAATCATGAATCATGAATCATGAATCATGAATCATGAATCATGAATCATGAATTGAATGATGAATCATCAATCGAATCATGAATCATGAATTGAATCATGAATTGAATCATGAATCATGAATCGAATCATGAATTGTGAATTGAATAATGAATTCAATCATGAATCATGAATTTAATCTTGAATTGAATCATGAATCATGAATCATGAATTGAATCATGAATCATGAATCAGGAATTGAATCATAGATCAAGAATCATAAATCGAATCATGAATCAAGAATCATAAATGGAATCATGAATAATGAAATGAATCATAAATCGAATCATGAATTAAGAATCATAAATCGAATCATGAATTAAGAATCATAAATCGAATCATGAATAATGAAATGAATCAGGAATCGAATCATGAATTGAATCATGAATCACGAATTGAATCATGAATCATGAATTGAATCATGAATCATGAATCATGAATCATAAATTGAATCATAAATCAAGAATCATGAATCGAATCATGAATCATGAATTGAATCATGAATCATGAATCATGAATCGAATCATGAATCATGAATCGAATCTTGAATCATGAATCATAAATTGAATCATGAATTGAATCATGAATCATGAATCATGAATTGAATCATGAATCATGAATAGTAACATAGTTACATAGTAACATAGTAACATAGTTGATGAGGTTGAAAAAAGACACCAGTCCATCAAGTTCAACCTATTTTGGATCTCCTGCGATCCTGCACTTATATTTGAAATTAATCCAGAGTAGGCAACCGCCCATCTGTTTCAATTTTGAAAATCACCCCAGACTCAATATTGCAATCCAATTTTTACCCTATATCCACTACTATCCTTTATTTTAAATTAACGGTCGTATCCCTGGATACACCTTTCCGCTAAAAATTTGTCTAACCCTTTCTTAAACATATCTATTGAATCTGCCATCACAACCTTCCCTGGCAATAAATTCCATATCTTGACTGCCCTTACTGTAAAGAAACCCTTCCTTTGCTGGTTGTGAAATTTCCTCTCCTCTAACCTTAGGGGATGACCACGTGTCCTGTGTATGGTCCTTGGGGTAAAAAGTTCCCATGAATCATAAATTGAATCATGAATCATGAATCGAATCTTGAATCATGAATCATGAATTGAATCATGAATCATTAATCATGATTTGAATCATGAATCATGAATAATAAATCGAATCATGAATCATGAATTGAATCAGGAATCAAATCATGAATTGAATCATGATTCATGAAATGAATCATGAATTGAATTATGAATCATGATTCATAAATCATGAATTATGAATTGAATCATGAATCATGAATTATGAATCATGAATTGAATCATGAATCATGAATTGAATCATGAATTGAATCATGAATCATGAATCATGAATTGAATCATGAATCATGAATCATAAATTGAATTATCAATCATGAATCATGAATTGAATCATGAATTGAATCATGAATCATGAATTGAATCATGAATCATAAATCATGAATTGAATCATGAATCATGAATCGAATCATGAATCATGAATCATGAATCATGAATCGAATCATGAATCGAATCATGAATCATGAATTGAATCATGAATCATGAATCATTATTTGAATCATAAATCATGAATCATGATTAGAATCATGAATCATGAATCATGAATTGAATCATGAATCATAAATCAAATCTTGAATTATGAATCATGAATTGAATAATGAATTAAATCATGAATTGAATCATGAATCATGAATCATAAATGGAATCATGAATTGAATCATGAATTGAATCATGTATCATGAATTGAATCATGAATCATGAATCATAAATCATGAATTGAATCATGAATAATGAATCATGAATTGAATCATGAATCATGAATCATGAATCATGAATCATGAATTGAATCATGAATCATGAATCAAATCTTAAATTATGAATCATGAATTGAATCATGAATTGAATCTCGCATCATGAATCATGAATTGAATCAGGAATCATGAACTATGAATCATGAATATAATCATGAATCATGAATCATGAATTGAATCATGAATTAAATCATGAATCATGAATCATGAATCGAATCATGAATCATGAATTGAATCATGAATTGAATCTCGCATCATGAATCATGAATTGAATCAGGAATCATGAATATAATCATGAATCATGAATCATGAATTGAATCATGAATCATGAATTATGAATCATGAATTGAATCATGAATTAAATCATGAATCATGAATCATGAATTGAATCACGAATCATGAATTGAATCATGAATTGAATCATGAATCATGAATTGAATCATGAATTGAATCATGAATTTATTCATGAATCATGAATCATAAATCGAATCATGAATCATGAATTGAATCAGGAAACAAATCATAAATTGAATCATGAATCATGAATTGAATCATGAATCATGAATCATGAATCGAATCATGAATCATGAATCAAGAATCATAAATCGAATCATGAATCATGAATCAAGAATCATAAATCGAATCATGAAACATGAATTGAATCATAAATCATTAATCATGAATTGAATCATGAATCATGAATTGATTTATGAATCATGAATAATGAATCGAATCATGAATCATGAATCATGAATCACGAATTGAATCATGAATCATGAATCATGAATCGTTTCATAAATCATGAATCATGAATCGTGAATTGAATCATGAATCATGAATTAAATCTTCAATCATGAATCATGAATTGAATCATGAATTGAATCATTAATCATAAATTGAATCATGAATCATGAATCATAAATCATGAATTGAATCATGAATAATGAATCATGAATCGAATCATGAATCATGAATCATGAATCATGAATCATGAATCATGAATTGAATCATGAATCATGAATCAAATCTTAAATTATGAATCATGAATTGAATCATGAATTGAATCTCGCATCATGAATCATGAATTGAATCAGGAATCATGAATATAATCAATAATCATGAATCAAATCTTAAATTATGAATCATGAATTGAATCATAAATCATGAATCATGAATCATGAATTGAATCATGAATCATTAATCTTGAATCAAATCATGAATCATGAATCAAGAATCATGAACCATGAATCATGAATTGAATCATGAATCATGAATTGATTCATGAATTGAATCATTAATAATGAATCATGAATCATGAATTGAATTATAATTTGAATCATGAATCATGAATTAAATTATGAATTGAATCATGAATCATGAATCATGAATTGAATCATGAATCATGAATCATAAATCGAATCATGAATCATGAATTGAATCATGAAACGAATCATAAATTGAATCATGAATCATGAATTGAATCATGAATCATGAATCATGAATTGAATCATAAATCATGAATTATGAATCATGAATTGAATCATGAATCATTAATCATGAATTGAATCATGAATCATGAATTGAATCATGAATTAAATCATGAATCATGAATCATAAATTGAATCATGAATCATGAATCATAAATTGAATCATGAATCATGAATTGATTCATGAATTAAATCATGAATCATGAATTGAATCATGAATCATGAATCATGAATTGAATCATGAATCATGAATCATGAATTGAATCATGAATCATGAATCGAATCATGAATCATGAATTGAATCATGAATCATGAATCGAATCATGAATCATGAATTGAAGCATGAATCATGAATAGAATCATGAATCATGAATTGAATCATGAATCATGAATCATGAATAGAATCATGAATCATGAATCGTGAATTGAATCATGAATCGAATCATGAATCATGAATTGAATCATGAATCATGAATCATGAATAGAATCATGAATCATGAATCATGAATTGAATCATGAATCATGAATCATGAATTGAATCATGAATCATTAATCGAATCATGAATCATGAATTGAATCATGAATCATGAATCATGAATAGAATCATGAATCATGAATCATGAATTGAATCATGAATCATGAATCGAATCATGAATCATGAATTGAATCATGAATCATGAATCGAATCATGAATCATGAATTGAATCATGAATCATGAATCATGAATCGAATCATGAATCATGAATTGAATCATGAATCATGAATCGAATCATGAATCATGAATTGAATCATGAATCATGAATCATGAATAGAATCATGAATCATGAATCATGAATTGAATCATGAATCATGAATCGAATCATGAATCATGAATTGAATCATGAATCATGAATCATGAATAGAATCATGAATCATGAATCATGAATCATGAATTGAATCATGAATCATGAATAGAATCATGAATCATAAATTGAATCATGAATCATTAATTGAATCATGAATCATGAATCATGAATTGAATCATGAATTAAATCATGAATCATGGATTGAATCATGAATCATGAATCATGAATAATGAATCATGAATTAAAACATGAATCATGAATCATGAATCGAATCATGAATCATGAATTAAATCATGAATCATGAATTGAATCATGAATCATGAATCATGAATTGAATCATGAATCATGAATCATGAATCGAATCATGAATCATGAATTGAATCATGAATCATGAATCGAATCATGAATCATGAATGGAAGCATGAATCATGAATCGAATCATGAATCATGAATTGAATCATGAATCATGAATAGAATCATGAATCATGAATCGTGAATTGAATCATGAATCAAATCATGAATCATGAATTGAATCATGAATCATGAATCATGAATAGAATCATGAATCATGAATCATGAATTGAATCATGAATCATGAATCATGAATTGAATCATGAATCATGAATCGAATCATGAATCATGAATTGAATCATGAATCATGAATAGAATCATGAATCATGAATCATGAATTGAATCATGAATCATGAATCGAATCATGAATCATGAATTGAATCATGAATCGAATCATGAATCATGATTTGAATCATGAATCATGAATCATGAATCGAATCATGAATCATGAATTGAATCATGAATCATGAATCGAATCATGAATCATGAATTGAATCATGAATCATGAATCATGAATAGAATCATGAATCATGAATCATGAATTGAATCATGAATCATGAATCGAATCATGAATCATGAATTGAATCATGAATCATGAATCATGAATAGAATCATGAATCATGAATTGAATCATGAATCATGAATTGAATCATGAATCATGAATCATGAATTGAAGCATGAATCATGAATAGAATCATGAATCATAAATTGAATCATGAATCATTAATTGAATCATGAATCATGAATCATGAATTGAATCATGAATTAAATCATGAATCATGGATTGAATCATGAATCATGAATCATGAATTAAAACATGAATCATGAATCATGAATCGAATCATGAATCATGAATTGAATCATGAATCATGAATTGAATCATGAATCATGAATCAAGAATTGAATCATGAATCACGAATGGAATCATGAATCATGAATTGAATCATGAATCATGAATCATGAATAGAATCATGAATCATGAATCATGAAATGAATTATGAATCATGAATCGAATCATGAATCATGAATTAAATCATGAATCATGAATCATGAATTGAATCATGAATCATGAATCGAATCATGAATCATGAATTGAATCATGAATCATGAATCATGAATCAAATCTTAAATTATGAATCATGAATTGAATCATGAATTGAATCAGGAATCATGAACTATGAATCATGAATATAATCATGAATCATGAATCATGAATTGAATCATGAATAATGAATTGAAAAATGAATTAAATCATGAATCATGAATCGAATCACGAATCATGAATTGAATCATGAATTGAATCATGAATCATGAATTGAATCATGAATTGAATCATGAATTTATTCATGAATCATGCATCATAAATCGAATCATGAATCATGAATTGAATCATGAATCATGAATTGAATCATGAATCATGAATCATGAATAGAATCATGAATCATGAATCGTGAATTGAATCATGAATCGAATCATGAATCATGAATTGAATCATGAATCATGAATCATGAATAGAATCATGAATCATGAATCATGAATTGAATCATGAATCATGAATCATGAATTGAATCATGAATCATTAATCGAATCATGAATCATGAATTGAATCATGAATCATGAATCATGAATAGAATCATGAATCATGAATCATGAATTGAATCATGAATCATGAATCGAATCATGAATCATGAATTGAATCATGAATCATGAATCGAATCATGAATCATGAATTGAATCATGAATCATGAATCATGAATCGAATCATGAATCATGAATTGAATCATGAATCATGAATCGAATCATGAATCATGAATTGAATCATGAATCATGAATCATGAATAGAATCATGAATCATGAATCATGAATTGAATCATGAATCATGAATCGAATCATGAATCATGAATTGAATCATGAATCATGAATCATGAATAGAATCATGAATCATGAATCATGAATCATGAATTGAATCATGAATCATGAATAGAATCATGAATCATAAATTGAATCATGAATCATTAATTGAATCATGAATCATGAATCATGAATTGAATCATGAATCATGAATCATGAATAATGAATCATGAATTAAAACATGAATCATGAATCATGAATCGAATCATGAATCATGAATTAAATCATGAATCATGAATTGAATCATGAATCATGAATCATGAATTGAATCATGAATCATGAATCATGAATCGAATCATGAATCATGAATTGAATCATGAATCATGAATCGAATCATGAATCATGAATTGAAGCATGAATCATGAATCGAATCATGAATCATGAATTGAATCATGAATCATGAATAGAATCATGAATCATGAATCGTGAATTGAATCATGAATCAAATCATGAATCATGAATTGAATCATGAATCATGAATCATGAATAGAATCATGAATCATGAATCATGAATTGAATCATGAATCATGAATCATGAATTGAATCATGAATCATGAATCGAATCATGAATCATGAATTGAATCATGAATCATGAATAGAATCATGAATCATTAATTGAATCATGAATCATGAATCATGGATTGAATCATGAATCATGAATCATGAATAATGAATCATGAATTAAAACATGAATCATGAATCATGAATCGAATCATGAATCATGAATTAAATCATGAATCATGAATTGAATCATGAATCATGAATCATGAATTGAATCATGAATCATGAATCATGAATCGAATCATGAATCATGAATTGAATCATGAATCATGAATCGAATCATGAATCATGAATTGAAGCATGAATCATGAATCGAATCATGAATCATGAATTGAATCATGAATCATGAATAGAATCATGAATCATGAATCGTGAATTGAATCATGAATCAAATCATGAATCATGAATTGAATCATGAATCATGAATCATGAATAGAATCATGAATCATGAATCATGAATTGAATCATGAATCATGAATCATGAATTGAATCATGAATCATGAATCGAATCATGAATCATGAATTGAATCATGAATCATGAATAGAATCATGAATCATGAATCATGAATTGAATCATGAATCATGAATCGAATCATGAATCATGAATTGAATCATGAATCGAATCATGAATCATGATTTGAATCATGAATCATGAATCATGAATCGAATCATGAATCATGAATTGAATCATGAATCATGAATCGAATCATGAATCATGAATTGAATCATGAATCATGAATCATGAATAGAATCATGAATCATGATTCATGAATTGAATCATGAATCATGAATCGAATCATGAATCATGAATTGAATCATGAATCATGAATCATGAATAGAATCATGAATCATGAATTGAATCATGAATCATGAATTGAATCATGAATCATGAATCATGAATTGAATCATGAATCATGAATAGAATCATGAATCATAAATTGAATCATGAATCATTAATTGAATCATGAATCATGAATCATGAATTGAATCATGAATTAAATCATGAATCATGGATTGAATCATGAATCATGAATCATGAATCATGAATTAAAACATGAATCATGAATCATGAATCGAATCATGAATCATGAATTGAATCATGAATCATGAATTGAATCATGAATCATGAATCATGAATTGAATCATGAATCACGAATGGAATCATGAATCATGAATTGAATCATGAATCATGAATCATGAATAGAATCATGAATCATGAATCATGAAATGAATTATGAATCATGAATCGAATCATGAATCATGAATTAAATCATGAATCATGAATCATGAATTGAATCATGAATCATGAATCGAATCATGAATCATGAATTGAATCATGAATCATGAATCATGAATCAAATCTTAAATTATGAATCATGAATTGAATCATGAATTGAATCAGGAATCATGAACTATGAATCATGAATATAATCATGAATCATGAATCATGAATTGAATCATGAATAATGAATTGAAAAATGAATTAAATCATGAATCATGAATCGAATCACGAATCATGAATTGAATCATGAATTGAATCATGAATCATGAATTGAATCATGAATTGAATCATGAATTTATTCATGAATCATGCATCATAAATCGAATCATGAATCATGAATTGAATCAGGAAACAAATCATAAATTGAATCATGAATCATGAATTGAATCATGAATCATGAATCATGAATCGAATCATGAATCATGATTCAAGAATCATAAATCGAATCATGAAACATGAATTGAATCATGAATTGCATCATGAATCATGAATTGATTTATGAATCATGAATCATGAATCGAATCATGAATTATGAATCATGAATTGAATCATGAATCATGAATCGTTTCATAAATCATGAATCATGAATCGTGAATTGAATCATGAATCATAAATTAAAACTTGAATCATGAATCATTAATTGAATCATGAATTGAATCATGAATCATAAATTGAATCATGAATCATAAATCATGAATTGAATCATAAATCATGAATCATGAATCATGAATTGAATCATGAATCATTAATCTTGAATCAAATCATGAATCATGAATCAAGAATCATGAATCATGAATCATGAATTGAATCATGAATCATGAATTGATTCATGAATTGAATCATTAATAATGAATCATGAATCATGAATTGAATTATAATTTGAATCATGAATCATGAATTAAATTATGAATTGAATCATGAATCATGAATCATGAATTGAATCATGAAACATGAATCATAAATCGAATCATGAATCATGAATTGAATCATGAAACGAATCATAAATTGAATCATGAATCATGAATTGAATCATGAATCATGAATCATGAATTGAATCATGAATCATGAATTATGAATCATGAATTGAATCTTGAATCATGAATCGAATCATGAATTATGAATCATGAATTGAATCTTGAATCATGAATCATGAATCGAATCATGAATCATGAATTGATTCATGAATCATGAATCATGAATCAAATCATGAATCATGAATCATGAATCATGAATTGAATCATGAATCTTGAATTATGAATCGAATCATGAATCAAGAATCATAAATCGAATCATGAATCATGATTTGAATCATGAATCATGAATCGAATCATGAATCATGAATCATGAATCAAGAATCATGAATCGAATCATGAATCATGAATTGAATCATGAATCATGAATCGAATCATGAATCATGAATCATGAATCATATATCGAATCATGAATCATGTATCATGAATCATGAATCATGTATCATGAATCATGAATCATGAAGTGAATCATGAATCATGAATCATGAATCGAATCATGAATCATAAATTGAATCATGAATTGAATCATAAATCATGAATCGAATCATGAATCATGAATCAAATTATGAATCATGAATTGAATCATGAATCATGAATCATGAATCATGAATCATGAATTGAATGATGAATCATCAATCGAATCATGAATCATGAATTGAATCATGAATCATGAATCGAATCATGAATTGTGAATTGAATAATGAATTCAATCATGAATCATGAATTTAATCTTGAATTGAATCATGAATCATGAATCATGAATTGAATCATGAATCATGAATCAGGAATTGAATCATGGATCAAGAATCATAAATCGAATCATGAATCAAGAATCATAAATGGAATCATGAATAATGAAATGAATCATAAATCGAATCATGAATTAAGAATCATAAATCGAATCATGAAAAATGAAATGAATCAGGAATCGAATCATGAATTGAATCATGAATCACGAATTGAATCATGAATCATGAATTGAATCATGAATCATGAATCATGAATCATAAATTGAATCATGAATCATGAATCAAGAATCATGAATCGAATCATGAATCATGAATTGAATCATGAATCATGAATCATGAATCGAATCATGAATCATGAATCGAATCTTGAATCATGAATCATAAATTGAATCATGAATTGAATCATGAATTGAATCATGAATCATGAATCATGAATCATGAATTGCATCATGAATAATGAATCATGAATTGAATCATGAATAATGAATCATGAATTGAATCATGAATCCTGAATCAAGAATCATGAATTGAATCATGAATCATGAATTGAATCATGAATCATGAATCATGAATCGAATCATGAATCATGAATCATGAATTCAATCATGAATCATGAATCATGAATTCAATCAAGAATTATTAATCGAATCATGAATCAAGAATCATAAATCGAATCATGAATCATGAAATGAATCAGGAATCGAATCATGAATTGAATCATGAATCATGAATTCAATCATCAATCATGAATCATGAATCATGAATTGAATCATGAATCATGAATCAGGAATTGAATCATGGATCAAGAATCATAAATCAAATCATGAATCAAGAATCATAAATCGAATCATGAATAATGAAATGAATAAGGAATCGAATCATGAATTGAATCAGGAATCATGAACTATGAATCATGAATATAATCATGAATCATGAATCATGAATTGAATCATGAATCATGAATTGAATCATGAATTAAATCATGAATCATGAATCATGAATTGAATCATGAATCATGAATTGAATCATGAATTGAATCTCGCATCATGAATCATGAATTGAATCAGGAATCATGAACTATGAATCATGAATATAATCATGAATCATGAATCATGAATTGAATCATGAATCATGAATTGAATCATGAATTAAATCATGAAACATGAATCATGAATCGAATCACAAATCATGAATTGAATCATGAATTGAATCATGAATCATGAATTGAATCATGAATTGAATCATGAATTTATTCATGAATCATGAATCATAAATCGAATCATGAATCATGAATCATGAATCGAATCATGAATCATGTATCAAGAATCATAAATCGAATCATGAAACATGAATTGAATCATGAATCATTAATCATGAATTGAATTATAATTTGAATCATGAATCATGAATTAAATTATGAATTGAATCATGAATCATGAATCATAAATCGAATCATGAATCATGAATTGAATCATGAAACGAATCATAAATTGAATCATGAATCATGAATTGAATCATGAATCATGAATCATGAATTGAATCATGAATCATGAATTATGAATCATGAATTGAATCATAAATCATTAATCATGAATTGAATCATGAATCATGAATCATGAATCATGAATTGAATCATGTATTAAATCATGAATCATGAATCATAAATTGAATCATGAATCATGAATCATAAATTGAATCATGAATCATGAATTGATTCATGAATTAAATCATGAATCATGAATTGAATCATGAATCATGAATCGAATCATAAATCATGAATTGAATCATGAATCGAATCATGAATCATGAATTGAATCATGAATCATGAATCATGAATAGAATCATGAATCATGAATTGAATCATGAATCATGAATCATGAATAGAATCATGAATCATGAATCATGAATTGAATCATGAATCGAATCATGAATCATGAATCATGAATAGAATCATGAATCATGAATTGAATCATGAATCATGAATCATGAATTGAATCATGAATCATGAATCGAATCATGAATCATGAATTGAATCATGAATCATGAATAGAATCATGAATCATGAATCATTAATTGAATCATGAATCATGAATCGAATCATGAATCATGAATTGAATCATGAATCATGAATCATGAATAGAATCATGAATCATGAATCATGAATTGAATCATGAATCATGAATCATAAATTGAATCATGAATCATGAATTGAATCATGAATCATGAATCATGAATCATGAATTAAATCATGAATCATGAATTGAATCATGAATCATGAATCATGAATCATGAATTAAATCATGAATCATGAATCATGAATCGAATCATGAATCATGAATTGAATCATGAATCATGAATTGAATCATGAATCATGAATCATGAATTGAATCATGAATCACGAATCGAATTATGAATCATGAATTGAATCATGAATCATGAATCATGAATAGAATCATGAATCATGAATCATGAAATGAATCATGTATCATGAATCGAATCATAAAACATGAATTGAATCATGAATCATGAATCATGAATTGAATCATGAATCATGAATTGAATCATGAATCATGAATAGAATCATGAATCATGAATTGAATCATGAATCATGAATCATGAATCAAATCTTAAATTATGAATCATGAATTGAATCATGAATTGAATCTCGCATCATGAATCATGAATTGAATCAGGAATCATGAACTATGAATCATGAATATAATCATGAATCATGAATCATGAATTGAATCATGAATAATGAATTGAATAATGAATTAAATCATGAATCATGAATCATGAATCGAATCACGAATCATGAATTGAATCATGAATCATGAATTGAATCATGAATTGAATCATGAATTTATTCATGAATCATGAATCATAAATCGAATCATGAATCATGAATTGAATCAGGAAACAAATCATAAATTGAATCATGAATCATGAATTGAATCATGAATCATGAATCATGAATCGAATCATGAATCATGAATCAAGAATCATAAATCGAATCATGAAACATGAATTGAATCATGAATTATTAATCATGAATTGCATCATGAATCATGAATTGATTTATGAATCATGAATCATGAATCGAATCATGAATCATGAATCATGAATCATGAATTGAATCATGAATCATGAATCATGAATCATGAATCGTTTCATAAATCATGAGTCATGAATCGTGAATTGAATCATGAATCATGAATTAAATCTTCAATCATGAATCATGAATTGAATCATGAATTGAATCATGAATCATAAATTGAATCATGAACCATAAATCATGAATTGAATCATAAATCATGAATCATGAATTGAATCATGAATCATGAATCGAATCATGAATCATGAAATGAATCATGAATCGAATCATGAATCATGAATTGAATCATGAATCATGAATCATGAATAGAATCATGAATCATGAATTGAATCATGAATCATGAATCATGAATTGAATCATGAATCATGAATCATGAATAGAATCATGAATCATGAATCATGAATTGAATCATGAATCATGAATCGAATCATGAATCATGAATTGAATCATGAATCATGAATCATGAATAGAATCATGAATCATGAATTGAATCATGAATCATGAATCATGAATTGAATCATGAATCATGAATCATGAATAGAATCATGAATCATGAATCATGAATCGAATCATGAATCATGAATTGAATCATGAATCATGAATCGAATCATTAATCATGAATTGAATCATGAATCATGAATCATGAATAGAATCATGAATCATGAATTGAATCATGAATCATGAATCATGAATTGAATCATGAATCATGAATCATGAATAGAATCATGAATCATGAATCATGAATTGAATCATGAATCATGAATCATGAATTGAATCATGAATCATGAATTGAATCATGAATCATGAATCATGAATTGAATCATGAATCATGAATCATGAATCATGAATTGAATCATGTATTAAATCATGAATCATGAATCATAAATTGAATCATGAATCATGAATCATAAATTGAATCATGAATCATGAATTGATTCATGAATTAAATCATGAATCATGAATTGAATCATGAATCATGAATCATGAATCGAATCATAAATCATGAATTGAATCATGAATCGAATCATGAATCATGAATTGAATCATGAATCATGAATCATGAATAGAATCATGAATCATGAATTGAATCATGAATCATGAATCATGAATAGAATCATGAATCATGAATCATGAATTGAATCATGAATCGAATCATGAATCATGAATCATGAATAGAATCATGAATCATGAATTGAATCATGAATCATGAATCATGAATTGAATCATGAATCATGAATCGAATCATGAATCATGAATTGAATCATGAATCATGAATAGAATCATGAATCATGAATCATTAATTGAATCATGAATCATGAATCGAATCATGAATCATGAATTGAATCATGAATCATGAATCATGAATAGAATCATGAATCATGAATCATGAATTGAATCATGAATCATGAATCATAAATTGAATCATGAATTGAATCATGAATCATGAATCATGAATCATGAATTAAATCATGAATCATGAATTGAATCATGAATCATGAATCATGAATCATGAATTAAATCATGAATCATGAATCATGAATCGAATCATGAATCATGAATTGAATCATGAATCATGAATTGAATCATGAATCATGAATCATGAATTGAATCATGAATCACGAATCGAATCATGAATCATGAATTGAATCATGAATCATGAATCATGAATAGAATCATGAATCATGAATCATGAAATGAATCATGTATCATGAATCGAATCATAAAACATGAATTGAATCATGAATCATGAATCATGAATTGAATCATGAATCATGAATAGAATCATGAATCATGAATTGAATCATGAATCATGAATCATGAATCAAATCTTAAATTATGAATCATGAATTGAATCATGAATTGAATCTCGCATCATGAATCATGAATTGAATCAGGAATCATGAACTATGAATCATGAATATAATCATGAATCATGAATCATGAATTGAATCATGAATAATGAATTGAATAATGAATTAAATCATGAATCATGAATCATGAATCGAATCACGAATCATGAATTGAATCATGAATCATGAATTGAATCATGAATTGAATCATGAATTTATTCATGAATCATGAATCATAAATCGAATCATGAATCATGAATTGAATCAGGAAACAAATCATAAATTGAATCATGAATCATGAATTGAATCATGAATCATGAATCATGAATCGAATCATGAATCATGAATCAAGAATCATAAATCGAATCATGAAACATGAATTGAATCATGAATTATTAATCATGAATTGCATCATGAATCATGAATTGATTTATGAATCATGAATCATGAATCGAATCATGAATCATGAATCATGAATCATGAATTGAATCATGAATCATGAATCATGAATCATGAATCGTTTCATAAATCATGAGTCATGAATCGTGAATTGAATCATGAATCATGAATTAAATCTTCAATCATGAATCATGAATTGAATCATGAATTGAATCATGAATCATAAATTGAATCATGAACCATAAATCATGAATTGAATCATAAATCATGAATCATGAATTGAATCATGAATCATGAATCATGAATCGAATCATGAATCATGAAATGAATCATGAATCGAATCATGAATCATGAATTGAATCATGAATCATGAATCATGAATAGAATCATGAATCATGAATTGAATCATGAATCATGAATCATGAATTGAATCATGAATCATGAATCATGAATAGAATCATGAATCATGAATCATGAATTGAATCATGAATCATAAATTGAATCATGAATCATGAATTGAATCATGAAACGAATCATAAATTGAATCATGAATCATGAATTGAATCATGAATCATGAATTGAATCATGAATCATGAATTATGAATCATGAATTGAATCATGAATCATTAATCTTGAATCAAATCATGAATCATGAATCAAGAATCATGAATCATGAATCATGAATTGAATCATGAATCATGAATTGATTCATGAATTGAATCATTAATAATGAATCATGAATCATGAATTGAATTATGAATTGAATCATGAATCATGAATCATGAATCATAAATTGAATCATGAATCATGAATTGAATCATGAAACGAATCATAAATTGAATCATGAATCATGAATTGAATCATGAATCATGAATCATGAATTGAATCATGAATCATGAATTATGAATCATGAATTGAATCATGAATCATTAATCATGAATTGAATCATGAATCATGAATCATGAATTGAATCATGAATTAAATCATGAATCATGAATCATGAATTGAATCATGAATCATGAATCATGAATTGAATCATGAATCATGAATCATGAATCGAATCATGAATCATGAATTAAATCATGAATCATGAATCGAATCATGAATCATGAATTGAATCATGAATCATAAATCAAGAATCATAAATCGAATCATGAAACATGAATTGAATCATGAATCATTAATCATGAATTGCATCATGAATCATGAATTGAATCATGAATCATGAATCATGAATCGAATCATGAATCATGAATCATGATTTGAATCATGAATCATGAATCATGAATCGTTTCATAAATCATGAATCATGAATCGTGAATTGAATCATGAATCATGAATTAAATCTTCAATCATGAATCATGAATTGAATCATGAATTGAATCATGAATCATAAATTGAATCATGAATCATAAATTGAATCATGAATCATAAATCATGAATTGAATCATAAATCATGAATCATGAATCATGAATTGAATCATGAATCATTAATCTTGAATCAAATCATGAATCATGAATCAAGAATCATGAATTGAATTATAATTCGAATCATGAATCATGAATTAAACTATGAATTGAATCATGAATCATGAATCATGAATCATAAATCGAATCATGAATCATGAATTGAATCATGAAACGAATCATAAATTGAATCATGAATCATGAATTGAATCATGAATCATGAATTATGAATCATGAATTGAATCATGAATCATTAATCATGAATTGAATCATGAATCATGAATCATGAATCATGAATTGAATCATGAATTAAATCATGAATCATGAATCATGAATTGAATCATGAATCATGAATCATGAATTGAATCATGAATCATGAATCATGAATCGAATCATGAATCATGAATTGAATCATGAATCATGAATCGAATCATGAATCATGAATTGAATCATGAATCATGAATCATGAATAGAATCATGAATCATGAATTGAATCATGAATCATGAATCATGAATAGAATCATGAATCATGAATCATGAATAGAATCATGAATCATGAATCATGAAATGAATCATGAATCGAATCATGAATCATGAATTGAATCATGAATCATGAATCATGAATTGAATCATGAATCATGAATCGAATCATGAATCATGAATTGAATCATGAATCATGAATCATGAATCAAATCTTAAATTATGAATCATGAATTGAATCATGAATTGAATCTTGCATCATGAATCATGAATTGAATCAGGAATCATGAACTATGAATCATGAATATAATCATGAATCATGAATCATGAATTGAATCATGAATAATGAATTGAATAATGAATTAAATCATGAATCATGAATCATGAATCGAATCACGAATCATGAATTGAATCATGAATTGAATCATGAATCATGAATTGAATCATGAATCATGAATCATGAATCATGAATAGAATCATGAATCATGAATCATGAATTGAATCATGAATCATGAATCATAAATTGAATCATGAATCATGAATTGAATCATGAATCATGAATCATGAATTATGAATTGAATCATGAATTAAATCATGAATCATGAATTAAATCATGAATCATGAATCATGAATCGAATCATGTATCATGAATTGAATCATGAATCATGAATTGAATCATGAATCATGAATCATGAATTAAATCATGAATCACGAATCGAATCATAAATCATGAATTGAATCATGAATCATGAATCATGAATAGAATCATGAATCATGAAATGAGCCATGAATCATGAATCGAATCATGAATCATGAATTGAATCATGAATCATGAATCATGAATAGAATCATGAATCATGAAATGAGCCATGAATCATGAATCGAATCATGAATCATGAATTGAATCATGAATCATGAATCATGAATTGAATCATGAATCGAATCATGAATCATGAATTGAATCATGAATCATGAATCATGAATCAAATCTTAAATTATGAATCATGAATTGAATCATGAATTGAATCTCGCATCATGAATCATGAATTGAATCGGGAATCATGAACTATGAATCATGAATATAATCATGAATCATGAATTGAATCATGAATAATGAATTGAATAATGAATTAAATCATGAATCATGAATCATGAATCGAATCACGAATCATGAATTGAATCATGAATTGAATCATGAATTGAATCATGAATTGAATCATGAATTGAATCATGAATCATGAATCGAATCATGAATCATGAATCAAGAATCATAAATCGAATCATGAAACATGAATTGAATCATGAATCATTAATCATGAATTGCATCATGAATCATGAATTGAATCATGAATCATGAATCATGAATCGAATCATGAATCATGAATCATGAATCATGAATTGAATCATGAATCATGAATCATGAATCGTTTCATAAATCATGAATCATGAATCGTGAATTGAATCATGAATCATGAATTAAATTTTCAATCATGAATCATGAATTGAATCATGAATTGAATCATGAATCATAAATTGAATCATGAATCATAAATCATGAATTGAATCATAAATCATGAATCATGAATCATGAATTGAATCATGAATCATTAATCTTGAATCAAATCATGAATCATGAATCAAGAATCATGAATCATGAATCATGAATTGAATCATGAATCATGAATTGATTCATGAATTGAATCATTAATAATGAATCATGAATCATGAATTGAATTATAATTTGAATCATGAATCATGAATCATGAATCATAAATTGAATCATGAATCATGAATTGAATCATGAAACGAATCATAAATTGAATCATGAATCATGAATTGAATCATGAATCATGAATTGAATCATGAATCATGAATTATGAATCATGAATTGAATCATGAATCATTAATCTTGAATCAAATCATGAATCATGAATCAAGAATCATGAATCATGAATCATGAATTGAATCATGAATCATGAATTGATTCATGAATTGAATCATTAATAATGAATCATGAATCATGAATTGAATTATGAATTGAATCATGAATCATGAATCATGAATCATAAATTGAATCATGAATCATGAATTGAATCATGAAACGAATCATAAATTGAATCATGAATCATGAATTGAATCATGAAACGAATCATAAATTGAATCATGAATCATGAATTGAATCATGAATCATGAATCATGAATTGAATCATGAATCATGAATTATGAATCATGAATTGAATCATGAATCATTAATCATGAATTGAATCATGAATCATGAATCATGAATTGAATCATGAATTAAATCATGAATCATGAATCATGAATTGAATCATGAATCATGAATCATGAATTGAATCATGAATCATGAATCATGAATCGAATCATGAATCATGAATTAAATCATGAATCATGAATCGAATCATGAATCATGAATTGAATCATGAATCATAAATCAAGAATCATAAATCGAATCATGAAACATGAATTGAATCATGAATCATTAATCATGAATTGCATCATGAATCATGAATTGAATCATGAATCATGAATCATGAATCGAATCATGAATCATGAATCATGAATCATGATTTGAATCATGAATCATGAATCATGAATCGTTTCATAAATCATGAATCATGAATCGTGAATTGAATCATGAATCATGAATTAAATCTTCAATCATGAATCATGAATTGAATCATGAATTGAATCATGAATCATAAATTGAATCATGAATCATAAATTGAATCATGAATCATAAATCATGAATTGAATCATAAATCATGAATCATGAATCATGAATTGAATCATGAATCATTAATCTTGAATCAAATCATGAATCATGAATCAAGAATCATGAATTGAATTATAATTCGAATCATGAATCATGAATTAAACTATGAATTGAATCATGAATCATGAATCATGAATCATAAATCGAATCATGAATCATGAATTGAATCATGAAACGAATCATAAATTGAATCATGAATCATGAATTGAATCATGAATCATGAATTATGAATCATGAATTGAATCATGAATCATTAATCATGAATTGAATCATGAATCATGAATCATGAATCATGAATTGAATCATGAATTAAATCATGAATCATGAATCATGAATTGAATCATGAATCATGAATCATGAATTGAATCATGAATCATGAATCATGAATCGAATCATGAATCATGAATTGAATCATGAATCATGAATCGAATCATGAATCATGAATTGAATCATGAATCATGAATCATGAATAGAATCATGAATCATGAATTGAATCATGAATCATGAATCATGAATAGAATCATGAATCATGAATCATGAATAGAATCATGAATCATGAATCATGAAATGAATCATGAATCGAATCATGAATCATGAATTGAATCATGAATCATGAATCATGAATTGAATCATGAATCATGAATCGAATCATGAATCATGAATTGAATCATGAATCATGAATCATGAATCAAATCTTAAATTATGAATCATGAATTGAATCATGAATTGAATCTTGCATCATGAATCATGAATTGAATCAGGAATCATGAACTATGAATCATGAATATAATCATGAATCATGAATCATGAATTGAATCATGAATAATGAATTGAATAATGAATTAAATCATGAATCATGAATCATGAATCGAATCACGAATCATGAATTGAATCATGAATTGAATCATGAATCATGAATTGAATCATGAATCATGAATCATGAATTGAATCATGAATCATGAATCATGAATAGAATCATGAATCATGAATCATGAATTGAATCATGAATCATGAATCATAAATTGAATCATGAATCATGAATTGAATCATGAATCATGAATCATGAATTATGAATTGAATCATGAATTAAATCATGAATCATGGATTGAATCATGAATCATGAATCATGAATCATGAATCATGAATCATGAATCATGAATTAAATCATGAATCATGAATCATGAATCGAATCATGTATCATGAATTGAATCATGAATCATGAATTGAATCATGAATCATGAATCATGAATTAAATCATGAATCACGAATCGAATCATAAATCATGAATTGAATCATGAATCATGAATCATGAATAGAATCATGAATCATGAAATGAGCCATGAATCATGAATCGAATCATGAATCATGAATTGAATCATGAATCATGAATCATGAATAGAATCATGAATCATGAAATGAGCCATGAATCATGAATCGAATCATGAATCATGAATTGAATCATGAATCATGAATCATGAATTGAATCATGAATCGAATCATGAATCATGAATTGAATCATGAATCATGAATCATGAATCAAATCTTAAATTATGAATCATGAATTGAATCATGAATTGAATCTCGCATCATGAATCATGAATTGAATCGGGAATCATGAACTATGAATCATGAATATAATCATGAATCATGAATTGAATCATGAATAATGAATTGAATAATGAATTAAATCATGAATCATGAATCATGAATCGAATCACGAATCATGAATTGAATCATGAATTGAATCATGAATTGAATCATGAATTGAATCATGAATTGAATCATGAATCATGAATCGAATCATGAATCATGAATCAAGAATCATAAATCGAATCATGAAACATGAATTGAATCATGAATCATTAATCATGAATTGCATCATGAATCATGAATTGAATCATGAATCATGAATCATGAATCGAATCATGAATCATGAATCATGAATCATGAATTGAATCATGAATCATGAATCATGAATCGTTTCATAAATCATGAATCATGAATCGTGAATTGAATCATGAATCATGAATTAAATTTTCAATCATGAATCATGAATTGAATCATGAATTGAATCATGAATCATAAATTGAATCATGAATCATAAATCATGAATTGAATCATAAATCATGAATCATGAATCATGAATTGAATCATGAATCATTAATCTTGAATCAAATCATGAATCATGAATCAAGAATCATGAATCATGAATCATGAATTGAATCATGAATCATGAATTGATTCATGAATTGAATCATTAATAATGAATCATGAATCATGAATTGAATTATAATTTGAATCATGAATCATGAATCATGAATCATAAATTGAATCATGAATCATGAATTGAATCATGAAACGAATCATAAATTGAATCATGAATCATGAATTGAATCATGAATCATGAATTGAATCATGAATCATGAATTATGAATCATGAATTGAATCATGAATCATTAATCTTGAATCAAATCATGAATCATGAATCAAGAATCATGAATCATGAATCATGAATTGAATCATGAATCATGAATTGATTCATGAATTGAATCATTAATAATGAATCATGAATCATGAATTGAATTATGAATTGAATCATGAATCATGAATCATGAATCATAAATTGAATCATGAATCATGAATTGAATCATGAAACGAATCATAAATTGAATCATGAATCATGAATTGAATCATGAATCATGAATCATGAATTGAATCATGAATCATGAATTATGAATCATGAATTGAATCATGAATCATTAATCATGAATTGAATCATGAATCATGAATCATGAATTGAATCATGAATTAAATCATGAATCATGAATCATGAATTGAATCATGAATCATGAATCATGAATTGAATCATGAATCATGAATCATGAATCGAATCATGAATCATGAATTAAATCATGAATCATGAATCGAATCATGAATCATGAATTGAATCATGAATCATAAATCAAGAATCATAAATCGAATCATGAAACATGAATTGAATCATGAATCATTAATCATGAATTGCATCATGAATCATGAATTGAATCATGAATCATGAATCATGAATCGAATCATGAATCATGAATCATGAATCATGATTTGAATCATGAATCATGAATCGTTTCATAAATCATGAATCATGAATCGTGAATTGAATCATGAATCATGAATTAAATCTTCAATCATGAATCATGAATTGAATCATGAATTGAATCATGAATCATAAATTGAATCATGAATCATAAATTGAATCATGAATCATAAATCATGAATTGAATCATAAATCATGAATCATGAATCATGAATTGAATCATGAATCATTAATCTTGAATCAAATCATGAATCATGAATCAAGAATCATGAATTGAATTATAATTCGAATCATGAATCATGAATTAAACTATGAATTGAATCATGAATCATGAATCATGAATCATAAATCGAATCATGAATCATGAATTGAATCATGAAACGAATCATAAATTGAATCATGAATCATGAATTGAATCATGAATCATGAATTATGAATCATGAATTGAATCATGAATCATTAATCATGAATTGAATCATGAATCATGAATCATGAATCATGAATTGAATCATGAATTAAATCATGAATCATGAATCATGAATTGAATCATGAATCATGAATCATGAATTGAATCATGAATCATGAATCATGAATCGAATCATGAATCATGAATTGAATCATGAATCATGAATCGAATCATGAATCATGAATTGAATCATGAATCATGAATCATGAATAGAATCATGAATCATGAATTGAATCATGAATCATGAATCATGAATAGAATCATGAATCATGAATCATGAATAGAATCATGAATCATGAATCATGAAATGAATCATGAATCGAATCATGAATCATGAATTGAATCATGAATCATGAATCATGAATTGAATCATGAATCATGAATCGAATCATGAATCATGAATTGAATCATGAATCATGAATCATGAATCAAATCTTAAATTATGAATCATGAATTGAATCATGAATTGAATCTTGCATCATGAATCATGAATTGAATCAGGAATCATGAACTATGAATCATGAATATAATCATGAATCATGAATCATGAATTGAATCATGAATAATGAATTGAATAATGAATTAAATCATGAATCATGAATCATGAATCGAATCACGAATCATGAATTGAATCATGAATTGAATCATGAATCATGAATTGAATCATGAATTTATTCATGAATCATGAATCATAAATCGAATCATGAATCATGAATTGAATCAGGAAACAAATCATAAATTGAATCATGAATCATGAATTGAATCATGAACCATGAATCATGAATCGAATCATGAATCATGAATCAAGAATCATAAATCGAATCATGAAACATGAATTGAATCATGAATCATTAATCATGAATTGCATCATGAATCATGAATTGATTTATGAATCATGAATCATGAATCGAATCATGAATCATGAATCATGAATCATGAATTGAATCATGAATCATGAATCATGAATCGTTTCATAAATCATGAATCATGAATCGTGAATTGAATCATGAATCATGAATTAAATCTTCAATCATGAATCATGAATTGAATCATGAATTGAATCATGAATCATAAATTGAATCATGAATCATAAATCATGAATTGAATCATAAATCATGAATCATGAATCATGAATTGAATCATGAATCATTAATCTTGAATCAAATCATGAATCATGAATCAAGAATCATGAATCATGAATCATGAATTGAATCATGAATCATGAATTGATTCATGAATTGAATCATTAATAATGAATCATGAATCATGAATTGAATTATAATTTGAATCATGAATCATGAATCATGAATCATAAATTGAATCATGAATCATGAATTGAATCATGAAACGAATCATAAATTGAATCATGAATTGAATCATGAATCATGAATCATGAATTGAATCATGAATCATGAATTATGAATCATGAATTGAATCATGAATCATTAATCTTGAATCAAATCATGAATCATGAATCAAGAATCATGAATCATGAATCATGAATTGAATCATGAATCATGAATTGATTCATGAATTGAATCATTAATAATGAATCATGAATCATGAATTGAATTATGAATTGAATCATGAATCATGAATCATGAATCATAAATTGAATCATGAATCATGAATTGAATCATGAAACGAATCATAAATTGAATCATGAATCATGAATTGAATCATGAATCATGAATCATGAATTGAATCATGAATCATGAATTATGAATCATGAATTGAATCATGAATAATTAATCATGAATTGAATCATGAATCATGAATCATGAATTGAATCATGAATTAAATCATGAATCATGAATCATGAATTGAATCATGAATCATGAATCATGAATTGAATCATGAATCATGAATCATGAATCGAATCATGAATCATGAATTAAATCATGAATCATGAATCGAATCATGAATCATGAATTGAATCATGAATCATAAATCAAGAATCATAAATCGAATCATGAAACATGAATTGAATCGTGAATCATTAATCATGAATTGCATCATGAATCATGAATTGAATCATGAATCATGAATCATGAATCGAATCATGAATCATGAATCATGAATCATGATTTGAATCATGAATCATGAATCATGAATCGTTTCATAAATCATGAATCATGAATCGTGAATTGAATCATGAATCATGAATTAAATCTTCAATCATGAATCATGAATTGAATCATGAATTGAATCATGAATCATAAATTGAATCATGAATCATAAATTGAATCATGAATCATAAATCATGAATTGAATCATAAATCATGAATCATGAATCATGAATTGAATCATGAATCATTAATCTTGAATCAAATCATGAATCATGAATCAAGAATCATGAATTGAATTATAATTCGAATCATGAATCATGAATTAAACTATGAATTGAATCATGAATCATGAATCATGAATCATAAATCGAATCATGAATCATGAATTGAATCATGAAACGAATCATAAATTGAATCATGAATCATGAATTGAATCATGAATCATGAATTATGAATCATGAATTGAATCATGAATCATTAATCATGAATTGAATCATGAATCATGAATCATGAATCATGAATTGAATCATGAATTAAATCATGAATCATGAATCATGAATTGAATCATGAATCATGAATCATGAATTGAATCATGAATCATGAATCATGAATCGAATCATGAATCATGAATTGAATCATGAATCATGAATCGAATCATGAATCATGAATTGAATCATTAATCATGAATCATGAATAGAATCATGAATCATGAATTGAATCATGAATCATGAATCATGAATAGAATCATGAATCATGAATCATGAATAGAATCATGAATCATGAATCATGAAATGAATCATGAATCGAATCATGAATCATGAATTGAATCATGAATCATGAATCATGAATTGAATCATGAATCATGAATCGAATCATGAATCATGAATTGAATCATGAATCATGAATCATGAATCAAATCTTAAATTATGAATCATGAATTGAATCATGAATTGAATCTTGCATCATGAATCATGAATTGAATCAGGAATCATGAACTATGAATCATGAATATAATCATGAATCATGAATCATGAATTGAATCATGAATAATGAATTGAATAATGAATTAAATCATGAATCATGAATCATGAATCGAATCACGAATCATGAATTGAATCATGAATTGAATCATGAATCATGAATTGAATCATGAATTTATTCATGAATCATGAATCATAAATCGAATCATGAATCATGAATTGAATCAGGAAACAAATCATAAATTGAATCATGAATCATGAATTGAATCATGAACCATGAATCATGAATCGAATCATGAATCATGAATCAAGAATCATAAATCGAATCATGAAACATGAATTGAATCATGAATCATTAATCATGAATTGCATCATGAATCATGAATTGATTTATGAATCATGAATCATGAATCGAATCATGAATCATGAATCATGAATCATGAATTGAATCATGAATCATGAATCATGAATCGTTTCATAAATCATGAATCATGAATCGTGAATTGAATCATGAATCATGAATTAAATCTTCAATCATGAATCATGAATTGAATCATGAATTGAATCATGAATCATAAATTGAATCATGAATCATAAATCATGAATTGAATCATAAATCATGAATTATGAATCATGAATTGAATCAAGAATCATTAATCTTGAATCAAATCATGAATCATGAATCAAGAATCATGAATCATGAATCATGAATTGAATCATGAATCATGAATTGATTCATGAATTGAATCAATAATAATGAATCATGAATCATGAATTGAATTATAATTTGAATCATGAATCATGAATTAAATTATGAATTGAATCATGAATCATGAATCATGAATTGAATCATGAATCATGAATCATGAATCATAAATTGAATCATGAATCATGAATTGAATCATGAAACGAATCATAAATTGAATCATGAATCATGAATTGAATCATGAATCATGAATCATGAATTGAATCATGAATCATGAATTATGAATCATGAATTGAATCATGAAACGAATCATAAATTGAATCATGAATCATGAATTGAATCATGAATCATGAATTATGAATCATGAATTGAATCATGAATCATTAATCATGAATTGAATCATGAATCATGAATCATGAATCATGAATTGAATCATGAATTAAATCATGAATCATGAATCATGAATTGAATCATGAATCATGAATCATGAATTGAATCATGAATCATGAATCATGAATCGAATCATGAATCATGAATTGAATCATGAATCATGAATCGAATCATGAATCATGAATTGAATCATTAATCATGAATCATGAATAGAATCATGAATCATGAATTGAATCATGAATCATGAATCATGAATAGAATCATGAATCATGAATCATGAATAGAATCATGAATCATGAATCATGAAATGAATCATGAATCGAATCATGAATCATGAATTGAATCATGAATCATGAATCATGAATTGAATCATGAATCATGAATCGAATCATGAATCATGAATTGAATCATGAATCATGAATCATGAATCAAATCTTAAATTATGAATCATGAATTGAATCATGAATTGAATCTTGCATCATGAATCATGAATTGAATCAGGAATCATGAACTATGAATCATGAATATAATCATGAATCATGAATCATGAATTGAATCATGAATAATGAATTGAATAATGAATTAAATCATGAATCATGAATCATGAATCGAATCACGAATCATGAATTGAATCATGAATTGAATCATGAATCATGAATTGAATCATGAATTTATTCATGAATCATGAATCATAAATCGAATCATGAATCATGAATTGAATCAGGAAACAAATCATAAATTGAATCATGAATCATGAATTGAATCATGAACCATGAATCATGAATCGAATCATGAATCATGAATCAAGAATCATAAATCGAATCATGAAACATGAATTGAATCATGAATCATTAATCATGAATTGCATCATGAATCATGAATTGATTTATGAATCATGAATCATGAATCGAATCATGAATCATGAATCATGAATCATGAATTGAATCATGAATCATGAATCATGAATCGTTTCATAAATCATGAATCATGAATCGTGAATTGAATCATGAATCATGAATTAAATCTTCAATCATGAATCATGAATTGAATCATGAATTGAATCATGAATCATAAATTGAATCATGAATCATAAATCATGAATTGAATCATAAATCATGAATTATGAATCATGAATTGAATCAAGAATCATTAATCTTGAATCAAATCATGAATCATGAATCAAGAATCATGAATCATGAATCATGAATTGAATCATGAATCATGAATTGATTCATGAATTGAATCAATAATAATGAATCATGAATCATGAATTGAATTATAATTTGAATCATGAATCATGAATTAAATTATGAATTGAATCATGAATCATGAATCATGAATTGAATCATGAATCATGAATCATGAATCATAAATTGAATCATGAATCATGAATTGAATCATGAAACGAATCATAAATTGAATCATGAATCATGAATTGAATCATGAATCATGAATCATGAATTGAATCATGAATCATGAATTATGAATCATGAATTGAATCATGAATCATTAATCATGAATTGAATCATGAATCATGAATCATGAATTGAATCATGAATTAAATCATGAATCATGAATCATGAATTGAATCATGAATCATGAATCATGAATTGAATCATGAATCATGAATCATGAATCGAATCATGAATCATGAATTGAATCATGAATCATGAATCGAATCATGAATCATGAATTGAATCATGAATCATGAATAGAATCATGAATCATGAATCGAATCATGAATCAAAAATCAAGAATCATAAATCGAATCATGAAACATGAATTGAATCATGAATCATTAATCATGAATTGCATCATGAATCATGAATTGAATCATGAATCATGAATCATGAATCATGATTTGAATCATGAATCATGAATCATGAATCGTTTCATAAATCATGAATCATGAATCGTGAATTGAATCATGAATCATGAATTAAATCTTCAATCATGAATCATGAATTGAATCATGAATTGAATCATGAATCATAAATTGAATCATGAATAATAAATTGAATCATGAATCATAAATCATGAATTGAATCATAAATCATGAATCATGAATCATGAATTGAATCATGAATCATTAATCTTGAATCAAATCATGAATCATGAATCAAGAATCATGAATTGCATTATAATTCGAATCATGAATCATGAATTAAACTATGAATTGAATCATGAATCATGAATCATGAATCATAAATCGAATCATGAATCATGAATTGAATCATGAAACGAATCATAAATTGAATCATGAATCATGAATTGAATCATGAATCATGAATTGAATCATGAATCATGAATTATGAATCATGAATTGAATCATGAATCATTAATCATGAATTGAATCATGAATCATGAATCATGAATCATGAATTGAATCATGAATTAAATCATGAATCATGAATCATGAATTGAATCATGAATCATGAATCATGAATTGAATCATGAATCATGAATCATGAATCGAATCATGAATCATGAATTGAATCATGAATCATGAATCGAATCATGAATCATGAATTGAATCATGAATCATGAATCATGAATAGAATCATGAATCATGAATTGAATCATGAATCATGAATCATGAATAGAATCATGAATCATGAATCATGAATTGAATCATGAATCATGAATTGATTCATGAATTGAATCAATAATAATGAATCATGAATCATGAATTGAATTATAATTTGAATCATGAATCATGAATTAAATTATGAATTGAATCATGAATCATGAATCATGAATTGAATCATGAATCATGAATCATGAATCATAAATTGAATCATGAATCATGAATTGAATCATGAAACGAATCATAAATTGAATCATGAATCATGAATTGAATCATGAATCATGAATCATGAATTGAATCATGAATCATGAATTATGAATCATGAATTGAATCATGAATCATTAATCATGAATTGAATCATGAATCATGAATCATGAATTGAATCATGAATTAAATCATGAATCATGAATCATGAATTGAATCATGAATCATGAATCATGAATTGAATCATGAATCATGAATCATGAATCGAATCATGAATCATGAATTGAATCATGAATCATGAATCGAATCATGAATCATGAATTGAATCATGAATCATGAATAGAATCATGAATCATGAATCGAATCATGAATCAAAAATCAAGAATCATAAATCGAATCATGAAACATGAATTGAATCATGAATCATTAATCATGAATTGCATCATGAATCATGAATTGAATCATGAATCATGAATCATGAATCGAATCATGAATCATGAATCATGAATCATGATTTGAATCATGAATCATGAATCATGAATCGTTTCATAAATCATGAATCATGAATCGTGAATTGAATCATGAATCATGAATTAAATCTTCAATCATGAATCATGAATTGAATCATGAATTGAATCATGAATCATAAATTGAATCATGAATAATAAATTGAATCATGAATCATAAATCATGAATTGAATCATAAATCATGAATCATGAATCATGAATTGAATCATGAATCATTAATCTTGAATCAAATCATGAATCATGAATCAAGAATCATGAATTGCATTATAATTCGAATCATGAATCATGAATTAAACTATGAATTGAATCATGAATCATGAATCATGAATCATAAATCGAATCATGAATCATGAATTGAATCATGAAACGAATCATAAATTGAATCATGAATCATGAATTGAATCATGAATCATGAATTGAATCATGAATCATGAATTATGAATCATGAATTGAATCATGAATCATTAATCATGAATTGAATCATGAATCATGAATCATGAATCATGAATTGAATCATGAATTAAATCATGAATCATGAATCATGAATTGAATCATGAATCATGAATCATGAATTGAATCATGAATCATGAATCATGAATCGAATCATGAATCATGAATTGAATCATGAATCATGAATCGAATCATGAATCATGAATTGAATCATGAATCATGAATCATGAATAGAATCATGAATCATGAATTGAATCATGAATCATGAATCATGAATCATGAATAGAATCATGAATCATGAATTGAATCATGAATCATGAATCATGAATAGAATCATGAATCATGAATCATGAATAGAATCATGAATCATGAATCATGAAATGAATCATGAATCATGAATCGAATCATGAATCATGAATTGAATCATGAATCATGAATCATGAATTGAATCATGAATCATGAATCGAATCATGAATCATGAATTGAATCATGAATCATGAATCATGATTAAAATCTTAAATTATGAATCATGAATTGAATCATGAATTGAATCTCGCATCATGAATCATGAATTGAATCAGGAATCATGAACTATGAATCATGAATATAATCATGAATCATGAATCATGAATTGAATCATGAATAATGAATTGAATAATGAATTAAATCATGAATCATGAATCATGAATCGAATCACGAATCATGAATTGAATCATGAATTGAATCATGAATCATGAATTGAATCATGAATTGAATCATGAATTTATTCATGAATCATGAATCATAAATCGAATCATGAATCATGAATTGAATCAGGAAACAAATCATAAATTGAATCATGAATCATGAATTGAATCATGAACCATGAATCATGAATCGAATCATGAATCATGAATCAAGAATCATAAATCGAATCATGAAACATGAATTGAATCATGAATCATTAATCATGAATTGCATCATGAATCATGAATTGATTTATGAATCATGAATCATGAATCGAATCATGAATCATGAATCATGAATCATGAATTGAATCATGAATCATGAATCCTGAATCATGAATCGTTTCATAAATCATGAATCATGAATCGTGAATTGAATCATGAATCATGAATTAAATCTTCAATCATGAATCATGAATTTAATCATGAATTGAATCATGAATCATAAATTGAATCATGAATCATAAATCATGAATTGAATCATAAATCATGAATCATGAATCATGAATTGAATCATAAATCATGAATCATGAATCATGAATTGAATCAAGAATCATGAATCATGAATTGAATCATGAATCATGAATTGATTCATGAATTGAATCATTGATAATGAATCATGAATCATGAATTGAATTATAATTTGAATCATGAATCATGAATTAAATTATGAATTGAATCATGAATCATGAATCAAGAATTGAATCATGAATCATGAATCATAAATCGAATCATGAATCATGAATTGAATCATGAAACGAATCATAAATTGAATCATGAATCATGAATTGAATCATGAATCATGAATCATGAATTGAATCATGAATCATGAATTATGAATCATGAATTGAATCATGAATCATTAATCATGAATTGAATCATGAATCATGAATCATGAATCATGAATTGAATCATGAATTAAATCATGAATCATGAATCATGAATTGAATCATGAATCATGAATCATGAATTGAATCATGAATCATGAATCATGAATCGAATCATGAATCAAATCATGAATCATGAATCGAATCATGAATCATGAATTGAATCATGAATCATGAATCATGAATAGAATCACGAATCATGAATTGAATCATGAATCATGAATCATGAATCATGAATTGAATCATGAATCGAATCATGAATCATGAATTGAATCATGAATCATGAATCATGACTAGAATCATGAATCATGAATCATGAAATCGAATCATGAATCATGAATCATGAATTGAATCATGAATCATGAATTGAATCTTGAATCATGAATCATGAATCATGAATTGAATCATGAATCATGATTTATGAATCATGAATTGAATCATGAATCATGAATCATGAATTGAATCATGAATTAAATCATGAATCATGAATCATAAATTGAATCATGAATCATAAATCATAAATTGAATCATGAATCATGAATTGATTCATGAATTAAATCATGAATCATGAATTGAATCATGAATCATGAATGATGAATTGAATCATGAATCATGAATCATGAATCAAATCATGAATCATGAATTGAATCATGAATCATGAATCGAATCATGAATCATGAATTGAATCATGAATTATGAATCATGAATAGAATCATGAATCATGAATCATGATTAGAATCATGAATCATGAATCATGAATTGAATCATGAATAGAATCATGAATCACAAATTGAATCATGAATCATGAATGATGAATTGAATCATGAATCATGAATCATGAATCGAATCATGAATCATGAATTGAATCATGAATCATGAATCGAATCATGAATTGAATCATGAATCATAATTCATGAATAGAATCATGAATCATGAATCATGATTAGAATCATGAATCATGAATCATGAATTGAATCATGAATAGAATCATGAATCATGAATTGAATCATGAATCATGAATAGAATCATGAATCATGAATCATGAATTGAATCATGAATCATGAATCATGAATTGAATCATGAATCATGAATCGAATCATGAATCATGAATCATGAATCATGAATTGAATCATGAATCATGAATCGAATCATGAATCATGAATTAAATCATGAATCATGAATAGAATCATGAATCATGAATCATGAATTGAATCATGAATCATGAATCGAATCATGAATCATGAATTGAATCATGAATCATGAATCATGAATAGAATCATGAATCATGAATCATGAATTGAATCATGAATCATGAATCATAAATTGAATCATGAATCATGAATTGAATCATGAATCATGAATCATGAATCATAAATTAAATCATGAATCATGAATGATGAATCGAATCATGAATCATGAATCATAAATTAAATCATGAATCATGAATGATGAATCGAATCATGAATCATGAATTGAATCATGAATCATGAATTGAATCATGAATCATGAATCATGAATTTAATCATGAATCACGAATCGAATCATGAATCATGAATTGAATCATGAATCATGAATCATGAATAGAATCATGAATCATGAAATGAGCCATGAATCATGAATCGAATCATGAATCATGAATTGAATCATGAATCATGAATCATGAATTGAATCATGAATCATGAATCGAATCATGAATCATGAATTGAATCATGAATCATGAATCATGAATCAAATCTTAAATTATGAATCATGAATTGAATCTCGCATCATGAATCATGAATTGAATCAGGAATCATGAACTATGAATCATGAATATAATCATGAATCATGAATTGAATCATGAATAATGAATTGAATAATGAATTAAATCATGAATCATGAATCATGAATCGAATCACGAATCATGAATTGAATCATGAATTGAATGATGAATCATGAATTGAATCATGAATTGAATCATGAATCATGAATCGAATCATGAATCATGAATCAAGAATCATAAATCGAATCATGAAACATGAATTGAATCATGAATCATTAATCATGAATTGCATCATGAATCATGAATTGAATCATGAATCATGAATCATGAATCGAATCATGAATCATGAATCATGAATTGAATCATGAATCATGAATCATGAATCGTTTCATAAATCATGAATCATGAATCAAGAATTGAATCATGAATCATGAATTAAATCTTCAATCATGAATCATGAATTGAATCATGAATTGAATCATGAATCATAAATTGAATCATGAATCATAAATCATGAATTGAATCATAAATCATGAATCATGAATCATGAATTGAATCATGAATCATTAATCTTGAATCAAATCATGAATCATGAATCAAGAATCATGAATCATGAATCATGAATTGAATCATGAATCATGAATTGATTCATGAATTGAATCATTAATAATGAATCATAAATCATGAATTGAATTATAATTTGAATCATGAATCATGAATTAAATTATGAATTGAATCATGAATCATGAATCATGAATCATAAATCGAATCATGAATCATGAATTGAATCATGAAACGAATCATAAATTGAATCATGAATCATGAATTGAATCATGAATCATGAATCATGAATTAAATCATGAATCATGAATTATGAATCATGAATTGAATCATGAATCATTAATCATGAATTGAATCATGAATCATGAATTGAATCATGAATTAAATCATGAAGCATGAATCATGAATTGAATCATGAATCATGAATCATGAATTGAATCATGAATCATGAATCGAATCATGAATCATGAATTGAATCATGAATCATGAATCATGAATAGAATCATGAATCATGAATTGAATCATGAATCATGAATCATGAATAGAATCATGAATCATGAATCATGAATTGAATCATGAATCGAATCATGAATCATGAATTGAATCATGAATCATGAATCATGAATAGAATCATGAATCATGAATTGAATCATGAATCGAATCATGAATCATGAATTGAATCATGAATCATGAATCATGAATAGAATCATGAATCATGAATCATGAATTCAATCATGAATCATGAATCACGAATTGAATCATGAATCATGAATCGAATCATGAATCATGAATTGAATCATGAATCATGAATAGAATCATGAATCATGAATCATGAATTGAATCATGAATCATGAATCGAATCATAAATCATGAATTGAATCATGAATCATGAATCATGAATAGAATCATGAATCATGAATCATGAATTGAATCATGAATCATGAATCATAAATTGAATCATGAATCATGAATTGAATCATGAATCATGAATCATGAATTGAATCATGAATCATGAATCATAAATTGAATCATGAATCATGAATTGAATCATGAATCATGAATCATGAATCATGAATTGAATCATGAATTAAATCATGAATCATGGATTGAATCATGAATCATGAATCATGAATCATGAATTAAATCATGAATCATGAATCATGAATCGAATCATGAATCATGAATTGAATCATGAATCATGAATTGAATCATGAATCATGAATCATGAATAGAATCATGAATCATGAATCATTATTAGAATCATGAATCATGAATCATGAAATGAATCATGAATCATGAATCGAATCATGAATCATGAATTGAATCATGAATCATGAATCATGAATTGAATCATGAATCATGAATCGAATCATGAATCATGAATTGAATCATGAATCATGAATCATGAATCAAATCTTAAATTATGAATCATGAATTGAATCATGAATTGAATCTTGCATCATGAATCATGAATTGAATCAGGAATCATGAACTATGAATCATGAATATAATCATGAATCATGAATCATGAATTGAATCATGAATAATGAATTGAATAATGAATTAAATCATGAATCATGAATCGAATCATGAATCATAAATCGAATCATGAATCATGAATTGAATCATGAAACGAATCATAAATTGAATCATGAATCATGAATTGAATCATGAATCATGAATTATGAATCATGAATTGAATCATGAATCATTAATCATGAATTGAATCATGAATCATGAATCATGAATCATGAATTGAATCATGAATTAAATCATGAATCATGAATCATGAATTGAATCATGAATCATGAATCATGAATTGAATCATGAATCATGAATCATGAATCGAATCATGAATCATGAATTGAATCATGAATCATGAATCGAATCATGAATCATGAATTGAATCATGAATCATGAATCATGAATAGAATCATGAATCATGAATTGAATCATGAATCATGAATCATGAATAGAATCATGAATCATGAATCATGAATAGAATCATGAATCATGAATCATGAAATGAATCATGAATCGAATCATGAATCATGAATTGAATCATGAATCATGAATCATGAATTGAATCATGAATCATGAATCGAATCATGAATCATGAATTGAATCATGAATCATGAATCATGAATCAAATCTTAAATTATGAATCATGAATTGAATCATGAATTGAATCTTGCATCATGAATCATGAATTGAATCAGGAATCATGAACTATGAATCATGAATATAATCATGAATCATGAATCATGAATTGAATCATGAATAATGAATTGAATAATGAATTAAATCATGAATCATGAATCATGAATCGAATCACGAATCATGAATTGAATCATGAATTGAATCATGAATCATGAATTGAATCATGAATTTATTCATGAATCATGAATCATAAATCGAATCATGAATCATGAATTGAATCAGGAAACAAATCATAAATTGAATCATGAATCATGAATTGAATCATGAACCATGAATCATGAATCGAATCATGAATCATGAATCAAGAATCATAAATCGAATCATGAAACATGAATTGAATCATGAATCATTAATCATGAATTGCATCATGAATCATGAATTGATTTATGAATCATGAATCATGAATCGAATCATGAATCATGAATCATGAATCATGAATTGAATCATGAATCATGAATCATGAATCGTTTCATAAATCATGAATCATGAATCGTGAATTGAATCATGAATCATGAATTAAATCTTCAATCATGAATCATGAATTGAATCATGAATTGAATCATGAATCATAAATTGAATCATGAATCATAAATCATGAATTGAATCATAAATCATGAATTATGAATCATGAATTGAATCAAGAATCATTAATCTTGAATCAAATCATGAATCATGAATCAAGAATCATGAATCATGAATCATGAATTGAATCATGAATCATGAATTGATTCATGAATTGAATCATTAATAATGAATCATGAATCATGAATTGAATTATAATTTGAATCATGAATCATGAATTAAATTATGAATTGAATCATGAATCATGAATCATGAATTGAATCATGAATCATGAATCATGAATCATAAATTGAATCATGAATCATGAATTGAATCATGAAACGAATCATAAATTGAATCATGAATCATGAATTGAATCATGAATCATGAATCATGAATTGAATCATGAATCATGAATTATGAATCATGAATTGAATCATGAATCATTAATCATGAATTGAATCATGAATCATGAATCATGAATTGAATCATGAATTAAATCATGAATCATGAATCATGAATTGAATCATGAATCATGAATCATGAATCGAATCATGAATCATGAATTGAATCATGAATCATGAATCGAATCATGAATCATGAATTGAATCATGAATCATGAATAGAATCATGAATCATGAATTGAATCATGAATCATGAATAGAATCATGAATCATGAATCGAATCATGAATCAAAAATCAAGAATCATAAATCGAATCATGAAACATGAATTGAATCATGAATCATTAATAATGAATTGCATCATGAATCATGAATTGAATCATGAATCATGAATCATGAATCGAATCATGAATCATGAATCATGAATCATGATTTGAATCATGAATCATGAATCATGAATCGTTTCATAAATCATGAATCATGAATCGTGAATTGAATCATGAATCATGAATTAAATCTTCAATCATGAATCATGAATTGAATCATGAATTGAATCATGAATCATAAATTGAATCATGAATAATAAATTGAATCATGAATCATAAATCATGAATTGAATCATAAATCATGAATCATGAATCATGAATTGAATCATGAATCATTAATCTTGAATCAAATCATGAATCATGAATCAAGAATCATGAATTGAATTATAATTCGAATCATGAATCATGAATTAAACTATGAATTGAATCATGAATCATGAATCATGAATCATAAATCGAATCATGAATCATGAATTGAATCATGAAACGAATCATAAATTGAATCATGAATCATGAATTGAATCATGAATCATGAATTGAATCATGAATCATGAATTATGAATCATGAATTGAATCATGAATCATTAATCATGAATTGAATCATGAATCATGAATCATGAATCATGAATTGAATCATGAATTAAATCATGAATCATGAATCATGAATTGAATCATGAATCATGAATCATGAATTGAATCATGAATCATGAATCATGAATCGAATCATGAATCATAAATTGAATCATGAATCATGAATCGAATCATGAATCATGAATTGAATCATGAATCATGAATCATGAATAGAATCATGAATCATGAATTGAATCATGAATCATGAATCATGAATAGAATCATGAATCATGAATCATGAATAGAATCATGAATCATGAATCATGAAATGAATCATGAATCATGAATCGAATCATGAATCATGAATTGAATCATGAATCATGAATCATGAATTGAATCATGAATCATGAATCGAATCATGAATCATGAATTGAATCATGAATCATGAATCATGATTAAAATCTTAAATTATGAATCATGAATTGAATCATGAATTGAATCTTGAATCATGAATCATGAATTGAATCATGAATCATGAATCATGAATCGAATCATGAATCATGAATTGAATCATGAATCATGAATCGAATCATGAATCATGAATTGAATCATGAATCATGAATCATGAATAGAATCATGAATCATGAATTGAATCATGAATCATGAATCATGAATAGAATCATGAATCATGAATCATGAATAGAATCATGAATCATGAATCATGAAATGAATCATGAATCGAATCATGAATCATGAATTGAATCATGAATCATGAATCATGAATTGAATCATGAATCATGAATCGAATCATGAATCATGAATTGAATCATGAATCATGAATCATGAATCAAATCTTAAATTATGAATCATGAATTGAATCATGAATTGAATCTTGCATCATGAATCATGAATTGAATCAGGAATCATGAACTATGAATCATGAATATAATCATGAATCATGAATCATGAATTGAATCATGAATAATGAATTGAATAATGAATTAAATCATGAATCATGAATCATGAATCGAATCACGAATCATGAATTGAATCATGAATTGAATCATGAATCATGAATTGAATCATGAATTTATTCATGAATCATGAATCATAAATCGAATCATGAATCATGAATTGAATCAGGAAACAAATCATAAATTGAATCATGAATCATGAATTGAATCATGAACCATGAATCATGAATCGAATCATGAATCATGAATCAAGAATCATAAATCGAATCATGAAACATGAATTGAATCATGAATCATTAATCATGAATTGCATCATGAATCATGAATTGATTTATGAATCATGAATCATGAATCGAATCATGAATCATGAATCATGAATCATGAATTGAATCATGAATCATGAATCATGAATCGTTTCATAAATCATGAATCATGAATCGTGAATTGAATCATGAATCATGAATTAAATCTTCAATCATGAATCATGAATTGAATCATGAATTGAATCATGAATCATAAATTGAATCATGAATCATAAATCATGAATTGAATCATAAATCATGAATTATGAATCATGAATTGAATCAAGAATCATTAATCTTGAATCAAATCATGAATCATGAATCAAGAATCATGAATCATGAATCATGAATTGAATCATGAATCATGAATTGATTCATGAATTGAATCATTAATAATGAATCATGAATCATGAATTGAATTATAATTTGAATCATGAATCATGAATTAAATTATGAATTGAATCATGAATCATGAATCATGAATTGAATTATGAATCATGAATCATGAATCATAAATTGAATCATGAATCATGAATTGAATCATGAAACGAATCATAAATTGAATCATGAATCATGAATTGAATCATGAATCATGAATCATGAATTGAATCATGAATCATGAATTATGAATCATGAATTGAATCATGAATCATTAATCATGAATTGAATCATGAATCATGAATCATGAATTGAATCATGAATTAAATCATGAATCATGAATCATGAATTGAATCATGAATCATGAATCATGAATTGAATCATGAATCATGAATCATGAATCGAATCATGAATCATGAATTGAATCATGAATCATGAATCGAATCATGAATCATGAATTGAATCATGAATCATGAATAGAATCATGAATCATGAATCGAATCATGAATCAAAAATCAAGAATCATAAATCGAATCATGAAACATGAATTGAATCATGAATCATTAATCATGAATTGCATCATGAATCATGAATTGAATCATGAATCATGAATCATGAATCGAATCATGAATCATGAATCATGAATCATGATTTGAATCATGAATCATGAATCATGAATCGTTTCATAAATCATGAATCATGAATCGTGAATTGAATCATGAATCATGAATTAAATCTTCAATCATGAATCATGAATTGAATCATGAATTGAATCATGAATCATAAATTGAATCATGAATAATAAATTGAATCATGAATCATAAATCATGAATTGAATCATAAATCATGAATCATGAATCATGAATTGAATCATGAATCATTAATCTTGAATCAAATCATGAATCATGAATCAAGAATCATGAATTGAATTATAATTCGAATCATGAATCATGAATTAAACTATGAATTGAATCATGAATCATGAATCATGAATCATAAATCGAATCATGAATCATGAATTGAATCATGAAACGAATCATAAATTGAATCATGAATCATGAATTGAATCATGAATCATGAATTATGAATCATGAATTGAATCATGAATCATTAATCATGAATTGAATCATGAATCATGAATCATGAATCATGAATTGAATCATGAATTAAATCATGAATCATGAATCATGAATTGAATCATGAATCATGAATCATGAATTGAATCATGAATCATGAATCATGAATCGAATCATGAATCATAAATTGAATCATGAATCATGAATCGAATCATGAATCATGAATTGAATCATGAATCATGAATCATGAATAGAATCATGAATCATGAATTGAATCATGAATCATGAATCATGAATAGAATCATGAATCATGAATCATGAATAGAATCATGAATCATGAATCATGAAATGAATCATGAATCATGAATCGAATCATGAATCATGAATTGAATCATGAATCATGAATCATGAATTGAATCATGAATCATGAATCGAATCATGAATCATGAATTGAATCATGAATCATGAATCATGATTAAAATCTTAAATTATGAATCATGATTTGAATCATGAATTGAATCTCGCATCATGAATCATGAATTGAATCAGGAATCATGAACTATGAATCATGAATATAATCATGAATCATGAATCATGAATTGAATCATGAATAATGAATTGAATAATGAATTAAATCGTGAATCATGAATCATGAATCGAATCACGAATCATGAATTGAATCATGAATTGAATCATGAATCATGAATTGAATCATGAATTGAATCATGAATTTATTCATGAATCATGAATCATAAATCGAATCATGAATCATGAATTGAATCAGGAAACAAATCATAAATTGAATCATGAATCATGAATTGAATCATGAACCATGAATCATGAATCGAATCATGAATCATGAATCAAGAATCATAAATCGAATCATGAAACATGAATTGAATCATGAATCATTAATCATGAATTGCATCATGAATCATGAATTGATTTATGAATCATGAATCATGAATCGAATCATGAATCATGAATCATGAATCATGAATTGAATCATGAATCATGAATCCTGAATCATGAATCGTTTCATAAATCATGAATCATGAATCGTGAATTGAATCATGAATCATGAATTAAATCTTCAATCATGAATCATGAATTTAATCATGAATTGAATCATGAATCATAAATTGAATCATGAATCATAAATCATGAATTGAATCATAAATCATGAATCATGAATTGAATCATAAATCATGAATCATGAATCATGAATTGAATCAAGAATCATGAATCATGAATCATGAATTGAATCATGAATCATGAATTGATTCATGAATTGAATCATTGATAATGAATCATGAATCATGAATTGAATTATAATTTGAATCATGAATCATGAATTAAATTATGAATTGAATCATGAATCATGAATCAAGAATTGAATCATGAATCATGAATCATAAATCGAATCATGAATCATGAATTGAATCATGAAACGAATCATAAATTGAATCATGAATCATGAATTGAATCATGAATCATGAATCATGAATTGAATCATGAATCATGAATTATGAATCATGAATTGAATCATGAATCATTAATCATGAATTGAATCATGAATCATGAATCATGAATCATGAATTGAATCATGAATTAAATCATGAATCATGAATCATGAATTGAATCATGAATCATGAATCATGAATTGAATCATGAATCATGAATCATGAATCGAATCATGAATCAAATCATGAATCATGAATCGAATCATGAATCATGAATTGAATCATGAATCATGAATCATGAATAGAATCACGAATCATGAATTGAATCATGAATCATGAATCATGAATCATGAATTGAATCATGAATCGAATCATGAATCATGAATTGAATCATGAATCATGAATCATGACTAGAATCATGAATCATGAATCATGAAATCGAATCATGAATCATGAATCATGAATTGAATCATGAATCATGAATTGAATCTTGAATCATGAATCATGAATCATGAATTGAATCATGAATCATGATTTATGAATCATGAATTGAATCATGAATCATGAATCATGAATTGAATCATGAATTAAATCATGAATCATGAATCATAAATTGAATCATCAATCATGAATCATAAATTGAATCATGAATCATGAATTGATTCATGAATTAAATCATGAATCATGAATTGAATCATGAATCATGAATGATGAATTGAATCATGAATCATGAATCATGAATCAAATCATGAATCATGAATTGAATCATGAATCATGAATCGAATCATGAATCATGAATTGAATCATGAATTATGAATCATGAATAGAATCATGAATCATGAATCATGATTAGAATCATGAATCATGAATCATGAATTGAATCATGAATAGAATCATGAATCACAAATTGAATCATGAATCATGAATGATGAATTGAATCATGAATCATGAATCATGAATCGAATCATGAATCATGAATTGAATCATGAATCATGAATCGAATCATGAATCATGAATTGAATCATGAATCATGAATCATGAATAGAATCATGAATCATGAATCATGATTAGAATCATGAATCATGAATCATGAATTGAATCATGAATAGAATCATGAATCATGAATTGAATCATGAATCATGAATAGAATCATGAATCATGAATCATGAATTGAATCATGAATCATGAATCATGAATTGAATCATGAATCATGAATCGAATCATGAATCATGAATCATGAATCATGAATTGAATCATGAATCATGAATCGAATCATGAATCATGAATTAAATCATGAATCATGAATCATGAATAGAATCATGAATCATGAATCATGAATTGAATCATGAATCATGAATCGAATCATGAATCATGAATTGAATCATGAATCATGAATCATGAATAGAATCATGAATCATGAATCATGAATTGAATCATGAATCATGAATCATAAATTGAATCATGAATCATGAATTGAATCATGAATCATGAATCATGAATCATGAATTGAATCATGAATTAAATCATGAATCATGGATTGAATCATGAATCATGAATCATGAATCATAAATTAAATCATGAATCATGAATGATGAATCGAATCATGAATCATGAATCATAAATTAAATCATGAATCATGAATGATGAATCGAATCATGAATCATGAATTGAATCATGAATCATGAATTGAATCATGAATCATGAATCATGAATTTAATCATGAATCACGAATCGAATCATGAATCATGAATTGAATCATGAATCATGAATCATGAATAGAATCATGAATCATGAAATGAGCCATGAATCATGAATCGAATCATGAATCATGAATTGAATCATGAATCATGAATCATGAATTGAATCATGAATCATGAATCGAATCATGAATCATGAATTGAATCATGAATCATGAATCATGAATCAAATCTTAAATTATGAATCATGAATTGAATCTCGCATCATGAATCATGAATTGAATCAGGAATCATGAACTATGAATCATGAATATAATCATGAATCATGAATTGAATCATGAATAATGAATTGAATAATGAATTAAATCATGAATCATGAATCATGAATCGAATCACGAATCATGAATTGAATCATGAATTGAATGATGAATCATGAATTGAATCATGAATTGAATCATGAATCATGAATCGAATCATGAATCATGAATCAAGAATCATAAATCGAATCATGAAACATGAATTGAATCATGAATCATTAATCATGAATTGCATCATGAATCATGAATTGAATCATGAATCATGAATCATGAATCGAATCATGAATCATGAATCATGAATCATGAATTGAATCATGAATCATGAATCATGAATCGTTTCATAAATCATGAATCATGAATCAAGAATTGAATCATGAATCATGAATTAAATCTTCAATCATGAATCATGAATTGAATCATGAATTGAATCATGAATCATAAATTGAATCATGAATCATAAATCATGAATTGAATCATAAATCATGAATCATGAATCATGAATTGAATCATGAATCATTAATCTTGAATCAAATCATGAATCATGAATCAAGAATCATGAATCATGAATCATGAATTGAATCATGAATCATGAATTGATTCATGAATTGAATCATTAATAATGAATCATAAATCATGAATTGAATTATAATTTGAATCATGAATCATGAATTAAATTATGAATTGAATCATGAATCATGAATCATGAATCATAAATCGAATCATGAATCATGAATTGAATCATGAAACGAATCATAAATTGAATCATGAATCATGAATTGAATCATGAATCATGAATCATGAATTAAATCATGAATCATGAATTATTAATCATGAATTGAATCATGAATCATTAATCATGAATTGAATCATGAATCATGAATCATGAATTGAATCATGAATTAAATCATGAAGCATGAATCATGAATTGAATCATGAATCATGAATCATGAATTGAATCATGAATCATGAATCATGAATCGAATCATGAATCATGAATTGAATCATGAATCATGAATCGAATCATGAATCATGAATTGAATCATGAATCATGAATCATGAATAGAATCATGAATCATGAATTGAATCATGAATCATGAATCATGAATAGAATCATGAATCATGAATCATGAATTGAATCATGAATCGAATCATGAATCATGAATTGAATCATGAATCATGAATCATGAATAGAATCATGAATCATGAATTGAATCATGAATCGAATCATGAATCATGAATTGAATCATGAATCATGAATCATGAATAGAATCATGAATCATGAATCATGAATTCAATCATGAATCATGAATCACGAATTGAATCATGAATCATGAATCGAATCATGAATCATGAATTGAATCATGAATCATGAATAGAATCATGAATCATGAATCATGAATTGAATCATGAATCATGAATCGAATCATAAATCATGAATTGAATCATGAATCATGAATCATGAATAGAATCATGAATCATGAATCATGAATTGAATCATGAATCATGAATCATAAATTGAATCATGAATCATGAATTGAATCATGAATCATGAATCATGATTCATGAATTGAATCATGAATTAAATCATGAATCATGGATTGAATCATGAATCATGAATCATGAATCATGAATTAAATCATGAATCATGAATCATGAATCGAATCATGAATCATGAATTGAATCATGAATCATGAATTGAATCATGAATCATGAATCATGAATAGAATCATGAATCATGAATCATGAATAGAATCATGAATCATGAAATGAATCATGAATCATGAATCGAATCATGAATCATGAATTGAATCATGAATCATGAATCATGAATTGAATCATGAATCATGAATCGAATCATGAATCATGAATTGAATCATGAATCATGAATCATGAATCAAATCTTAAATTATGAATCATGAATTGAATCATGAATTGAATCTTGCATCATGAATCATGAATTGAATCAGGAATCATGAACTATGAATCATGAATATAATCATGAATCATGAATCATGAATTGAATCATGAATAATGAATTGAATAATGAATTAAATCATGAATCATGAATCGAATCACGAATCATAAATTAAATCATGAATTGAATCATGAATCATGAATTGAATCATGAATTGAATCATGAATTTATTCATGAATCATGAATCATGAATCGAATCATGAATCATGAATTTATTCATGAATCATGAATTGAATCATGAATCATGAATCGAATCATGAATCATGAATTGAATCATGAATCATGAATCATGAATCAAATCTTAAATTATGAATCATGAATTGAATCATGAATTGAATCTCGCATCATGAATCATGAATTGAATCATGAATCATGAATCATGAATTGAATCATGAATAATGAATTGAATAATGAATTAAATCATGAATCATGAATCATGAATCGAATCACGAATCATGAATTGAATCATGAATTGAATCATGAATCATGAATTGAATCATGAATTGAATCATGAATTTATTCATGAATCATGAATCATAAATCGAATCATGAATCATAAATTGAATCAGGAAACAAATCATAAATTGAATCATGAATCATGAATTGAATCATGAACCATGAATCATGAATCGAATCATGAATCATGAATCAAGAATCATAAATCGAATCATGAAACATGAATTGAATCATGAATCATTAATCATGAATTGCATCATGAATCATGAATTGATTTATGAATCATCAATCATGAATCGAATCATGAATCATGAATCATGAATCATGAATTGAATCATGAATCATGAATCATGAATCATGAATCGTTTCATAAATCATGAATCATGAATCGTGAATTGAATCATGAATCATGAATTAAATCTTCAATCATGAATCATGAATTGAATCATGAATTGAATCATGAATCATAAATTGAATCATGAATCATAAATTGAATCATGAATCATAAATCATGAATTGAATCATAAATCATGAATCATGAATCATGAATTGAATCAAGAATCATTAATCTTGAATCAAATCATGAATCATGAATCAAGAATCATGAATCATGAATCATGAATTGAATCATGAATCATGAATTGATTCATGAATTGAATCATTAATAATGAATCATGAATCATGAATTGAATTATAATTTGAATCATGAATCATGAATAAAATTATGAATTGAATCATGAATCATGAATCATGAATTGAATCATGAATCATGAATCATAAATCGAATCATGAATCATGAATTGAATCATGAAACGAATCATAAATTGAATCATGAATCATGAATTGAATCATGAATCATGAATCATGAATTGAATCATGAATCATGAATTATGAATCATGAATTGAATCATAAATCATTAATCATGAATTGAATCATGAATCATGAATCATGAATCATGAATTGAATCATGAATTAAATCATGAATCATGAATCATGAATTGAATCATGAATCATGAATTAAATCATGAATCATGAATCATGAATTGAATCATGAATCATGAATCGAATCATGAATTATGAATTGAATCATGAATCATGAATAGAATCATGAATCATGAATCATGAATTGAATCATGAATCGAATCATGAATCATGAATTGAATCATGAATCATGAATCATGAATAGAATCATGAATCATGAATCATGAAATCGAATCATGAATCATGAATCATGAATTGAATCATGAATCATGAATTGAATCTTGAATCATGAATCATGAATCATGAATTGAATCATGAATCATGAATTATGAATCATGAATTGAATCATGAATCATTATTCATGAATTGAATCATGAATCATGAATCATGAATTGAATCATGAATTAAATCATGAATCATGAATCATAAATTGAATCATGAATCATGAATCATAAATTGAATCATGAATCATGAATCATAAATTGAATCATGAATCATGAATTGATGCATGAATTAAATCATGAATCATGAATTGAATCATGAATCATGAATCATGAATTGAATCATGAATCATGAATCATGAATCGAATCATGAATCATGAATTGAATCATGAATCATGAATCGAATCATGAATCATGAATTGAATCATGAATCATGAATAGAATCATGAATCATGAATCATGAATTGAATCATGAATCATGAATCATGAATTGAATCATGAATCATGAATCGAATCATGAATTGAATCATGAATCATGAATAGAATCATGAATCATGAATCGAATCATGAATCATGAATCATGAATCATGAATTGAATCATGAATCATGAATCGAATCATGAATCATGAATCATGAATTGAATCATGAATCATGAATCGAATCATGAATCATGAATTAAATCATGAATCGAATCATGAATCATGAATCATGAATTGAATCATGAATCATGAATCGAATCATGAATCATGAATTGAATCATGAATCATGAATCATGAATAGAATCATGAATCATGAATCATGAATTGAATCATGAATCATGAATCGAATCATGAATCATGAATTGAATCATGAATCATGAATCATGAATAGAATCATGAATCATGAATCATGAATTGAATCATGAATCATGAATCATAAATTGAATCATGAATCATGAATTGAATCATGAATCATGAATCATGAATCATGAATTGAATCATGAATTAAATCATGAATCATGGATTGAATCATGATTAATGAATCATGAATCATGAATTAAATCATGAATCATGGATTGAATCATGAATCATGAATCATGAATCATAAATTAAATCATGAATCATGAATGATGAATCGAATCATGAATCATGAATTGAATCAGGAAACAAATCATAAATTGAATCATGAATCATGAATTGAATCATGAACCATGAATCATGAATCGAATCATGAATCATGAATCAAGAATCATAAATCGAATCATGAAACATGAATTGAATCATGAATCATTAATCATGAATCAAATCATGAATCATGAATTGAATCATGAATCATGAATCGAATCATGAATCATGAATTGAATCATGAATTATGAATCATGAATAGAATCATGAATCATGAATCATGATTAGAATCATGAATCATGAATCATGAATTGAATCATGAATAGAATCATGAATCACAAATTGAATCATGAATCATGAATGATGAATTGAATCATGAATCATGAATCATGAATCGAATCATGAATCATGAATTGAATCATGAATCATGAATCGAATCATGAATCATGAATTGAATCATGAATCATGAATCATGAATAGAATCATGAATCATGAATCATGATTAGAATCATGAATCATGAATCATGAATTGAATCATGAATAGAATCATGAATCATGAATTGAATCATGAATCATGAATAGAATCATGAATCATGAATCATGAATTGAATCATGAATCATGAATCATGAATTGAATCATGAATCATGAATCGAATCATGAATCATGAATCATGAATCATGAATTGAATCATGAATCATGAATCGAATCATGAATCATGAATTAAATCATGAATCATGAATCATGAATAGAATCATGAATCATGAATCATGAATTGAATCATGAATCATGAATCGAATCATGAATCATGAATTGAATCATGAATCATGAATCATGAATAGAATCATGAATCATGAATCATGAATTGAATCATGAATCATGAATCATAAATTGAATCATGAATCATGAATTGAATCATGAATCATGAATCATGAATCATGAATTGAATCATGAATTAAATCATGAATCATGGATTGAATCATGAATCATGAATCATGAATCATAAATTAAATCATGAATCATGAATGATGAATCGAATCATGAATCATGAATCATAAATTAAATCATGAATCATGAATGATGAATCGAATCATGAATCATGAATTGAATCATGAATCATGAATTGAATCATGAATCATGAATCATGAATTTAATCATGAATCACGAATCGAATCATGAATCATGAATTGAATCATGAATCATGAATCATGAATAGAATCATGAATCATGAAATGAGCCATGAATCATGAATCGAATCATGAATCATGAATTGAATCATGAATCATGAATCATGAATTGAATCATGAATCATGAATCGAATCATGAATCATGAATTGAATCATGAATCATGAATCATGAATCAAATCTTAAATTATGAATCATGAATTGAATCTCGCATCATGAATCATGAATTGAATCAGGAATCATGAACTATGAATCATGAATATAATCATGAATCATGAATTGAATCATGAATAATGAATTGAATAATGAATTAAATCATGAATCATGAATCATGAATCGAATCACGAATCATGAATTGAATCATGAATTGAATGATGAATCATGAATTGAATCATGAATTGAATCATGAATCATGAATCGAATCATGAATCATGAATCAAGAATCATAAATCGAATCATGAAACATGAATTGAATCATGAATCATTAATCATGAATTGCATCATGAATCATGAATTGAATCATGAATCATGAATCATGAATCGAATCATGAATCATGAATCATGAATCATGAATTGAATCATGAATCATGAATCATGAATCGTTTCATAAATCATGAATCATGAATCAAGAATTGAATCATGAATCATGAATTAAATCTTCAATCATGAATCATGAATTGAATCATGAATCATAAATTGAATCATGAATCATAAATCATGAATTGAATCATAAATCATGAATCATGAATCATGAATTGAATCATGAATCATTAATCTTGAATCAAATCATGAATCATGAATCAAGAATCATGAATCATGAATCATGAATTGAATCATGAATCATGAATTGATTCATGAATTGAATCATTAATAATGAATCATAAATCATGAATTGAATTATAATTTGAATCATGAATCATGAATTAAATTATGAATTGAATCATGAATCATGAATCATGAATCATAAATCGAATCATGAATCATGAATTGAATCATGAAACGAATCATAAATTGAATCATGAATCATGAATTGAATCATGAATCATGAATCATGAATTAAATCATGAATCATGAATTATGAATCATGAATTGAATCATGAATCATTAATCATGAATTGAATCATGAATCATGAATCATGAATTGAATCATGAATTAAATCATGAAGCATGAATCATGAATTGAATCATGAATCATGAATCATGAATTGAATCATGAATCATGAATCATGAATCGAATCATGAATCATGAATTGAATCATGAATCATGAATCGAATCATGAATCATGAATTGAATCATGAATCATGAATCATGAATAGAATCATGAATCATGAATTGAATCATGAATCATGAATCATGAATAGAATCATGAATCATGAATCATGAATTGAATCATGAATCGAATCATGAATCATGAATTGAATCATGAATCATGAATCATGAATAGAATCATGAATTATGAATTGAATCATGAATCGAATCATGAATCATGAATTGAATCATGAATCATGAATCATGAATAGAATCATGAATCATGAATCATGAATTCAATCATGAATCATGAATCACGAATTGAATCATGAATCATGAATCGAATCATGAATCATGAATTGAATCATGAATCATGAATAGAATCATGAATCATGAATCATGAATTGAATCATGAATCATGAATCGAATCATAAATCATGAATTGAATCATGAATCATGAATCATGAATAGAATCATGAATCATGAATCATGAATTGAATCATGAATCATGAATCATAAATTGAATCATGAATCATGAATTGAATCATGAATCATGAATCATGAATCATGAATTGAATCATGAATTCAATCATGAATCATGGATTGAATCATGAATCATGAATCATGAATCATGAATTAAATCATGAATCATGAATCATGAATCGAATCATGAATCATGAATTGAATCATGAATCATGAATTGAATCATGAATCATGAATCATGAATAGAATCATGAATCATGAATCATGAATAGAATCATGAATCATGAATCATGAAATGAATCATGAATCATGAATCGAATCATGAATCATGAATTGAATCATGAATCATGAATCATGAATTGAATCATGAATCATGAATCGAATCATGAATCATGAATTGAATAATGAATCATGAATCATGAATCAAATCTTAAATTATGAATCATGAATTGAATCATGAATTGAATCTTGCATCATGAATCATGAATTGAATCAGGAATCATGAACTATGAATCATGAATATAATCATGAATCATGAATCATGAATTGAATCATGAATAATGAATTGAATAATGAATTAAATCATGAATCATGAATCGAATCACGAATCATGAATTGAATCATGAATTGAATCATGAATCATGAATTGAATCATGAATTGAATCATGAATTTATTCATGAATCATGAATCATGAATCGAATCATGAATCATGAATTGAATCATGAATCATGAATTGAATCATGAATCATGAATCGAATCATGAATCATGAATTGAATCATGAATCATGAATCATGAATCAAATCTTAAATTATGAATCATGAATTGAATCATGAATTGAATCTCGCATCATGAATCATGAATTGAATCATGAATCATGAATCATGAATTGAATCATGAATAATGAATTGAATAATGAATTAAATCATGAATCATGAATCATGAATCGAATCACGAATCATGAATTGAATCATGAATTGAATCATGAATCATGAATTGAATCATGAATTGAATCATGAATTTATTCATGAATCATGAATCATAAATCGAATCATGAATCATAAATTGAATCAGGAAACAAATCATAAATTGAATCATGAATCATGAATTGAATCATGAACCATGAATCATGAATCGAATCATGAATCATGAATCAAGAATCATAAATCGAATCATGAATCATGAATCATGAATCATGAATTGAATCATGAATCATGAATTGCATCATGAATCATGAATTGATTTATGAATCATCAATCATGAATCGAATCATGAATCATGAATCATGAATCATGAATTGAATCATGAATCATGAATCATGAATCATGAATCGTTTCATAAATCATGAATCATGAATCGTGAATTGAATCATGAATCATGAATTAAATCTTCAATCATGAATCATGAATTGAATCATGAATTGAATCATGAATCATAAATTGAATCATGAATCATAAATCATGAATTGAATCATAAATCATGAATCATGAATCATGAATTGAATCAAGAATCATTAATCTTGAATCAAATCATGAATCATGAATCAAGAATCATGAATCATGAATCATGAATTGAATCATGAATCATGAATTGGTTCATGAATTGAATCATTAATAATGAATCATGAATCATGAATTGAATTATAATTTGAATCATGAATCATGAATAAAATTATGAATTGAATCATGAATCATGAATCATGAATTGAATCATGAATCATGAATCATAAATCGAATCATGAATCATGAATTGAATCATGAAACGAATCATAAATTGAATCATGAATCATGAATTGAATCATGAATCATGAATCATGAATTGAATCATGAATCATGAATTATGAATCATGAATTGAATCATAAATCATTAATCATGAATTGAATCATGAATCATGAATCATGAATCATGAATTGAATCATGAATTAAATCATGAATCATGAATCATGAATTGAATCATGAATCATGAATTAAATCATGAATCATGAATCATGAATTGAATCATGAATCATGAATCGAATCATGAATCATGAATTGAATCATGAATCATGAATCATGAATAGAATCATGAATCATGAATCATGAATTGAATCATGAATCGAATCATGAATCATGAATTGAATCATGAATCATGAATCATGAATAGAATCATGAATCATGAATCATGAAATCGAATCATGAATCATGAATCATGAATTGAATCATGAATCATGAATTGAATCTTGAATCATGAATCATGAATCATGAATTGAATCATGAATCATGAATTATGAATCATGAATTGAATCATGAATCATTATTCATGAATTGAATCATGAATCATGAATCATGAATTGAATCATGAATTAAATCATGAATCATGAATCATAAATTGAATCATGAATCATGAATCATAAATTGAATCATGAATCATGAATTGATTCATGAATTAAATCATGAATCATGAATTGAATCATGAATCATAAATCATGAATTGAATCATGAATCATGAATCATGAATCGAATCATGAATCATGAATTGAATCATGAATCATGAATCGAATCATGAATCATGAATCATGAATTGAATCATGAATCATGAATCGAATCATGAATTGAATCATGAATCATGAATAGAATCATGAATCATGAATCGAATCATGAATCATGAATCATGAATCATGAATTGAATCATGAATCATGAATCGAATCATGAATCATGAATCATGAATTGAATCATGAATCATAAATCGAATCATGAATCATGAATTAAATCATGAATCGAATCATGAATCATGAATCATGAATTGAATCATGAATCATGAATCGAATCATGAATCATGAATTGAATCATGAATCATGAATCATGAATAGAATCATGAATCATGAATCATGAATTGAATCATGAATCATGAATCGAATCATGAATCATGAATTGAATCATGAATCATGAATCATGAATAGAATCATGAATCATGAATCATGAATTGAATCATGAATCATGAATCATAAATTGAATCATGAATCATGAATTGAATCATGAATCATGAATCATGAATCATGAATTGAATCATGAATTAAATCATGAATCATGGATTGAATCATGATTAATGAATCATGAATCATGAATTAAATCATGAATCATGGATTGAATCATGAATCATGAATCATGAATCATAAATTAAATCATGAATCATGAATGATGAATCGAATCATGAATCATGAATTGAATCATGAATCATGAATTGAATCATGAATCATGAATCATGAATTGAATCATGAATCACGAATCGAATCATGAATCATGAATTGAATCATGAATCATGAATAGAATCATGAATCATGAAATGAGCCATGAATCATGAATCGAATCATGAATCATGAATTGAATCATGAATCATGAATCATGAATTGAATCATGAATCATGAATCGAATCATGAATCATGAATTGAATCATGAATCATGAATCATGAATCAAATCTTAAATTATGAATCATGAATTGAATCTCGCATCATGAATCATGAATTGAATCAGGAATCATGAACTATGAATCATGAATATAATCATGAATTAAATTATGAATTGAATCATGAATCATGAATCAAGAATTGAATCATGAATCATGAATCATAAATCGAATCATGAATCATGAATTGAATCATGAAACGAATCATAAATTGAATCATGAATCATGAATTGAATCATGAATCATGAATCATGAATTGAATCATGAATCATGAATTATGAATCATGAATTGAATCATGAATCATTAATCATGAATTGAATCATGAATCATGAATCATGAATCATGAATTGAATCATGAATTAAATCATGAATCATGAATCATGAATTGAATCATGAATCATGAATCATGAATTGAATCATGAATCATGAATCATGAATCGAATCATGAATCAAATCATGAATCATGAATCGAATCATGAATCATGAATTGAATCATGAATCATGAATCATGAATAGAATCACGAATCATGAATTGAATCATGAATCATGAATCATGAATTGAATCATGAATCGAATCATGAATCATGAATTGAATCATGAATCATGAATCATGACTAGAATCATGAATCATGAATCATGAAATCGAATCATGAATCATGAATCATGAATTGAATCATGAATCATGAATTGAATCTTGAATCATGAATCATGAATCATGAATTGAATCATGAATCATGATTTATGAATCATGAATTGAATCATGAATCATGAATCATGAATTGAATCATGAATTAAATCATGAATCATGAATCATAAATTGAATCATGAATCATGAATCATAAATTGAATCATGAATCATGAATTGATTCATGAATTAAATCATGAATCATGAATTGAATCATGAATCATGAATGATGAATTGAATCATGAATCATGAATCATGAATCAAATCATGAATCATGAATTGAATCATGAATCATGAATCGAATCATGAATCATGAATTGAATCATGAATTATGAATCATGAATAGAATCATGAATCATGAATCATGATTAGAATCATGAATCATGAATCATGAATTGAATCATGAATAGAATCATGAATCACAAATTGAATCATGAATCATGAATGATGAATTGAATCATGAATCATGAATCATGAATCGAATCATGAATCATGAATTGAATCATGAATCATGAATCGAATCATGAATCATGAATTGAATCATGAATCATGAATCATGAATAGAATCATGAATCATGAATCATGATTAGAATCATGAATCATGAATTGAATCATGAATAGAATCATGAATCATGAATTGAATCATGAATCATGAATAGAATCATGAATCATGAATCATGAATTGAATCATGAATCATGAATCATGAATTGAATCATGAATTATGAATCGAATCATGAATCATGAATCATGAATCATGAATTGAAGCATGAATCATGAATCGAATCATGAATCATGAATTAAATCATGAATCATGAATCATGAATAGAATCATGAATCATGAATCATGAATTGAATCATGAATCATGAATCGAATCATGAATCATGAATTGAATCATGAATCATGAATCATGAATAGAATCATGAATCATGAATCATGAATTGAATCAGGAAACAAATCATAAATTGAATCATGAATCATGAATTGAATCATGAACCATGAATCATGAATCGAATCATGAATCATGAATCAAGAATCATAAATCGAATCATGAATCATGAATCATGAATCATGAATTGAATCATGAATCATGAATTGCATCATGAATCATGAATTGATTTATGAATCATCAATCATGAATCGAATCATGAATCATGAATCGAATCATGAATCATGAATTGAATCATGAATCATGAATCATGAATCAAATCTTAAATTATGAATCATGAATTGAATCTCGCATCATGAATCATGAATTGAATCAGGAATCATGAACTATGAATCATGAATATAATCATGAATTAAATTATGAATTGAATCATGAATCATGAATCAAGAATTGAATCATGAATCATGAATCATAAATCGAATCATGAATCATGAATTGAATCATGAAACGAATCATAAATTGAATCATGAATCATGAATTGAATCATGAATCATGAATCATGAATTGAATCATGAATCATGAATTATGAATCATGAATTGAATCATGAATCATTAATCATGAATTGAATCATGAATCATGAATCATGAATCATGAATTGAATCATGAATTAAATCATGAATCATGAATCATGAATTGAATCATGAATCATGAATCATGAATTGAATCATGAATCATGAATCATGAATCGAATCATGAATCAAATCATGAATCATGAATCGAATCATGAATCATGAATTGAATCATGAATCATGAATCATGAATAGAATCACGAATCATGAATTGAATCATGAATCATGAATCATGAATTGAATCATGAATCGAATCATGAATCATGAATTGAATCATGAATCATGAATCATGACTAGAATCATGAATCATGAATCATGAAATCGAATCATGAATCATGAATCATGAATTGAATCATGAATCATGAATTGAATCTTGAATCATGAATCATGAATCATGAATTGAATCATGAATCATGATTTATGAATCATGAATTGAATCATGAATCATGAATCATGAATTGAATCATGAATTAAATCATGAATCATGAATCATAAATTGAATCATGAATCATGAATCATAAATTGAATCATGAATCATGAATTGATTCATGAATTAAATCATGAATCATGAATTGAATCATGAATCATGAATGATGAATTGAATCATGAATCATGAATCATGAATCAAATCATGAATCATGAATTGAATCATGAATCATGAATCGAATCATGAATCATGAATTGAATCATGAATTATGAATCATGAATAGAATCATGAATCATGAATCATGATTAGAATCATGAATCATGAATCATGAATTGAATCATGAATAGAATCATGAATCACAAATTGAATCATGAATCATGAATGATGAATTGAATCATGAATCATGAATCATGAATCGAATCATGAATCATGAATTGAATCATGAATCATGAATCGAATCATGAATCATGAATTGAATCATGAATCATGAATCATGAATAGAATCATGAATCATGAATCATGATTAGAATCATGAATCATGAATTGAATCATGAATAGAATCATGAATCATGAATTGAATCATGAATCATGAATAGAATCATGAATCATGAATCATGAATTGAATCATGAATCATGAATCATGAATTGAATCATGAATTATGAATCGAATCATGAATCATGAATCATGAATCATGAATTGAAGCATGAATCATGAATCGAATCATGAATCATGAATTAAATCATGAATCATGAATCATGAATAGAATCATGAATCATGAATCATGAATTGAATCATGAATCATGAATCGAATCATGAATCATGAATTGAATCATGAATCATGAATCATGAATAGAATCATGAATCATGAATCATGAATTGAATCATGAATCATGAATCATAAATTGAATCATGAATCATGAATTGAATCATGAATCATGAATCATGAATCATGAATTGAATCATGAATTAAATCATGAATCATGGATTGAATCATGAATCATGAATCATGAATCATAAATTAAATCATGAATCATGAATGATGAATCGAATCATGAATCATGAATCATAAATTAAATCATGAATCATGAATGATGAATCGAATCATGAATCATGAATTGAATCATGAATCATGAATTGAATCATGAATCATGAATCATGAATTTAATCATGAATCACGAATCGAATCATGAATCATGAATTGAATCATGAATCATGAATCATGAATAGAATCATGAATCATGAAATGAGCCATGAATCATGAATCGAATCATGAATCATGAATTGAATCATGAATCATGAATCATGAATTGAATCATGAATCATGAATCGAATCATGAATCATGAATTGAATCATGAATCATGAATCATGAATCAAATCTTAAATTATGAATCATGAATTGAATCTCGCATCATGAATCATGAATTGAATCAGGAATCATGAACTATGAATCATGAATATAATCATGAATCATGAATTGAATCATGAATAATGAATTGAATAATGAATTAAATCATGAATCATGAATCATGAATCGAATCACGAATCATGAATTGAATCATGAATTGAATGATGAATCATGAATTGAATCATGAATTGAATCATGAATCATGAATCGAATCATGAATCATGAATCAAGAATCATAAATCGAATCATGAAACATGAATTGAATCATGAATCATTAATCATGAATTGCATCATGAATCATGAATTGAATCATGAATCATGAATCATGAATCGAATCATGAATCATGAATCATGAATCATGAATTGAATCATGAATCATGAATCATGAATCGTTTCATAAATCATGAATCATGAATCAAGAATTGAATCATGAATCATGAATTAAATCTTCAATCATGAATCATGAATTGAATCATGAATTGAATCATGAATCATAAATTGAATCATGAATCATAAATCATGAATTGAATCATAAATCATGAATCATGAATCATGAATTGAATCATGAATCATTAATCTTGAATCAAATCATGAATCATGAATCAAGAATCATGAATCATGAATCATGAATTGAATCATGAATCATGAATTGATTCATGAATTGAATCATTAATAATGAATCATAAATCATGAATTGAATTATAATTTGAATCATGAATCATGAATTAAATTATGAATTGAATCATGAATCATGAATCATGAATCATAAATCGAATCATAAATCATGAATTGAATCATGAAACGAATCATAAATTGAATCATGAATCATGAATTGAATCATGAATCATGAATCATGAATTAAATCATGAATCATGAATTATGAATCATGAATTGAATCATGAATCATTAATCATGAATTGAATCATGAATCATGAATCATGAATTGAATCATGAATTAAATCATGAAGCATGAATCATGAATTGAATCATGAATCATGAATCATGAATTGAATCATGAATCATGAATCATGAATCGAATCATGAATCATGAATTGAATCATGAATCATGAATCAAATCATGAATCATGAATTGAATCATGAATCATGAATCATGAATAGAATCATGAATCATGAATTGAATCATGAATCATGAATAGAATCATGAATCATGAATCATGAATTGAATCATGAATCGAATCATGAATCATGAATTGAATCATGAATCATGAATCATGAATAGAATCATGAATCATGAATTGAATCATGAATCGAATCATGAATCATGAATTGAATCATGAATCATGAATCATGAATAGAATCATGAATCATGAATCATGAATTCAATCATGAATCATGAATCACGAATTGAATCATGAATCATGAATCGAATCATGAATCATGAATTGAATCATGAATCATGAATAGAATCATGAATCATGAATCATGAATTGAATCATGAATCATGAATCGAATCATAAATCATGAATTGAATCATGAATCATGAATCATGAATAGAATCATGAATCATGAATCATGAATTGAATCATGAATCATGAATCATAAATTGAATCATGAATCATGAATTGAATCATGAATCATGAATCATGAATCATGAATTGAATCATGAATTAAATCATGAATCATGGATTGAATCATGAATCATGAATCATGAATCATGAATTAAATCATGAATCATGAATCATGAATCGAATCATGAATCATGAATTGAATCATGAATCATGAATTGAATCATGAATCATGAATCATGAATAGAATCATGAATCATGAATCATGAATAGAATCATGAATCATGAATCATGAAATGAATCATGAATCATGAATCGAATCATGAATCATGAATTGAATCATGAATCATGAATCATGAATTGAATCATGAATCATGAATCGAATCATGAATCATGAATTGAATCATGAATCATGAATCATGAATCAAATCTTAAATTATGAATCATGAATTGAATCATGAATTGAATCTTGCATCATGAATCATGAATTGAATCAGGAATCATGAACTATGAATCATGAATATAATCATGAATCATGAATCATGAATTGAATCATGAATAATGAATTGAATAATGAATTAAATCATGAATCATGAATCGAATCACGAATCATGAATTGAATCATGAATTGAATCATGAATCATGAATTGAATCATGAATTGAATCATGAATTTATTCATGAATCATGAATCATGAATCGAATCATGAATCATGAATTGAATCATGAATCATGAATTGAATCATGAATCATGAATCGAATCATGAATCATGAATTGAATCATGAATCATGAATCATGAATCAAATCTTAAATTATGAATCATGAATTGAATCATGAATTGAATCTCGCATCATGAATCATGAATTGAATCATGAATCATGAATCATGAATTGAATCATGAATCATGAATTGAATAATGAATTAAATCATGAATCATGAATCATGAATCGAATCACGAATCATGAATTGAATCATGAATTGAATCATGAATCATGAATTGAATCATGAATTGAATCATGAATTTATTCATGAATCATGAATCATAAATCGAATCATGAATCATAAATTGAATCAGGAAACAAATCATAAATTGAATCATGAATCATGAATTGAATCATGAACCATGAATCATGAATCGAATCATGAATCATGAATCAAGAATCATAAATCGAATCATGAAACATGAATTGAATCATGAATCATTAATCATGAATTGCATCATGAATCATGAATTGATTTATGAATCATCAATCATGAATCGAATCATGAATCATGAATCATGAATCATGAATTGAATCATGAATCATGAATCATGAATCATGAATCGTTTCATAAATCATGAATCATGAATCGTGAATTGAATCATGAATCATGAATTAAATCTTCAATCATGAATCTTGAATTGAATCATGAATTGAATCATGAATCATAAATTGAATCATGAATCATAAATCATGAATTGAATCATAAATCATGAATCATGAATCATGAATTGAATCAAGAATCATTAATCTTGAATCAAATCATGAATCATGAATCAAGAATCATGAATCATGAATCATGAATTGAATCATGAATCATGAATTGATTCATGAATTGAATCATTAATAATGAATCATGAATCATGAATTGAATTATAATTTGAATCATGAATCATGAATAAAATTATGAAATGAATCATGAATTGAATCATGAATCATGAATCATAAATCGAATCATGAATCATGAATTGAATCATGAAACGAATCATAAATTGAATCATGAATCATGAATTGAATCATGAATCATGAATCATGAATTGAATCATGAATCATGAATTATGAATCATGAATTGAATCATAAATCATTAATCATGAATTGAATCATGAATCCTGAATCATGAATCATGAATTGAATCATGAATTAAATCATGAATCATGAATCATGAATTGAATCATGAATCATGAATTAAATCATGAATCATGAATCATGAATTGAATCATGAATCATGAATCGAATCATGAATCATGAATTGAATCATGAATCATGAATCATGAATAGAATCATGAATCATGAATCATGAATTGAATCATGAATCGAATCATGAATCATGAATTGAATCATGAATCATGAATCATGAATAGAATCATGAATCATGAATCATGAAATCGAATCATGAATCATGAATCATGAATTGAATCATGAATCATGAATTGAATCTTGAATCATGAATCATGAATCATGAATTGAATCATGAATCATGAATTATGAATCATGAATTGAATCATGAATCATTATTCATGAATTGAATCATGAATCATGAATCATGAATTGAATCATGAATTAAATCATGAATCATGAATCATAAATTGAATCATGAATCATGAATCATAAATTGAATCATGAATCATGAATTGATTCATGAATTAAATCATGAATCATGAATTGAATCATGAATCATGAATCATGAATTGAATCATGAATCATGAATCATGAATCGAATCATGAATCATGAATTGAATCATGAATCATGAATCGAATCATGAATCATGAATTGAATCATGAATCATGAATCATGAATAGAATCATGAATCATGAATCATGAATTGAATCATGAATCATGAATCGAATCATGAATCATGAATTGAATCATGAATCATGAATCATGAATAGAATCATGAATCATGAATCATGAATTGAATCATGAATCATGAATCATAAATTGAATCATGAATCATGAATTGAATCATGAATCATGAATCATGAATCATGAATTGAATCATGAATTAAATCATGAATCATGGATTGAATCATGAATCATGAATCATGAATCATGAATTAAATCATGAATCATGGATTGAATCATGAATCATGAATCATGAATCATAAATTAAATCATGAATCATGAATGATGAATCGAATCATGAATCATGAATTGAATCATGAATCATGAATTGAATCATGAATCATGAATCATGAATTGAATCATGAATCACGAATCGAATCATGAATCATGAATTGAATCATGAATCATGAATCATGAATAGAATCATGAATCATGAAATGAGCCATGAATCATGAATCGAATCATGAATCATGAATTGAATCATGAATCATGAATCGAATCATGAATCATGAATTGAATCATGAATCATGAATCATGAATCAAATCTTAAATTATGAATCATGAATTGAATCTCGCATCATGAATCATGAATTGAATCAGGAATCATGAACTATGAATCATGAATATAATCATGAATCATGAATTGAATCATGAATAATGAATTGAATAATGAATTAAATCATGAATCATGAATCATGAATCGAATCACGAATCATGAATTGAATCATGAATTGAATGATGAATCATGAATTGAATGATGAATTGAATCATGAATTGAATCATGAATCATGAATCGAATCATGAATCATGAATCAAGAATCATAAATCAAATCATGAAACATGAATTGAATCATGAATCATTAATCATGAATTGCATCATGAATCATGAATTGAATCATGAATCATGAATCATGAATCATGAATTGAATCATGAATCATGAATCATGAATCGTTTCATAAATCATGAATCATGAATCGTGAATTGAATCATGAATCATGAATTAAATCTTCAATCATGAATCATGAATTGAATCATGAATTGAATCATGAATCATAAATTGAATCATGAATCATAAATCATGAATTGAATCATAAATCATGAATCATGAATCATGAATTGAATCATGAATCATTAATCTTGAATCAAATCATGAATCATGAATCAAGAATCATGAATCATGAATCATGAATTGAATCATGAATCATGAATTGATTCATGAATTGAATCATGAATCATGAATCATGAATCATAAATCGAATCATGAATCATGAATTGAATCATGAAACGAATCATAAATTGAATCATGAATCATGAATTGAATCATGAATCATGAATCATGAATTGAATCATGAATCATGAATTATAAATCATGAATTGAATCATGAATCATTAATCATGAATTGAATCATGAATCATGAATTGAATCATGGATTAAATCATGAATCATGAATCATGAATTGAATCATGAATCATGAATCATGAATTGAATCATGAATCATGAATCATGAATCGAATCATGAATCATGAATTGAATCATGAATCATGAATCGAATCATGAATCATGAATTGAATCATGAATCATGAATCATGAATAGAATCATGAATCATGAATTGAATCATGAATCATGAATCATGAATAGAATCATGAATCATGAATCATGAATTGAATCATGAATCGAATCATGAATCATGAATTGAATCATGAATCATGAATCATGAATAGAATCATGAATCATGAATCATGAATTGAATCATGAATCGAATCATGAATCATGAATTGAATCATGAATCATGAATCATGAATAGAATCATGAATCATGAATCATGAATTCAATCATGAATCATGAATCATGAATTGAATCATGAATCATGAATCGAATCATGAATCATGAATTGAATCATGAATCATGAATAGAATCATGAATCATGAATCATGAATTGAATCATGAATCATGAATCGAATCATAAATCATGAATTGAATCATGAATCATGAATCATGAATAGAATCATGAATCATGAATCATGAATTGAATCATGAATCATGAATCATAAATTGAATCATGAATCATGAATTGAATCATGAATCATGAATCATGAATCATGAATTGAATCATGAATTAAATCATGAATCATGGATTGAATCATGAATCATGAATCATGAATCATGAATTAAATCATGAATCATGAATCATGAATCGAATCATGAATCATGAATCGAATCATGAATCATGAATTGAATCATGAATCATGAATCATGAATTGAATCATGAATCACGAATCGAATCATGAATCATGAATTGAATCATGGATCATGAATCATGAATAGAATCATGAATCATGAATCATGAATCGAATCATAAATCATAAATTGAATCATGAATCATGAATCATAAATCGAATCATGAATCATAAATTGAATCATGAATCATGAATCATGAATCATGAATTGAATCATGAATCATGAATCATGAATCGAATCATAAATCTTGATTCAAGATTCATGAATCGAATCATGAATCATGAATTGAATCATGAATAATGAACCATGAATCGAATCATGAATCATAAATCATGAATCATGAATCATGAATTGAATCATGAATCATGAATCATGAATCGAATCATGAATCATGAATCATGAATTGAATCATGAATCATGAATTGAATCATGAATCATTGATCTTGAATTGAATCATGAATCATGAATTGAATCATGAATCATTAATCTCGAATCAAATCATGAATCATGAATCTAGAATCATGAATCATGAATCATGAATTAAATCATGAATCATGAATTGAATCATGAATCATGAATTGAATCATGAATCATGAATCATGAATCGAATCATGAATCATGAATCATGAATTGAATCATGAATCATGAATCATAAATCGAATCATGAATCATGAACTGAATCATGAAACGAATCATAAATTGAATCATGAATCATGAATTGAATCATGAATCATGAATCATGAATTGAATCATGAATCATGAATTATGAATCATGAATTGAATCATGAATCATGAATCATGAATTGAATCATGAATTAAATCATGAATCATAAATCATAAATTGAATCATGAATCATGAATCATAAATTGAATCATGAATCATGAATTGAATCATGAATCATGAATCATGAATCGAATCATGAAGCATTAATCTTGAATCAAATCATGAATCATGAATCTAGAATCATGAATCATGAATCATGAATTGAATCATGAATCATGAATTGATAAATGAATTGAATCATTAATAATGAATCATGAATCATGAATTGAATTATAATTTGAATCATGAATCATGAATTAAATCATGAATTGAATCATGAATCATGAATCATGAATTGAATCATGAATCATGAATCATAAATCGAATCATGAATCATGAATTGAATCATGAAACGAATCATAAATTGAATCATGAATCATGAATTGAATCATGAATCATGAATCATGAATTGAATCATGAATCATGAATTATGAATCATGAATTGAATCATGAATCATGAATCATGAATTGAATCATGAATTAAATCATGAATCATGAATCATAAATTGAATCATGAATTATGAATCATAAATTGAATCATGAATCATGAATTTATTCATGAATTAAATCATGAATCATGAATTGAATCAAGAATCATGAATTGAATCATGAATCCTTAATCTTGAATCAAATCATGAATCATGAATCATGAATTGAATCATGAATCATGAATTGAATCATGAATCATGAATTGATTCATGAATTGAATCATTAATAATGAATCATGAATCATGAATTGAATTATAATTTGAATCATGAATCATGAATTAAATCATGAATTGAATCATGAATCATGAATCATGAATCATGAATCATAAATCGAATAATGAATCATTAATTGAATCATGAATCATGAATCATGAATTGAATCATGAATCATGAATCATGAATCGAATCATAAATCTTGATTCAAGATTCATGAATCGAATCATGAATCATGAATTGAATCATGAATAATGAACCATGAATCGAATCATGAATCATAAATCATGAATCATGAATCATGAATTGAATCATGAATCATGAATCATGAATCGAATCATGAATCATGAATCATGAATTGAATCATGAATCATGAATTGAATCATGAATCATTGATCTTGAATTGAATCATGAATCATGAATTGAATCATGAATCATTAATCTCGAATCAAATCATGAATCATGAATCTAGAATCATGAATCATGAACATGAATTGTATCATGAATCATGAATTGAATCATGAATCATGAATTGAATCATGAATCATGAATCATGAATCGAATCATGAATCATGAATCATGAATTGAATCATGAATCATGAATCATAAATCGAATCATGAATCATGAACTGAATCATGAAACGAATCATAAATTGAATCATGAATCATGAATTGAATCATGAATCATGAATCATGAATTGAATCATGAATCATGAATTGAATCATGAATTAAATCATGAATCATAAATCATAAATTGAATCATGAATCATGAATCATAAATTGAATCATGAATCATGAATTGAATCATGAATCATGAATCATGAATCGAATCATGAATCATGAATTGAATCATGAAGCATTAATCTTGAATCAAATCATGAATCATGAATCTAGAATCATGAATCATGAATCATGAATTGAATCATGAATCATGAATTGATTAATGAATTGAATCATTAATAATGAATCATGAATCATGAATTGAATTATAATTTGAATCATGAATCATGAATTAAATCATGAATTGAATCATGAATCATGAATCATGAATTGAATCATGAATCATGAATCATAAATCGAATCATGAATCATGAATTGAATCATGAAACAAATCATAAATTGAATCATGAATCATGAATTGAATCATGAATCATGAATCATGAATTGAATCATGAATCATGAATTATGAATCATGAATTGAATCATGAATCATGAATCATGAATTGAATCATGAATTAAATCATGAATCATAAATTGAATCATGAATTATGAATCATAAATTGAATCATGAATCATGAATTTATTCATGAATTAAATCATGAATCATGAATTGAATCATGAATCATGAATTGAATCATGAATCATGAATTGATTCATGAATTGAATCATTAATAATGAATCATGAATCATGAATTGAATTATAATTTGAATCATTAATCTTGAATCAAATCATGAATCATGAATCAAGAATCATGAATCATGAATCATGAATTGAATCATGAATCATAAATCGAATAATGAATCATTAATTGAATCATGAATCATGAATCATGAATCATGAATTGAATCATGAATCATGAATCATGAATCAAATCATAAATCTTGATTCAAGATTCATGAATCGAATCATGAATCATGAATTGAATCATGAATAATGAACCATGAATCGAATCATGAATCATAAATCATGAATCATGAATCATGAATTAAATCATGAATCATGAATCATAAATTGAATCATGAATCATGAATTGGATCATGAATCATGAATTGAGTCATGAATCATTAATCTTGAATCAAATCATGAATCATGAATCTAGAATCATGAATCATGAATTGAATCATGAATCATGAATTGAATCATGAATCATGAATTGATTCATGAATTGAATCATTAATAATGAATCATGAATCATGAATCGAATCATAAATCATGAATCATGAATTGAATCATGAATCATGAATTGAGTCATGAATCATTAATCTTGAATCAAATCATGAATCATGAATCTAGAATCATGAATCATGAATCATGAATTGAATCATGAATCATGAATTGAATCATGAATCATGAATTGATTCATGAATTGAATCATTAATAATGAATCATGCATTGAATCATGAATCATGAATCATAAATCGAATCATGAATAATGAATTGAATAATGAATTAAATCATGAATCATGAATCATGAATCGAATCACGAATCATGAATTGAATCATGAATTGAATGATGAATCATGAATTGAATCATGAATTGAATCATGAATTGAATCATGAATCATGAATCGAATCATGAATCATGAATCAAGAATCATAAATCGAATCATGAAACATGAATTGAATCATGAATCATTAATCATGAATTGCATCATGAATCATGAATTGAATCATGAATCATGAATCATGAATCGAATCATGAATCATGAATCATGAATCATGAATTGAATCATGAATCATGAATCATGAATCGTTTCATAAATCATGAATCATGAATCGTGAATTGAATCATGAATCATGAATTAAATCTTCAATCATGAATCATGAATTGAATCATGAATTGAATCATGAATCATAAATTGAATCATGAATCATAAATCATGAATTGAATCATAAATCATGAATCATGAATCATGAATTGAATCATGAATCATTAATCTTCAATCAAATCATGAATCATGAATCAAGAATCATGAATCATGAATCATGAATTGAATCATGAATCATGAATTGATTCATGAATTGAATCATTAATAATGAATCATGAATCATGAATTGAATTATAATTTGAATCATGAATCATGAATTAAATTATGAATTGAATCATGAATCATGAATCATGAATCATAAATCGAATCATGAATCATGAATTGAATCATGAAACGAATCATAAATTGAATCATGAATCATGAATTGAATCATGAATCATGAATCATGAATTGAATCATGAATCATGAATTATGAATCATGAATTGAATCATGAATCATTAATCATGAATTGAATCATGAATCCTGAATCATGAATTGAATCATGAATTAAATCATGAATCATGAATCATGAATTGAATCATGAATCATGAATCATGAATTGAATCATGAATCATGAATCATGAATCGAATCATGAATCATGAATTGAATCATGAATCATGAATCGAATCATGAATCATGAATTGAATCATGAATCATGAATCATGAATAGAATCATGAATCATGAATTGAATCATGAATCATGAATCATGAATAGAATCATGAATCATGAATCATGAATAGAATCATGAATCGAATCATGAATCATGAATTGAATCATGAATCGAATCATGAATCATGAATTGAATCATGAATCATGAATCATGAATAGAATCATGAATCATGAATCATGAATTCAATCATGAATCATGAATCATGAATTGAATCATGAATCATGAATAGAATCATGAATCATGAATTGAATCATGAATCATGAATAGAATCATGAATCATGAATCATGAATTGAATCATGAATCATGAATCGAATCATAAATCATGAATTGAATCATGAATCATGAATCATGAATAGAATCATGAATCATGAATCATGAATTGAATCATGAATCATGAATCATAAATTGAATCATGAATCATGAATTGAATCATGAATCATGAATCATGAATCATGAATTGAATCATGAATTAAATCATGAATCATGGATTGAATCATGAATCATGAATCATGAATCATGAATTAAATCATGAATCATGAATCATGAATCGAATCATGAATCATGAATTGAATCATGAATCATGAATCATGAATTGAATCATGAATCACGAATCAAATCATGAATCATGAATCATGAATCATGAATCATGAATCATGAATCGAATCATGAATCATGAATTGAATCATGAATCATGAATCATGAATTGAATCATGAATCATGAATCGAATCATGAATCATGAATTGAATCATGAATCATGAATCATGAATTGAATCATGAATCATGAATCATAAATCGAATCATGAATCATTAATTGAATCATGAATCATGAATCATGAATTGAATCATGAATCATGAATCATGAATCGAATCATAAATCTTGATTCAAGATTCATGAATCGAATCATGAATCATGAATTGAATCATGAATAATGAATCATGAATCAAATCATGAATCATAAATCATGAATCATGAATCATGAATTGTATCATGAATCATGAATCATGAATCGAATCATGAATCATAAATCATGAATTGAATCATGAATCATTAATCTTGAATCAAATCATGAATCATGAATTGAATCATGAATCATGAATTGAATCATGAATCATGAATTGATTCATGAATTGAATCATTAATAATGAATCATGAATCATGAATTGAATTATAATTTGAATCATGAATCATGAATTAAATCATGAATTGAATCATGAATCATGAATTGAATCATGAATCATGAATCATAAATCGAATCATGAATCATGAATTAAATCATGAAACGAATCATAAATTGAATCATGAATCATGAATTGAATCATGAATCATGAATTGAATCATGAATCATGAATTATGAATCATGAATTGAATCATGAATCATTAATCATGAATTGAATCATGAATTAAATCATGAATCATGAATCATAAATTGAATCATGAATCATGAATCATAAATTGAATCATGAATCATGAATTGATTCATGAATTAAATCATGAATTGAATCATGAATCATGAATTGAATCATGAATCATGAATCGAATCATGAATCATGATTTGAATCATGAATCATGAATCATGAATAGAATCATGAATCATGAATCATGAATTGAATCATGAATCATGAATCATGAATTGAATCATGAATCATGAAACAAATCATGAATCATGAATTGAATCATGAATCATGAATCATGAATAGAATCATGAATCATGAATTGAATCATGAATCATGAATCATGAATCAAATCATGAAACATGAATTGAATCATGAATCATTAATCATGAATTGCATCATGAATCATGAATTGAATCATGAATCATGAATCATGAATCGAATCATGAATCATGAATCATGAATCATGAATTGAATCATGAATCATGAATCATGAATCGTTTCATAAATCATGAATCATGAATCGTGAATTGAATCATGAATCATGAATTAAATCTTCAATCATGAATCATGAATTGAATCATGAATTGAATCATGAATCATAAATTGAATCATGAATCATAAATCATGAATTGAATCATAAATCATGAATCATGAATCATGAATTGAATCATGAATCATTAATCTTGAATCAAATCATGAATCATGAATCAAGAATCATGAATCATGAATCATGAATTGAATCATGAATCATGAATTGATTCATGAATTGAATCATGAATCATGAATCATGAATCATAAATCGAATCATGAATCATGAATTGAATCATGAAACGAATCATAAATTGAATCATGAATCATGAATTGAATCATGAATCATGAATCATGAATTGAATCATGAATCATGAATTATAAATCATGAATTGAATCATGAATCATTAATCATGAATTGAATCATGAATCATGAATTGAATCATGGATTAAATCATGAATCATGAATCATGAATTGAATCATGAATCATGAATCATGAATTGAATCATGAATCATGAATCATGAATCGAATCATGAATCATGAATTGAATCATGAATCATGAATCGAATCATGAATCATGAATTGAATCATGAATCATGAATCATGAATAGAATCATGAATCATGAATTGAATCATGAATCATGAATCATGAATAGAATCATGAATCATGAATCATGAATTGAATCATGAATCGAATCATGAATCATGAATTGAATCATGAATCATGAATCATGAATAGAATCATGAATCATGAATCATGAATTCAATCATGAATCATGAATCATGAATTGAATCATGAATCATGAATCGAATCATGAATCATGAATTGAATCATGAATCATGAATAGAATCATGAATCATGAATCATGAATTGAATCATGAATCATGAATCGAATCATAAATCATGAATTGAATCATGAATCATGAATCATGAATAGAATCATGAATCATGAATCATGAATTGAATCATGAATCATGAATCATAAATTGAATCATGAATCATGAATTGAATCATGAATCATGAATCATGAATCATGAATTGAATCATGAATTAAATCATGAATCATGGATTGAATCATGAATCATGAATCATGAATCATGAATTAAATCATGAATCATGAATCATGAATCGAATCATGAATCATGAATCGAATCATGAATCATGAATTGAATCATGAATCATGAATCATGAATTGAATCATGAATCACGAATCGAATCATGAATCATGAATTGAATCATGGATCATGAATCATGAATAGAATCATGAATCATGAATCATGAATCGAATCATAAATCATAAATTGAATCATGAATCATGAATCATAAATCGAATCATGAATCATAAATTGAATCATGAATCATGAATCATGAATCATGAATTGAATCATGAATCATGAATCATGAATCGAATCATAAATCTTGATTCAAGATTCATGAATCGAATCATGAATCATGAATTGAATCATGAATAATGAACCATGAATCGAATCATGAATCATAAATCATGAATCATGAATCATGAATTGAATCATGAATCATGAATCATGAATCGAATCATGAATCATGAATCATGAATTGAATCATGAATCATGAATTGAATCATGAATCATTGATCTTGAATTGAATCATGAATCATGAATTGAATCATGAATCATTAATCTCGAATCAAATCATGAATCATGAATCTAGAATCATGAATCATGAATCATGAATTAAATCATGAATCATGAATTGAATCATGAATCATGAATTGAATCATGAATCATGAATCATGAATCGAATCATGAATCATGAATCATGAATTGAATCATGAATCATGAATCATAAATCGAATCATGAATCATGAACTGAATCATGAAACGAATCATAAATTGAATCATGAATCATGAATTGAATCATGAATCATGAATCATGAATTGAATCATGAATCATGAATTATGAATCATGAATTGAATCATGAATCATGAATCATGAATTGAATCATGAATTAAATCATGAATCATAAATCATAAATTGAATCATGAATCATGAATCATAAATTGAATCATGAATCATGAATTGAATCATGAATCATGAATCATGAATCGAATCATGAAGCATTAATCTTGAATCAAATCATGAATCATGAATCTAGAATCATGAATCATGAATCATGAATTGAATCATGAATCATGAATTGATAAATGAATTGAATCATTAATAATGAATCATGAATCATGAATTGAATTATAATTTGAATCATGAATCATGAATTAAATCATGAATTGAATCATGAATCATGAATCATGAATTGAATCATGAATCATGAATCATAAATCGAATCATGAATCATGAATTGAATCATGAAACGAATCATAAATTGAATCATGAATCATGAATTGAATCATGAATCATGAATCATGAATTGAATCATGAATCATGAATTATGAATCATGAATTGAATCATGAATCATGAATCATGAATTGAATCATGAATTAAATCATGAATCATGAATCATAAATTGAATCATGAATTATGAATCATAAATTGAATCATGAATCATGAATTTATTCATGAATTAAATCATGAATCATGAATTGAATCAAGAATCATGAATTGAATCATGAATCCTTAATCTTGAATCAAATCATGAATCATGAATCATGAATTGAATCATGAATCATGAATTGAATCATGAATCATGAATTGATTCATGAATTGAATCATTAATAATGAATCATGAATCATGAATTGAATTATAATTTGAATCATGAATCATGAATTAAATCATGAATTGAATCATGAATCATGAATCATGAATCATGAATCATAAATCGAATAATGAATCATTAATTGAATCATGAATCATGAATCATGAATTGAATCATGAATCATGAATCATGAATCGAATCATAAATCTTGATTCAAGATTCATGAATCGAATCATGAATCATGAATTGAATCATGAATAATGAACCATGAATCGAATCATGAATCATAAATCATGAATCATGAATCATGAATTGAATCATGAATCATGAATCATGAATCGAATCATGAATCATGAATCATGAATTGAATCATGAATCATGAATTGAATCATGAATCATTGATCTTGAATTGAATCATGAATCATGAATTGAATCATGAATCATTAATCTCGAATCAAATCATGAATCATGAATCTAGAATCATGAATCATGAACATGAATTGTATCATGAATCATGAATTGAATCATGAATCATGAATTGAATCATGAATCATGAATCATGAATCGAATCATGAATCATGAATCATGAATTGAATCATGAATCATGAATCATAAATCGAATCATGAATCATGAACTGAATCATGAAACGAATCATAAATTGAATCATGAATCATGAATTGAATCATGAATCATGAATCATGAATTGAATCATGAATCATGAATTGAATCATGAATTAAATCATGAATCATAAATCATAAATTGAATCATGAATCATGAATCATAAATTGAATCATGAATCATGAATTGAATCATGAATCATGAATCATGAATCGAATCATGAATCATGAATTGAATCATGAAGCATTAATCTTGAATCAAATCATGAATCATGAATCTAGAATCATGAATCATGAATCATGAATTGAATCATGAATCATGAATTGATTAATGAATTGAATCATTAATAATGAATCATGAATCATGAATTGAATTATAATTTGAATCATGAATCATGAATTAAATCATGAATTGAATCATGAATCATGAATCATGAATTGAATCATGAATCATGAATCATAAATCGAATCATGAATCATGAATTGAATCATGAAACAAATCATAAATTGAATCATGAATCATGAATTGAATCATGAATCATGAATCATGAATTGAATCATGAATCATGAATTATGAATCATGAATTGAATCATGAATCATGAATCATGAATTGAATCATGAATTAAATCATGAATCATAAATTGAATCATGAATTATGAATCATAAATTGAATCATGAATCATGAATTTATTCATGAATTAAATCATGAATCATGAATTGAATCATGAATCATGAATTGAATCATGAATCATGAATTGATTCATGAATTGAATCATTAATAATGAATCATGAATCATGAATTGAATTATAATTTGAATCATTAATCTTGAATCAAATCATGAATCATGAATCAAGAATCATGAATCATGAATCATGAATTGAATCATGAATCATAAATCGAATAATGAATCATTAATTGAATCATGAATCATGAATCATGAATCATGAATTGAATCATGAATCATGAATCATGAATCAAATCATAAATCTTGATTCAAGATTCATGAATCGAATCATGAATCATGAATTGAATCATGAATAATGAACCATGAATCGAATCATGAATCATAAATCATGAATCATGAATCATGAATTAAATCATGAATCATGAATCATAAATTGAATCATGAATCATGAATTGGATCATGAATCATGAATTGAGTCATGAATCATTAATCTTGAATCAAATCATGAATCATGAATCTAGAATCATGAATCATGAATTGAATCATGAATCATGAATTGAATCATGAATCATGAATTGATTCATGAATTGAATCATTAATAATGAATCATGAATCATGAATCGAATCATAAATCATGAATCATGAATTGAATCATGAATCATGAATTGAGTCATGAATCATTAATCTTGAATCAAATCATGAATCATGAATCTAGAATCATGAATCATGAATCATGAATTGAATCATGAATCATGAATTGAATCATGAATCATGAATTGATTCATGAATTGAATCATTAATAATGAATCATGCATTGAATCATGAATCATGAATCATAAATCGAATCATGAATAATGAATTGAATAATGAATTAAATCATGAATCATGAATCATGAATCGAATCACGAATCATGAATTGAATCATGAATTGAATGATGAATCATGAATTGAATCATGAATTGAATCATGAATTGAATCATGAATCATGAATCGAATCATGAATCATGAATCAAGAATCATAAATCGAATCATGAAACATGAATTGAATCATGAATCATTAATCATGAATTGCATCATGAATCATGAATTGAATCATGAATCATGAATCATGAATCGAATCATGAATCATGAATCATGAATCATGAATTGAATCATGAATCATGAATCATGAATCGTTTCATAAATCATGAATCATGAATCGTGAATTGAATCATGAATCATGAATTAAATCTTCAATCATGAATCATGAATTGAATCATGAATTGAATCATGAATCATAAATTGAATCATGAATCATAAATCATGAATTGAATCATAAATCATGAATCATGAATCATGAATTGAATCATGAATCATTAATCTTCAATCAAATCATGAATCATGAATCAAGAATCATGAATCATGAATCATGAATTGAATCATGAATCATGAATTGATTCATGAATTGAATCATTAATAATGAATCATGAATCATGAATTGAATTATAATTTGAATCATGAATCATGAATTAAATTATGAATTGAATCATGAATCATGAATCATGAATCATAAATCGAATCATGAATCATGAATTGAATCATGAAACGAATCATAAATTGAATCATGAATCATGAATTGAATCATGAATCATGAATCATGAATTGAATCATGAATCATGAATTATGAATCATGAATTGAATCATGAATCATTAATCATGAATTGAATCATGAATCCTGAATCATGAATTGAATCATGAATTAAATCATGAATCATGAATCATGAATTGAATCATGAATCATGAATCATGAATTGAATCATGAATCATGAATCATGAATCGAATCATGAATCATGAATTGAATCATGAATCATGAATCGAATCATGAATCATGAATTGAATCATGAATCATGAATCATGAATAGAATCATGAATCATGAATTGAATCATGAATCATGAATCATGAATAGAATCATGAATCATGAATCATGAATAGAATCATGAATCGAATCATGAATCATGAATTGAATCATGAATCGAATCATGAATCATGAATTGAATCATGAATCATGAATCATGAATAGAATCATGAATCATGAATCATGAATTCAATCATGAATCATGAATCATGAATTGAATCATGAATCATGAATAGAATCATGAATCATGAATTGAATCATGAATCATGAATAGAATCATGAATCATGAATCATGAATTGAATCATGAATCATGAATCGAATCATAAATCATGAATTGAATCATGAATCATGAATCATGAATAGAATCATGAATCATGAATCATGAATTGAATCATGAATCATGAATCATAAATTGAATCATGAATCATGAATTGAATCATGAATCATGAATCATGAATCATGAATTGAATCATGAATCATGAATCATGAATCATGAATTAAATCATGAATCATGAATCATGAATCGAATCATGAATCATGAATTGAATCATGAATCATGAATCATGAATTGAATCATGAATCACGAATCAAATCATGAATCATGAATCATGAATCATGAATCATGAATCATGAATCGAATCATGAATCATGAATTGAATCATGAATCATGAATCATGAATTGAATCATGAATCATGAATCGAATCATGAATCATGAATTGAATCATGAATCATGAATCATGAATTGAATCATGAATCATGAATCATAAATCGAATCATGAATCATTAATTGAATCATGAATCATGAATCATGAATTGAATCATGAATCATGAATCATGAATCGAATCATAAATCTTGATTCAAGATTCATGAATCGAATCATGAATCATGAATTGAATCATGAATAATGAATCATGAATCAAATCATGAATCATAAATCATGAATCATGAATCATGAATTGTATCATGAATCATGAATCATGAATCGAATCATGAATCATAAATCATGAATTGAATCATGAATCATTAATCTTGAATCAAATCATGAATCATGAATTGAATCATGAATCATGAATTGAATCATGAATCATGAATTGATTCATGAATTGAATCATTAATAATGAATCATGAATCATGAATTGAATTATAATTTGAATCATGAATCATGAATTAAATCATGAATTGAATCATGAATCATGAATTGAATCATGAATCATGAATCATAAATCGAATCATGAATCATGAATTAAATCATGAAACGAATCATAAATTGAATCATGAATCATGAATTGAATCATGAATCATGAATTGAATCATGAATCATGAATTATGAATCATGAATTGAATCATGAATCATTAATCATGAATTGAATCATGAATTAAATCATGAATCATGAATCATAAATTGAATCATGAATCATGAATCATAAATTGAATCATGAATCATGAATTGATTCATGAATTAAATCATGAATTGAATCATGAATCATGAATTGAATCATGAATCATGAATCGAATCATGAATCATGATTTGAATCATGAATCATGAATCATGAATAGAATCATGAATCATGAATCATGAATTGAATCATGAATCATGAATCATGAATTGAATCATGAATCATGAAACAAATCATGAATCATGAATTGAATCATGAATCATGAATCATGAATAGAATCATGAATCATGAATTGAATCATGAATCATGAATCATGAATCGAATCATGAATCATGAATTGAATCATGAATCATCAATCATAAATCGAATCATGAATCATGAATTGAATCATGAATCATGAATCATAAATCATGAATTGAATCATGAATAATGAATCATGAATCGAATCATGAATCATGAATTGAATCATGAATCATGAATCATGAATTAAATCATGAATTAAATCATGAATCATGAATCATAAATTGAATTATGAATCATGAATTGAATCATGAATCATGAATTGAATCATGAATTAAATCATGGATTGAATCATAAAATCATGAATCATGAATCATGAATTGAATCATGAATCATGAATCATGAATCAAATCATGAATCATGAATTGAATCATGAATCATGAATCATGAATTGAATCATGAATCACGAATCGAATCATGAATCATGAATTGAATCATGAATCATGAATAGAATCATGAATCATGAATCATGAATCATGAATCGATTCATGAATCATGAATTGAATCATGAATCACGAATAATGAATTAAATCATGAATCATGAATCGAATCATGAATCATGAATTGAATCATGAATCATGAATCGAATCATGAATCATGAATTGAATCATGAATCATGAATCATGAATTGAATCATGAATCATGAATCATGAATCGAATCATAAATCATAAATTGAATCATGAATCATGAATCATAAATCGAATCATGAATCATAAATTGAATCATGAATCATGAATCATGAATTGAATCATGAATCATGAATCATGAATCGAATCATAAATCTTGATTCAAGATTCATGAATCGAATCATGAATCATGAATTGAATCATGAATAATGAACCATGAATCGAATCATGAATCATAAATCATGAATCATGAATCATGAATTGAATCATGAATCATGAATCATGAATCAAATCATGAATCATGAATCATGAATTGAATCATGAATCATGAATTGAATCATGAATCATTAATCTTGAATTGAATCATGAATCATGAATTGAATCATGAATCATTAATCTCGAATCAAATCATGAATCATGAATCTAGAATCATGAATCATGAATCATGAATTGAATAATGAATCATGAATTGAATCATGAATCATGAATTGATTAATGAATTGAATCATTAATAATGAATCATGAATCATGAATTGAATTATAATTTGAATCATGAATCATGAATTAAATAATGAATTGAATCATGAATCATGAATCATGAATTGAATCATGAATCATGAATCATAAATCGAATCATGAATCATGAACTGAATCATGAAACGAATCATAAATTGAATCATGAATCATGAATTGAATCATGAATCATGAATCATGAATTGAATCATGAATCATGAATTATGAATCATGAATTGAATCATGAATCATGAATCATGAATTGAATCATGAATTAAATCATGAATCATAAATCATAAATTGAATCATGAATCATGAATCATAAATTGAATCATGAATCATGAATTGAATCATGAATCATAAATCATGAATCGAATCATGAATCATGAATCATGAATTGAATCATGAATCATGAATTGAATCATGAAGCATTAATCTTGAATCAAATCATGAATCATGAATCATGAATCATGAATCATGAATCATGAATTGAATCATGAATCATGAATTGATTAATGAATTGAATCATTAATAATGAATCATGAATCATGAATTGAATTATAATTTGAATCATGAATCATGAATTAAATCATGAATTGAATCATGAATCATGAATCATGAATTGAATCATGAATCATGAATCATAAATCGAATCATGAATCATGAATTGAATCATGAAACGAATCATAAATTGAATCATGAATCATGAATTGAATCATGAATCATGAATCATGAATTGAATCATGAATCATGAATTATGAATCATGAATTGAATCATGAATCATGAATCATGAATTGAATCATGAATTAAATCATGAATCATGAATCATAAATTGAATCATGAATTATGAATCATAAATTGAATCATGAATCATGAATTTATTCATGAATTAAATCATGAATCATGAATCATGAATTGAATCATGAATCATGAATTGAATCATGAATCCTTAATCTTGAATCAAATCATGAATCATGAATCTAGAATCATGAATCATGAATCATGAATTGAATCATGAATCATGAATTAAATCATGAATCATGAATTGATTCATGAATTGAATCATTAATAATGAATCATGAATCATGAATTGAATTATAATTTGAATCATGAATCATGAATTAAATCATGAATTGAATCATGAATCATGAATCATGAATCATGAATCATGAATCATAAATCGAATCATGAATCATTAATTGAATCACGAATCATGAATCATGAATTGAATCATGAATCATGAATCATGAATCGAATCATAAATCTTGATTCAAGATTCATGAATCGAATCATGAATCATGAATTGAATCATGAATCATGAATCATGAATAGAATCATGAATCATGAATCATGAATTGAATCATGAATCATGAATCATGAATTGAATCATGAATCATGAAACAAATCATGAATCATGAATTGAATCATGAATCATGAATCATGAATAGAATCATGAATCATGAATTGAATCATGAATCATGAATCATGAATCGAATCATGAATCATGAATTGAATCATGAATCATCAATCATAAATCGAATCATGAATCATGAATTGAATCATGAATCATCAATCATAAATCGAATCATGAATCATGAATTGAATCATGAATCATGAATCATAAATCATGAATTGAATCATGAATAATGAATCATGAATCGAATCATGAATCATGAATCATGAATTGAATCATGAATCATGAATTAAATCATGAATTAAATCATGAATCATGAATCATAAATTGAATCATGAATCATGAATTGAATCATGAATTAAATCATGGATTGAATCATAAAATCATGAATCATGAATTGAATCATGAATCATGAATCATGAATCAAATCATGAATCATGAATTGAATCATGAATTAAATCATGGATTGAATCATAAAATCATGAATCATAAATCATGAATCGATTCATGAATCATGAATTGAATCATGAATCACGAATAATGAATTAAATCATGAATCATAATTCGAATCATGAATCATGAATTGAATCATGAATCATGAATCGAATCATGAATCATGAATTGAATCATGAATCATGAATCATGAATTAAATCATGAATCATGAATCATGAATCGAATCATAAATCATAAATTGAATCATGAATCATGAATCATAAATCGAATCATGAATCATAAATTGAATCATGAATCACGAATAATGAATTAAATCATGAATCATAATTCGAATCATGAATCATGAATTGAATCATGAATCATGAATCGAATCATGAATCATGAATTGAATCATGAATCATGAATCATGAATTGAATCATGAATCATGAATCATGAATCGAATCATAAATCTTGATTCAAGATTCATGAATCGAATCATGAATCATGAATTGAATCATGAATAATGAACCATGAATCGAATCATGAATCATAAATCATGAATCATGAATCATGAATTGAATCGTGAATCATGAATCATGAATCAAATCATGAATCATGAATCATGAATTGAATCATGAATCATGAATTGAATCATGAATCATTAATCTTGAATTGAATCATGAATCATGAATTGAATCATGAATCATTAATCTCGAATCAAATCATGAATCATGAATCTAGAATCATGAATCATGAATCATGAATTGAATCATGAATCATGAATTGAATCATGAATCATGAATTGATTAATGAATTGAATCATTAATAATGAATCATGAATCATGAATTAAATTATAATTTGAATCATGAATCATGAATTAAATAATGAATTGAATCATGAATCATGAATCATGAATTGAATCATGAATCATAAATCGAATCATGAATCATGAACTGAATCATGAAACGAATCATAAATTGAATCATGAATCATGAATTGAATCATGAATCATGAATCATGAATTGAATCATGAATCATGAATTATGAATCATGAATTGAATCATGAATCATGAATCATGAATTGAATCATGAATTAAATCATGAATCATAAATCATAAATTGAATCATGAATCATGAATCATAAATTGAATCATGAATCATGAATTGAATCATGAATCATGAATCGAATCATGAATCATGAATCATGAATTGAATCATGAATCATGAATTGAATCATGAAGCATTAATCTTGAATCAAATCATGAATCATGAATCTAGAATCATGAATCATGAATCATGAATTGAATCATGAATCATGAATTGATTAATGAATTGAATCATTAATAATGAATCATGAATCATGAATTGAATTATAATTTGAATCATGAATCATGAATTAAATCATGAATTGAATCATGAATCATGAATCATGAATTGAATCATGAATCATGAATCATAAATCGAATCATGAATCATGAATTGAATCATGAAACGAATCATAAATTGAATCATGAATCATGAATTGAATCATGAATCATGAATCATGAATTGAATCATGAATCATGAATTATGAATCATGAATTGAATCATGAATCATGAATCATGAATTGAATCATGAATTAAATCACGAATCATGAATCATAAATTGAATCATGAATTATGAATCATAAATTGAATCATGAATCATGAATTTATTCATGAATTAAATCATGAATCATGAATTGAATCATGAATCATGAATTGAATCATGAATCCTTAATCTTGAATCAAATCATGAATCATGAATCTAGAATCATGAATCATGAATCATGAATTGAATCATGAATCATGAATTGAATCATGAATCATGAATTGATTCATGAATTGAATCATTAATAATGAATCATGAATCATGAATTGAATTATAATTTGAATCATGAATCATGAATTAAATCATGAATTGAATCATGAATCATGAATCATGAATCATGAATCATGAATCATCAATCGAATCATGAATCATTAATTGAATCATGAATCATGAATCATGAATTGAATCATAATTCATGAATCATGAATCGAATCATAAATCTTGATTCAAGATTCATGAATCGAATCATGAATCATGAATTGAATCATGAATAATGAACCATGAATCGAATCATGAATCATAAATCATGAATCAAGAATTATGAATTGAATCATGAATCATGAATCATAATTCGAATCATGAATCATGAATCATGAATTGGATCATGAATCATGAATTGAGTCATGAATCATGAATTGATTCATGAATTGAATCATTAATAATGAATCATGAATCATGAATCGAATCATGAATCATGAATCATGAATTGAATCATGAATCATGAATTGAGTCATGAATCATTAATCTTGAATCAAATCATGAATCATGAATCTAGAATCATGAATCATGAATCATGAATTGAATCATGAATCATGAATTGAATCATGAATCATGAATTGATGCATGAATTGAATCATTAATAATGAATCATGAATTGAATCATGAATCATGAATCATAAATCGAATCATGAATCATGAATTGAATCATGAAACGAATCATAAATTGAATCATGAATCATGAATTGAATCATGAATCATGAATAATGAATTGAATCATAAATCATGAATTATGAATCATGAATTGAATCATGAATCATTAATCATGAATTGAATCATGAATCATGAATCATGAATCATGAATTGAATCATGAATTAAATCATGAATCATGAATCATAAATTGAATCATGGATCATGAATTGAATCATGAATCATGAATCGAATCATGAATCATGAATTGAATCATGAATCATGAATCATGAATAGAATCATGAATCATGAATCATGAATTGAATCATGAATCATGAATCATGAATTGAATCATGAATCATGAAACAAATCATGAATCATGAATTGAATCATGAATCATGAATCATGAATAGAATCATGAATCATGAATTGAATCATGAATCATGAATCATGAATCGAATCATGAATCATGAATTGAATCATGAATCATCAATCATAAATCGAATCATGAATCATGAATTGAATCATGAATCATGAATCATAAATCATGAATTGAATCATGAATAATGAATCATGAATCGAATCATGAATCATGAATCATGAATCATGAATCATGAATTGAATCATGAATCATGAATCATGAATTAAATCATGAATTAAATCATGAATCATGAATCATAAATTGAATCATGAATCATGAATTGAATCATGAATCATGAATTGAATCATGAATTAAATCATGGATTGAATCATAAAATCATGAATCATGAATCATGAATTGAATCATGAATCATGAATCATGAATCAAATCATGAATTATGAATTGAATCATGAATCATGAATCATGAATTGAATCATGAATTAAATCATGAATCATGAATCATAAATTGAATCATGGATCATGAATTGAATCATGAATCATGAATCGAATCATGAATCATGAATTGAATCATGAATCATGAATCATGAATAGAATCATGAATCATGAATCATGAATTGAATCATGAATCATGAATCATGAATTGAATCATGAATCATGAATCGAATCATGAATCATGAATTGAATCATGAATCATGAATCATGAATAGAATCATGAATCATGAATCATGAATTGAATCATGAATCATGAATCATGAATTGAATCATGAATCATGAAACAAATCATGAATCATGAATTGAATCATGAATCATGAATCATGAATAGAATCATGAATCATGAATTGAATCATGAATCATGAATCGAATCATGAATCATGAATTGAATCATGAATCATCAATCATAAATCGAATCATGAATCATGAATTGAATCATGAATCATGAATCATAAATCATGAATTGAATCATGAATAATGAATCATGAATCGAATCATGAATCATGAATCATGAATTGAATCATGAATCATGAATCATGAATTAAATCATGAATTAAATCATGAATCATGAATCATAAATTGAATCATGAATCATGAATTGAATCATGAATCATGAATTGAATCATGAATTAAATCATGGATTGAATCATAAAATCATGAATCATGAATCATGAATTGAATCATGAATCATGAATCATGAATCAAATCATGAATCATGAATTGAATCATGAATCATGAATCATGAATTGAATCATGAATCACGAATCGAATCATGAATCATGAATTGAATCATGAATCATGAATAGAATCATGAATCATGAATCATGAATCATGAATCATGAATTGAATCATGAATTGAATCATGAATCATGAATTGAATCATGAATCATGAATCGAATCATGAATCATGAATTGAATCATGAATCATGAATCATGAATTGAATCATGAATCATGAATCATGAATCGAATCATAAATCATAAATTGAATCATGAATCATGAATCATAAATCGAATCATGAATCATAAATTGAATCATGAATCATGAATCATGAATCATGAATTGAATCATGAATCATGAATCATGAATCGAATCATAAATCTTGATTCAAGATTCATGAATCGAATCATGAATCATGAATTGAATCATGAATAATGAACCATGAATCGAATCATGAATCATAAATCATGAATCATGAATTGAATCATGAATCATGAATCATGAATCAAATCATGAATCATGAATCATGAATTGAATCATGAATCATGAATTGAATCATGAATCATTAATCTTGAATTGAATCATGAATCATGAATTGAATCATGAATCATTAATCTCGAATCAAATCATGAATCATGAATCTAGAATCATGAATCATGAATCATGAATTGAATCATGAATCATGAATTGAATCATGAATCATGAATTGATTAATGAATTGAATCATTAATAATGAATCATGAATCATGAATTAAATTATAATTTGAATCATGAATCATGAATTAAATAATGAATTGAATCATGAATCATGAATCATGAATTGAATCATGAATCATGAATCATAAATCGAATCATGAATCATGAACTGAATCATGAAACGAATCATAAATTGAATCATGAATCATGAATTGAATCATGAATCATGAATCATGAATTGAATCATGAATCATGAATTATGAATCATGAATTGAATCATGAATCATGAATCATGAATTGAATCATGAATTAAATCATGAATCATAAATCATAAATTGAATCATGAATCATGAATCATAAATTGAATCATGAATCATGAATTGAATCATGAATCATGAATCATGAATCGAATCATGAATCATGAATCATGAATTGAATCATGAATCATGAATTGAATCATGAAGCATTAATCTTGAATCAAATCATGAATCATGAATCATGAATTGAATCATGAAGCATTAATCTTGAATCAAATCATGAATCATGAATCTAGAATCATGAATCATGAATCATGAATTGAATCATGAATCATGAATTGATTAATGAATTGAATCATTAATAATGAATCATGAATCATGAATTGAATTATAATTTGAATCATGAATCATGAATTAAATCATGAATTGAATCATGAATCATGAATCATGAATTGAATCATGAATCATGAATCATAAATCGAATCATGAATCATGAATTGAATCATGAAACGAATCATAAATTGAATCATGAATCATGAATTGAATCATGAATCATGAATCATGAATTGAATCATGAATCATGAATTATGAATCATGAATTGAATCATGAATCATGAATCATGAATTGAATCATGAATTAAATCACGAATCATGAATCATAAATTGAATCATGAATTATGAATCATAAATTGAATCATGAATCATGAATTTATTCATGAATTAAATCATGAATCATGAATCATGAATTGAATCATGAATCATGAATTGAATCATGAATCCTTAATCTTGAATCAAATCATGAATCATGAATCTAGAATCATGAATCATGAATCATGAATTGAATCATGAATCATGAATTGAATCATGAATCATGAATTGATTCATGAATTGAATCATTAATAATGAATCATGAATCATGAATTGAATTATAATTTGAATCATGAATCATGAATTAAATCATGAATTGAATCATGAATCATGAATCATGAATCATCAATCGAATCATGAATCATTAATTGAATCATGAATCATGAATCATGAATTGAATCATGAATCATGAATCATGAATCGAATCATAAATCTTGATTCAAGATTCATGAATCGAATCATGAATCATGAATTGAATCATGAATAATGAACCATGAATCGAATCATGAATCATAAATCATGAATCATGAATCATGAATTGAATCATGAATCATGAATCATAATTCGAATCATGAATCATGAATCATGAATTGGATCATGAATCATGAATTGAGTCATGAATCATGAATTGATTCATGAATTGAATCATTAATAATGAATCATGAATCATGAATCGAATCATGAATCATGAATCATGAATTGAATCATGAATCATGAATTGAGTCATGAATCATTAATCTTGAATTAAATCATGAATCATGAATCTAGAATCATGAATCATGAATCATGAATTGAATCATGAATCATGAATTGAATCATGAATCATGAATTGATGCATGAATTGAATCATTAATAATGAATCATGAATTAAATCATGAATCATGAATCATAAATCGAATCATGAATCATGAATTGAATCATGAAACGAATCATAAATTGAATCATGAATCATGAATTGAATCATGAATCATGAATAATGAATTGAATCATAAATCATGAATTATGAATCATGAATTGAATCATGAATCATTAATCATGAATTGAATCATGAATCATGAATCATGAATCATGAATTGAATCATGAATTAAATAATGAATCATGAATCATAAATTGAATCATGGATCATGAATTGAATCATGAATCATGAATCGAATCATGAATCATGAATTGAATCATGAATCATGAATCATGAATAGAATCATGAATCATGAATCATGAATTGAATCATGAATCATGAATCATGAATTGAATCATGAATCATGAAACAAATCATGAATCATGAATTGAATCATGAATCATGAATCATGAATAGAATCATGAATCATGAATTGAATCATGAATCATGAATCATGAATCGAATCATGAATCATGAATTGAATCATGAATCATCAATCATAAATCGAATCATGAATCATGAATTGAATCATGAATCATGAATCATAAATCATGAATTGAATCATGAATAATGAATCATGAATCGAATCATGAATCATGAATCATGAATCATGAATTGAATCATGAATCATGAATCATGAATTAAATCATGAATTAAATCATGAATCATGAATCATGAATCATGAATCATGAATCATCAATCGAATCATGAATCATTAATTGAATCATGAATCATGAATCATGAATTGAATCATGAATCATGAATCATGAATCGAATCATAAATCTTGATTCAAGATTCATGAATCGAATCATGAATCATGAATTGAATCATGAATAATGAACCATGAATCGAATCATGAATCATAAATCATGAATCATGAATCGAATCATGAATCATGAATCATAATTCGAATCATGAATCATGAATCATGAATTGGATCATGAATCATGAATTGAGTCATGAATCATGAATTGATTCATGAATTGAATCATTAATAATGAATCATGAATCATGAATCGAATCATGAATCATGAATCATGAATTGAATCATGAATCATGAATTGAGTCATGAATCATTAATCTTGAATCAAATCATGAATCATGAATCTAGAATCATGAATCATGAATCATGAATTGAATCATGAATCATGAATTGAATCATGAATCATGAATTGATGCATGAATTGAATCATTAATAATGAATCATGAATTGAATCATGAATCATGAATCATAAATCGAATCATGAATCATGAATTGAATCATGAAACGAATCATAAATTGAATCATGAATCATGAATTGAATCATGAATCATGAATAATGAATTGAATCATAAATCATGAATTATGAATCATGAATTGAATCATGAATCATTAATCATGAATTGAATCATGAATCATGAATCATGAATCATGAATTGAATCATGAATTAAATCATGAATCATGAATCATAAATTGAATCATGGATCATGAATTGAATCATGAATCATGAATCGAATCATGAATCATGAATTGAATCATGAATCATGAATCATGAATAGAATCATGAATCATGAATCATGAATTGAATCATGAATCATGAATCATGAATTGAATCATGAATCATGAAACAAATCATGAATCATGAATTGAATCATGAATCATGAATCATGAATAGAATCATGAATCATGAATTGAATCATGAATCATGAATCATGAATCGAATCATGAATCATGAATTGAATCATGAATCATCAATCATAAATCGAATCATGAATCATGAATTGAATCATGAATCATGAATCATAAATCATGAATTGAATCATGAATAATGAATCATGAATCGAATCATGAATCATGAATCATGAATCATGAATCATGAATTGAATCATGAATCATGAATCATGAATTAAATCATGAATTAAATCATGAATCATGAATCATAAATTGAATCATGAATCATGAATTGAATCATGAATCATGAATTGAATCATGAATTAAATCATGGATTGAATCATAAAATCATGAATCATGAATCATGAATTGAATCATGAATCATGAATCATGAATCAAATCATGAATCATGAATTGAATCATGAATCATGAATCATATATTGAATCATGAATTAAATCATGAATCATGAATCATAAATTGAATCATGGATCATGAATTGAATCATGAATCATGAATCGATTCATGAATCATGAATTGAATCATGAATCATGAATCATGAATAGAATCATGAATCATGAATCATGAATTGAATCATGAATCATGAATCATGAATTGAATCATGAATCATGAATCGAATCATGAATCATGAATTGAATCATGAATCATGAATCATGAATAGAATCATGAATCATGAATCATGAATTGAATCATGAATCATGAATCATGAATTGAATCATGAATCATGAAACAAATCATGAATCATGAATTGAATCATGAATCATGAATAGAATCATGAATCATGAATTGAATCATGAATCATGAATCGAATCATGAATCATGAATTGAATCATGAATCATCAATCATAAATCGAATCATGAATCATGAATTGAATCATGAATCATGAATCATAAATCATGAATTGAATCATGAATAATGAATCATGAATCGAATCATGAATCATGAATCATGAATTGAATCATGAATCATGAATCATGAATTAAATCATGAATTAAATCATGAATCATGAATCATAAATTGAATCATGAATCATGAATTGAATCATGAATCATGAATTGAATCATGAATTAAATCATGGATTGAATCATAAAATCATGAATCATGAATCATGAATTGAATCATGAATCATGAATCATGAATCAAATCATGAATCATGAATTGAATCATGAATCATGAATCATGAATTGAATCATGAATCACGAATCGAATCATGAATCATGAATTGAATCATGAATCATGAATAGAATCATGAATCATGAATCATGAATCATGAATCGATTCATGAATCATGAATTGAATCATGAATCACGAATAATGAATTAAATCATGAATCATGAATCGAATCATGAATCATGAATTGAATCATGAATCATGAATCGAATCATGAATCATGAATTGAATCATGAATCATGAATCATGAATCATGAATTGAATCATGAATCATGAATCATGAATCGAATCATGAATCATGAATTGAATCATGAATCATGAATCATAAATCGAATCATGAATCATAAATTGAATCATGAATCATGAATCATGAATCATGAATTGAATCATGAATCATGAATCATGAATCGAATCATAAATCTTGATTCAAGATTCATGAATCGAATCAAGAATCATGAATTGAATCATGAATAATGAACCATGAATCGAATCATGAATCATAAATCATGAATCATGAATCATGAATTGAATCATGAATCATGAATCATGAATCAAATCATGAATCATGAATCATGAATTGAATCATGAATCATGAATTGAATCATGAATCATTAATCTTGAATTGAATCATGAATCATGAATTGAATCATGAATCATTAATCTCGAATCAAATCATGAATCATGAATCTAGAATCATGAATCATGAATTGAATCATGAATCATGAATTGAATCATGAATCATGAATTGATTAATGAATTGAATCATTAATAATGAATCATGAATCATGAATTGAATTATAATTTGAATCATGAATCATGAATTAAATAATGAATTGAATCATGAATCATGAATCATGAATCATGAATCATAAATCGAATCATGAATCATGAACAGAATCATGAAACGAATCATAAATTGAATCATGAATCATGAATTGAATCATGAATCATGAATCATGAATTGAATCATGAATCATGAATTATGAATCATGAATTGAATCATGAATCATGAATCATGAATTGAATCATGAATTAAATCATGAATCATAAATCATAAATTGAATCATGAATCATGAATCATAAATTGAATCATGAATCATGAATTGAATCATGAAGCATTAATCTTGAATCAAATCATGAATCATGAATCTAGAATCATGAATCATGAATCATGAATTGAATCATGAATCATGAATTGATTAATGAATTGAATCATTAATAATGAATCATGAATCATGAATTGAATTATAATTTGAATCATGAATCATGAATTAAATCATGAATTGAATCATGAATCATGAATCCTGAATTGAATCATGAGTCATGAATCATAAATCGAATCATGAATCATGAATTGAATCATGAAACGAATCATAAATTGAATCATGAATCATGAATTGAATCATGAATCATGAATCATGAATTGAATCATGAATCATGAATTATGAATCATGAATTGAATCATGAATCATGAATCATGAATTGAATCATGAATTAAATCATGAATCATGAATCATAAATTGAATCATGAATTATGAATCATAAATTGAATCATGAATCATGAATTTATTCATGAATTAAATCATGAATCATGAATCATGAATTTTATCATGAATCATGAATTGAATCATGAATCCTTAATCTTGAATCAAATCATGAATCATGAATTGAATCATGAATCATGAATTGATTCATGAATTGAATTATTAATAATGAATCATGAATCATGAATTGAATTATAATTTGAATCATGAATCATGAATTAAATCATGAATTGAATCATGAATCATGAATCATGAATCATGAATCATAAATCGAATCATGAATCATTAATTGAATCATGAATCATGAATCATGAATCATGAATTGAATCATGAATCATGAATCATGAATCGAATCATAAATCTTGATTCAAGATTCATGAATCGAATCATGAATCATGAATTGAATCATGAATAATGAACCATGAATCGAATCATGAATCATAAATCATGAATCATGAATCATGAATTGAATCATGAATCATGAATCATGAATCGAATCATGAATCATGAATCATGAATTGGATCATGAATCATGAATTGAGTCATGAATCATGAATTGATTCATGAATTGAATCATTAATAATGAATCATGAATCGAATCATGAATCATGAATCATGAATTGAATCATGAATCATGAATTGAGTCATGAATCATTAATCTTGAATCAAATCATGAATCATGAATCTAGAATCATGAATCATGAATCATGAATTGAATCATGAATCATGAATTGAATCATGAATCATGAATTGATTCATGAATTGAATCATTAATAATGAATCATGAATTGAATCATGAATCATGAATCATAAATCGAATCATGAATCATGAATTGAATCATGAAACGAATCATAAATTGAATCATGAATCATGAATTGAATCATGAATCATGAATAATGAATTGAATCATAAATCATGAATTATGAATCATGAATTGAATCATGAATCATTAATCATGAATTGAATCATGAATCATGAATCATGAATCATGAATTGAATCATGAATTAAATCATGAATCATGAATCATAAATTGAATCATGGATCATGAATTGAATCATGAATTAAATCATGAATCATGAATCATAAATTGAATCATGGATCATGAATCATAAATTGAATCATGAATCATAAATTGATTCATGAATTAAATTATGAATCATGAATCATGAATTGAATCATGAATCATGAATTGAATCATGAATCATTAATCTTGAATCAAATCATGAATCATGAATCTAGAATCATGAATCATGAATCATGAATTGAATCATGAATCATGAATCAAATCATGAATCATGAATATAGAATCATGAATCATGAATCATGAATTGAATCATGAATCATGAATTGAATCATGAATCATGAATTGATTCATGAATTGAATCATTAATAATGAATCATGCATCATGAATTGAATTATAATTTGAATCATGAATCATGAATTAAATCATGAATTGAATCATGAATCATGAATCATGAATTGAATCATGAATCATGAATCATAAATCGAATCATGAATCATTAATTGAATCATGAAACGAATCATAAATTGAATCATAAATCATGAATTGAATCATGAATCATGAATCATGAATTGAATCATGAATCATGAATTATGAATCATGAATTAAATCATGAATCATGAATCATAAATTGAATCATGAATCATGAATCATAAATTGAATCATGAATCATGAATTGATTCATGAATTAAATCATGAATCATGAATTAAATCATGAATCATGAATCATGAATCATGAATTGAATCATGAATTATGAATCATGAATCAAATCATGAATCATGAATTGAATCATGAATCATGAATCAAATCATGAATCATGAATTGAATCATGAATCATGAATCATGAATAGAATCATTAATCATGAATCATGAATCATGAATTGAATCATGAATCATGAATTATGAATTGAATCATGAATCATGAATCGAATCATGAATCATGAATTGAATCATGAATCATGAATAGAATTATGAATCATGAATCATGAATTGAATCATGAATCATGAATCATGAATCGAATCATGAATCATGAATTGAATCATGAATCATGAATCATAAATCGAATCATGAATTATGAATCATGAATTGAATCATGAATCATGAATCGAATCATAAATCATGATTCAAGATTCATGAATCGAATCATGAATCATGAATTCAATCATGAATTGAATCATGAATCATGAATCATGAATCATAAAACGAATCATGAATCATTAATTGAATAATGAATCATGAATCATGAATTGAATCATGAATCATGAATCGAATCATAAATCTTGATTCAAGATTCATGAATCGAATCATGAATCATGAATTGAATCATGAATAATGAACCATGAATCGAATCATGAATCATAAATCATGAATCATGAATTATGAATCGAATCATGAATCATGTATTGAATCATGAATAATGAACCATGAATCGAATCATGAATCATTAATCTTGAATCAAATTATGAATCATGAATCTAGAATCATGAATCATGAATTGAATCATGAATCATGAATTGAATCATGAATCATGAATCATGAATTGAATGATGAATCATGAATCATAAATCGAATCATGAATCATGAATTGAATTATAATTTGAATCATGAGTCATGAATTAAATCATGAATTGAACCATGAATCATGAATCATGAATTGAATCATGAATCATGAATCATAAATTGAATCATGAATCATGAATTGAATCATGAAACGAATCATAAATTGAGTCATGAATCATGAATTGAATCATGAATCATGAATCATGAATTGAATCATGAATCATGAATTATGAATCATGAATTGAATCATGAATATTTAATAATGAATTGATTCATGAATCATGAATCATGAATCATGAATTGAATCATGAATTAAATCATGAATCATGAATCATAAATTGAATCATGGATCATGAATCATAAATTGAATCATGAATCATGAATTGATTCATGATTTAAATCATGAATCATGAATTGAATCATGAATCATGAATTGAATCATGAATCATTAATCGTGAATCAAATCATGAATCATGAATCTAGAATCATGAATCATGAATCATGAATTGAATCATGAATCATGAATTGATTCATGAATTGAATCATTAATAATGAATCATGAATCATGAATTGAATCATGAATCATGAATTGATTCATGAATTGAATCATTAATAATGAATCATGAATCATGAATCGAATCATGAATCATGAATCATGAATTGAATCATGAATCATGAATTGAGTCATGAATCATTAATCTTGAATCAAATCATGAATCATGAATCTAGAATCATGAATCATGAATCATGAATTGAATCATGAATCATGAATTGAATCATGAATCATGAATTGATTCATGAATTGAATCATTAATAATGAATCATGAATTGAATCATGAATCATGAATCATAAATCGAATCATGAATCATGAATTGAATCATGAATCATGAATAATGAATTGAATCATAAATCATGAATTATGAATCATGAATTGAATCATGAATCATTAATCATGAATTGAATCATGAATCAAGAATCATGAATCATGAATTGAATCATGAATTAAATCATGAATCATAAATTGAATCATGGATCATGAATTGAATCATGAATTAAATCATGAATCATGAATCATAAATTGAATCATGGATCATGAATCATAAATTGAATCATGAATCATGAATTGATTCATGAATTAAATCATGAATCATGAATCATGAATTGAATCATGAATCATGAATTGAATCATGAATCATTAATCTTGAATCAAATCATGAATCATGAATCTAGAATCATGAATCATGAATCATGAATTGAATCATGAATCATGAATCAAATCATGAATCATGAATCTAGAATCATGAATCATGAATCATGAATTGAATCATGAATCATGAATTGAATCATGAATCATGAATTGATTCATGAATTAAATCATTAATAATGAATCATGAATTGAATTATAATTTGAATCATGAATCATGAATTAAATCATGAATTGAATCATGAATCATGAATCATGAATTGAATCATGAATCATGAATCATAAATCGAATCATGAATCATTAATTGAATCATGAAACAAATCATAAATTGAATCATGAATCATGAATTGAATCATGAATCATGAATCATGAATTGAATCATGAATCATGAATTGTAAATCATGAATTAAATCATGAATCATGAATCATAAATTGAATCATGAATCATGTATCATAAATTGAATCATGAATCATGAATTGATTCATGAATTAAATCATGAATCATGAATTGAATCATGAATCATGAATCATGAATTGAATCATGAATTATGAATCATGAATCGAATCATGAATCATGAATAGAATCATTAATCATGAATCATGAATCATGAATTGAATCATGAATCATGAATTATGAATTGAATCATGAATCATGAATCGAATCATGAATCATGAATTGAATCATGAATCATGAATAGAATCATGAATCATGAATCATGAATTGAATCATGAATCATGAATCATGAATCGAATCATGAATCATGAATGGAATCATGAATCATGAATCATAAATCATGAATTGAATCATGAATAATGAATCATGAATCGAATCATGAATCATGAATCATGAATCATGAATCATGAATTGAATCATGAATCATGAATCATGAATTGAATCATGAATTAAATCATGAATCATGAATCATAAATTGAATCATGAATCATGAATTGAATCATGAATCATGAATTGAATCATGAATTAAATCATGGATTGAATCATAAAATCATGATTCATGAATCATGAATTGAATCATGAATCATGAATCATGAATCAAATCATGAATCATGAATTGAATCATGAATCATGAATTGAATCATGAATCACGAATCGAATTATGAATCATGAATTGAATCATGAATCATGAATCATGAATCATGAATTGAATCATGAATCATGAATCATGAATCGAATCATAAATCATAAATTGAATCATGAATCATGAATCATAAATCGAATCATGAATCATAAATTGAATCATGAATCATGAATCATGAATCATGAATTGAATCATGAATCATGAATCGAATCATAAATCTTGATTCAAGATTCATGAATCGAATCATGAATCATGAATTGAATCATGAATAATGAACCATGAATCGAATCATGAATCATAAATCATGAATCATGAATCATGAATTGAATCATGAATCATGAATCATGCATCGAATCATGAATCATGAATCATGAATTGAATCATGAATCATGAATTGAATCATGAATCATTAATCTTGAATTGAATCATGAATCATGAATTGAATCATGAATCATTAATCTCGAATCAAATCATGAATCATGAATCTAGAATCATGAATCATGAATCATGAATTGAATCATGAATCATGAATCATGAATTGAATCATGAATCATGAATTATGAATCATGAATTGAATCATGAATCATGAATCATGAATTGAATCATGAATTAAATCATGAATCATAAATCATAAATTGAATCATGAATCATGAATCATAAATTGAATCATGAATCATGAATTGAATCATGAATCATGAATCATGAATCGAATCATGAATCATGAATCATGAAATGAATCATGAATTGAATCATGAAGCATTAATCTTGAATCAAATCATGAATCATGAATCATGAATTGAATCATGAATCATGAATTGATTAATGAATTGAATCATTAATAATGAATCATGAATCATGAATTGAATTATAATTTGAATCATGAATCATGAATTAAATCATGAATTGAATCATGAATCATGAATCCTGAATTGAATCATGAATCATGAATCATAAATCGAATCATGAATCATGAATTGAATCATGAAACGAATCATAAATTGAATCATGAATCATGAATTGAATCATGAATCATGAATCATGAATTGAATCATGAATCATGAATCATGAATTGAATCATGAATCATGAATTATGAATCATGAATTGAATCATGAATCATGAATCATGAATTGAATCATGAATTAAATCATGAATCATGAATCATAAATTGAATCATGAATTATGAATCATAAATTGAATCATGAATCATGAATTTATTCATGAATTAAATCATGAATCATGAATCATGAATTTTATCATGAATCATGAATTGAATCATGAATCCTTAATCTTGAATCAAATCATGAATCATGAATTGAATCATGAATCATGAATTGATTCATGAATTGAATTATTAATAATGAATCATGAATCATGAATTGAATTATAATTTGAATCATGAATCATGAATTAAATCATGAATTGAATCATGAATCATGAATCATGAATCATGAATCATGAATCATAAATCGAATCATGAATCATGAATTGAATCATGAATCATGAATCATGAATCGAATCATAAATCTTGATTCAAGATTCATGAATCGAATCATGAATCATGAATTGAATCATGAATAATGAACCATGAATCGAATCATGAATCATAAATCATGAATCATGAATCATGAATTGAATCATGAATCATGAATCATGAATCGAATCATGAATCATGAATCATGAATTGGATCATGAATCATGAATTGAGTCATGAATCATGAATTGATTCATGAATTGAATCATTAATAATGAATCATGAATCATGAATCGAATCATGAATCATGAATCATGAATTGAATCATGAATCATGAATTGAGTCATGAATCATTAATCTTGAATCAAATCATGAATCATGAATCTAGAATCATGAATCATGAATCATGAATTGAATCATGAATCATGAATTGAATCATGAATCATGAATTGATTCATGAATTGAATCATTAATAATGAATCATGAATTGAATCATGAATCATGAATCATAAATCGAATCATGAATCATGAATTGAATCATGAAACGAATCATAAATTGAATCATGAATCATGAATTGAATCATGAATCATGAATCATGAATTGAATCATAAATCATGAATTATGAATCATGAATTGAATCATGAATCATTAATCATGAATTGAATCATGAATCATGAATCATGAATCATGAATTGAATCATGAATTAAATCATGAATCATGAATCATAAATTGAATCATGGATCATGAATTGAATCATGAATTAAATCATGAATCATGAATCATAAATTGAATCATGGATCATGAATCATAAATTGAATCATGAATCATAAATTGATTCATGAATTAAATCATGAATCATGAATCATGAATTGAATCATGAATCATGAATTGAATCATGAATCATTAATCTTGAATCAAATCATGAATCATGAATCTAGAATCATGAATCATGAATTGAATCATGATTCATGAATCAAATCATGAATCATGAATATAGAATCATGAATCATGAATCATGAATTGAATCATGAATCATGAATTGAATCATGAATCATGAATTGATTCATGAATTGAATCATTAATAATGAATCATGAATCATGAATTGAATTATAATTTGAATCATGAATCATGAATTAAATCATGAATTGAATCATGAATCATGAATCATGAATTGAATCATGAATCATGAATCATAAATCGAATCATGAATCATTAATTGAATCATGAAACGAATCATAAATTGAATCATAAATCATGAATTGAATCATGAATCATGAATCATGAATTGAATCATGAATCATGAATTATGAATCATGAATTAAATCATGAATCATGAATCATAAATTGAATCATGAATCATGAATCATAAATTGAATCATGAATCATGAATTGATTCATGAATTAAATCATGAATCATGAATTAAATCATGAATCATGAATCATGAATCATGAATTGAATCATGAATTATGAATCATGAATCGAATCATGAATCATGAATTGAATCATGAATCATGAATCAAATCATGAATCATGAATTGAATAATGAATCATGAATCATGAATAGAATCATGAATCATGAATCATGCATCGAATCATGAATCATGAATCATGAATTGAATCATGAATCATGAATTGAATCATGAATCATTAATCTTGAATTGAATCATGAATCATGAATTGAATCATGAATCATTAATCTCGAATCAAATCATGAATCATGAATCTAGAATCATGAATCATGAATCTAGAATCATGAATCATGAATCATGAATTGAATCATGAATCATGAATCATGAATTGAATCATGAATCATGAATTATGAATCATGAATTGAATCATGAATCATGATTCATGAATTGAATCATGAATTAAATCATGAATCATAAATCATAAATTGAATCATGAATCATAAATTGAATCATGAATCATGAATTGAATCATGAATCATGAATCATGAATCGAATCATGAATCATGAATCATGAAATGAATCATGAATTGAATCATGAAGCATTAATCTTGAATCAAATCATGAATCATGAATCATGAATTGAATCATGAATCATGAATTGATTAATGAATTGAATCATTAATAATGAATCATGAATCATGAATTGAATTATAATTTGAATCATGAATCATGAATTAAATCATGAATTGAATCATGAATCATGAATCCTGAATTGAATCATGAATCATGAATCATAAATCGAATCATGAATCATGAATTGAATCATGAAACGAATCATAAATTGAATCATGAATCATGAATTGAATCATGAATCATGAATCATGAATTGAATCATGAATCATGAATCATGAATTGAATCATGAATCATGAATTATGAATCATGAATTGAATCATGAATCATGAATCATGAATTGAATCATGAATTAAATCATGAATCATGAATCATAAATTGAATCATGAATTATGAATCATAAATTGAATCATGAATCATGAATTTATTCATGAATTAAATCATGAATCATGAATCATGAATTTTATCATGAATCATGAATTGAATCATGAATCCTTAATCTTGAATCAAATCATGAATCATGAATTGAATCATGAATCATGAATTGATTCATGAATTGAATTATTAATAATGAATCATGAATCATGAATTGAATTATAATTTGAATCATGAATCATGAATTAAATCATGAATTGAATCATGAATCATGAATCATGAATCATGAATCATGAATCATAAATCGAATCATGAATCATGAATTGAATCATGAATCATGAATCATGAATCGAATCATAAATCTTGATTCAAGATTCATGAATCGAATCATGAATCATGAATTGAATCATGAATAATGAACCATGAATCGAATCATGAATCATAAATCATGAATCATGAATCATGAATTGAATCATGAATCATGAATCATGAATCGAATCATGAATCATGAATCATGAATTGGATCATGAATCATGAATTGAGTCATGAATCATGAATTGATTCATGAATTGAATCATTAATAATGAATCATGAATCATGAATCGAATCATGAATCATGAATCATGAATTGAATCATGAATCATGAATTGAGTCATGAATCATTAATCTTGAATCAAATCATGAATCATGAATCTAGAATCATGAATCATGAATCATGAATTGAATCATGAATCATGAATTGAATCATGAATCATGAATTGATTCATGAATTGAATCATTAATAATGAATCATGAATTGAATCATGAATCATGAATCATAAATCGAATCATGAATCATGAATTGAATCATGAAACGAATCATAAATTGAATCATGAATCATGAATTGAATCATGAATCATGAATAATGAATTGAATCATAAATCATGAATTATGAATCATGAAATGAATCATGAATCATTAATCATGAATTGAATCATGAATCATGAATCATGAATCATGAATTGAATCATGAATTAAATCATGAATCATGAATCATAAATTGAATCATGGATCATGAATTGAATCATGAATTAAATCATGAATCATGAATCATAAATTGAATCATGGATCATGAATCATAAATTGAATCATGAATCATAAATTGATTCATGAATTAAATCATGAATCATGAATCATGAATTGAATCATGAATCATGAATTGAATCATGAATCATTAATCTTGAATCAAATCATGAATCATGAATCTAGAATCATGAATCATGAATTGAATCATGAATCATGAATCAAATCATGAATCATGAATATAGAATCATGAATCATGAATCATGAATTGAATCATGAATCATGAATTGAATCATGAATCATGAATTGATTCATGAATTGAATCATTAATAATGAATCATGAATCATGAATTGAATTATAATTTGAATCATGAATCATGAATTAAATCATGAATTGAATCATGAATCATGAATCATGAATTGAATCATGAATCATGAATCATAAATCGAATCATGAATCATTAATTGAATCATGAAACGAATCATAAATTGAATCATAAATCATGAATTGAATCATGAATCATGAATCATGAATTGAATCATGAATCATGAATTATGAATCATGAATTAAATCATGAATCATGAATCATAAATTGAATCATGAATCATGAATCATAAATTGAATCATGAATCATGAATTGATTCATGAATTAAATCATGAATCATGAATTAAATCATGAATCATGAATCATGAATCATGAATTGAATCATGAATTATGAATCATGAATCGAATCATGAATCATGAATTGAATCATGAATCATGAATCAAATCATGAATCATGAATTGAATAATGAATCATGAATCATGAATAGAATCATTAATCATGAATCATGAATCATGAATTGAATCATGAATCATGAATTATGAATTGAATCATGAATCATGAATCGAATCATGAATCATGAATTGAATCATGAATCATGAATAGAATTATGAATCATGAATCATGAATTGAATCATGAATCATGAATCATGAATCGAATCATGAATCATGAATTGAATTATGAATCATGAATCATAAATCGAATCATGAATTATGAATCATGAATTGAATCATGAATCATGAATCGAATCATAAATCATGATTCAAGATTCATGAATCGAATCATGAATCATGAATTAAATCATGAATTGAATCATGAATCATGAATCATGAATCATAAAACGAATCATGAATCATTAATTGAATAATGAATCATGAATCATGAATTGAATCATGAATCATGAATCGAATCATAAATCTTGATTCAAGATTCATGAATCGAATCATGAATCATGAATTGAATCATGAATAATGAACCATGAATCGAATCATGAATCATAAATCATGAATCATGAATTATGAATCGAATCATGAATCATGTATTGAATCATGAATAATGAACCATGAATCGAATCATGAATCATTAATCTTGAATCAAATCATGAATCATGAATCTAGAATCATGAATCATGAATCATGAATTGAATCATGAATCATGAATTGAATCATGAATCATGAATCATGAATTAAATGATGAATCATGAATCATAAATCGAATCATGAATCATGAATTGAATTATAATTTGAATCATGAGTCATGAATTAAATCATGAATTGAACCATGAATCATGAATCATGAATTGAATCATGAATCATGAATCATAAATTGAATCATGAATCATGAATTGAATCATGAAACGAATCATAAATTGAGTCATAAATCATGAATTGAATCATGAATCATGAATCATGAATTGAATCATGAATCATGAATTATGAATCATGAATTGAATCATGAATATTTAATCATGAATTGATTCATGAATCATGAATCATGAATCATGAATTGAATCATGAATTAAATCATGAATCATGAATCATAAATTGAATCATGGATCATGAATCATAAATTGAATCATGAATCATGAATTGATTCATGAATTAAATCATGAATCATGAATTGAATCATGAATCATGAATTGAATCATGAATCATTAATCGTGAATCAAATCATGAATCATGAATCTAGAATCATGAATCATGAATCATGAATTGAATCATGAATCATGAATTGATTCATGAATTGAATCATTAATAATGAATCATGAATCATGAATTGAATCATGAATCATGAATTGATTCATGAATTGAATCATTAATAATGAATCATGAATCATGAATCGAATCATGAATCATGAATCATGAATTGAATCATGAATCATGAATTGAGTCATGAATCATTAATCTTGAATCAAATCATGAATCATGAATCTAGAATCATTAATAATGAATCATGAATCATGAATCGAATCATGAATCATGAATCATGAATTGAATCATGAATCATGAATTGAGTCATGAATCATTAATCTTGAATCAAATCATGAATCATGAATCTAGAATCATGAATCATGAATCATGAATTGAATCATGAATCATGAATTGAATCATGAATCATGAATTGATTCATGAATTGAATCATTAATAATGAATCATGAATTGAATCATGAATCATGAATCATAAATCGAATCATGAATCATGAATTGAATCATGAATCATGAATAATGAATTGAATCATAAATCATGAATTATGAATCATGAATTGAATCATGAATCATTAATCATGAATTGAATCTTGAATCATGAATCATGAATCATGAATTGAATCATGAATTAAATCATGAATCATAAATTGAATCATGGATTATGAATTGAATCATGAATTAAATCATGAATCATGAATCATAAATTGAATCATGGATCATGAATCATAAATTGAATCATGAATCATGAATTGATTCATGAATTAAATCATGAATCATGAATCATGAATTGAATCATGAATCATGAATTGAATCATGAATCATTAATCTTGAATCAAATCATGAATCATGAATCTAGAATCATGAATCATGAATCATGAATTGAATCATGAATCATGAATCAAATCATGAATCATGAATCTAGAATCATGAATCATGAATCATGAATTGAATCATGAATCATGAATTGAATCATGAATCATGAATTGATTCATGAATTGAATCATTAATAATGAATCATGAATTGAATTATAATTTGAATCATGAATCATGAATTAAATCATGAATTGAATCATGAATCATGAATTGAATCATGAATCATGAATCATAAATCGAATCATGAATCATTAATTGAATCATGAAACAAATCATAAATTGAATCATGAATCATGAATTGAATCATGAATCATGAATCATGAATTGAATCATGAATCATGAATTGTAAATCATGAATTAAATCATGAATCATGAATCATAAATTGAATCATGAATCATGTATCATAAATTGAATCATGAATCATGAATTGATTCATGAATTAAATCATGAATCATGAATTGAATCATGAATCATGAATCATGAATTGAATCATGAATAATGAATCATGAATCGAATCATGAATCATGAATTGAATCATGAATCATGAATCAAATCATGAATCATGAATAGAATCATTAATCATGAATCATGAATCATGAATTGAATCATGAATCATGAATTATGAATTGAATCATGAATCATGAATCGAATCATGAATCATGAATTGAATCATGAATCATGAATAGAATCATGAATCATGAATCATGAATTGAATCATGAATCATGAATCGAATCATAAATCATGAATTGAATCATGAATCATGAATCATGAATAGAATCATGAATCATGAATCATGAATTGAATCATGAATCATGAATCATAAATTGAATCATGAATCATGAATTGAATCATGAATCATGAATCATGAATCATGAATTGAATCATGAATTAAATCATGAATCATGGATTGAATCATGAATCATGAATCATGAATCATGAATTAAATCATGAATCATGAATCATGAATCGAATCATGAATCATGAATTGAATCATGAATCATGAATTGAATCATGAATCATGAATCATGAATAGAATCATGAATCATGAATCATGAATAGAATCATGAATCATGAATCATGAAATGAATCATGAATCATGAATCGAATCATGAATCATGAATTGAATCATGAATCATGAATCATGAATTGAATCATGAATCATGAATCGAATCATGAATCATGAATTGAATCATGAATCATGAATCATGAATCAAATCTTAAATTATGAATCATGAATTGAATCATGAATTGAATCTTGCATCATGAATCATGAATTGAATCAGGAATCATGAACTATGAATCATGAATATAATCATGAATCATGAATCATGAATTGAATCATGAATAATGAATTGAATAATGAATTAAATCATGAATCATGAATCGAATCACGAATCATGAATTGAATCATGAATTGAATCATGAATCATG